>JBBELK010000121.1:1200000-1800000 GCA_037783545.1 Henricia sp. BOLD:AAB3569
CCAATTACAGAAATGGGATCATTTAACATAGATATTCGAATAACTATCAACTTGTAAGTTGAATTTAAAACGGCCAGAGACACCGGGGAATCCTTCCCATTGCTCTTCACAAAAGAATGCTCTGGGATCTTTAAAGTGCGTTACCATAACCTAACACACTGGACCAACGGCTTTACATCCCTTCCAAAGGACGGAACAAGTGTGATTAAGTGCCTTGCTCAAGAGCACAAGTGCCACAACCCGCCACGGCCCGGAATCGAACCCACATTCTAGTACTGGCACAGGAACTTGAGTTTGACGCACTAGACCGCTCGGCCATAACACCCCTATTATATTTTAAACAGGTTGTTGCATGGGATGGGTTGACCCCTGCATCTATGTTCATCCCCTAAACAGCCCAGGAAGTGCAGGAGCTCAGGGAGGCACTCAAAGCAGAGTGGTGCACCCTGCCTCAGTGGCTCTTACGGAGGCTGATGCAGTCAGCCTTGCCACAAGAGTTGTTCATACACATAAAATGTCAACCTAAATTTTTTCGTTCAGAGTCTTTTTTTTAAAGCGTATATGTACTCCAGATACTTAAAGTCAAACATATTTCATTGATAAATTGGAGATTTATAACATTCATTTTAATACCAAATATTTCATACCTTTGGCAAGAATTTCCATGTTATAGGTTTCCTTTCTTCAGATCTACAACAGGAAAAAAAAACACCATGTTAACAAAAAAAATAAAAAATTGAGGACCAAATGCAGAACTGCTTGATACAGTTTTTGTGTGCAACCCTTTTCACGTGTACATTATTCCAAAGTTACCTCTGTGTGTGATGCAGTGGTAAAGTTCATGTGCCTGGACAATGCCATCCAATACCGTAACTGATTTAAGAAAATACTCAATCACCACCTAATAGAATCCTCTACAAAATATCACATCACCTCAAGTTGGCTGCATGCTTATTCAAACAATTTAGCAGTGAAAATAAAAATATTTTGTTTGTCCATAAACCTTAAAGGCACAGGCTCGTCAGCAATGCGCGCGCGCCAAATTCGTGCCACGAAATACGCAGCTCCATAGCAAAGGCATGGAGCTGCGTATTTCGTAGCACGAATTTGGCGCGCGCGCATTGCTGACGAGCCTGTGCCTTTAATAGTTCCTCATAACTACCCCAAAATATTTATAATTCTTCAACCATACCCACTAGAAAATGATGCATCATGCATAATCCTTCACCTAACAAGAAAAATGTCAATAAACCCATAAATAACATTTTAAAAAGGGAAATACGGAGGATGCGGTATGTATGAAAACCACACCCACATTTCTAAGGAGTTTTTAAGGGAAGACACACAAATCTAACCACCGGTAATGACAACGCTAACGGTATTTTTTTTAATGGTACCGCCTGCATGAAGGGAGGAAGATTGTGGTTTCTCCCTTCGTGCAGACAGTACCGCTGTCGGTACTGTTGGTTAGATTTGTGTGTCTTCCCTAACAGAAAGGCCTTTGTAAGGTATGAGCATAACATAGAATAAGCATGAACAAACTAGATCTATGTTTGTACATACACAGATGCTTCCGTGGGCAGTTTATGACTTGAAGGGAATTGAATACAAAATATTGAACAAATGAAAAAGCATGAAATGTAATAATGATTACGACAAACAATGAAAAAAAAAAAATGTTTGGTAAGGGAAACACATCCCAACAGCTACAAAAACATAATGATTTTTTTTTTAGGAAAGAATATGAAAATGTTTGTCATAAAATGAGATTACTGAGATGAGATGCAATGTAGCAAATGCAGAATTAGTGAATCGTAGTCTTGCCGTAAGACTGACATTTGGTGCCTCCCTCAGCGTGGGCGATATCCAAATGGCGGGGAAATACATCCTAGTCTTGAGGCGAGGCTACGATTCACCAAGAATGTTTACGTCATGGCCAATTGTGGCACTAAATCGTGACAAAGTGACCTAGGGTTAAAGCGCAGGCAACACACAAAGGGTGACTTAATAGTACTCTATGGTCAAGTTCGGATGTGTGTTCTTGACACGCGAACAATGTTCTCACGCCCCAATGACGGGAATACAACCCGAGAACACTGCACTCAAAACAGGATCACACACCACCTATCCATCGAGAACAAGTTTCCCATGTCAAGAACAGACCGCCCGAACTTGACCTAACTTCAACCTAGATACATCAACGACAGCATAATACACTAACTGTACAAGTTTATCGAGAACATGACTTACTGCAATATGCTGTTGGTGTCTATATCCAAACACGTTGCATCGGTGGGCGGTTCATACATGTCAAAGTACCGCGAGTCTACCCCAGCAATGACTGGTAAAGGGGCATTTATTACCGCCGATAGACTCAGGGGACACAGGGGAACGTAGGGGCACTGCCACATGATTGGGAAGATCATCTGGAAAGAACAAAAATCTGTCAGTATTAAAAGGCTAATGATTTTCTGTTTCAGACAAAAGACCTTTTCATTTCAAGTGTCCCAAATTCCATTTCAGGTGAAGATAGTTTATAATGCATTTAAAGGCCCAGTGTATCATTTGCAATGACGAGTTTACAGGGGAAAAGTTCTGAAAGTAAAGATTGAATTAATAGCAACTACCCAATGAAAGGTTTCCGCTCAAAATGATATAATTTTACTAGAAAATAATCCATAAAGATGAAATTATTTTACTTATTTTTGGTTCGCATCTACGCGGTCAAAATGCATGGGCGCTGTGTACTGCGTGTGCGTGTTGCAACGCGATGCATTTTTATGGATCGCGCGCACATGCAGTATATGATGTGCGCCACAGAGTGCATGACGCAAGCCACATAGTACCCGATCAACTGAGAACGAATATTTGAAACACCCCGCCAAGACCAGGAAAACGCATATAGATTTTCATGGTTTTTTTAAACGTGGTACATTTGACAAAGCTGAAATTTCTTCGGATGAGTTTGTTGATGTCTTTCTTTTGATTTATAATGGTTTTATTCGCAAAATCGCTCAAAAACAGATCATCTACAGGGCCTTTAATAAAACAAAATATTCGTTTACTTTTAAATCTGCTATTAAGGCCACCTTAGAAATGACGAGGCCACCTGTTTATAGTGGCTACCCGTCTTTGCTTCAAAATGCCATGTGTATAATGCTAACTTCACCCATTTTTGCAGTCCCGAAAGTGGCCACTATTATATACAAGTTTCACTGTATTAACGTCCCACAAAACCCTCCACAAAATGACGACAGATAAATATTTTCACAAGTTTCTTTCTTGTTTATTTAAAACAACAAACAGTCAGGGAAGGGGCATCATTGAGGGGTGGGGGAAACCAGCAAACAATATTTACAACCGTAGCAGTTTCCACGACGCCCGTAAGCAGACCCGGTCGGAGTGAGTGCAATAGGAGTTTGTGTTTCAGTAAGACAAACGCTAGCATGTTCATACCGTTATCTGGTGCCATCGGAGGGGAGGGGCATGAGACGGGAGGGGCATCAATGAAAAGTGGAGGAAAGAAACAAACAATACTTACGGCTGCAACTGCTTCCACGACGCCCGTAAGCAGAGCCGGTCGGAGTGAGTGCAACAGCAGTTTGTGTTCCAGTAAGACAAATACTAGCATGTTCATACTGTTATCTGGTGCTAGGTTACGGAGCATAGCACAGAACGAAGCACCGCTGAGGGGAATAGGGGACATCTGGGGCTGGGCTAGGATTAATTTGTCGTGGCCAAGCTGAAAAACCAATCACAGAATAAAAACATGTTCATATTAGTAAGATAAATTACCTTTAAATAATCTTTATAAAGATTTGTCAACAAGCCCTTCTTACGTTGATTAAGGGTTTGTTTTGCCCTTACCCGATGTATTTATTAACACTGTATACTCAATGCTTTCTCGAGACACTATGAAAAACTTCATGGCGTGCTCGGGTGGGACTCAAACCCACGACCTCCTGCAAACAAGGCAGACATCTTAACCACTCGACCACGGGGATCGCAATTAATCACAAATTGATTTAGCTTGTGTCAGGGAGACTGAATGTTAATTAGGGTTTGTTTTGCTCTTACCCTACGTAACTATTACGTCGGGAAAGCGCCAAGTATACAGTGTTAATAATTACATCGGGTAAGGGCAAAACAAACCCTAATTAACATTTAGTCTCCCCAACGCAAGCTAAATCAATTACTGGAGCCCTTCTTACCTCCATGAGAATTCTTGGCCTCTGTGGCGTTGGAAATGGAACTTCACTCAGGAAGTGTGCGATATGTCTGAAAATGAAATCAGGTTTAGGAATGTCAACAAACACACATGCTATGTACATTATAGTGTAGTCTTGGTAGTTGAGCTGTATACCAAGTATGATACAACAAATGAACAATGGTTTTAGTGTTCTCCACTGCTAAACATTTTTCCAGGCACGCTGAGCAGCGCCCTCATGCGGCGAACACTGATCAACCCCCTGTTCGCCGTGTGAGGGCGCTGTTCAAAATAGATGCATGCAACTGTCATGGCCGTTATCGATCACGAATTAGGTCGCCGATGCGATAAATCCACACGGAGCATAACTGCATTCAGAGCGTCAGACGCTTGACACTCGACGCGCAACGCAGAACGCACATGTTTGTCCAGGTCACAAGTCAATTACGGCCTCGTAATTCGTGTGACCCCACTTTATTGTAATACAATCACAATCCGATTATGATAAGTTTGTCGTGTGACCCCACTCGTCATTGGAACTATTACAATCGTATCATGATCGAGTAATTACGAGATGGTTCTCGTGTGACCCCGGCCTAAATTTACTGAATTTAAAAATACTTTTATCCACAGAAATACTCGATACCCCATGACAAACATCAGACTTCGTGGGAACACAGTTATTATTTCACCCTGCTAGTTTCCCTGTAAGGAAAGCATGAATGATTAAACACAGATGTCTTCCTAAAGGCATTTTAACACGAAGACAGACAGCTTGTTTTTCTGACATTTCGGCATGACAGTGCCACAGGTGCTGGGAATAACACATTTTAAGTTCACAGCTGTGCAGGTACATGTTTAATATCTTTTGTCACCATGCATGTATTGTGAAGTGACATTTTGAACCATGAAATATGGCTTTTAGCAAGTGTGAAAACAGGGTTTTTTTCTTCTGAAGACTGGGATATGAGCAGTAAACAATGACATTTTATAAACAATATGAATTCAGCTGCATAAAAAAGACAACAATTGTGGTCCCCTCTAAGATGGCAGTGTCTTTTAAATTTGTTAATTATTATTATTATTATTATTACATTTATATAGCGCATATTCCATATGGATATGTTCACATGCGCTTCAGATTATAATGGGTTTTTATGAAGCTAATACTCCACCTAAACATTGAGATACATAGGTGGGTGGCGCCATTGGCAGCCGACGGCCAGAGACACCGAGGAATCCCCTTACTCTTCACGAAAGAATGCCCCTGGGATCTTTCAAGTGTGTTACACAACACACTGGACCAACGGCTTAACATCCCTTCGGAAGGATGGAGCAAGTGTGTTTAAGTGCCTTGCTCAAGGGCACAGGTACCACGGCCGGGTATTGAACCTGCAACCCTAAGTTTTCACCCGAGTATTGCGAGTCGGCCACGGCACCCCAGTTAACAGTTTGTAGGAAGTAGCAAATCTTATTTCTGCATAAACCATAATTGATATAATCTGACACTTTACATTTATGGTTTAAACTGACCCTTGCCATACATGTAGTTATTATCAACATTTACAAACCAATGTCTTGTTTTAGTGCATACAGATTAACTGCACTCATAAAATGAAAATGAAACCACAATAGACATGCTTGTCATAACATGCATATAAAAACACTGATTTAAAATGGATTATTATTTAACTGTTTCACTTTCAAGTACTGCACTAAAAGATTCTTATAATTTCCAATCAGTTAAAAACATGTTTAAAGGCACAGGCTCGTCAGCAATGCGCACACGCCAAATTAGTGCCACGCAGCTCCATAGCAAAGGCATGGAGCTGCATATTTGGTGGCACGAATTTGGCGCGCACGCATTGCTGACGAGCCTCTGCCTTTACTTGTAAGTTGACAATCTATATCAATTGGTAAAAGTCATACAAACATTAATTTCAAAATGGATACTTCTCTTTTTCAAAGTAACAGAGTCAAACGTTAGCATGTTTGAACAAGTTGTAATTTAGTTTGGGGTAATGCAATCCACTTAGTGAATTTTCAGTCCCTACAGAGCAGAGTACAACCGGCCTACTGTCTAGCTAAATGCATTTTCATCCCTACATGCAATCGAGTCTGCCTCGGGGCCAACCCATTTAATAGCATTCAGCTTGACATCAGGGAAACTGCACTACATCAGGATTCTGGCAAACGGATATTCCCACTTCTACAACTGTAACCTTTTGACTTTTATCCCTCTTCACAGTAATGTGCTATGAAGTGTATCCACTTCTTTACTACATATGTACTCCATCTTGGGAATTAATTATGGTATTTTGAAGAAATGCCTGCGTCTTGGAAATTTGTGGGGGGAAAGGGGTAAATTTGTGAGGGGAAAGGAAATTTGTGATAGAAATGCACAAAGAAAACTTTGTTTCTTTCGTCAATGATTGCTTTCACATGCTTCTTGGGTATTACTTCTGTATGCTCTCAAAGTGGGTACCGTGGCCGAGTGGTTTGGGTCATTGACTTGCAATCATGGGTGAAAACTTGGGGATTGCAGGTTCGAATCCGGCTGCGGTACCTGTGCCCTTGGGCAAGGCACTCAACTACACTTGCTCCATCCTTCGGAAGGGATGTAAAGCCGTTGGTCCAGTATGTTAGGTAATGGTAACGCACTCTCAAGATCCCAGAGCATTCTTTCGTGAAGAGCAAGGGTATTCCCCGGTGTCTCTGGCCATTTCTAATTCTAAATGGGTTTCCTCACGCTTGCGAGTGACAGTGCAATGGGCACTATTGAGGAATCCTTGGTATGAATACCAGAAAGAAATAATAATAATAATAATAAATAAAGTAATTTTGTGTACTAAGATCAAATTTTTGGACTAATCCTCTAGAAAACGAAACATTGTTACATCATAAAGGCTTTTTACCGGTATTTCAAAACATTCTGAATGGTGCATCTTGAAAACTTTAAACTGCAATTTTTTCAGATAAGTTTCACGTTCACGTAATTGTGCATGATGAATTAATTGGACGTATTAATTATTGAAGGATAGAAATCTACGTACATGTAGGCCTATAATTTTGGATTTTCTTGATTTGGTATGTGAGAATTTTTTTGTAAATAGACATTCATTATGGTAGCACCACAATTACCAGTTAAACTTAGATGCAAACTTAGACACAAATGTACAAACTCAAACATTCTTTAACCTTGATCGTGTTTTCTACGTTTTTACCCCTACTCCCACATCTCCCTCTGGATCCAACCACCTCCCCTATCCCCACCCTCCTACTCTCGCACCCCTATCAATCCCCGCCTACACTTGTATTTTTTCCTTCTCTATTCTACTTGTTTTCGACTGTTTAGCATTCGCATTCAGTAACATTATACAATAGGGATTTAGCCAGCATCAGGGTCAATGGGTCGTATGAATAAAAAGTAGTAAATACTAAGAAGTATTAGCAAAAAGTAAAAGAATTTACTTCAAAGTAGAAGCATTCAGTAAAAGCATCTTCTACATTCCGTATGAATAATCTTATTCTTTTACTGCAAAGCACTCACTTAATTCTTTGTACTAAATGCTTCTGCAAATCATGCTGCGTGCATGGCCGAATGACTTTGAAGAAATAAAACTATTTCATTCGTGTTGTAAAACCATTAACGTACACTCCACACACGCACGCAGTCACACAAGCAGTATTAGGTTAGAAGTTAGAGTTAAATCCAAAATCTACAAGTCAGCCATGAGTGATGTTGATTCTATGACCATCATGATGAAGGACACGCTTCTGGTTCTCAAGAATCAAAGCAAGACGTTTTTGTGAAATTATTGACACATAATAGTGTGCGGTTGACAAAATCACAGCTGCCAAAAGTCAAAGCTGAGAAGGAGAGTGCTATAAAGAAGATGAGTCCTTACTTCTCTATTCCTAAGGTAGCTCTGGAGCTACCTTGAAAAATACAAGTAATTACTTGCAATTTGTAGTATCTGCCCCCTTTTATTCATACGGAGTTAAGTAAACGCTAAAAAGAAAAGCAAATGCTTATTCAGGTACAAGTAAATACTTTTAACATTTAGAAAATACTTTCAAGTAAACGCTTTTACTCATTTTTATTCATACGGATGGTAGTAAATACTACAAATATTGAAGTAAAAGCAAATATTACTTTTTATTCATACGACCCAATGTACATGTACATCTTTCACTTCACTCTGCATTCTTGGGAACACACGACTACCATTAATGCTGTGTAAACTGGCTACTCAACGAACCAAAGTCCCTTAGGGGTCTCGTTACAAGGGAATAAGAATGTTGAGCTGACTGGCAATGTGCCAAGCTGGATTCTCAAACATGCATGTGGAATCAATATTACAGCATACGGGACAGGACATAAGTGATCTGTTGTTTGGATACGTCTTGCAGAACTGCAGAGGGCAACCTCTATTACTCCTGTACTGAAATATCTTTGAACATATGATTTTAGACTTGCTGCTTGTTTTTATAACTGCTGAATAGAGCTTCTGCACTGGCAGCCATGACAGGGGGCAGGTTTTCTTATTTAAATGATGTAACAATAGAACCACAAAGCAGCTACTCGTGCATGACACACGGTGACAATGTGACTGCCCCCTGTCATGGCTGCTGTGCAAATGCTCTATAGAGGAATTTCAAATTGTCATCAAAAATGAGGGTCTCAGTGCTCTCCTTTGAAATAAAATTTGCAAATGAAAAGACGCGTGACGTAACACAATGGCTCAGCATCTGAAACGAGGCTGCCAGTGTTAATTTCAAATTTATCAATACCTACAATGGAATTAAATGAGAACATTTTGGTCATTTTCAAGGTAAATGTACGCTAAACAAACTTTGCAGTTTCTTTTGTCACACGTGGACAGTTGAGCATTGCCATTAATAATAACATTTATAACGCGCATTTTCCAAAGGTTACAAATCGCGCTCGAGACTACTCCGACTGTTGAATACGTGTATTATAGCCAAAAGAGATTAAGAGAATAAGTATGTTTTAAGTGATGATTTGAACAAGTCTATGGAAGCAGAGTGTCGTAGAGAGTGTGGAAGAGAGTTCCAGATTTTTGGACCCGCTACTGAGAAAGCCTTGTCGCCCACTTTCCATGTTGTATGTGGAACTCGCAAGTTGCTTTCAGATCGCAGGTTTGCTCGACTAGGTGGAGTAGAATCTAGAAGACTGGAAATGTAGCCTAGCGTAAGCTTTGCATTGGCTTTGTGCATTAAAAGAGCTGGTTTATAGATAATGCGTTTCTCTATGCGAGCCAGTGATGCTGTGAAAGTAAGTTATAAATCATACATGTCCTCATTTCCTGTTTAGATATTTATGAATGTTATCCAGTAACTTTCACCAATAAACAACTGTATTATATTCATGAGCGTAATCTGTGTATTTGTTCCATAACAAATTAAACTATACAGTTCTGGGGCAGTGTCAGCAGTTACAGTGACCAAAAGGATCAACAAAAGAGATTGTACTATATAGAGGACAATATCCTCTGTGACCAACACATTCTTTTTCTCTGGCCGTTGGTCAGAGAGACCAGGAAATCCCCTTACTCTTTATGAGAAAGTGCTCTGGGATTCTTTAAGTGTGGCTTTACATCCCTTCTGAAGGATGGTTCAATTGTGTTTAAATGCCTTGCTCAGGGGCACAGGTACCATGACCACGTATGGAACCCGCAACACTAAGTTTTCATCTGAATGTTGCGAGTCAGCGACCTAAACCACTTAGCCATGGCACCCCACAATTATTGAGTGCTGAAGCAACTTAGGGTATGTTTAATTCACAATTCACGAGCGGTCTAGTGCGTCAAACTCAAATTCCTGTGCCAGTACTAGAATGTGGGTTCGATTTCGGGCCGTGACGGGTTGTGGCACTTGTGCTCTTGAGCAAGGCACTTAATCACACTTGTTCCGTCCTTCGGAAGGGATGTAAAGCCGTTGGTCCAGTGTGTCAGGTTTCGGTAACGCACTTTAAAGATCCCAGAGCATTCTTTCGTGAAGAGCAAGGGGAGGGATTCCCCGGTGTCTCTGGCCGTTACTAATTCAACTTAGAAGTTGATAGTTATTCAAATATCTATGTTAATTTATCCCATTCCTGTAATTGGCGGTCCTTCCGCTGTTGGATGTGGTGAATAAATAAAAATAAATATTAAAAAAACAATTACAGTTAGCCATAGTTCGCCTATTTCCAACTGAACACAGTCTAGTTAATGATGGTTAGTCGTGTCTGGTCGACCATTTGGAACCAGCCCACAGGGCACGGTGGCGCTGGTCACTGGTACCCATCGGGCATCGAGTTAATGCAGTCTTTTGCATTCACAAATTCACAAATTCACTAACCAAAGGTACTTGCACTTGAACGTTAGTGCATATGTGCATTGCCAGGATGACGTTTGACCATTGGTTAACTCTAGTCGCGAATCAAGCTTGATCTTACCTTTCAATGGGTATCGTGTGAGGTCCAGAGATTGATAACCTGTAGATAAACGTCAGAAATTTCTTGAAAGCGTCAAAGAACGGCCACCTGGAGAGTAGGCATATACACCTGTTGGTGTGTACGCTGTAAGCAGGTTTGACGTTGTTCTTTTTAGTTGTCTTAAGGCCGAGGTCCTTTCGCTGCTGTGGCGTTAACTTGTCTTCGGGGTAGCCTTCATAGAACGTAACTGCGGCACCGTAGAACTGTGGGAGTGAAATGGTAAACGTAAAGTTGTTTCACTTAAAAACTGTCCCACAAGATGGCAGCTATTTGATACAGTCTATACATGGACCAGCAATCTACATGTATGGTGGCACCCAGCGAGGTGCAAAATTGGGCCATGGGGTGGGGTGGGGGGTGGGGGGCGGGGGTATGGTGGGTATGAACTAACGCACCTTGCTTCCTGCGCTGTCAGTCAGGACAAATGTTGAGAAGATGGGGAGGGGGTGTTGACGTGCCGTCGACCAGCATTCTATGGTGGCGCCCAGCGGCATGCAAAATCGGGAAATTGATTCTGGAAGTGGCAGTTCTTCGTCGTCAACTAACGGGTAACGACTGATGGTTCCTTTAGGAAGTAGCAAGATAAAAACAAAAATCAAGTGGTTAAGTAATGATCGTGGATCAGCTGTTGATTTCTAGAACTGGTCGCAAAAACTCGACCCAGACAGCGCGACAACCGACTTATTTTGCCAGAACATGCTACGAATTGCAGTTTGTCAACAACTTTACAGAGTTGGATAGTGAACCTTATTCAAAGTTTAGAAATTTTGCAAATAAAGCTTAAGTTGTCCAAATATAGTAGGTTTTCATTGTCATATTTTGTAGTATTTTGTGAACTTTTAAAAAATATATTTTGGTCCATACAAGTAGTACCTGATTGATAGGCAAGCGAGTTGCCTCTAACTGCAGACTTCTTATAGCAGAGATACACATCAGAACCCACCATGCTTCCTTTATTCAGATTCTTGTTGATTAAACAGAATGCATGTGGTGGTGTTTCACCCTGAAATGAAACAAGGAAATTCAATTTAATTTATACCAAAACTGCAATCATTCAAACAAACAAACAAATATTCAACACGGGATGACAGATAAATCGTATGGGCTTCATCAAGATTTGAACCCGGGACCTCCGAGTCACTGGGCAGATGCTTTACCGGCTGAGCTTCGAACAGATGCTCTACCCATATCAAATACTGCATTTGTTACGTTGTGCACCAATGCAACATCAAGAGAAAAATTGGGTTACCAGGGAAAACCTGGGGGAGTATACCACTGTGTCTCATAGCTCAGCTGGTGTCTAGCTAAAAAAGTCTCTCTTACTAAGGATTCAAACTTGCATACCTGTGATTGAAAAGCCTATGCACTAAAATACAACACTTCCACAGATTAACTGAATTCGTTTCTAAATTAAGAATCATATATCCGAAAACTCTAACCCAAATTTTAACCACAACAAGAACTTCAGCCAGTTTTTCTCTTAGAGTCTTGGGGAAGCACTGAGTGCCATATAGTATAAAACAAATATTACCTTGTTCGTGAGAATAATGCATATATCTATGACGGCTAGTGAGTTATGTGGCGAGGTCTCGGAGGCTCTCCTGTAGGTTAGGTAAGCCCGTTGACTGCTCATACCAATCCTTGTGGTCACGTTAGCAGGGTTGCCGTTTGGTGTTGTGCTGACGATCTCACAGCCGGGCATGACTCTCTCCTTGCCTTCATGAAGAATCCTGCGTTCAAATAATTAAATTATTGAGCTTGTGTGAACCACCGCACACGTGTGCAGACTACTGCCATTTTAGGAGTCAAAGGCATCTCATTGGTGTTTTGCTGTGCATCCGGATTTGACAAGGCGCAACACACACTTAATGCATTGTGACGTAGTTCATTTGACTCCCAAAACAACATAAAACACACACGTGTGGTGATCTGCACAAGCTCAATGCACTTCAGCAATGGAAATGGAAAAAATAACCGAAAGATATAGGAGTCATTTTTTTAATGTGGCAGTGTTGACTGCACCAGCCTCTGTAAGAGCCACAGAGGCAGGGTGTGCCACTTTGCCAAAGAGCTTCCACTTCATTGCATAGTTCCCACCCGTCAATCAAGCCGAACCCGCCGACCAATCACAACAGAGCTAGCAGACAGCGCCCACATAGGTCATTGCCTCACAAACAATCACGCGATTTTCTGCCCAGTACAGTTTGTACATGTTGTATGCAGTGATCCGGGTGAATTTAGGTTTCAATGTCGGGCAATTCGTTGTTCTAAGGTAGGAAAGTGCATTTTTATGAATATACATGTAATGCATCCCTGCATTAATAGCCTTTTGCTCAGTGTGTGCTACGGTACGGTAACTGTCGACTCTAAAACATAAATTCCTTTGAGTTTTCTGCAATGAATCTGTGCTTTCCATGCCGAGTCCCGTTGCTTTGTACGTTGTGTGTCGCCATTTATTTGCGATGGCTTGTGAGCACATAGCAACAGTATCTAAGAGGCGGGGTTCACTGGGCAATCTCGGAACTACCGGGTATGCTTTGATAAGATTGTGGCTTGAAATCGAAGACAAACAACTGCTTGCGAAGACTCGATTGACTGTAGAACATACAGAATGCCATGCCTACCCATGCTCACAGCAAAACCAACACCACTAAGTTCTGAAACCATTCCATTACTTTTACAAAACATATGCCAGCGTAAATGCATTCTTCGCACTGGAGGCCATGTTAGAAGCAAGTTTTCATATTTAAATGATGTGACAATATCTCCACAAAGTGCCTACTCATGCATGACGCACATCGCACAGTAACAATGTGACTGTCCTCTAAGATGGCGCCGTGCAAAGTGTCTATACCTACCCAATGTCAGTAAGTGGGAGTTTGTCGAAGCCTCTCTTGTAACAGAGGAATATTGATGAACTGCCGATACTTCCATGGTTGAGGTCGGCAACGAAGCCGGAGGGTGTGGTTTCAATAACTGTAAATCCTGACGGAGGCTGTAATGTAAAGCACATGGAAGTTGAAATGTTTGTAATTGAAATGTTTGTCAAGCTATTTTTAGCATCAGTACCTTCACTTTTGCTATCAGTCACAGTTTCAGAGTTACTGTGTTTCGGAGAAAAATGCAAATTTTTCTTTAGTAACAAAATAATTCATCTTTTAAAGTGAATAACATGTGATATGTTAGCAAAGGCGGTCCCTTAACAAGTCTACAGATTTGCATAGGATTCGAGTTGGCATAGCAGTTTTTCCTACCTTTATAGTTTAAATACTATCCAGATTATGGGACCACTTTTTATTCTCATTGATTCCATGAATTTACCCCCTTCCTCCATGCCCCCACACACTTCCCATAACCTAAGTATTTCTTCCTGTTCTCTCAGATTTCGTTGCCATGCTGAAAAATCTTAGCCACAGGGGACCTACTTAAAGGCCCATTGTATCATCTGCAATGACCCAATTTTGTTTTTCACGAGTTGACAAGAAAAACATTACTCAAAGTGTTGATAGCAATGGTAACAAACATCACATTAATTTATTTCCGTCCAAAATGGTATTTGATGCTGGAAACTGACAACCGAAGGTGGTTTTCTAATGTTTTTACTATTTACTTGTACACAAAATCCATATATAGATTTTCAAGGTTTTCTGAAGCATTGTGAACTACGTGCAAGTAGATGTAGCTAAAATTTCTTCAGGCTAGTTTACCAACATTCTTCCTTAGATATGTTACTCTTATTCCACAAATCTGTAAAAAGTTTTATCTTGCAAATGATACATGTAGGGCCTTTAAGTCAGCTAATATCAGCAATTCAATTCTGTTTTGAGATCATACATTTACGAAAGTAAAAGTGTTTGAAAGCCCAAGTAAATGCTAGGAGCATTCCTAGAACGGACAAGCCTTTTAATAGTCCACCAATGAAATCTTCAGTGTTTCATTTCCTGAACTACTACGTACATGTACATAGATCGGATTAATGAATCTAATGGAAGATGAGATTCAATTTGACATCAAGTGGTCATAAATTTGGATTTTTTTTCCAGGGTTTTGACCGCTAGTAAAAAAGGGTAAATTAGTCTACAGAAACTGCATTTGGCCAACATTTTGTCTAAGGTTTTACATTTGTAATTAAAATTTGCCAGCTGGAACATCCAAATTCACAGTACCCAAGTCTTGTCTAGAAAAAAATGTTAAAAACGGGCCGCTGCAAACATTGCAGGTACCCGTATAATTATGACGTGCCTGGAACAAAATATTACTGAATTTAAGGCCAACTCGCACAGTCTTAAACAGCCATATGGGCATTATTTTGCTTTCATACATTCAGTCTAGTCATTTCAATCATCAATTGTAGTGCGAGTACACTCATTCTTATTAAATATGCATGTGGCTCACTTTGTAGGGCCCCATAAAAATTCAATCTAAATTTAATCAACCCGAATCCACCCCATCATCAATACTCAAGCCTAGTGTAATCGTATCTGGTGCTTATCATGATTAAAATTCTAGATAGAGTCTGGGACGTCTTTATTTCCTGATATGGAGTGGGTAATTCTAGAAATTAGTCCATACAGCATGTAATGAAGGCCTTGAACTTAGGAGAAAAAGGGGTTGATTATTGTGGCCTTGCCGTTATCAGATGGTCAAATAGACCTTTATCACGGTGCGGCCATGTTCCCTTTTCCATATTCAAATTAAAGTAACCAAAGCGAGACTTGCAGAAAAAATAGTTTGGTCCTGTGTTGAAAATGTTGATTGTGTTCATCACAATAGCACACGTGTGGCACGATCAAGAAAACGTGCAACGCGGAGTGACTCTCCCAACAACAGTATATTACACTCGTTATATCGCGCGGTCATGCCGACGCACTGATCGTGCCCACACTGTATGTACTATGGGGAACAAGACAAAGATGGACGCACCGTGATAAAGGTCTATTTTTATTCTGTGCATTTGACATGTACATATATATAGTGTATTGTTCTCCAAGGCCACTTTTGGCAGACTGGCCTGCCCTGTTAATTTTATGCTGCTCTGTTAAATCTTGATATTTAATTAGCATTAAAGGAGAACTACATGTACCGGTACATGTACCCAAGAAACATTGTGCAGCCGTATATTTTCGTTAAACAAAGAATGAGAAATATGACCCACTAAAAAACAGGGGGAAAAATTCACAAAGAATGACAACTGCAGCAATGCCCTGTAGTATGGGTGCCATCATTTTGTCCAAAATTAGTGGACTGACAAACCAAGAAAACCATACTGTAAAATTAGTAGCCTCATGTTTGGACCCCAGCAGAGACAAACTGACTAAGATATGGGTCATTCTATAAATTTGGGGTCCAACGTGTGACATTTTCCTGTCCCTGTTACACCTGACATACTGCCATTTGCCAAACAAGTATTATTAAAAATGCCTTCAAAACATATTTTTATGAATTAAAGCATTTAAAGAATATGTCTTGAATTTACAAAATACAACATTTTACAAGATGTCAGACGTAACAGGGGACAGAAAAATTGGACCCCAAATTTTATAGAATGACCCATATGCTAAAGACAGCACACCAATACAAGATGCTGAGAGGAACACAAAGAGAAGCAATCAGGCAGAAAGATGGGTTGGAGTGGAAAGCCAATTAGGGGAATGAAGGGCAGGTCTGGGGCTGGAGGCCAGGGTGAACAAAATGGGAATTAGGAGTACCAGGAAAGTGGGGCAAAAGGATTGTCAAAGGAAATTAGAAAAGGGCAAACTGGGGGTGGAGTGGGGGTGGTGATGATGAAATTTATGTGTAACTTTCACTGTGACATAATTATTTGAAGGCCAAATTCGTTTGTGTACATGGGTCTTTCTATACATTAGGGGCCCAATTTTGGTGTCCCCCTGTTACATTTTACATCTTGTTTTTGTAAATTCTGGACACATTCTTTAAATACTTTCCATCTCAAAGAGTGAGTACATAAAGTACAATTTATACAAAATAGTTTAAAAGCCATTTTAATGATTTTTGTACGAAAAATAACACATATCAGGTGTAACGGGGGACACTAAATGTCACACTTTTGGACCCCTAATTTATAGAAAGACCCACATGTGAGCCGTTGGGCAGCAGCTTTCCAGCCAGGAGTAGACGTTTCTCGAGCTGATGTGAGCAGCACATCATAGTACTAGAATGTGGGTTCGATTCCGGGCCGTAGCACTGGTGAATAAATAAATAAATAAATAAATAGTGAAAGAGTGAAATATTAGATACCTTTTCCCCTTGGCCCCGGATGATAATAGCAACATCAGTAATAGGAGCTAATGATCGTGGCAGCTTGCGTTGTCCTTCGCTCTGAATTTCTTCCTCGAGTGGCCTAGAATCGTCTGTTAAGCCAGCCACTACGAAATAGTTAGCCACTCGCAGTCCGCCGCCGTGGTCCTCCATGACTGACTGCAGTGTCAATCACACGGATTCTGAAAAAGAAGGCAAAAAAATGCAACATGTATGAAGTGCATAAAACAGGCTGAGATGGCAAATAGACCACTCGCAGACTGCCGTGGTCCTCCATGACTGGCTGTCAATCACACGATTCTGAATAATGAGAATTTAAAAATGCAATATGTACATGTACCGGTACAGTAGTAGTATTTGTAAAACAGGGCTGAGGTGACAAACATGAAATCCACTGTAAGAGTGGACTAGTACTCACAGCGCCTATCCGCGAATAAATTTGACAAGCATTGCTTTGAGAAAAACGTCACATGGAGGGAATTTGGGGTGAACAGATTGGGCAACGAACTCAAAATCACAAAATTTGTAACAATCAATTTGAGCAGAATTAAAGTGTTCTTGAAATTCTGTGGTTTTCTGTGCGTCGTTTCATTCCAAATTCCCTCCAGGTCACTTTTTCTCAAACTGACGCGCATCAAATTCATGCGTGGAATTGCTTGGTACGGTACGTGTCAATCCACCCTAAGCACAGACAAATAACCATAAGTGGATACGTACAACCAAACCTTTCTACAGTACAATACATATGTACATGTATATGGGCCGTGTGTGGGGTCCTTGCTTCTTTAAGGTACGGTACATGTAGTAATCAATACACATGTACTACATGTATTACATGCAATATGAGGCTCCACTAAACCACCCCCCAAAAAATAGTTCTGCTTCTGATTACATGGCATTTCAAAATAGGGTAGGTAGGTAGGGAAATTTTTGCCAATTTTTTTTTTGCACAATCATATGGAGGCATCTGCGTGTAGTCAAGGCTTAAGGGTAACAGTAAAACAATGGAAACAAGACTACCAAATAACTTCTACAATACATGAAGCACGTCGTTAGAAATTTATTTATTCGTTTATATACATGTATCGACTCACTTTTTTATTATTTTTTTTATTATTTTATTTGTTTGTTTTTTTCATTTTCATTTTTTTTTCCGATAAAAAAAATAGGGTTGCAGCCTAAAAATAGGGTCGGTCGGGAAACCGGAAGCAGAACTATTATTTTTTTTGGCCTAACTAATCAATAGTAAAACTCTTTATCGTAACATAAAAGAACTTGGACAAGGGCCATGCATAAATGCCTCAAGCATATGTGCGGAAATCAGTCGGTTTACATGCAAGTGTAACATTATGCAGACATTTGATTGTAACAGACACCACAGATTAATTTTGGCCATATCAGCCATAGAGATTTTAAAACAAGTTCACACCTACATGTACATGTACACTGAAATTTTATACACATATTATAAACACGAAAGTGGAATTTATAATCACACACATGACTTACTGTGATTATATGTGCAGTGAGCTATTACATTTTAGCCTGTACTTAACGAAGTGAACCATGACACATTTTTAGCATTTTTGTTCCACTATCTGGAATGCAAACTACACGTACCAGTAAATTTGAGTACATACACATGTAAACTGAAAAAGTTTGTACATGTATATTTGTTTACATATGTAGGATGGGGGAGGGTGGGGATTGGGGAGGGTGGGGATGGGGGAGGGTGGGGATGGGGGAGGGTGGGGATGGGGGAGGGTGGGGATGGGGGAGGGTGGGGATGGGGGAGGGTGGGGATGGGGGAGGGTGGGGATGGGGGAGGGTGGGGATGGCCCCCAGTAATGGCGGACTTGCAGGGAAGGAGTCCTTAGCAACCGGATTCGTGTATACATGCATTTATGACTTAAACATTTAAGTAAAACAATGGAAACAAGACTACCAAATAACTTCTACAATACATGAAGCACGTCGTTAGAAATTTATTTATTCGTTTATATACATGTATCGACTCACTTTTTTATTATTTTTTTTATTATTTTATTTGTTTGTTTTTTTCATTTTCATTTTTTTTTCCGATAAAAAAAATAGGGTTGCAGCCTAAAAATAGGGTCGGTCGGGAAACCGGAAGCAGAGCTATTATTTTTTTTGGCCTAACTAATCAATAGTAAAACTCTTTATCGTAACATAAAAGAACTTGGACAAGGTCCATGCATAAATGCCTCAAGCATATGTGCGGAAATCAGTCGGTTTACATGCAAGTGTAACATTATGCAGACAATTGATTGTAACAGACACCACAGATTAATTTTGGCCATATCAGCCATAGAGATTTTAAAACAAGTTCACACCTACATGTACATGTACACTGAAATTTTATACACATATTATAAACACGAAAGTGGAATTTATAATCACACACATGACTTACTGTGATTATATGTGCAGTGAGCTATTACATTTTAGCCTGTACTTAACGAAGTGAACCATGACACATTTTTAGCATTTTTGTTCCACTATCTAGAATGCAAACTACACGTACCAGTAAATTTGAGTACATACACATGTAAACTGAAAAAGTTTGTACATGTATATTTGTTTACATATGTAGGATGGGGGAGGGTGGGGATGGGGGAGGGTGGGGATGGGGGAGGGTGGGGATGGGGGAGGGTGGGGATGGGGGAGGGTGGGGATGGGGGAGGGTGGGGATGGGGGAGGGTGGGGATGGGGGAGGGTGGGGATGGGGGAGGGTGGGGATGGGGGAGGGTGGGGATGGGGGAGGGTGGGGATGGGGGAGGGTGGGGATGGGGGAGGGTGGGGATGGGGGAGGGTGGGGATGGGGGAGGGTGGGGATGGGGGAGGGTGGGGATGGGGGAGGGTGGGGATGGGGGAGGGTGGGGATGGGGGAGGGTGGGGATGGGGGAGGGTGGGGATGGGGGAGGGTGGGGATGGGGGAGGGTGGGGATGGGGGAGGGTGGGGATGGGGGAGGGTGGGGATGGGGGAGGGTGGGGATGGGGGAGGGTGGGGATGGGGGAGGGTGGGGATGGGGGAGGGTGGGGATGGGGGAGGGTGGGGATGGGGATGGGGGAGGGTGGGGATGGGGATGGGGGAGGGTGGGGATGGGGGAGAGTTGCATGCTTACACATGTATTACATGTAGCATCTTACTGTCATGTCAAAATTCTGCCCAAAATTTGTTGAATTTTCACAAGTACAGTATACGGTACACCAATCCGAGATGCAAAGTCATGGTCCGTGTACGTCCGCCATAGCTGGGGGCCATCCAGTGCCATGAACTGTGGGTTTTGTGTTGATGATATGCTGTTACATTATGTTGTCACTTCGAACAAGTTTGCGCGTTTATTTGCTTGCGAAGCCTGTGTTCGCGTACGCGTTGTGCGCTGTTCGATTTAACAACAAGACAAAGCGCCCAGTCCATGGCAGTGGATGGCCCCCAGTAATGGCGGACTTGCAGGGAAGGAGTCCTTAGCAACCGGATTCGTGTATACATGCATTTATGACTTAAACATTTTGTACAAAATAGACTCTGCTTGAGCGTCTCAGATGACCATTTCAAGTCCAGACTTGCCGAGATATTTTATAGCCGCATGCATAAAAAGTGTAACACTTGAAATGGCACTATCAAATGGCATTAATGGTGGAACTACATGCGCTGCCAATTTTGCGCTGCCAATTTTCTTGGGGAAAAGTCAATATACGCTGTGTTTTTAACCAAATGAGATGGAACTTGGCAGAGATAAAAGCTCTTAAATTGCAGACAAAAGTGAATGCTGTCAACTTATCTTCCCTCTAATTTATCCATAATGCAATCCATCATGTGTCTTAAAGGCATTACCAAAGATTTGTAGTGGGAAAAACAAGTTTCAAAACAAAAGAATGAGGTACATACGTACATGCATTTGGCACTGAAAAATCATCCACTTAAATTTAAAAATTACGTACTGTACACTATGTACATGTACATGTATGTAATCATTTGGCTACAGGGGCAAATGACAGCTGGAACCTTATGGCATATACTGTATGTGTAGCATTGTTGTAATTATACAATTATCAAATGTACATCAACGTAATCAAAATGGTGTGATTGCATATAGTGGTTAATTTGATATTTTTATGGGAGTATGTACGTGGAGATAATACACAAACACTATAAAAGGATTTCAAATGTTTTCTGTAAAATTGCTTATCTACATGTATGTACAGTTTGTAGCTAAAGTTAAATGCAAGCTAGTTTACCAACATTCTTCTAATTATGTACAAACTATTCAAGTGCAAATGATGCAATCGACCTTTAGTGCACACTATCTATACCCTAGGCCAAACAAATAAATAGTTCTGCTTCCGGTTTCCCGACCAACCCTATTTTTAGGCTGCGACCCTATTTTTTTTATCGGAAAAAAATAAAAATAACGACGTGCTTCATGTATTGTAGAAGTTATTTGGTAGTCTTGTTTCCATTGTTTTACTGTTACCCTTAAGCCTTGACTACACGCAGATGCCTCCATATGATTGTGCACAAAAAAAATTGGCAAAAAAAAAAAATTCCCTACCTACCTACCCTATTTTGAAATGCCATGTAATCGGAAGCAGAACTATTTTTTTTGTTGGCCCTATTAAAGCATTTTTAACGCATACAGTGGAAATGCTATTTGACGGAAGATCCATAGGAAATTATGTATGCAGATGCATAGTGACTTCCGATTTCACTACCATGCAAAGGAAGTTGGTTTGGACAGCTAGATATTTATTTTTAGGCCATACATCCGCTGCCTGGGACCTTACCACACCGGAAAGTGAGACCCGAAAACGATTTAATCATACGGTATACAGCACTTGTACATGTACTTTTGATCTCACGATTCGGGCCTGTGAAATGTGCAGTGTTTTGCTGCAGCTGCAGAGCTTTCATCATGCACATAAGCCTTAACGCTTCATGGGATTGAATGCTTCCTGCTACGGTACTTTTAATCCCATATCATGCCCCTTTCCCCTCGAGGGCAACAGATAAATTAAAACACCCTTTGATTCTTGTCCGAGCACGAGTCAGACGTTATTTCTTAACATTATGCTCGTTTGTACTGCCGAGGGGTGACCTCGTCTAAATTAATTCTCAAATGCATGTTCGTGGGGGAAAATAAGCCGCTGCCCCCTACTGTACATTATTAGACGTACCAGTAATGTGATGTACACGTACTCAGATTTGATAATGTTTGATGAAAACGATGACATGTACAACTTCATTTAAAGGATCTTGTATGAAATAGGATTTTTATTACGCGTTTGCATTCTTTGTATAAACTTTGTTTTAAAATTTGTTCTTAAACTCTTTGTCCTTACGTTTTAAATCATTCTGTCGTTTTCGATGCAAGTGTGAGAAAGGAAAACCCTTAAGGTAATTAGACAATATTATAAGATGATTAATTTGAGTTCAGCACGTACATTTGTGTTCACGTATAGTGTGATTCTTCTCGTATCAAAAATATTTGTATTGTTAATTTATCCGATTATTAGTGTATTTTAGTGCAGTCATTGCTGCTCATTTAAAGCCTTAATTTCATGCCTTTATTTTAGTTGCCGATTCTATATTCACCAACAAGTCACCAAACAGATTAACCTGTCAGTGTTTAATAGTTTAGATTGATTGTGACCACCTTTTTCTGTTTCTGTGTTTACAAAATGTACTTGTTTGTATCAGATGGTTGCAGTAAGTGCAAGAGAATACAAACTCATTAAAAGATTCCTTACTTGCATCACCGTAGTCGAACTTGCTTTTCTTGGTTGCACACATGCTCTAGTCTAAGCATGCATCAAATACATAGTTTCCTCCACATTATCATGACCATCCAAAAACCATACAAAAGCCAGACAAGTGACCTACATGTAGTATTACTACTACCACCACAAAGTTATTTCAATGCACCAAACTGAGGTACATAGAATACATACAAACTTGCACCTTTTTCAGAGTATTTGGGATACAAAAGATGCATGGGTTGGGCCATCAATAGCCTTTTGTGCAAACAGTTCCTGTGCTGTTCAATGGCACGAATCAAGCCGTTTTTCTCATTGAACAAAAATCCCTACATGTACTTCAATTGAAAATTCTATACGATAGGAATTCAATGGTTTCATTATTTTTATGATGGGACCGGTATTTTAGCCGAGTATAAAGCGGTATTTTGCACTGGTACTGGTAGTATTTCCATTCCTCTTTCTGTACATGTAACTTACTTGCAACTGAGTTTTTAAGGCTACAAAGAAAATCCTTATTTATGTTTTTTGCAGTGTATTAATGCACAGTATTTTGGTTCAGCTTGTAGTCAAGTCTATCATTACTAGCCCAGGGCCGAATTTCAAGGCACTGCTAAAACAGCCCATTTTCTGTTAACAGAGTGTTTAACAATTTAAATAATTGAAAGCCAAACTTTGCTTATTAATTAAAGTAGTGATGCAGTTTCTCAAAGCATGCACATGTTAAGCACACTACTGATTAAGCACGTTGCGACTATGAAATAGCACTTACAGTGTAACATGAGCACAACTTGCTTTCTACATACATGTACACAAATGTAGTAAGCAGTAAGCATGCCTTTTTTGGCTGATGCTTGCGGTACATGTACATGTATGTAAGTGGCACTATAAAGTTGAGCCCAGGTCTTGAATTTAGGCAGAAAGATAGCAAAAAAAACCAGTAAACAATTCTGTTTAGCCGTTTATTTAGGATCAAATGACAAACTACATAACATTGTATTTTCATGTTTACACGCATCACCAATGTGACTCCCTCTGGAGAAATAAGATTCTGTACAGGTTAATTACGTACTAATTGCCATACATTGTATACCAACATAAGAAGAGTGACCCTTCCTAAGACGCGTCTTAACACTTTGTGAAATCGGCCCCTGGTCATGTATTTAAATCAAGTATCAGGTCTTGCCAGTTATTACAAATCATCAACTAGCCATCAATTTCACAAAAATTAAGACGAGTTCAGTGCATCCTAATTCCCATACCAACGTCCTAAGATATGAAGAGTGAAGACCCGTCTTCTGTGGCTGACACTTCACTAATACATGTAATTGGCCAATTATTTTTACTTACACAAGTGGACATGTAAGAAAAGATGCCTCCTTAAACTAAGGACCGACACGCCCCTCCCCTCTTTACCCTCCCACCCCCATGTTACAAAGAGGATGTGGAGTCAGACAAATCGGCGCTGCCAGGAAATGAATTAATGTGCAGCACTTTATAAATAGCTACAACTGCCACGGCATGACTTTCCTCTACACAGGGAATGATATTTAATTCTGTGTCAAAATATGTAGGAGCTCTGTAAATTGGATTTGTTCCAAATATTTAAGTCCCTAAGAATAAAAATAAAATTCATAGTTTGTAACAATGGGGACTTTTCTTGCCAATTGGGATAATCGGCAAATAAGAAAATCATATTATAATACTAATAATATGGGCTTATATTGCGCACTTAGCCAGAAAACCTGCTGAAGGCGCCTACATGTTATTACCCCCGACCATAGGAGGGCTTCATTACATCACTCCATGTATCATCTTAGCTCCCTTGAGGGTATATATGTAGTCCCGGTTCAATTGTTTTGTTTTACCATTCATGTGAGTCTGAAAATGTTTATCAATGTAAAACCATTTGTATAACAATAGCATACCATAAAGACACACGAATAGACTGCCGAAGTAAATACGTCATCTTTTGTTATAGTTACCTAGGCAATGGCTCTACACTGAAAATCCTGAGCCGTGGCCCCAGTGCTTTTGCAATGGTGCTTTATCTGGCAGCCGTGGTGTTTGGAGCCAGTTACCAGCACTCCAAATGTTGCAATACCGATAGTTTTGCAGACTACCGGTACATGTATACACGTACTGTACACTGCAGCCTGTAGGCCTACACATTATTTACATATACACCTGTACACACGTTCATGCTACAAAATGTACTTGTACAATGTTCAGTATGTGAGTAATATGTATCTTTCATGTTTTTGACCCACACAAAGCTCCAACACTGCTTCCGGGGGTTCAAGGAGTCCTATGAGATTACAATCAAAATGGGATTTTCACAGAAAGGAATTGCGAATGAATTTATGCCATGACCTCACAGTCACACCAAACAGGCAGCTGAAATCTGAGCAGTTTAATCACTTCCACTTTCACATTCGAAGGTTAAAGCCCACATATATAGGATTCACAATATCCCAAAATTATAATCAACTATTTGACCGGAAAACCTTACTCAAATGGAAGATAGAAGTGGTTCCAACTGTCCAATGCAATGATTCCGCCCATCCAAGATATATTTTCACAAGAAAATGATAATTGAAGATGTCGACACACTTTTCTACAAGGGCGCCCTCATGTGATTAAAAATACATGTAGGTTCCTGACTACCATATTATGGCTATTTTTTTGTGCAGTGAAGCCAGGGACCCAGCCTTACTAAATAGGACGGTGTTTTCTTTAAAGCATGGACACAGTTTTTCATTTTCGGGAAAACGTACCGAGACGATGGGTACTCTCCCATTTTAAGTCCAATGCGGACAGCCTTGGACGTTTTCCTCTCAGTAACATTTCCCAAGTCCAGCGGTTACTTTTCCTGGCCAACTGCTGCCCAGGAAAATTGACTAGGGAACTTTTCCTGAGACGATAGTCCAATGCAGACATATCAAGTCGGTAAAAGCACTCTGGAAGCGTGCATCCAGGCCGTGAAGGTCATACTGCGAAAAGACTGCGCATGCTCTCACACGGTCTCGGTAAAGTTTTCCCGTGTTAAAAAGTCTAAATGCGGACAGCAGTAAAATTTCGCCATTTTTCATTTTACCATCATCTCGGTAAAACATAACGAAAAACAAGTCCAATGCGGACACGGCTTTATACACAAGTTGATACATACATTGTACATGCTCGTTAATGGAAATGTCTGGCATGTGAACATATTGCATACAACCTGAAGCACAAACCATTAAATCCCAAGGATATCCCACTGTTATGACTGAGAGAAATGACCTTTCACCCAAAACAAGTCTGGAAACGACTTGAAGAAAAGAGATGCTATTTTAGACTTCTGCAGTTCCTCAGCTGAACTATAGTTCAAGGTCAAATATATGAGAGGAAAATGCAGCCAGATTGTTCAAGGTTTAATAGCACTTAGTGTTTCTGCAAACCTAGAGAGACAGACATTGAATCTAGATTCTATGGCCACATGCAGAAATCACTTATTACATTCACCAGCTTATGCCAACGACTATGGCTGCATACATGTAGGCCTACATATTATGCAGTCGGCCTACGCATAATTTTGACAGACTCGACAGGATCTCAGTGCACGCCACTGTGTGTACACGTGCAAACATGTACGTGTGTACTCATGGCATAGGGAGGTACATACGTATAACATTTGGTCCAAAATAAACAGGCTGGGGGTGTGGGACCAGCAGAAATTCAATACAGATTAGCTGAAATTCAATACACAACATTGGGCGAGGATTCTATTTTTAAAACCGGTGAAAATGGATGAGGATTCTCATGTTGTGCAGGTTATGGTGATCAAGGCACTACATTGCTTCATTTAGCTTGATCAAAGACAGAGTTGTAGTCGAGTCCATCACAAGTCCAGAGCCGATAAAATCAGCCGATAAAGTTTGTGACAAGTCCCACAAGTCTGTAACAAGAAGCAAAGGATGAACACGTACAAAAGAATTCCTTTGTTGGAGTTTATTTGAATAGCTTGCGACTTGAATTAAGACCCAGGGACTTGTGGTGGACTTGTGAATGCTTGCGAGGACTTGTGATAGACTCGGCTACAACCCTGACAAGTACACAATACACAGAACTTACAAGCTTACTACATGTACATCCTATCCAAAGGATGGAACAAGTGTAGTAAAGTATTTGCTCAAATTATAAAGTCAAGCTTTCTTCAAATCTTTCTCCCCAACCCTCCTAAAATTACTCACCCGTATAAATGCTAATAACAACAACTTGTTGGTCAAAATACGAACAATCTCTTCAGCTTAAATGCATGCAGTTTTTCAATCAGTAGGCACGCTCATGGTACAGAAGCAAACAGTAGCGTATGCAGATGTGTGGAAAAGGTTAAATGAATACTTTTCAAATTGGTGGATATCTGATAAAAATCTTACAAAAATGTAATTAGGGATTGTGAAATTCAGACTTTGGCCTTTTTACTGCACGTACTTATGCCCGTTTTCTGATGCTTTCCAAACATTGGAATGACGCCAGGGAATTTCCGGATAGCTACATGTAGAACATGCTAATCAGGAGCGTTTGGACAGCGTGGTTGGTGATTGTGAAAATTAGCATGTGCCATGACTAAATGGGCTTTCCCAGAAGTGACATTAAAAACTATAAACCAAAAAAATGCGTTTATATTCACACATACATGTACATGTATCGGTATGTATCTGGGTCTGTCCACGGTAATGGGGTACATTTCTGTAACATTCAAGATCTTAGGTCCGTGTTCACTTCAAATGTCTTAATTTTATCTTTAAATTATCAAGCTAAACTGAGGAAATAACTTTTTCACCAAGGAGTAAGAAAAATAGTCCTACAACATACATTTCTGAAAACCCTGTGCACAAATTTTCCTATTACGCGTGTAACAAAGACGGAAAAAAATGTCACAAAATGGTCTGTCCACGTTACCTACGTAATAGGAAAATTTGTACACAAGCTTTTCAAAAATGTATGTTGTGGCAGAAATTGTTTACCTTTTTGGGCAAAAGTTATCTCCTGAGAACAAAACAAGGACATTTCTTTAATTCTGAGATAAACTAAAGACATCTGAAAGGAATTATTGACTTACTTTTCAAATGTACCCCATTACTGTGGACAGACCCATCTTTAGAACAGCTTACCGGTATCTTCAAGCAAACTTGAATCCGTGGTTCTGATAGGTGGATCCATGGCAACAACAGTGTGATAATATTTCATAATACTCTTCCAATTCTCATATTGCACTCTGCGTAAAATGCGCCATGGTATTCCAAGATAACTGCGTCCCTACGCTGCAGAGCTGTATACACGACTGTCAATTCAAACGCGACGCGTGTGCATGCGTCCGATGTGGCTTGTTGTGCGTGTGATCTCGCGCAGAGTATGCGCGTTATTAGTGCGTCAAGTTTGCTTGAAGATAAATTCGTTTTCAGCCTCGTAGGATATGGGATGCAGACGCACTACATTATGCCGTATTCCACGAGTGTGAGTGGGACAACTAACAATATTACATTTTCACTATCAGCATATTTTAGTCAAATGTTTCTTAATACGTGAAGATGTTTTCCATTTTTGTCCAAGTATTTCATGAACTTTATGGTTCAGTCTATTTTATGAGGTGTCAAAAGTAAGTTATGTTCAAAGAACTTTGCAAACCGCAAAGCAAAGATACAATCATTTACCACAATATGTTTACTACACTCACCAATACCACAATTTAAGCTCCTGAGGGATAGTACATGTACAATCATGCATAGTACATGTATAATACATGCTTTTCCCACAAATTTATTTGCCAGATTGTTTTGGAAAGGTGTACAAACAATATCATGCTAATGCTGCATTAACTACAAAAAAATTAACACATTGAAAAGGATGAAATTAAATTTTGCACAGATTTTTCTACTTACTTGTACTTGTTCTATAGATGAGTTGGTCAGTTTGACAGTTTAAGCACACTCTTCAGCTGGCATCAATTAATTAAGACATCCATTCATCAACTGTCAAACAGATTCAATGAAAGTATTAATTTACATTAGATTTGATTAGAAACACAGAATTACATGTAGCCATCAAAAATTGCTGACAGCACATCTAACGGTATTTTAATTTCCGATGGAAGGTAGTTTCTGGTTTAAAGGCCCTGTAGATGATCTGTTTTTGAGCGATTCTGCGCATAAAACCATTATAAATCAAAAGAAAGACGTTAACAAACCCATCCGAAGAAATGTCAGCTTTGTCAAATGTACCACGTTTAAAAAAAACATGAAAATCCATATGCATTTTCCTGGTCTTGGCGGGGTGTTTCAAATATTCGTTCTCAGTTGATCGGGTACTATGTGGCTTGCATCATGCACTCTGTGGCGCACATACTGCGTGTGCGCGCGATCCATAAAAATGCATCGCGTTGGAACACGCACACGCAGTACACAGCGCCCATGCATTTTGGACCGCGTAGATGCGAACCAAAAATAAGTAAATCGTTTGCAAACGATCTAAATAATTTCATCTTTACGGCTTATTTTCTGGTAAAATTATATCATTTTGAGCGAAAACCTTTCGTTGGATAGTTGCTATTAATTCAATCTTTACTTTCAGAACTTTTCCCCTGTAAACTCGTCGATTACTTTTTGGGTCATTGCAAATGATCCACTGGGCCTTTAAGAATAAGTTCCTAATGACACAGATCAGGGAGAGGAAAAGGCGTTCATGTTTTAGTTTTAAGCAATATCCTGTTGAAATCTGACACATCTGATTCAAACAAACGGACATCACATATACCCGGTAGTACATTCAGTCTGTTACAGGAAGAATTTATTACCATAATTTATCAGATAACATACATTGTAAATGCAACAGTTGCAAAAATTGTCACTGTGTGAAACCACATTATTTTCATGACCTAAACCATCCTTTTCCTCATGATTCATGAACCATGAAAAATCTTTCCTAGGGTGGAATAGGCAATATACCGGTAGATGGTCTAAACTAAAACTACCTCTGGAATGCAGTGAATATGCTGGTATTAACTGTTTTCAAAAAAGTAAACCATAATATTTACTCACCGGGGTAATACTTTATTGTAACGTTGGTTATGAATTCAAAACGTTACCTTAAAAAATGCGTAGCTCTGATCCTTGTGCATTTGAAAAGACAAGTACGGTATTACTTGAGTGAGCGCGAGCAATTCGAAAGACGTGCAGTGTTTTACAGAAACGATCAAAACACAATGTCCTTTATTGATAGCGTTGGTGACAATCGATGAACTGAATACTCACAAAAGCAAAACAAAGTTTGGAATTGTTCCTTGTGTCTTTTGACGTGAATCATCGTCTCTATCTTGTGTTGTGACTGTTTTGTTTCAGCCTTGCCAACAGGCATCAAAGCCTGCTAACATACAAGTAACACCAGTGACGTGGAATTGCCCTTGCACTTTGAAGCCCATGTGTCAATGACTATGCGAGTCATCTAGCGTACAGTCAATGACATTGTATGATCACACGTTCTTATTGATGGGGTTCCAACTAATCAACAATAGATGCTGAACAATACACAACACAGTAAACAAACCACACGTTCTGTTCATTTTCTGTTCAAAATGAACAACGGACTGCAGTATACTGTGCGGGCACCCTGTAGTCCTTTTATGCCACTGGCATTTAAAGATAAAACTCTTAATTAGAAAATCACAATGAGCAAGTTCGGGAGGGCGACTATAGTTGACTAGACCATTGTTGTTACGGAGCATACAACTCTATAATACGGGGCATGCGCAGCATGCATGGTTTGACTAGCTAGTCTGACTAGACTAACCTACCCCCGGGGCTTGGTTCCTCTAGTCAGACTACCGTAGCTAGTCAAACCACGCAGCGTTCGGGTGGCATCTACATCCTATGGTTTAGTCTATAACTATAGTCGCCCGCCCGAACTTGCTCCTCTAGAGATGTTACCCGAACGCTGCGTGGTTTGACTAGCTAGTCCGACTTGAGAAACCAAGCTCCGGGGGTAGGTTTGTCTAGTTAACTATAGTCGCCCGCCCGAACTTGCTCAATGCTGTTTAGTTGTATCGCATTTATAATGCAAGAAATGAGCGCAATATCTGGTGTGGTGCCTTGAAAACCAACATTGAAATAAAACAACCAAACTTAAGATGAGAGAAAAAATAATACGCGTGGCGCCTTATGCAAGAAATAGTACACCTACAAATGTACATATATGTATGTATTACATACATATTGGAGACATACTGAAAATAACCAGTACCCTTAATTTGTTTCTACCATCTGTTATGCGGAAGTCAAACAACGCGATACACCTAAACAAAATTTTCAAGACGCCATCTTGGATCTTGCACTGAACCACATCTCAAGATATACATTGTAGCACTTGATGAGCTGCCATCTTGTCGGGCAGTTTCTTTGTTCCTTGAGGACATGCATGGTTGCACACCTTACATGCTTACATTGTCTACCAATTTTAAGATGGCAGCTATTGGACACGGTCTATACCCGACATCCTAGCTTTTTATCAAGATCACTACAAAACAAGTGGATTCCATGGCCTTTTTCCAAATCTCAACTTGGGCTCCGGCTCCATGTAAACCACATAAAGACGGAGACGAAGACAGAGACGGAGCCGAAGCTGAGATTTGGGAAAGCCCCCAAGTCTGTGAATATCTCTACTCAAACACTGAAACAAACAATGGCTGCTCCTCAGAGATGTACATCAATCAAATCTGGAAAGTATCCATGCTAATAAATTCACTAGCTAGTTCACTATTCCCAAGATGTAGCCACAGTGCAGGCATATTTCATATAATCAGGGGTATCTGATTTTGAAGTGGACCAGGGTAGTTGTTTTGAATCGTGAGGCAGCCATATATAGAGCTAGGGTTGCGGACTAGCTGCAGAGCACCATGACAGGTGTACAGTTACCTGCTGGCAATACTAGGCCTGTGATATTAGGCCTATCCATGGCCAGCTAGCCAGGGTAGTTTAGTGATGGCAAAGGTACCGTAGGGAATGAGGCAGCAGGGAGCTTGTCTGGACGGAATAATGCAAGACTTCCAAAGCAGAGTAGGGATTTAAGTTGGATTGGCCCTGTAACTGCATATCTCCCAGTGCAAATCTATTAATGTTAAACACCTTGTTTCAAGTGTCTCGGGTGCACTAGAGTGTAGTTTTACGCTGGGACGTTTTTTCCATTAACGTGAATCAACACACTATTGCATCTACCATCCTTAAAGTCTTGTTCAAATTGATGATCTGTATGAATAACCACTAACACTTGGATAAAATGCATTCTTTGTCAACCCTTTAGCTACTGTATTACCTTTTAATACATTGTATTTATTCATTGAAGATCTAGAGAGCTGGGCGATCCCCGCACTAGTTTTTCTGTTGCGGTAAGACTTTGGTACTCTTTTTTTCCTTAAAAAGACTTTTAAGCATCAGTAAGTTCAAATCCATTGGGAAAAAAAAAACTTTTACTAGGAAAAAAAAACACATTATTCCGAGTTGTCCCATAGGGTTAGTGCAGGAGGGCTCATGTGATGTCCAAACTGCAACTTGTAAATTCTTTCCCGTGTGGTAACAAATAATTCGGTCTTGAATCAAGACTATGCTTTGGGGCTGACCAAGTACATGTACCTGGGTAGTGCTTCATCAAAATTGCATGTTTCGGTGGATGGCATGATTTTTGTAAAAATGCCTTAAGTTGATACTACAATTGTTAAATACTAAAAAGTTCAACTTATATACTTAAAACCTTGTGGTTATTTTACATGAACCAAAAATCAATTCCCTTTAAAAGTATCACAACAGAATTTACAATGTTTATTAAACTGAAGGCTATGCTTGCCTTACCGTAAACGTAATTTGAGGTTCGAGTTAATTACAAGTAAAGCAGTTAATCTCTGACTTAATATTCTGATGATACACAACCTGCATGTTAATGAGTCTTCACAGTGTTGCACAACAATGTCCACAAGTTCTCAAGTTTTACAAACCACTAATTTTCCTGGAAATTATATGTACCAAGAGTTAATCCATATTTCGTAACTAAAAACCTGAAACTAAATCACATCATAAAATATGATAAACAAAATACGTTTAACCTTTGTACTTTGACCCCTGCTCACCATAAGGCACGCATGATGTTCTTGCATCATCAAGCGATTGCATTATAATGACGTGCAACACTCAAGTTCCCATTTCCATGCAAACAGATCAATACTAACGCGGTTTTGTGTGGGGTTTTTCAAAGAATTGCATGCGTCTTCGTATGTATGTGTGGGTACCGGTATGTGTTATACTGTGCCGTTTGATTCTTTGCACAAAATGTTACACTCAAAACATACAATCTGTGGCATAAACAAGAACTTGATTTCCAGTAGGCCTATAGACTGGGCCCAAATACCATTGTCCAACAGAAAAACGGGGTCTTAAAAAGAGAATGCTTTGATATTTAAGTTGGACCCCCAAAAATAAAAACCTTTTTCTCTTTCTTTTTCAAAGAAAAGTGTAAAACATATTTTGCCTCGCTTCTCCTCAGACACAACTTTTATACTCACATAAACCTAAAATAAATTGAAATGGAAACACCAACGCACAAAACCAAAATCAAATTCAACTCTCACAACATTGCAGGGGGTCGAAATTAACTTGAATTTTATGGTATCCCACAGGACTAGTCACATCAACATTTCACTAGTCCGCCATCATTTATTAGTAGTCCTGCAGAAACGTACACAAATTATTTTTACATTTTGGACATTCATTAATTGTGTAACTTTTTTATTGCGCAAGTTGCGCTACATTCCTGCAATAATTACACGCAAGCTATGGTTCTTATGCCATTTAAATCGGCTGAAGATTTAGAACCTGAACTTTTTAGTGCCACATCGTTTTGACTGCTTATCGTTTTCCCAAACGTTTCCCAAATGTTAACAGGAAACATTTTTCTTTATATTGCATAAAAACATGTATAATGTAGTGCAGCATAGGCCCACTAGCTGGTCAGACTACCAACATATGGCAACTTTTAGTACTAGTCCTCTGGCTAAAACCACTAGCCTCGAACTACAGTTAATTTCGACCCCTGCATTGTATCTCCCTCGTCCAGAAAGATGTGCGCGGTCTACGATTGCATCATATTCATAAATTTAATATAACATTTCCCAGAGCCCTCTTTGAATCATGCACCACCTTGTACTATGGTAATCAATCACATGTCCCCTGTATCCCAAGGGTCCCAGCCCCTTCCTACCCAAGCAAAGCAGTACAAAACCAGCACAGCCTACACCTACCAGTACATGTACATGTAGGTCAGTAATATGAGGTCATCCCTAGTGTTCAACCTTGGCCATGCACATGTCTCCAGTAATTTGTTCCCATGCATTGGATAGTGTGGGTGTTGAATCATGACAGTGATGAAAACATGCCAGGATGGAATGTGATGTTAACTGTCTTTCTATACCTGTACCATATTATAAAATGAAAACTGCAAACAGATGTGTAGTTGAGTCACAAATAACAGTGGTCCCGAGCTCGGAATCACGATTGATCCCCTGATAAGAATGCGTCAGTGTTAACCGCAATGATCCTGAGTGCCGCGTTTACATCGTGTAGTTGATCTCGAGCGCGGCGCCAGAAGTTGCGGTCAAAGTTTATGTTCTATGTGTGCATCATGTACAAAACAATCTGTACATGTACAGTGCGCAAGGCCGTTTGAATGCCGCGGGCTTTTTTCCCGCAATGGCTGTGGAGCGGATGTGGTAAAGATTTATTGCTTATCTAACCGGTCTGATGGGGGGAGGGGGACAGTTTGGTCCCGAGAGTGTTTACATTGGGTTTGTGATCCTGATCTCGAGTTCGGTGTTCGACCCCGAGCTCAAGATCAAGTGTAAACAGGCTGTAAAATACATCAGTCCTTAATTATTCCTTGATCATTTTTACAGGGAATTAGACATACCTCTGTGGTTAAAACTGTGGGGATGGAATGTAAGCTTTAGTTAATTTATAATAATTTAGTTTTAGAAGCCAGGGGACAATTACTTAACTTGTTTAGCAGAAAATTTGCTAAAGTTCATTGCAAAAATGGGTTAGCAGTCAAAACTGTACAGACATGTATGTCAACTTGTGTTCTTAGCAAGAGTAGCATAAACACCAGTCAATTGTAATACACATCACATATGATTTGGATTCTGGACCCATTTTTGTAAAGCAAATGAATTTTGTATTATTAAGCAACATTTTTATGCTAAACACCTTTAAGAAATTGGCCCCTGGGGATTTTCAAAGTGTGTTGTCAACAATTGTATATTTTTTTTAGCATACCACTCAGATTTGAATGGAAATGGTTGACTCAGTCGCACAGCTAATTGTAGTATTAAAGTAAAAATCACCATTAATGTTTGCGAGGGGAAAATTCCACCACTTCTAGCATTTGTGACATATTTTGTGTGTGTAGCAGCTGTCTACAAGTACAATGCACATTAGCACCATATTATGCTGTTGACCACAATCTATTCAAGAAAACAGGATTATCCAGCTTTGTGCAATTTCAATGTCACTCATTTGGCTGTTCAATAGCACCATCAACATACCATGGAGGATTGGAGGAAGGTTTACTTCCTCCTTGAACATAGCCTACATTGTAGTTTCTTTACATGGTAGACAATACAGGGAAATTCTTCGTACATGTATGAGTCATTAAAAAGGTCTCGTCAATAAAGTAGTACCAGGTAAACCTTATCATGACCTTATATAGGTCTTTCAGAGCTAGCTAGCTCCACCCCAAACTACCATCGTCTGAATGCAATTTAGCTCCACCACTGGCACTGGAGTTAGCTCTGGGGCTAGCCCTCCCCAAATTTAACCCTGAATATTTGTAGGGCTAGCTCCACTTTTAGCACAGTGGGGTTTTATTAATGACTTAGCTCCACTGTTATTTACCGACTGAATGCAACTGTCCTCGCTCTGTGTGGCATCTAGCCAATGTTAATTATGTTATCCATTTGACCACATCTTAGCTCCTTTGTAACTGTGGCTCCAGAGTTATCATCACCGTTTGAATGGGAGGGCATTTTGGAGTACAACACTTTAGCTCCAGCGAACCCACACTGAGTTCATTAATTTGTTTGGGGCTAACGAGAAAGTAGCCCTCCGTATGAACATACCTATAGGGATATGTAAAATGTCTCTACAACTTTATTGTTGTTACTGCTTGGCCAGTCAGCAAAGAATGAACCTCCGCACACTTTTTATTATTATTATTTTTTTATCAGTGCGTTCTGCTACGTGTAATATGATGATCACTAATATCTAAACTCCTCCAAAACAAATAATGCAAGTGCTTGCATGAAAATATTCATAAATAAAATACAACCATTTGATTTACATGTAGATAGTAGATAGTTGTAGTGCGTGTTGATGGTAAATGTACACTTTGTTGACATATACATACTGCATGTAAAATACCTTTTCCCAATTAAACAGCAAATAAGTACGGAGAAGCATCCAAAGAATTCAGAGCATTTTGAATCAAATAACAAAACAGTTATTTTTCCACATAGGCCCTAGGCCTACATTGAAAAAAGATTTTTAGGGGATACTTTGGGGAAAGTGGCGAGGGTGTACGGTATTTATACCGAAAAAATACCAACAAAAAAATAAATTGAGTTATTATCAAATCTCAAAGTTGCCATCTACGAAGACCCAGAGGGGACATAAGTACGTACTAGTATTATCACGTACGTACATATTATTACGTACGTACGTATTACTATTACTAGTATCACATACGTATCGTCAGTACTCCTAAATCCACGCGGTCCTATTTCTACGCACTCACCTAATGTTTGCCGGCCAATGCGCGCGCGTGCATAAGCGTTAGGTGCGCAGATTATGGAGGATCGAGGATACGTATTATTATCATGTTCGTATAATTATCACATGACATATGCCTACGTGTATTAAAAAACAAAAAAGCACAATACTTATTTATAGTTAAATGTCCCCTCTTGGTCTTCGTAGGCATCAAACCAAACCAATTCGCCCGGTGCACATGACCGGTACCGGACACAAACGCACGAACAGCCGCCGTGTCACCCACCATGCCCACATACCCCTAGAACTATGGGGGACTGTATCCCCCATAGGTTATGTTGTTTTTTTCCAATATGGCGGCGCCTGAACTTTAAGATCGGACCGATACGGTTTAAGCTAGCGCAATAATCCGCTCCCCAATCGCCACCAAACTCCGTCTGATAGTTCTTGAGACACTCACCTTGCGTGTGTCTACGGAATTTCGGTACCATTTGTCCATTAAATTCTCCGAAAATAATGTTGGAAAATGAACGGGAACATGTGCGATGCATCCACATGCATCGCACCGAATGCCTCGATCATGCATCCACATGCATCGCACATGTTCCCGTTCATTTTCCAACATTATTTTCGGAGAATTTAATGGACAAATGGTACCGAAATTCCGTAGACACACGCAAGGTGAGTGTCTCAAGAACTATCAGACGGAGTTTGGTGGCGATTGGGGAGCGGATTATTGCGCTAGCTTAAACCGTATCGGTCCGATCTTAAAGTTCAGGCGCCGCCATATTGGAAAAAAACAACATAACCTATGGGGGATACAGTCCCCCATAGTTCTAGGGGTAATGCCCACACACACATGCGAAATTCCACACATGTACCAGCCTATGCATGACACAACACTCCCGATCCCCCACAAAATGGAAAACACCCCAGTTCATACATCATACAAAACGTACGTACGTTTCTTCCACGTCAGCCTCACGTTGATTCTCGCTGGGTCTTTAAAATGTAATGTTTAAGAAATCCACAAGATGCACATTTTTCCAGGGAAAGTTTACGAAATCCACAATTTTGACTTCCAAACCACGAGCATGACAAATCGCATTCACAAAACTGCAACACGCATGCATATGCAGGCTAGGCGCGCGCTACACATCCAGTCATGGGACGGAAATCATTCATGCATATATCGCATAGGCCTGTCGCGCGCATTGAGAATCAGCAGGGCGAATCACTGGCTTCGCCAATCACGCCCTATTTTGTTCAGTATGACGGCACATTATGCATTTTATTTTGATCGGTTGGTAACAGAAAATGTTCATGTCTTTGTGATTAAAATATTTTATAATTGAGAGGAATAATATTTGTCTAGAAATGTACACTTCATGTTATTTTCCCTCTCACATATATTAATCCGCGGTTCGATTAGTTAATTTTGGCCTCGGGAGGTCGCTATTTAGCTCGAACGTGAATGGAAAATGTGGAAAAAAGCCACAGTTTTCTGCGTTTTATGAGTGAACGCGACAAATTTACACGTGTATGTGGGAAGCAGATTGGGCTAAGAATATATATTTCCATCTAAAAGGAAATAAAGGAAGTTTAGCTGCACTGAAATATAAATTTGGTTCCTCCTTTCATTTACTGGTGGCGCCCTTCGGCTCCTCCTCTCCCATATCTCCTAATAAATTGTTAAATCAACAGAGGGCGGTATTGATTCTGAACGGACGATTGTTGCATGCAGTAGTCGAGTTGTCTTATCTTGCATTCGGTCTTTTCGTGTAACTGCTTGTATTCAGGATGGTGAGAGACGAAACTGCATTTTAAAATCCACCAGAAATCCCCATTTAAATTTAACCATCCGCATCTGTACTAATGATGGATGAAAACTTTAGAAATTAGCCAAATACTTCTGATGAATAGACTTGATTTTTCGTTTTAAAACATTCCATTTTGGGCATTTTTTTTTGTGCCGTTAATTTGGAAAAAATGGTACAAATACCATACACAATGTTCGCCACTAATTCTTCCTAATATAAAATGATAATAGGGTGGCCATGCAAAAAATATTGTTGAAAAGGCAACAAATTATGACATTTAAAAAAACAATCATGCAAATCGGATGTCGCATTGCATTCCTGAGAGTAGCCCCTAGCCTTTTGGAGTTTAATAATAATATGACAGGGCCCAGGGCAAGACCAAGGGCAAGAGCAGGCCTTGTGAATATGCCTGGGCGATTTGGTGACTTGACTGAGTAGAGTCCACACACGCCGAGTGTCTCATTCACTTGGCCTTTTTCGAACTACGAGGCAATTCATTTAATTTACCACTTGGATGTGTTGTTTCCAGGCGGATCCCGGTGCACAAGCCGAGTTGAAGAAGAAACGAACCTTCAGGAAATACACCTACCGCGGTGTCGACCTGGAGCAGTTGCTGGACATGTCCAAGTGAGTATGTATGCCCAAGTTGGAATGGTCTCCCATAAAACGTTGATGATTGGGCCTGGACTATTTAGTACAGTATCTAGTCCGAGTAATGTCCTAAATGGGTATAGGCCTATTGAGGTTTAAGCTGAGGTGTAATAACTTACTTACATTTTTGGAAAAGTGCAATTTTCTGTCTGATTTCAAGACTGTTCCTTCCGTTACGAATTTCTTGCGTGACACGCACACATCGTTTGAATGAGCGAAGTGCCCGGATGTAGTGCGTTCATCACAGCGTGTAGTTGATGCGAACACTGACCGGCCGGGTAAAGTTCGCATAACTACACGCTGTAATGCACGCACAATATTGTAGGTGTCCAAGTTACTCGGGCTAGGTCATTCCATCAAGTTGGGGCGCAAAATAGCATAGGTATATTCTCTTGTTCAAATTGTTGTTGCAGTGGATATGGTATAGTGCCCCTCTATATTCATTCAAAACATGGAGGAAAAAAAACTGTCCATGTGAAACGTACACGTATCTAACCTTGCATGAATTTGTTTTCACTCCAGTTGTGTTGCTAAGTTTGTATACAAAGGTGTAATGCAACATGTCACAAAATTTGCCAGGATGTCCGACTGACGAAATACAAAGTTTAAAATGTTGTTTTTGCATGTGCAGTGAGCAACTGATGGAACTGTTTAACTGCCGAGCCCGTCGCAAGTTCTCCCGTGGCCTGAAGCGGAAACCCATGGCTCTGATCAAGAAACTACGCAAAGCCAAGAAGGAAGCACCCCCTATGGAGAAGCCTGAAGTCGTTAAGACGCATCTCAGGAACATGATCATTGTACCAGAGATGGTGGGAAGCATTGTGGGCGTTTACCAGGGGAAGACGTTCAACCAGGTTGAAGTCAAGGTAAATGTGCAGGTCTTGACATTAACCAAGGCCAATGGCCGCATGCCCTGCTGAGTTGGCCCCGATGCCCCTTCAAGATACACACTTTCTGAGACCAACTTGGCTAGCTTGCCCTATGACATTAACCAAGGCCAATGACCTCATGCCCTGGAAAGTTGGTCCCGATCCCCCCTCGAGATATACACTTTCTGAGGCCAACTTGGCCAGTATACCCTATCCTCTTAAAACAAAGTTGGTCGTGGTGCCCTTTGAAATTCAAAGTTCTTCCCATAAATAATATTTTAGGGAGGTATTTAAATAATTAGTTGCCTTCTCTTTTTTTACAGCCGGACATGATCGGCCACTACCTTGGTGAATTCAGCATCACATACAAACCAGTGAAGCACGGCAGACCCGGTATTGGTGCCACCCACTCCTCACGATTCATACCCCTCAAGTAGGCTCGACCTGTCGGGGTCGATGTGGGACTGTGGTGGACATTGGAGTTTATAGCAACAATGGGTGTGTCAAGGCCAACATTTCTTCATGAGACAAACGAAAAGGGTAAAAAAGGCGGACTTCAAGGGCATGTTTGTTTCATCACGTTACAGATCCGAATTCAGATCCCGAGATGTTTCACCACGCAGAAACAAACAAAACTGCTCTGATCTAGCATCTCAAATTACGTGAATAGCAATTTATTTACCGAATTGTTCAAAATTCTGTACCAAATTTCACCATGACAGTTATTGTAAATAAACAAGCAGCCTCAATTTGTTTGTATTGTGCCACTGAACATTGCAACGGCACACTCGCACAAAAATCTTTCCAGAGATCAATGATCTCAATCAAAATCTGCGCAAAATAAACAAGTTCATCGCAGATCTGAATCTGTCTGAAACAAACACGCCCCAAAAGAATGTTGTCATTGGTCATTTACTTAGCATGTGCCTTGACAAAGATCCGCAGACTTGTGATGGCCTTAACACTAAATGATGATGATGAAAAAGAAAATTAAAATAGGCTATAAAAGCCATTTTACATGAAATGTATGGTATCCACGTCAGTTTGTGAGGTTTTGTTACTAGTTAAATGATCTGACAATAGCTGACCCCAAAGATGGCCGCCGATAGAAAGCGTCTATTGGAATTGTTGGGTGTGCATCACTATCATACACGTAGCGTGTGATTAAGTAAATGTGCAACACAAGCTAATAATTCCTTAACTAACAATAGAATACATGTAGTAAATTGAGGTGCGCTATCACAAGATGGTTACCTGAAATACTATGCAGCAGTGTTGTAAAGATTCAGACTCGAGTCTATTTTCACTGAATTGACACTCGAAGGCAGTTTGACTCAACTTGGGACTCGAGGAGAGTGAGACTCTGTGGCTGACACTTTTGGACTAACCTGGTCCTAGTGCAGTGTTGTAAAGACTTGGGTCAACTTGAGTCCCGATTTTCACTGACTTGACCGAAAGGCGACTTGTTACAACACTGCTATGCAGTTAAAATGTAACCTGCTAATTGGAACATGTACATGTTTGCACCAGCAGTATACATTTTATACAACTTTAATCAAGGAACACAATTGACAATTTCTTCCGTGTAAATAAAGGTCTATACATGCCAATAATTGAACACTGGAAGGGACAACACTTGCAAAGGGTTGCCTAAATCTGTACGCTTCATGTAAGTCGGCAGCTCGGACATGAGTCAGGACAACAGATTTTTACAAACATGTACTTCACGGCGTATGGGAATCGGGTAACAAGGCATCAATCTTGATGTCGTCATCCCTTTCAAATATGGCGCACCAGTTGCAGAGTTCATCATCAAAATTAATGTGTTGTCCCTTCCTTGAAGACATGCTGCTTTTATTGTTTTCCCAAGTGAAAGTTTCTGGGTACCATCCATGGAAACTACATTAAAAACAATTTAATATTCCTAAATGACATGGCATCTCATGCTGTAACAGTTTCTCCTTAAAAAAAATAATTCTGCTAAATAAATCCTCACCTATAAATTACAATCGGTTTAAGTAGTCCATGCACAAACAGTCCGAGACTATTTTACCATGTTGAAAGTTTTGTCTACATATTCCATCTTACAAAGGAAAAAAACCATTATTTCAAACAATACCCAAGTGACTTCCAATGTACAAAGTTACACGGCAAAGATCACAAAATCCGCTATAGAGTGGATAACAGTCCCCAAAACGACTATCATCTTGGACACAATCAAAAGTTCACACATTCTCTTATTTTATAAAATAAAGATACTCAATAAAGTAGCAGTTTCGAGGGAGAATTTCAAGAAAATGTTAGTCTTTTAAAGGCACAGGCTCGTCAGCAATGCGTGCTCGAAACACGCAGCTCCATGCCTTTGCTATGGAGCTGCGCATTGCTGACGAGCCTGTGCCTTTAAATCAATATTAAATGTATATTTACAGTTAGCGTCAATATTGCTTCAATCTAGGATTGCAACTTGAAGGAGCGTGTTCAGATTTTTCCAGAAAATTAATTTTATTGTAACCTAACAATAAAATAACATACCTCCCAAAAATACTATCTATGGGAAGAAAACAGGGAGTTTGGATGTGGAAGCAAAAAGGTTGGTGTTATGACTTTGCACTGCTTTATGGAACCAGATAAATTACAAAACATTGATGTTTTTTGACGATATCCTTGAAAAATACAGATTGAGAACGGCAAAGTTCCGAATGGTAATGAGACAAATGATACGGTGCAGAGATGCCAACATTTACGATTTAGGCGTAGTTTGTACAATTGTTTCAGCCAATGACGATCAGTATTGTGACATAATTCTAGAATGCTAGCCTCAAATGTGGGGTTTAAATAGGGCTTGGGTGTTAAGTTATAAAATTTTGTGTCCAAAGCGGGTGCCCCGTGGCAAATTACTCTTTTTTTCAAAGTTGGCATCTATGTATGGTATTAAAATCTCAACACCCATGGGGAAATTGGTGGGTTAAAAATGTGATCTGGACACGCTCCTTTAAACTCCAGACTTTGGCATTATTTGCGATACCACATTGTGATGTTCTTTGCTCGTTTTATCTTCTTCTGAAGTTGAAGAACGCCGTAAAGTAGAGCCTCGGCAGTGGGTGGGCAGCCTGAAAAGTAAAGATAAAAACACACCCAAAACGAATTAAGGAAAAAAGTAATCGAGCCAAAAACAAGCTTTAGTTACTTTTAGAAAATGAATAAATCTTGCAAAAAATAAGCAAACAATTTCATAATTACAAAATGAATCAATGCTGGGGGGCTACAAAATACACATGTACAGACAAAATCTAGCAATGTAGTCGAACTTCATAAATAAGAGGTCCTCGTGTTTGTTATAACAGAAACCTTGTATAATCAGGAATGATAAAAATGATGAACAAAGGATTAGGACCCAAAGTTGTTCTTGTTTAAAGCAGAATGTTTTGTACAAGTTATGATGCCTTTCAAATTTTCAAGAAAGTAATGTCATATTGTGATATGGCATAATTTAATTCAAACACAGAATACTCCTCTGCCAAGTCCATATAATTTATGACAGAAAAAACGAAGTCATGAGCTCCAACTTTTCAACTAAGTTAGGCGATTTTTGTGAAATCGGCTTTAGATAATCCTGGTACAAAAAGGGTTACTGAACTTTTAATTAAGTTTACATTCTGGATTTTTGCATCTTTGCTACTCAGTTTGCTGCAGATATTTCCAGCCATCTCGGGTCACTGCTACTACCACATGCAGCAGCAGCGAACCCAAACGATGGCTGTGCGACCGCCATACTGGCCGATCTGCGCCCCTGCATTTTCATCAACGTAGCAACAAACAAAACCCAGTCTTAGGATTTTCTAGGCAGACTGAGCAAACAGACAAAATAGACTAAACAGTTAAAGGCACAGGCTCGTCAGCAATGCGCGCACGCCAAATTCGTGCCACGAAATACGCAGCTGCATGCCTTTGGAGCTGCGTATTTTGTGGCAAGAATTTGGCGCGCGTGCATTGCTGACGAGCCTGTGCCTTTAAAGGATCGTGTCCAGATCACTTTTTCCTATGGGTGTTGAGATTTTGATACCATATCATGTGTCATATTTTTCTCATTACCATTCTAAAATTTCACACTCTCAATCCGTATATTTCCAGGGATATCGTCAAAAATCCACCAAAGTTTAGTAAACTAATTTATCCGGTTGCATAAAGCAGTGCAGTGATTACACCAACCTTTTTGCTTCCACGTCCAAATTGGAGATAGCAAATTGCCCCTTTTCTTCCCATGGATAGTATTTTGGGGAGGCATTTTATATGATTGCTTGGTAAGAATGAAATATATTTTCTGGAAAAATCTGGACAAGCTCCTTCAACGGCACTTACCTGGAACATATATATCCACTGGTACGATTCTGTCGCAGCCTCGAACTACTGCGTATGAGTAATGGTAGTAACCGCCTCCATTGGCACAACTGCAAGAAAATTAAAACTGACGTTAATTAAGACAGTGATCCTAACTGATTAAACGCAAGATGCACTGATTTATGTTTCATGCCATACACCTCTGTGCAAACTGTGGCTTGAAGAGGACACCATATGCGCAGAACTGCCAACCCTCCCGGATTTTTGGGGAGGACATCCGGGAAAACAGGTTCATTCCGTGACTCCAAACACATAAACAAATCCTCAAGGTTGTTAATTGACTATCCATGTCAGGACTCACACAATTTTCTGAAGATTCTGTTGCAAAATCCGGGAGGGTTGGCAGCTCTCTATGCATAGCATTGTGCTTTTAATATGCTAATGTAGTACAATTTAAGATGTTGTAATATGCAGGTTTTGTGCCGTTTGGAAGCCTCGTTTGAAAACTGCAATTATTGTACAGAACTCTCCACAGGACTGCAACTTGTATGCTATGTTTTTCACGGTGAAATTAGTGACACGTGTAAAATAACTCAAGTGGAGAATCCATCACTTGTACAATGTATGCTTGATGCTGAAGGTCAACGTTAAAGTCACTTTTAGCTCTGAACACTAAGAGCCAGTGCTTCCAGTGGCATACAATCTGAAGCGGGGACCTCAAGCTAATGCCATTGACATTTTTGTTTTAAATTTTCAATGCAATTGATGAAAAATTGCCTGAACCTAGGAATGCAATTTACAAAAGCATAACTGAACCAACAAAAAAGTTCACCCATGCTGCTGTAACCAGGTATAGAGAATTATTTCCAAATTCTGCACAAATTCAGATAAAATATTCTAATAATATCACTTAATGCCGAAAAGGGGCGACCCACCGGTAAAACTTTGCCAGACGACCACCAAAATTTCGGCTAAAAGACATCGATTGGACACCAAATTTCTGTAACCCAAAGCTTCCAAAAAGGGTTCCACACCTAATAAAAATGGTTCTAGACCTAATAAAAATGGTTCTCGATTTTAAAAAGATGGTTTTTGACCTAAAAAAAAGTTTTTGACTTCAAAAATATTGGGGCTACGCCAAATTGTCGCCCTAATAGGCCTCTCTACACAAAAAGTGTCACCCCATTGGATAAAATAGAGAAATAATAAACTGCAAACAACATAAATTTACCTTCCCATTGAAATGACCCATCGCGGTTCTGGCATCTGATCGTAAACTTTCCTGAGAGCAGGAGCCATTTTGTTTGTCAGCGTACCCGCAACGATCATCACGTCGGCTTGTCGCGGGCTGGCACGGAACACCACACCGAAACGATCCATGTCGTAGCGCGATGCGGCCATGTGCATCATCTCAACGGCGCAACAGGCCAGCCCAAATAACATGGGCCACAGGGAACTCTAAAATTAAATGATTTTAAATTGAATTATTCAATTATTCCCTGCTAAAAATGGGTTTAATAAAATGGTGTCTCATGTATCGCACTTATCTATCTCGCAGAATACTCATGGCGCTTTTTTTTAATTATTACCCTGGTCAATGGACACAACACCCTGGGGAGTATGCAGCCCCAGCAGCCTGACACAAACACTCGGGGGCTACAACCCTTGCAGTTATCCATTTACTCCTGGGTGGAGAGAGGGAACTTATGGCAAAGTGCCTTGCTTAAGGGCACACACACAAACCACAGATTATGGTTTATTTATCAAAATTACACTAACTGATGGCTGATAACAAGATGAAATAGTAATGATCAATTTCTAAATTCAAGCCAGGATGGGCTGTGTCCTTTCAAATGTAGTTTGACCAACCTTACTACAATTACATTTTAATGTAGATGTTTTACCTACCCTCCTTGCCCAGTTGATAACGTCATCCATTCTAGCAACAACATACTCTCCTTTGCTATCCTTGACTGCAGGAACGGGGGCGGAACTCTTGTGTCTGTATGGAGCCAAACTGAAAAACAAAGATCCAGTTCAGTTAAATTGAGACTTTATCGGAGACAATTTATGCTCAAACGTGTCATTTAATGGCCCAACCTGGGAATGGAAGCGTCCTTGTTAAGCTTCAACTACGCTATGCCAACACTCCCAACAATAAGTTCAGAGCTGGCCCAAATATTGTTACTGGCCCATTATTACCGCTGCCATCAGGAAATCACCAGGACTATTTCGCTTCAACTAGCTGGCTGCCTAGCCAAGGCGCACAACCCTATCAGCACTTGGATTGTGGCATTCCCCTTACAGGCTACTTCTGGTGCTGTTGCCATTATTACCGCTGCCATCAGGAAATCACCAGAACCATTTCGCTTCAACTAGGTGGCTACCTGGCCAAGGCGCACAACCTTATCAGAACCTGGATTGTGGCATTCCCCTTACAGGCTACTTCTGGCGCTGTTGCCATTATTACTGCTGCCATCAGGAATCACCAGAACCATTTCGCTTCAACCTGGTGGCTACCTGGGGCCAATTTCATAGAGCTGCTTAAGCATAACAAATTGCTTTAGCATGAAAAACTTTGCTTGACAAAATTAGGTTACCATCAAAAATTTCATGAGATTGTCACGGTAATGAAACAGTCTTCTAACACTCATCATACACTGTTTCTATCACATAAGGATTTCACTGGTAAAGTTCCCTACTAAAGCAAGAGTTTTTTGTGCTTAAGCAAATTTTTGTGCTTAAACACCTCTATGAAATTGGCCCCTGGCTAAGGCGCACAACCCTATCAGCACTTAGATTGTGGCATTCCTCTTACAGGGTACTTCTGGCGCTGTTGCCATTATCTTCTTAGAACAATTTTAAGTTATTTCTTCCATTTTGAGAAAGCATTTGTAACAGGGTTGTAGTCGAGTCCATCACGAGTCCATGATCACGAGTCCATCACAAGTCCTCACAAGCCTTCACAAGTCCCTGGGTCTTAATTCAAGTCACAAGCTATTCAAATGAACTCCAACAAAGGCATTCTTTTGTGCCTGTTCATCCTTTGCTTCTTGACACTGAACTTGTGACAGACTTGTGCGGGACTTGTCACAGATTTGTTATTTTATCGGGTCTGGACTTGTGAAAGACTTGTATGATGGACTCGACTACAACCCCGATTTGTAAGATATAAATATTCTGATTTAAAAACCAGAGAGAGACCCATTCGCATTCGTGTATGAAGTATGAACCGGCTTTTACATAGAAATTTAAAGCAAAATTAGAAAACAAACAAAAACAGAAGAATGTACGAGCTAAAAATTAAACCTACCTCCAATCAATTTTGACTTGATTTTGCTTTGCTGTGGCTGTGAGCTGCTTTTTATCATGAAAACCCCGTAGACCTTGTGAGACACACGGGTGTTGCCGAGCCGGCGCTATCCCAAACTGACATAATCTTAGCACGGTGGCTCTCATCTGCTGAGCTGTGAAAAAAGGGATAATAATTAATGTATATGGTTAATTATAAAAGACATTGAGCAATTAAGGGATTTACAATTTACGAGAAAAAATAACAAAACAAAAGTAGAGACTTTTTTGTTTAAAATGACTCATCCAGCAATGGAATGTGTAGATTTGATCAGTTGATGGAAAAACCCAAAATTACGAATGGGAAAAATTTAAGATTTTTGTGAGGAAACTTTAATTTGAGCCCTTCTCATATGATTTGCACCGATGTCGGTCACTTTGCCCCCTTTCCACTTCGCCCCATTACCACTTCACCCCATCTCATGACGGTTAGTCTGACCGTAACTTATGTTGTTGTGAATGATAGCGACATGTCTGTATTTTTTCCATTATTTTGCTCCAGCTTACATTTTACTGTTTAGACATTAGGCAAGATATTTTATTAATATTTCCTGCAAAATTGTTATCATTTTTTTCCTTTCAAAACTTTAGCCGATGAAAGTTGTAGCCTAGGCCTAAGTGGCGGCGGGTGCGAAGTGGTACTATGGGACGAATTCGAAATGGCAATGGGGCGAACTGACATGGGGCGAAGTGGCAAGGCAAACCAATAGGGCGAAGTGACTGTGTAAGCCGTTGCACACAAGGTAAGGTCTGAAGCCCTGATCAACTTCTCAATTCTTTCCAAATCTCGATATTCAGAGTCCAAAACATCATCCTCACCCAGAAGCGCCATTCTGCCAGAATGCTCAGCCAGAAACGGCCAAACTGGGCCTGGGATTTACGTCGCGACGCGTCGTTGATCAACTAGTGAATTACGGTCGATGTTAAATCTCAAACGCTGCAGTAATGTTTGCAAAATTCAAGAAATATCCGAAGAAAAAAATAATTGGGCCGCACGAGGGCGCTGCAAAAGACACAATTTAGACTTGACCAAGTCTTTCAAAGGCAGATTTGTGTATGTGAGGCTGTGATTACAACGACCTCCGCGCCTTATAATGCCTGGGCATTATGAATGATTCCATGAGCCTTCTTGGTTGTGGCAGTCCAATGAATAAATTTTAATTGTATCTTAGTGGGTCTCTGTCTTTGTTGCGTTGGGCCAATAAAGTACATTGGTCTGCCTGAATTCAACCTCAAACACTGCAGTAAAATGTATGTATAAAGTACATCGGTCTGCCCGAAATCCACCTCAAACGCTGCAGTAAGATTTCTTTATTAAGTACACTGGTCAGCGTGAAACCACCCCAAACGCTGCAGTAATATTTCTGTATAAAGTACACTGGTCAGCGTGAAATCCACCTCAAACGCTGCAGTAATATTTCTGTATAAAGTACACTGGTCAGCGCGAAAACCCCCTCAAACGCTGCAGTAATATTTGTGCGCGAAGCATTATTGGTCTGCCTGAAAACCACCTCAAACGCTGCAGTAATATTTGTGCGCGAAGCATATTGGTCTGCCTGAAAACCACCTCAAACGCTGCAGTAATATTTGTGCGTGAAGCATATTGGTCTCCCTGAAAACCACCTCAAACGCTGCAGTAATATTTCTGTATAAAGTACACTGGTCAGCTTGAAATCCACCTCAAACGCTGCAGTAATTTTTGTTCGGTATAAAGTATATTGGTCTCCCTGAAAACCACCTCAAACGCTGCAGTAATATTTCTGTATAAAGTACACTGGTCAGCGCGAAAACCACCTCAAACGCTGCAGTAATTTTTTTCTGTATAAAGTATATTGGTCTCCCTGAAAACCACCTCAAACGCTGCAGTAATATTTCTGTATAAAGTACACTGGTCAGCGCGAAATCCACCTCAAACGCTGCAGTAATATTTGTGCGTGAAGCATAGTGGTCTGCCTGAAAACCACCTCAAACGCTGCAGTAATATTTGTGCGTGAAGCATATTGGTCTCCCTAAAAACCACCTCAAACGCTGCAGTAATATTTCTGTATAAAGTACACTGGTCAGCGCGAAAACCACCTCAAACGCTGCAGTAATTTTTTCTGTATAAAGTATATTGGACTCCCTGAAAACCACCTCAAACGCTGCAGTAATATTTATGTATAAAGTACACTGGTCAGCGCGAAAACCCCCTCAAACGCTGCAGTAATATTTGTGCGCGAAGCATTATTGGTCTGCCTGAAAACCACCTCAAACGCTGCAGTAATATTTGTGCGCGAAGCATATTGGTCTCCCTGAAAACCACCTCAAACGCTGCAGTAATATTTGTGCGTGAAGCATATTGGTCTCCCTGAAAACCACCTCAAACGCTGCAGTAATATTTCTGTATAAAGTACACTGGTCAGCTTGAAAACCACCTCAAACGCTGCAGTAATTTTTTCTGTATAAAGTATATTGGACTCCCTGAAAACCACCTCAAACGCTGCAGTAATATTTCTGTATAAAGTACACTGGTCAGCGCGAAAAACCACCTCAAACGCTGCAGTAATATTTATGTATAAGTACACTGGTCAGCGCGAAAAACCACCTCAAACGCTGCAGTAATTTTTTTTTCTGTATAAAGTATATTGGTCTGCCCGAAATCCACCTCAAACGCTGCAGTAAGATTTATGTGTATTCACATTATGTAACGCTGTATGGTCTTTAAGCACGAATGCACCTATCAATTGTTTCAACCCCCCCCCCCCCCCCCCCCCCCCCCCCCCCCCCCCCCCTCCCCCCAACATAAATGTTGTCCCATCTGCAGGGTTGGGGATTTTGCAGATTTTGGCTGTTGACTGCGGCTCTGGCGTGCTCGAAAGTACATGGACTGGAAGGGTATTTAAGGACTCTTGTTCTGGTGTGCATTCATGGTGCGTAGTTTATTTAAAGTAAACTGATCTTGGTGTTTTATAATTATACAGATTGTGTCGATGAGACTGACCTATTTTTAAAAAAAAAAAGACAAATTTTTGGATACGATTTTAGAACAATGCAGTTCACAAATTTCTGTAATTATACAATTGTCAATTTTCTCTTTGTTGTATCCAATTTTGTCTAAAATGTTTTCTTACAATTTTAGACCATGTGCTTTTATTAATAGCATGAGAGGTGTTGTCAATGCCTGGTATTGGTTAAAACTATAGATGTGGTAATTTTATTCTCTTGATGATCCTTGTCTCTTACGTTTGAAACAACATATACAAAAGCTACTTGATCATGGTATGGTGACTGACAGTCATAGCCCTTATGCTGCCCCTATTGTTTTGGCAAAGAAAAAGGATGGCTCCCTTAGGATGTGCGTCGACTATCGTCGATTAAACGCCAAGACTAGAAAGGACGCATTTCCTCTTCCAAGGATTTCTGAGTTTTTAGATTCTGCAGTTGGTGCCAAATATTTTTCATCTCTAGACTTGGCAAGTGGCTATCATCAAGTGAGAGTTCATGAGAAAGATCGTGAAAAGACTGCATTTGTAACACCTATGGGCTTATACGAATACGTTCGTATGCCGTTTGGTCTCTGTGGAGCTCCAGCAACGTTCCAGAGACTCATGCAGCGGTGTGTAGGCGATTTAGTTTATCAAATGCTGTTTGTGTACCTTGATGATATCTGCATATATTCTAGAACCTTTGAAGAACACGTAGAGCACTTGGACCTTGTCTTCACCAGACTAAAACAACATGGACTGAAGCTCAAACCCTCCAAGTGTCATCTGTTTTCTAGGGAGGTACGCTACCTTGGACATGTTTTGTCGGCGAAGGGCATATCAACTGACGAGGAGAAAACTAAAGCCATCAGTGACTGGCCAGTACCTGATTCTGTAAAGAAACTTAGATCTTTTCTTGGGTTCGCCAGTTATTACCGGCGATTCATCCCTCGGTTTGCACACATTGTTCGCCCACTTCATGCACTAGTTGGAACATGTCAGGGCCATGATGCTAAATACTTTAGAAATAGGTGGTCGTCCGAATGTCAAGAAGCTTTTGACTTGTTGAAGACGAAATTTGCTTCTACTCCCATACTGGCATTTGCTGACTTCTCTAAGCCCTTTATTGTCGATGTTGATGCAAGTCAGTCTGGCCTTGGAGCTGTTTTGTCACAGGTACAAGATGGTACCGAGCGTGTTGTTTCATATGCTAGCCGAATTTTGCGAGATGGTGAGAAGCGGATGGAGAAATACAGCTCTCGGAAGTTGGAGTTACTTGGTTTGAAATGGGCTGTGACTGATAAGTTCAAAGAATATCTGTACGGCTCACAATTCGTCGTTAGAACTGACAACAACCCCTTGACTCACATGAAAACTGCAAAACTGAGTGCTGTAGAGCAACGATGGGCAGGTGAACTTGCTTCATTTAATTTTGATATCGAGTACCGTCCTGGTCGTGTTAACAGAAATGCGGACGCATTGTCTCGTCAGTTTGGAGTGGATGATTTTGATGAGGATGCCTGTTGTGTATCTCAGGTTTCTGTTGATGATGTGAGGTCATCCAATTCTTGTCACACACCTATACCTTTTGATTTGCAACTTCGGGTAGATGGGGAAGCAGCTGGATTGGCTTCAAGTCGAGTTCAGTCGGCCATTGTTAGTCATATATCCACTTTTCCATCTTACAGCCATGAAGAACTGAGGGAGTTGCAAAAGAAGGATCCCGATATTGGTAGATTTTTAGAGTTTTTCGCCACTGGTCAATTACCGTCTCGGAATCAACGTAAAGTTCAGTCTAGGTCCGTTCAGACTCTGTTCAAGCAGTGGAAACGATTGTCTGTGGTTGATGGTGTGCTGTATAGGGACATTAAAGATTCAAAGCTTGGGAGCGTACATCAAATTGTTCTGCCTGTAGCTTTGCGACCTAACACTTTGACCAGTTTGCATGATCATTTTGGCCACCAAGGATTTGAAAGAACTCTTTCTCTTCTTCGTGAGCGTTGCTACTGGTCAAGTATGTACTTAGACGTGAAGAAGTGGATAGAGAACTGTCAGCGATGCACCATTGCTAAACTTCCAAGACCAACAGTAAGAAATCCTCTAGGTCATTTAGTGGCTAGTAAACCTTTGGAAGTGGTCGCTATCGATTTTACTCTTTTGGAACCTACTGGTGACAAGGTAGAGAACGTTCTTGTGATCACAGATGTTTTCTCTAAATTTACAATTGCTGTACCAGCCAAGGACCAGACGGCTAAAACAACAGCTTCAATCCTTGTCAAGGAATGGTTTCTTAAGTACGGTGCACCCCAGAGGATCCATTCGGATCAAGGAAGACAGTTCGAATCCGAACTTATTTCACAACTTTGTAAGCTATACAACATCACCAAGTCACGTACTACTCCATATAGGCCACAGGGAAATGCACAGTGTGAACGATTTAATAGGACTATGCACGATCTTCTTCGTACGCTCTCTGCTAAGCAGAAGCGTAACTGGTCCAAGTTTCTACCTGAACTCACCTATGCATACAATTGTACACCCCATTCTTCTACAGGTCTTTCACCATTTTATATCATGTTTGGTCGGGAACCATGTCTGCCAGTGGATGCTTTGTTAGATAGGACGGAGAGGGAACAAGCAGAACAGAAAGACTGGGTCCTGCTACATCAGGAAAGATTACATGAAGCATATCGATTAGCTACAGTTAAGAACAAGCAAGCATTCGACAAAAATAAGCACATTTTCGACCGTAAGGTTAATCCGAATATCCTTAAAGTTGGAGACTATGTATATCGTCGAAACCGTGTCAGGGGTCGTAACAAAATTCAGGATAGTTTCCTTCCTCAGATCTACGTAGTCATAGGCCAACCAGACCCTGATAATTTTGTCTACACGATAGACCTTCGTGACGGTGAAGATAGGAGAACCTTGAATTCTGTTGATTTGAAGCGCGTCCCCAGTGGTCTCCTACATAAGGAAAGTCCAGATTCTCCAAGGCGACATTCTAAGCCTCCAAGCAGACATCTTATTTCAAATATTCCTTCAAGTTCCAGTTCCGAGTCGGAACTTGATGTGGCCGTGGTACTTCCTGCTGAAGGTTCTTTGGTTCAGCAATCAGATAAACCAACTCTTCGTAGATCGTCTCGTTCGACGAAGGGGAAACACAAAAATCCTTATCATGAGCCAAGATCTGTTCTTTCTCAGCAACATTCAGTGGTTTATGACGGTTCTCAGTGTTTAGTAGTCGGCCTTGTTACAGCTCTAGTAGCCATCATAGTAATTCTTGCATTTACTAGCATGTGCATGCTCATTAAGATCTCTGTGTAGATGTTAATTTCTTTCTTCTGTGCATAAAATACTGCCGCAGCAGAGTGGAAGATTTATTCTTCATTCATCGGTCTGGCATTGGTTCAGGAGTTTTGATGGTTGAGAGGAACCAATTCAAGAAATGAGTTATTCCTAACAATCTTGTTGCTCAATATATTACTTCAAGGATTAAGTGATTTTGAGGTGTTATTCGGGTGATTATTCCGAGGTGGTCCGTAAGGAGATTATCTCTTTATTTGCATCATGCAAGTGTGCGGACAATCCATCTTAATTTGTCGCCTGTTGAAGGTTGGCCTTCATGATTTATCCTCTTTGTACTTTGACTGGTCCTTTTGAGGTATACTGGTTACTCAGTGTGGTTCAGCCAGTTTTCTCCTCAGGAGAAATGAGTGTTATGCCAGTTTGTTAAAATTGAGATTTCTCTTTGGTTGATGCCAAGGAAAATTTGTTAACCCTGGATGAGTGTGACCAACCAGACTTTTGCTGCCTGGCACTTGTACTGAAGATGTGTACAAACTTAACTTTTAGAGTAAATAGCGCCCTCTTTTGCCACTTACATATCTAGAGAGCGCCCTCACAGTTTAGTAATTACTATCACTAGTGGAGAGCGCCCTCTCTTGGTTTAGTAGTGAGAGAGAACTTAGAGAGACTTTGCATGTAATTTGTTTATGAAGACAGCATTGCACAAATTCCAGCCATTCCAACATGGTTGATTGCCCATGCATCTTTTACACACAGTCAACATTGACACTCCACCTTTGAGCTTTATAGGGAGCACATATATGCTTCGGATTTTAAGTTTATATCTAACAAAGTTTGATGTTTGTACTGTTTGTGGTGATGCATGTACACGTATTTGTAATGTGTACATTTGTGGATTCGTCGTGTTAATTTTGGAGTCTTTGCTGGACTGTCGACGAGGCATGTGAGGTGTGGGATCGTGACGGTCGGTAAGTGTCTGAATTTTGTATTTATATTAGATTTTGATACGATTATTATCGCACCATTTAAAGTAAAACTTATGTTTTGTATTAAGCTTGAAGTTCTGCTATGGGTGTGTCGGACTTCAGACTTAATATTCTAATATTTAATAAGAAACTTGTATTTTACATCCAGTCTGAATATCAACCATTTTCAGGGCGTGTCAGTTCAAATTCCATATCCTTGTATTTTAATCGGACCAAAGGATTAATTCGAACCTTACAAATAATACTGTGCATTTTAGAGTGTAGAACTATGGTTATTTGGTATTATATTGTACAGCCTTGCTTTTGCCGTTGATCTGTTGGTGCTGTACGGAAGCTTTGCCATTTTGAGCTGCTGGTATTTTACGGAAGCTTTGCCCTTTCACCGGCTTGTACTTGGCGGAACTTCCGGGATTGTTAACATCGGGTATGTAGTTTGTTAGATAATTGATGGTGCTTTAAGTGTTTAATTAAATTTATGTTTAAAGTGGTGCAATAAGACTGCATATATTACCAGACTTGCGTAATGTTGCACTTAATTTATTGGTGTTAAGATAAGGAAATTATAAAAGATGGATTTAGATGTGTACATTTAAAAAGCACCAACACCTAAATCAAATGAATTATTTGCAATACAGTACTAAAAATAACATGTAGTTTCGTGATATTACATTACCAGGATTGCTTGGTCTGTGCATCAGCCGGCGAGCCCTTCTGCGTTTTAGCAGTGTGTACTCTAGCTCGTCGACAGATGCTTGGACCCGGTTCTCGTGGTAAGAAACATGGTAACTTTTGCAATTCGTAATATGGTTAATGTAAATAATTTGTATTTTTTTCTCCTTTATTTCTTAGACCCGTGATATGGCTGTCGTTTAAATATAGTGTCATTTTTGACATAGTGTCGTTTTTGACATATCATTTTGACGTGTCATCAATTCAAAAGTACAATTTGACATAGTACATGCACAGTATTGGTACTGCATATATACATGTAGAACACTTTTGCAGTATCCAGTTTATCTTGCCTTGTAAACGAAAATTATTTAAATTGGCAAAGAATGTACTATATATATATTTTGGAAATAAATTTGGTGTATTTTTATATAAAAAAAAAAGAAGTGACCTTTCTTGTCTGCTCGGTTACAAGGAGCATATTCTGAAACTTATCAAGCTTATTAGCATAATGATTACTTAAATTAACACTCTGACATCCATAAGTCAATATGGGGATTAAAACGGAATTCCACAAATGAACTTTGACATCCGAACTGGAACCACCCTTACAAAGCCCCGCCCGCTGTAGGGAGAAGAATGCCATTTGATATGGAATTCCATATGTGCCAATCAATCCGCGTCTCCTTTTTTTCCCGTCGCATTTTTTCTTTTCGTCGCATTTTTTCTCTTTTCGTCGCAATTTTTTTCTTTTCGTCGCAATTTTGTTCTTTTCGTCGCCTTTTTTTTTTTCGTCGCATTTTTTTTTTGTCGCATTTTTTTTCCCGTCGCATTTTTTTTCGACTACTGCTACTCACGTCTGTTCAAGGCCCATAGAGATAACGGGCACAGACTATTTTTCTGGGCTTGGGCGCGTGATTCCACGCCGCCGGAGTCGAGTAGAATCGATTCAACTTCGAATCGCGTTTTGATATTTTTTGAGGAATCGATTACCTGTAGAAATCGATTCCCTGTCGAAATCGATTCCCTTTCATCTAGATTCTAGAACCAATAAATGAAATGAATGAAATAAAATTAAGCCGAAGGCATTTTTGTTATGGATCTGACCCCTGAACCACCCTGATGACTAGCTGAACCTGGTGCATCGTTTGTACTGGTGACGCGCCGTAGATCAACCAGTCGTCCAGGTACATGCAAAGGTTGACACCCTGCAGCCTGAGGTACGCTCCCACCGCCCTGGTAACCATCGTGAACACCCTGGGCGAAGTGGAAATCCCGAACGGAAGGCACGTCCATTCGTACGTCTGGCCCAGGATTTCGAATCTGAGCCAGCGCTGGTCTAGGGACGAGACCGGGACGTGCAGGTAGGCATCCTTCAAATCGATAGAGGATGCCCACCTTCCCTTAAGCGGGCAGCGTAGGATGGACGCAAAAGTCTCCATCCTGAACTTGCGGGGCCGTATGAAACGGTTTAAGGGCTTGGGGTTCAGGATGGGGCGCCAGTCCCCGGTCTGCTTGGGAGCCAAGAAGAACGTCAACCAAAACCCCTCGCGATAGGGGGGAGGGGGTTCGACCGGAGAGATGGCGCCCTTGGCAAGCAGGGCAGAGACCTCTGTCATAAGGATGACATCCTTCTGACCCCCGTCCTGTGGATAAGGGGGTAGGTTTCGGTTAAGAAGTCGCTGGGGGTACCGCCGTGAATTCCAGGCGATAACCCCGAGACACAATCTCCAGAACCCAAGCGCCCGAGGAGCTGAGATGGCTGGCCACTCCGGGGCATACAACCGAAGGCGGCCGCCCACCGGAGGTGGTAGGGATCCCGTTACATGAGGGGATTCCGCGGCCGCCAAGCCCTCAGGACCGACGTTGCTTCCCCTTCTTTGGGCCCTTGCCCTTCGAATTGGGAGGCTGGCCAGACCTGGCCCTGAAATTCTTCTGAGAAGAACCCGGGGCACCGGACTGCTTGGTGTCCTAGGAAGTGCCTGACTTCTCCTGCTTGGCGGGCCTGCCAGAGCTCGAACAGGAAGGGCGCTTGCCCTTGCTCTTCTTGCTCGAAGGTTTTTTGGGAACCAGAAACCTTTGCCTGTGCTTGCTTTAGCGCTTGCTCACTCTCAACCCGCTCGGCCAAAGCGAGCAGGGAAGAACAGAACGCGCCTCCGAAGAGGACGTCCTGTTTCTCAGGCTTGGTCTTCGAGACCTGAGAAGCCAGGTCTGAGCTTAGCGACCAGAGGGAAAAACATACATTTTTACGCCGGAGGGTCAGCGCCATCGAGGTCTCCGTCTGCCGGGTTACAAGCGCGGCCATTACCATGGCAGCATCGGAGACCTCCGTGGCGGCATCTGCTCTGTCGCCCATAACAACCGACGCATGTCGTGGGCGACGATCATGGAGAAGGCGCCTAGCCGAAGGGTGGAGGACACCGCCAAGTCAAGAAGGCGCAGCTGTTCCTCCCAGAAGGGAGAGAAGACCGCTGGAGGTCCCTTGGTCGACGGTAGCCTAGCGGCGACGTCATGGTCCATGGAGGGTGTCCTCAGGAAGGAGTCATAAGCCTTCTCCGTAGTCCGGAATGATCTGGTGAAACCCTTCACCGAGAAAATTCCAGACTTCTGGGGAACAGCCCCCGACCTGTCCCACAGTAGACGAACGTCTGTGGGCAAGGAGCATGCCTGGACCCGTGGAGGCGGGAGAAGAGGAAAGCCAAGATCGAGTTGGCCCTTCTCCGCCTACTGCTCGGGCGCACTGGACAAGCCGAGCTTCTCGGCCGCCCTACGCACCACAGCAAAGGGTACACGCTTGAAGAGTGTCCACCTCCTCTGGGTCCATAGTGGCCGCCGGCGGGGCCGGATGTAGCCTCGTCAGGAGGATCGTCAGAATCCGAGTCATCCTCACCGCTGCTAGCCTCCGAGACATCGAAGGTTAGTGGGCGGTAGGAACCCGCGGAAGACGGGGCAGCCGATGGAACTAAAGGAGAAGGAGCGGGCGCGCATCCATATCTGAGTAGAGGGCGCCGTTCCCGATGGACCTGGTCAGCCCCAGTACAACGGTTGGGCTGTACCCGACCTAGCCCCAACGATGGCCCAAGCCGGTTCTCCGTAGGCTCGACGCCTCCTGTCCCTGAAGGTACGCTATCCGAGGGACGGGGGTCACTTGCGTAACCGCCGTGCTCAGCTCTCATACCAGGGCCTACCGAATCGGTAGTACCCCTTCCTTTGAAGAGAGAGATGAGTTCCCGTAACAACGGTGCTACCTCGCTACCCAGAGGTTGTTCGGTAGCTGCCCCAACTGACACAAGACCAGGGGGCCGAGCAGCCGGTGGTCGGGTCACGGCGTAGCCATAGTCCGGTGGAGCCATGGTAGAAAACCCGTGCCGGACTGGTCCACCCCGACGTGCCAACCAGGCTGGGGTGTATTAGTTACGTACTGCTGGGCAGCTAACTCCGAAGGGACTAGCTGTGGCAGGTACTCAGCACCAGCGGGACCCAGCCAAACTGGCTTACCCGCCTGCATAAGCACCAACGTCATGTCCAGCTACCGGGTCTCCCGCGGTCGGGGACGGTGCAGGATACCCTGCGCTGAACGCGGTCGCGGGTGTACCCGTGCAGAAGTTCGAAACTGGCCGGGCCAGTTGGGCCATGAACGGGAAAGACCCCTGCCGCGGCACACCGCTTCCCGGCCCAAACTGGATAGGTGTTGGGTGAGCCGGCGGCCGGCTGAGGAAACCCCGCATAGCTGGGTCATTCAGTGTGAAATCACCTAGAGGTTGTCAGGGGTCCGACTCGGATTTGGTCAAAACATTTTATAAAAATACTTCAACCTATGTCATGAACATTTACAAAATTTTAGAGGCCAACTCCAACTCGTTGCTGGGATATGACCTCCAGAAAATGCCTACCCTACCCACATTTTCCCAATCGTAGCCGTGCCATTGGAGGCCTGTAGCTCAAAAATGCTTGGGAATTTTTACCTGAAAATTGATATACACATAGATTGGCATCTAATCTGCATGATTCTGTTATCAAAAGTACGCTACCACGTTTCCTTTTCGAGATGTCGCTCCCCGAAAACTCTCATTTTTGATTATCGTGGTAACTTGTTTTCATTTTTGGCTCCCCATGGTGCCCACATGGATGGTTGAATTGACTTCATATTTTATATGCACACACACTAGGCACATGGGTTTGCTTCATATCAAGGACAAAGCAATTCCACCTTTTTTGGGGGCGTGGTCTAGGTTTAAAAGTGGGTCCGCAAAGAAAAATGGCAAAATGAGCCTCCTCTTCTGAGGGGTGGTTCCCCGATAGGTCACTACCCAAGCAATTGAAACTTACATATCTTAAAATACTGTATCCAATCTATCTTTAGTATAAAATTTGGTTTGGTATCTTTTTTCATTCATGGTTTTTTGAATTTTTGTAAAAAGGTCAATATTTTGCTCAATAACGCTAGTTTTAATTGCATTATACATAGTATATACAACATGTTACTAAAGGAGAGCAGTCTAATATGTCATATTTAATACCTGGTCAATTCTACAGGTTGTCAGTTCGAATGCAGGTGATGGCAATGTGAGTGTGCCCTTGGGCAAGACACTTTGTTATGGACTATTTGGTTTCACCGGGAGCAAATGGATACCTACATGTACATGTATGAGAGTGAAAGTGTTCTGTGTTTGATTGGGCGCTCTCATCATGAGAGTCCAACAGGGCTGTATGATCTCCAGTGAGCCTAGTGACCAGGGGTAATAATGTGGGCACCTTGCTTATAGTAGATTTGTGTGCATACTATAATATGTTATTGGGACACGACAACTGAGTGGTGGGGTGCACTCTGTATGCGGAATGAACTCTGTATGCCTTCAAAAGTGGGCACGTGCACCCACAATAGACCGTGTAAGTTGACCTCGAGAACGAGCGGGACTCTGCGAGACTCGTTGACTTCCGGAGACCTTAGATAGGAATTATATCATGCGTGGGGACAGTTTCGTTACCATTTTGACACCACCTCAAAATTACCGATTCGGGGTCCACTATAAAAATCCTTAAAATCTCATTTATCACCGAGTGTGCGAAATGTTGATTGAGCAAAAAGTTAATAAAATTTTAAATATTTCTGTGTCTGACATAAACTGGTAACCCTACACGTAATAGAAAAACCATATCGCCATGACACCGCGTCGCTGGTAGTCTGCAACTGGTGCAAAAATGTTGCCGCAGTGTAGTTGCCGCGAATTCAGTGCATTATGGCCGTTTTCAAAAGTACTCGATTCGGATTCATACAGTCTTTGCGATTTCCGGTGAAAAATCAAAGGAGGTGAAAAATCAAAAGAGATCGTCACAACGTTGAAACCACATCATGCCGGGAGACCCGGTAGCTGGACATGACGTTGGTGCTTATGCTACCGGGGCACAGGCGGGTCAGCCAGTTTGGCTGGGTCCCGCTGGTGCTGAGTACCTGCCACAGCTAGTCCCTTCGGAGTTAGCTGCCCAGCAGTACGTAACCAATACACCCCAGCCAGGCCTGGGTGGCTACGCTGTGACCCGACCACCGGCTGCTCGGCCCCCTGGTCTTGGGTCAGTTGGGGCCGCTACCGAACAACCTCTGGGTAGCGAGGTAGCACCGTTGTTACGGGAACTCATCTCTCTCTTCAAAGGAAGGGGTACTGCCGATTCGGTAGGCCCAGGTATGAGAGCTGAGCACGGCGGTTACGCAAGTGACCCCGTCCCTCGGATAGCGTACCTTCAGGGACAGGAGGCGTCGAGCCTACGGAGAACCGGTTTGGGCCATCGTTGGGGCTAGGTCGGGTACAGCCCAACCGTTGTACTGGGGCTGACCAGTCAGTGCCGGCTCACGAGCCCGCAGGTCCATCGGGAACGGCGCCCTCTACCCAGATGGATGCGCGCCTGCTCCTTCTCCTTTGGTTCCATCGGCTGCCCTGTCTTCCGCGGGTTCCTACCGCCCACTAACCTTCGATGTCTCGGAGGCTAGCAGCGGTGAGGATGACTCGGGTTCGGACGATCCTCCTGACGAGGCTACATCCGTCCTGGCCCCGCCGGCGGCCACTATGGACCCAGAGGAGGTGGACACTCTTCCAGCGTGTACCCCTGCTGTGGTGCGTAGGGCGGCCGAGAAGCTCGGCTTGTCCTGTGCGCCCGAGCAGTAGGCGGAGAAAGGCCAACTCGATCTTGGCTTTCCTCTTCTCCCGCCTCCACGGGTCCAGGCATGCTCCTTGCCCACAGACGTTCGTCCGGAGTGGCCAGCCATCTCAGCTCCTCGGGCGCTTGGGTTCTGGAGATTGTGTCTCGGGGTTATCGCCTGGAATTCACGGCGGTACCCCCAGCGACTTCTTAACCGAAACCTACCCCCTTATCCACAGGACGGGGGTCAGAAGGATGTCATCCTTATGACAGAGGTCTCTGCCCTGCTTGCCAAGGGCGCCATCTCTCCGGTCGAACCCCCTCCCCCCTATCGCGAGGGGTTTTGGTTGACGTTCTTCTTGGCTCCCAAGCAGACCGGGGACTGGCGCCCCATCCTGAACCCCAAGCCCTTAAACCGTTTCATACGGCCCCGCAAGTTCAGGATGGAGACTTTTGCGTCCATCCTACGCTGCCCGCTTAAGGGAAGGTGGGCATCCTCTATCGATTTGAAGGATGCCTACCTGCACGTCCCGGTCTCGTCCCTAGACCAGCGCTGGCTCAGATTCGAAATCCTGGGCCAGACGTACGAATGGACGTGCCTTCCGTTCGGGATTTCCACTTCGCCCAGGGTGTTCACGATGGTTACCAGGGCGGTGGGAGCGTACCTCAGGCTGCAGGGTGTCAACCTTTGCATGTACCTGGACGACTGGTTGATCTACGGCGCGTCACCAGTACAAACGATGCACCAGGTTCAGCTAGTCATCAGGGTGGTTCAGGGGTCAGATCCATAACAAAAATGCCTTCGGCTTAATTTTATTTCATTCATTTCATTTATTGGTTCTAGAATCTAGATGAAAGGGAATCGATTTCGACAGGGAATCGATTTCTACAGGTAATCGATTCCTCAAAATATCGAAACGCGATTCGAAGTTGAATCGATTCTTAGTACTCGACTCCGGCGGCGTGGAATCACGCGCCCAAGCCCAGAAAAAAATAGTCTGTGCCCGTTATCTCTATGGGCCTTGAACAGACGTGAGTAGCAGTAGTCGAAAAAAAAATGCGACAGGAAAAAAAATGCGACGAAAAAAAAAAAGGCGACGAAAAAAAAAAAGGCGACGAAAAAAAAAAAAGGCGACGAAAAGAAAAAAAAAGCCAAGAAAAAAAAAAAAGGCGACGAAAAGAAAAAATGCGACGGGAAAAAAAACGCGACGGGATAAAAAGGAGACGCGGATTGATTGGCACATATGGAATTCCATAATTTGACATTTCCTCATTCTTTCTTCCATGTGACTCTTACAATTTAAATCAGAAGACAAAGTGACCCCAAGGTAAGTAATATGATCGAATCATTTAAAAACCAAATGATTCTTCCCAAAAGTGCAGCAAAATGTCTTAGAGGGATTAAAACATAAACCATGTTCCACAATATAATCATTTGCATAATCAATCAACAACTGAAGGCCAGATGGGGTCATGCTAAGAAGTAATAAATCATCTGCATAACAAAAAACATTTAAATTATAACGAGCTATAACAATACCACAATTGAGATTATTTAGGCCATTCACTAAATCTTTATAAAACAAGTTAAAAATCAAAGGAGAGGAAAGTCCTCTTAAAGGCAGTATACATCATTGGTAATCTCGAAAATCAGAAATGTTCACAGATTTACGCCTAACTTACACAATATAAACATGATGACCGTAGAAAACTTCCCCTGAAATGGTTTTGTCTGAAGTGCTATAGTCTTTGAGAAATGAGTAAAACAATTAGTTTTCGTCTCATGAGACGAAAATTCAATTCGCCCCAAAACCATTTCGCCCAAGTGCCATTTCGCCCCAAACGACTTCGTCCGAGTGCCATTTCGCCCCAAATTACTTCGTCCAAACACTACATCGCCCAAATGTCAGTTCGCCCCAAAACCACTTCGTGCACAGGCCGTGGTTCGGGGCGAAATGGTTCAGGGCGAAGTGGTTTTGGGGCGAAATGACTGCAAACCCTTTTTTGACTGTTTTCTCAAAAGTAAGACGAAGTACGGTGCTGGTTTTTGCTCAGGTTGGTTTTAATCATGCATATCTTCAATCACACAGGGGATAAAACTATTTGTAACAGTTTACCAATCATGTATATACTATCTTTAACTCGTTTACCCAGACTGTTAGCCCATTTAACCTTAACGGAAATATTATAATACCAAAAATAGAGACATCTCCACCAATCATCACTAATATTATCAATTAATTTTAAAAAAATGATGTCATGTGGGATGGCGTCGAAGGCACCCTCAGCATCTAATGAGCATGCAAAAACAGAAGATCCACGGTTATTGCAATATTTGATGACATCGTGAACAGTTTTAACTGTACCGCCGTCTTAGCTCTAGAAAGAGTACATGGTGCTGCTGAGTTAACAGAAAATTTATTTTCAAAGAAATTTGTTAACTTGGACATAAAGCACCGTTAATTAACAGAATAGTATTGTTTTGTATTCAGCCATGCACATATAACAAGAAAGCGCCTTTCTGCCTTTTAAATCTTTGTATTAGGCTATGTTTAGGCCACAATTAAAACGACAAACCGCTATAGTCACAATTCGTTATTTCACTAAATTTATTTATTTCCAGCCAAATTCTCCATGGTGACTATATATTAAATAAGTAAGCGGGTAGCGGAGTGGAACCCAACACTGACCACTTATAGGTTAGTAAGGGACCGCTAAAATAGTCAGGCGCGGATCCAAGGGGGGGGGGGGGGGGTTTGGGGGTCAAAAAACACCCGCCCCCTGCTCTTAAAATATATATATATATATATATATATATATATATATTTTAATAAATAAATTGACAAATAAATTTTTACAAAAATGGAAAATCTTGTCAAAGTATGTTATTGTTAATATTATACGTCCATTTTTACCCAAGAAAAAGATGTCCATGTACTTTATAATATGTATATATATATATAACAAAATCTGACGGGCCGAAACACCCCCCCCCCCCCCCCTGGAAAAATTCCTGGATCCGCCCCTGATAGTAAGTACCTCAAACAAAGGATAAGTAACGACGTTGCAAGGATTCTAAACATGAAATAATGTTTTACAATTATACAGTTTTCCGAAAGCCACATTCATTTACATTTCAAGTGTCTCCCTAAATGTTTTTGAAATACAAGTTATTATAGAATGAATTACAGTGAATGCATTTGCAAAACCTATTGATTTTAATCTTCTCCAGTTTCAGCAGAATTAACAAAAACTATGCAAATTTCCACGACGCGATGAGAGCGACGGTTCAAACGCCGGGATGCATCTCTCCCGAAACTACAGTATTCATACGCGCTGGCCAGAATACTATCCACACAAACCTTACACTGCGGCGTTTTTCTCGCCAAGTCATTATGTCCTTTACGCGGGAATCTTACTGCAGTGTTTGCGAGGTGGATTTCAGGCAGACCAATATACTTTATACAGACATCTTACTGCAGCGTTTGAGGTGGTTTTTCAGGCTGACCAATGCACTTTATAAATAAATCTTACTGCAGCGTTTGAGGTGGATTTCGCGCTGACCAGTGTACTTGATACATAAATATTACTGCAGCGTTTGAGGTGGTTTTCAGGGAGACCAATATGCTTCACGCACAAATATTACTGCAGCGTTTGAGGTGGTTTTCAGAGAGACCAATATACTTTATACAGAAAAAAATTACTGCAGCGTTTGAGGTGGTTTTCGCGCTGACCAGTGTACTTTATACATAAATATTACTGCAGCGTTTGAGGTGGTTTTCAGGGAGACCAATATGCTTCACGCACAAATATTACTGCAGCGTTTGAGGTGGTTTTCAGGGAGACCAATATGCTTCACGCACAATTATTACTGCAGCGTTTGAGGTGGTTTTCAGGCAGACCACTATGCTTCACGCAGAAATATTACTGCAGCGTTTGAGGTGGTTTTCGCGCTGACCAGTGTATTTTATACATAAATATTACTGCAGCGTTTGAGGTGGTTTTCAGGGAGACCAATATGCTCCACGCACAAATATTACTGCAGCGTTTGAGGTGGTTTTCGCGCTGACCAATGTACTTTATACAGAAATATTACTGCAGCGTTTGAGGTTGTTTTCAGGGAGTCCAATATACTTTATACAGAAAAAAATTACTGCAGCGTTTGAGGTGGTTTTCAAGCTGACCAGTGTACTTTATACAGAAATATTACTGCAGCGTTTGAGGTGGTTTTCAGGAAGACCAAATACTTTATACAGAAATATTACTGCAGCGTTTGAGGTGGTTTTCGCGCTGAGTGTACTTTATACAGAAATATTACTGCAGCGTTTGAGGTGGTTTTCGCGCTGAGTGTACTTTATACAGAAATATTACTGCAGCGTTTGAGGTGGTTTTCAGGCAGACCACTATGCTTCACGCACAAATATTACTGCAGCGTTTGAGGTGGTTTTCAGGGAGTCCAATATACTTTATACAGAAAAAATTACTGCAGCGTTTGAGGTGGATTTCGCGCTGACCAGTGTACTTTATACATAAATATTACTGCAGCGTTTGAGGTGGTTTTCAGGGAGACCAATATACTTTATACAGAAAAAAATTACTGCAGCGTTTGAGGTGGTTTTCGCGCTGACCAGTGTACTTTATACAGAAATATTACTGCAGCGTTTGAGGTGGTTTTCAGGGAGACCAATATGCTTCACGCACAAATATTACTGCAGCGTTTGAGGTGGTTTTCAGGGAGACCAATATGCTTCACGCACAATTATTACTGCAGCGTTTGAGGTGGTTTTCAGGCAGACCACTATGCTTCACGCAGAAATATTACTGCAGCGTTTGAGGTGGTTTTCGCGCTGACCAGTGTATTTTATACATAAATATTACTGCAGCGTTTGAGGTGGTTTTCAGGGAGACCAATATGCTCCACGCACAAATATTACTGCAGCGTTTGAGGTGGTTTTCGCGCTGACCAATGTACTTTATACAGAAATATTACTGCAGCGTTTGAGGTTGTTTTCAGGGAGTCCAATATACTTTATACAGAAAAAAATTACTGCAGCGTTTGAGGTGGTTTTCAAGCTGACCAGTGTACTTTATACAGAAATATTACTGCAGCGTTTGAGGTGGTTTTCAGGAAGACCAAATACTTTATACAGAAATATTACTGCAGCGTTTGAGGTGGTTTTCGCGCTGAGTGTACTTTATACAGAAATATTACTGCAGCGTTTGAGGTGGTTTTCAAGCTGACCAGTGTACTTTATACATAAATATTACTGCAGCGTTTGAGGTGGTTTTCAGGGAGACCAATATACTTTATACAGAAAAAAATTACTGCAGCGTTTGAGGTGGTTTTCGCGCTGACCAGTGTACTTTATACATAAATATTACTGCAGCGTTTGAGGTGGTTTTCAGGGAGTCCAATATACTTTATACAGAAAAAAATACTGCAGCGTTTGAGGTGGTTTTCGCGCTGACCAATGTACTTTATACAGAAATATTACTGCAGCGTTTGAGGTGGTTTTTAGGGAGTCCAATATACTTTATACAGAAAAAATTACTGCAGCGTTTGAGGTGGTTTTCAAGCTGACCAGTGTACTTTATACAGAAATATTACTGCAGCGTTTGAGGTGGTTTTCAGGGAGACCAATATACTTTATACAGAAAAAAATTACTGCAGCGTTTGAGGTGGTTTTCGCGCTGACCAGTGTACTTTATACAGAAATATTACTGCAGCGTTTGAGGTGGTTTTCGCGCTGACCAGTGTACTTTATACAGAAATATTACTGCAGCGTTTGAGGTGGTTTTCAGGCACACCAATATGCTTCACGCACAAATATTACTGCAGCGTTTGAGGTGGTTTTCCCGCTGACCAGTGTACTTTATACATAAATATTACTGCAGCGTTTGAGGTTGTTTTCAGGGAGACCAATATGCTTCACGCACAATTATTACTGCAGCGTTTGATGTGGTTTTCAGGGAGACCAATATGCTCCACGCACAATTATTACTGCAGCGTTTGAGGTGGTTTTCGCGCTGACCAATGTACTTTATACAGAAATATTACTGCAGCGTTTGAGGTGGTTTTCAGGGAGTCCAATATACTTTATACAGAAAAAAATTACTGCAGCGTTTGAGGTGGTTTTCAAGCTGACCAGTGTACTTTATACAGAAATATTACTGCAGCGTTTGAGGTGGTTTTCAGGGAGACCAATATACTTTATACAGAAAAAAATTACTGCAGCGTTTGAGGTGGTTTTCGCGCTGAGTGTACTTTATACAGAAATATTACTGCAGCGTTTGAGGTGGTTTTCAGGGAGACCAATATGCTCCACGCACAAATATTACTGCAGCGTTTGAGGTGGATTTCACGCTGACCAGTGTACTTTATACAGAAATATTACTGCAGCGTTTGAGGTGGTTTTCAGGCAGACCAATATGCTTCACGCACAAATATTACTGCAGCGTTTGAGGTGGTTTTCGCGCTGAGTGTACTTTATACAGAAATATTACTGCAGCGTTTGAGGTGGTTTTCGCGCTGACCAATGTACTTTATACAGAAATATTACTGCAGCGTTTGAGGTGGTTTTCAGGGAGTCCAATATACTTGATACAGAAAAAAATTACTGCAGCGTTTGAGGTGGTTTTCGCGCTGACCAGTGTACTTTATACATAAATATTACTGCAGCGTTTGAGGTGGTTTTCAGGGAGACCAATATGCTTCACGCACAATTATTACTGCAGCGTTTGAGGTGGTTTTCAGGCAGACCACTATGCTTCACGCAGAAATATTACTGCAGCGTTTGAGGTGGTTTTCGCGCTGACCAGTGTACTTTATACATAAATATTACTGCAGCGTTTGAGGTGGTTTTCAGGGAGACCAATATGCTTCACGCACAATTATTACTGCAGCGTTTGAGGTGGTTTTCAGGCAGACCACTATGCTTCACGCAGAAATATTACTGCAGCGTTTGAGGTGGTTTTCGCGCTGACCAGTGTACTTTATACAGAAATATTACTGCAGCGTTTGAGGTGGTTTTCAGGCAGACCAATATGCTTCACGCAGAAATATTACTGCAGCGTTTGAGGTGGTTTTCGCGCTGACCAGTGTACTTTATACATAAATATTACTGCAGCGTTTGAGGTGGTTTTCAGGGAGACCAATATGCTTCACGCACAATTATTACTGCAGCGTTTGAGGTGGTTTTCAGGCAGACCACTATGCTTCACGCAGAAATATTACTGCAGCGTTTGAGGTGGTTTTCGCGCTGACCAGTGTCCTTTATACAGAAATATTACTGCAGCGTTTGAGGTGGTTTTCAGGCAGACCAATATGCTTCACGCACAAATATTACTGCAGCGTTTGAGGTGGTTTTCAGGCAGACCAATGTACTTGCTACAAAAATATTAATACAGCCTTTGACTCCTATCCCCCTTCCCCCTCCCCTCCCCTCCTCCGCCCCCAACCCTGTCCCGCCCACCCCTGCCCCCACCCCAACCCCACCCCAACCCCACCCCAACCCCACTCCACCCCACACCCTTCAAGCCAAGTAAATGCTAGTCGTATCATGGAGCTATATGGTCGTATACAGCAAAAACAAATACAAAACCCAAATTATTTTCCATTGATGCAAGCCAAATCGCTGAAGGCGTACTATTGTACCATTTTATGCCAAAGGACTAGGTGAAGTCTAATTTAGAAGCAAAATGTGTGCCGCCCTCATTCGACTTTTTCTTCGGATATTTCTTGATTTTTGCAAACATTACTGCAGCGTTTGAGATTTAACATCGACCCACATGTGTACATATGTAGCGCCCTCGTGCGACATGCCAGAACCAGTTTATTGCGCAATGAAGTGAACGACTCATGCATACGTCACAACTGTTCGATATGCCGTTCCGAATCCAGCGAGTTTGTGAATTGTGATTTTCCAACGAGCTGTACCTGTGCGCACTGCGCCAATGCGTTTCTTTTGTCACCTTTAATAATTGTTAAGGGTAGGCCTACTTCGGGTTCCGCCACACATTATTAAAATTCAGCGGGCGGCGGCCTACACATAGCATGCTGACACCTTCACAAGCTAACATCGCCTACGTAATACGCGTTGCATCTGCATGTCCGGGCGTGCACTACCATCCAATCACATAGACTGAGTCAGTCAGACTCCTGTCAAAAAAAACAAATTAATTGGTGTAGAGATGCGCATGTGCGTTGCGCGTTTCCTGCCGAACGCGCTTTTAGTATCTACATACTTTCAACATTCTGGAGCTCGGAGGCATTTTCAAAATACAGACTTAACATGTTTAAAATGCTGATTATAAAGTATGAATTGGCTTAAAGGAGCATGACCAGAGTTTCTGGAAAATAGTTTTCGATGTAACTTACCAATATTATCAAGTAACTCCCATACACACCTCCCATGTCCCAAAAACCCGAAAACATTCGCGATTTCCAGTAAAAAATTGAACAAAACTATCGTCGGCCTTCAGTGATAAACGTTGATACTGGAAAATTAGTTTACAAATAATCGGTGGATTTTCGACGATATCCTCGGAAATATGCGGCCTAGAAGCGCGGGAGTTTCAGTTTCGTAATCAGAAAAATATAACGGATGTTATGATATAAAAATCTCATGACCCATAAGAAAAGTCCCGGGGAGTTATGGGTAAAAAAAAGTGATCTGGTCACACTCCTTTAACTTATTCGAACCTTCCCACGGCTACGGTACCTGTGCCCTTGGGCAAGGCACTCAACCACACTTGCTCCATCCTTCGGAAGGGATGTAAAGCCGTTGGTCCAGTGTGTTAGGTAATGGAAACGCACTCTAAAGATCCCAGAGCATTCTTTCGTGAAGAGCAAGGGGGATCATCCCCGGTGTCTCTGGCAATTTCTAATTCTAATTCTTCATGGGTTTCCTCACGCTTGCGAGTGACAGTGCAATGAGCACTATTGAGGAATCCTTGGTATGAATACCAGAAAGAAATAATAATAATAATAATAATAATAATGAAACCGTAGTTGACCCAAATTATTTTAAAAAAAAATTATTTTATAGTTCCCGAACTCATTCTTTAGAAAAATATAGGGCGCTTTCACAGGGGGTCAAAAGGTTACGGGTCACTATTGCTTGTCTTCTGGATCGGGAGAAAGGGCTAGCAGCCACGTGCGTTTTCCACGTGGCTCTATTGTTCTCTCCCGATCTGTAGGACAAGCAATAGTGACCCTTTACCTTTTGACCCCTGTGAAAGCGCATTATACGCCTGATGTCCCTTCCACAAAAAAAATAATTACACCACCCCACTGGACAAAGAACAGCGCTTTTGCCATCAAGTTTGGTGACGTACGCAGATTCTACCGAACTCATATTGCACAACACGTTTTGTGCTACAGTCGGTCTTTTTACATCGCGACCATCTGTGAAGCGGCAGGTCCTTTCTACAAGAAGGACTTAAAATCCAACTTTCAAGATGGTACGTATACATCCTTTCCCAATCGTTGAATATCTTTTATTCTTATGCTTTTAAGAAAAACCTGAATCAATTTTGGACGGTAATTTTGTGTAATTATGACAATAATAGTAGATTTTTCGCCAACATTTTGTGAAACATCCGGTCAAGTAATAATATTAATGCCCAAATTTTGATCGGTTTAACGTGACATTAGGAACCTTTTTGAAACTGTTTTCTCCTCTTCGTTTTCTATAGATTGAAAATATCAGTTAGTAAGAATTCAGAAGATGACCGTTACTGTTTTTCCTTAAAATTTATTTTCAAGCAGTGCAGATTTGACAGAAAAACTCAAATAAACCTTATCAACGTCATGAACGTTCGCAATGCATGCCATGGTACCGGTAGGCCGGTTATTGGATGACAAAATTGCCGGGCTAATTAAACCTTATCGACATTCTCAAAGCATCATGCAGGCATGTGATTTCTCCGGTTTTTTTCGGGAAATCAGGGTTTTTTAGCCCAAAAACATTGGTTTTTATTGCTGGCCGAAGCGTGCTGGCAGCGAGCATCGTGACCGGTTTTCGACAGTCACGTTGAGTACGGTGTCCTAGTGAAACCATGTACAGAATAAACGTCTGTAAAGACTCCAAACATTTGTGTGGCACTAGAAAATCCTCCAGTGTTAAATTTGATTAGCTCATCTTTCTATTTTCTTCTCTGCCTCTCACTCTTACGCTAGTAATAGGCGGAGTTGGTGGCATTCAAATAACACATTTGCTGTTCTCGTCAATTTATTCATCGGAACATGTGTCGACACAATAGTTAGACTGGGCTTTATGGACAACTCTGTCAAATAAGGAGAAAAAAGCTCAAGTTAGGTCATACAATTATTTACTACAAAAAGCATGTTACTGATCATAAAACTACACTCAACAAATTATATGTGTCATTTATTAGTCTTTCCTTAGGTTTTAACGGGAAAATACAGCCCCTATGTAACAGGAATTATGCAGCTTTTTAGAAACAGTAAACAAATAATATAAGCAACATGTTCTTTTAAGAGCTCTGTAGTATTTACCCGCTGTGCGGAGCCACAAAGTTTGTGGCATTTTCTGAATCTGCATCACGGGGCTTCGTATTGACCCAAACTAAAAAATTTGGGGGCTACTAATATAAAAAAAATAGGAGCTCATCAGCAACATCTTACAATTTTGTATCAAAAAAAATACGCCCAAATAAACCACTTTTTAAAATTTATAACTCTAACCTATCGAAAGAGCCTTATTTTTCCACATTTTTGGGTGGTTGACAACAGCAGTGATCATGACAAGAATCAAAGTTTAAGCATTGTCATACGGAATTGTTTACATCGTGTGCCGTTACGTCAAAGGTAAAGTACGCGTACTGTCGAAAACGGACCCTTCCACTATATACGAGCCCGGTAAGAGTTGGGTAGTTGATCATAATTTTGTTTCTGTATAAATACCACATACTCTCGCCACTAATTCGTAATATTATGACACAATAAACGGCCCAGAAAGTATAAATATGGTGAGGAAACATGAATTTAGCAGTGAGAATATTTCAAGTTTTCCTTTAAAAAAACAATTTTTATGTCATGCTCCATAGACTTAGTGCATTGAGTCTCTACTGGCGAGGGTGTATGGTATTTTTTCCTTTAAAATGACTTATCTAGCATTGGAATGTGCAGATTTGGGGGAAAAGCAAAAGTTTGAGTGGGACAAATTTAAGATTTTGTGAGGAAACACTTTACAGCCCGTCTCATGTTTTGCACATAAGGTCTGAAGCCACGATCAACTTCCCAATTCTTTCTGTTTTTCCTCAATTTCCACAGGTAGCTAGGCCTATAACGAGAAAGAAACATCCATATTTTTCTCTTCCAGGTGAACTTCACAGTAGAACAGATTAGGGCCATCATGGACAAAAAGTCCAATATACGCAACATGTCCGTGATCGCCCATGTGGATCACGGCAAATCGACCTTAACGGACTCCCTCGTCAGTAAAGCAGGCATCATCGCCAGTACGAAGGCCGGTGAAGCTCGTTTTACCGATACTCGCAAAGACGAGCAGGAAAGATGCATCACCATCAAGTCAACGTAAGTTAGTCCTCGTCTAAAGTGGTTCTTCCAGAAATGTCTAGATTCCCCCTAAAACTGCCACACTTTCCGTGAAATTTGAGAAATAATCTGTTTGGAAACAATTTATTCAAAAGTTAGGGTTTTCTTTTCTCACTAACTTGATAACTACAAAAAATGTCAATCTTGAAAAGAAATTGTTGACCTGGGTATAGAAATTACGACGGTATAAATACTGTACACCCCCACCACTAATTCTCCCTAATATGACATGATAATGCCCCAGAAAGTGTAAATTTGGTAAGGAAACATGATTTTAGCAATGAAAATAAGTTGTTTTTCTTTGAAAACACTTCTTTGAAAACAGTCTTAGTGCGTGGAGTTCCAACTGGCGAGGGTGTATGGCAGTTTTACCATTATGACTTTTGATTGCCAAGTTGCAGCAAGAAATCCATCTTGCCAGTACTAAATTCTTTTGGGGCACCTTTTGTTACTTAAACCGTTCAACAATGGAAGCACAATATGTGCAACCATGCATGTCCTCAAGGAACAAAGAATAAAGAAACTGCGACACGAAATGGCTGCTATTCGATACAGTCTATTGATACTTCCCACCCCCCTACAGCACTATCTCCTTGTTCTATGAGCTAGCTGAAGCCGGTTTGGCTTACATCACACAAGAGAAGGAAGTCAACTGTTTCTTGATCAACTTGATCGATTTGCCAGGACACGTTGATTTCACATGAATGATACTTTGTTTACTTCCATTCCCAATTCCTACAGCGCCATCTCCCTGTACTATGAGCTACCAGAGTCTGATTTGTCTTGCATCACACAAGAGAAAGACGGCAACGGTTTCTTGATCAACCTGATCGATTTGCCAGGACACGTTGATTTCACATGATTGATACTTTGTTTACTTCCATTCCCAATTCCTACAGCGCCATCTCCCTGTACTATGAGCTACCCGAGTCTGATTTGTCTTACATCACACAAGAGAAAGACGGCAATGGTTTCTTGATCAACCTGATCGATTTGCCAGGACACGTTGATTTCACATGATTGATACTTTGTTTACTTCCATTCCCAATTCCTACAGCGCCATCTCCCTGTACTATGAGCTACCCGAGTCTGATTTGTCTTACATCACACAAGAGAAAGACGGCAACGGTTTCTTGATCAACCTGATCGATTCGCCAGGACACGTTGATTTCTCATCGGAGGTTACGGCTGCTCTGCGCGTTACTGATGGAGCCCTCGTTGTCGTGGACTGCGTCAGTGGTATGTTAGACTGCATTGTAATGAGTTTCCATTTAGCAGCCATCTTGAAACAAGCGTCACCTTTATGAACAAAATTGCTCGGTCTGGCCAACGTGCTCGCTTGAAAGGCTATTGACTACTATGACTAGCAATTTTTCCCCCTGAATGGGCTTTTGTTTAAAGATGGCCGTGGAATGAAACTCCCTTATGTCTATGGCTGAGAATAAAGCCGGCCGTACACCTCGCGTTTCGTCCGTGATCCGATCACGATAGCGCATGTTGTGCAGTCCCATCACGAGGTGAACGGGTTTTGCGATGCGTTCCGATGGCGATGTAGTCACAATTTTGTGTACGTGCCAGTCGCAACGCAATCGCAGAATTTCAAGCACGCTCGAAATTTTGTATGTCTGTGCAATCGCAACGGAGTCGGAACGCAAGGTGTACAGCCGGCTTAATGCATGTCTCGTGTGTTTAAAACACGAGGTCTGAAGCCATGATCAACTATTCAACGTTTTTTTCTAAATTTTCCCCTACTAATTATCCATGAAACCTTAATTCAAACTGTCCTCATTGTGAACTGTGCAGGTGTATGCGTACAGACCGAGACAGTGCTCCGTCAAGCCATTGCCGAGAGGATCAAACCAGTCGTTTTCATGAACAAGATGGATCGCGCTCTACTGGAGCTGCAATTGGAGCAAGAAGACTTGTATCAAACGTTCGTACGAATTGTTGAAAGCGTCAACGTGATCATTGCGACTTACGGGGATGAGGACGGACCTATGGGAAATATCATGGTAGGTTGTAGCGCTCCACTTGGCTTTTTGGAACAATTCCAAAAGAAATTGCGATTTCATTCGGATTCAATTCCAATCAATTTCATCTTTATAACAAAACTAAGCATTACAAAAATACTATGAAAATGTCATACAAAACAGTCAAAATCCTAGAATTATATAATATGTACATCCATTAAAATTCAGTATTGCCTGGTACTTCCTCAAATTGCCAAGATATATGGAATTGATTTCTTCAAAAGATAAAACCGCAATTCCATTTCCCAACTTGCAACATATTGACTGGAAAATGTCTGATCTTGTGGATCCCCAATACAGATATAAACTCTCCTAGATTGTAAATTAAAGGTAAAACGCATGATTGGTATACCGTGTAGTGTCATCTCCCTGTGTGATTAAAGATATGCATTATCAAAAGTCAGCTCCGTACTTCGTCTAACTTTTGAAAAAACAGTTTAAAAAAAACTTAGTCAGTCACTTTGTCTCAAAACCATTTCGCCCTGAACCACGACCCGTGCACAAAGTGCTTTATGGGCAAAGTGGCTTTTGGGCGAAGTGAATTCATGAGACGAAAATTAATTGTTTTACTCCTTTCTCAAAGACTATAGCACTTCAGACAACCATTTCAGGGGAAGTTTTCTACCGTCATGTTTATATTGTGTGTAAATCTGTGAGCATTTCTGATCTTCAAGATACCAATCAGGTGTTCTACCTTTAACAACCTCAATTTTTTGAAGACGTTTCTGAAGTCAGGAGATCAACCTCTTTTCTGGGTGTCTTCAAAATCCGGAAAAGTTGGCCGCTCTATGAATGCAGCTTTTACATCACAAAATTAAAATTTTAATTAAGTGTCGACTAAATTTTGATATAAGGCAAAGTGAAGAATTGATGACTGCAACCAGTATAAGATGGACTTTTGCATTTGTCTAATGTTTGCTTGTTTCGTTCGTACAAGGTTGATCCAAGCAAAGGCACCGTCGGTTTCGGTTCTGGTCTTCACGGCTGGGCCTTCACCCTGAAGCAGTTTGCCGAGATCTACGCCGCCAAGTTTAAGATTGAACCAGCCAAACTGATGAAACGACTCTGGGGAAATCAGTTCTACAATCCCAAGGAGAAAAAGTGGAACAAGGAAGGTGGCGAGGGCTACATCCGCGGCTTCAACCAGTTTGTACTGGATCCTATCTACAAAGTAAGCAACTTTAATGAAATTTTGAAAGGTCACCTCTGTGATTATTCCATATATTAGAAGTCTGTATTTGAAACTGTATCAAACAATCAATCAATCAATACTTGATTAATCCCCAAATGGGAAATTGCACAGATTCTGCCCACACACATATCACATACGTATAAAAAACATCAAAACATAATTATTATAAAACAAAAATTACAATAATACTTAATTTTATCTATAGAATTATATAACAGTATGCATTGTGTATCTAAAACATACAAAATTTCCCTAAAAAATACTTCCCACTCTCTCCCTCGCTCTCCCACCATGACCAACCCCACACAAACACACGCTATCTCCTCAGTCAGACTCGCTATCTTCAGCTCATTTCTTGCTGTTGATAGAGCGGACGGCCGCGGGGACAAAAGAATTTGCGTAGCGCGTAGTACAACTCTAACCTTTCCGAGTTATCGAAATAGCCATCTTCAAGTCCACTCTACAACTTGGGAGGATTTCCACTTGGACATCACAAATTTTTTTTTTTTCAGTGTCTGTTTCATAATTCACAAGAAGTCACGTTTTCGTGCCACGAACTCGCAGGAAGTCTAACTAATTTCAATTTACGCAAATATTCATCACAATGTTTGTCAGATTTGTCGGATTTACTTTTGTTTTTGTGTGAATTATGAAGTTGCATATAATACCTTTATTAAGTAGCGTCCACACTGGAGCACTTTGCCGTTCCAAAGCCGCCCAATTTTGGATGTTTACCGCGTGGACGTCCACAGAAACCACAACGGTAGCCGTTAGCGGCAAAAGTTGAACAGTTTTTGTCGCAATTCACTTTAGTGTGGATGCACCTTTAGGGAAACCTTTCTGGAGACGTGGTGGTCTAGTGGATAGCGTGTCGAACTTTCGGTCGAGAGGTCCATGGTTCGAAACCTGGCCATTGCACCGCGTTGTGTCCTTGGACAAGACACTTCACTCCACGTTGTCTCTCTTCACCCAGGTGTATAAATGGGGACCAGCAAATACGGTTGCGGAAACCAAACAATTACTGGGGGTAGACCTGCGATGGACTGGCATCCCATCCAGGAGGATCAGTACATGTAGAATTGGTCCTACAGTCACTCCATGTTACGGAAACCGGGGATGAGTACCGGCCGTAATGAGCCAATTGGCTCGTAAAAACGACTTACCTTTCTGGAGTAAAGCTGCTGCCAGTGGCTCACTGGCAACATAAACAATCTTAGCCTAACTCAAACTCGCTCCGTAATTCACCTCTTCCTCTAGATATTTGATACCGTCATGAACTTCAAGAAGGACAAGATCCAGACTTTGCTTGACAAGCTGAACATCAAACTGCCTCCAGAAGCCAGAGACTTGGAAGGCAAACCACTCATGAAACAAGCCATGCGTAGATGGCTGCCAGCCGGCGATGCACTGCTTCAGATGATCACTATTCACCTTCCGTCACCGATGACGTCACAGAGGTATCGCATGGAGCTGCTGTATGAAGGACCATTTGATGACCCTTGTGCACAGGGTGAGTTGTGTAGGGTCGCATGATCGAGGCAGTCACATGATCGAGGCAGTCATGTGATCAAATCGGTCACATGATCAAGGTGGTCATATGGTGGCTGCGGTGTAATAGACCGATCCAGTAAGCTCCGCCCATTTTGGAATTGACTAATCACAGCCTCAGGTTGAGGTAACCAAAAAGTGGATCTCCATTTTGGTTACCCGAGTCCTCAAAATGCGTTCTAAACCTCGATCTAAAAAACGAGGCTTGGAATGCATAAGTAGTCTGGTAACTTTTCAATCAGCAGTTTGCATTCTATAGAACTGATTCAGGGGACACGGTTGAAACATTCAAACGCGTGAATAGGGTCTTTAATATAAAATGGCCAACGATCCCCCACTGCAGCAGCAACATAATGTCCACAGAATGTTGAAAGCTTGATGTGTTTGTTTGTTATAGCAATCAAGAACTGCGACCCCAACGGTCCCGTCATGGCGTACATCTCCAAGATGGTGCCCACTTCAGACAAAGGCCGCTTCTATGCCTTTGGTCGGGTCTTCTCCGGCAAGGTAGCGACGGGGCAGAAAGTGCGCATCATGGGGCCTCATTACGTTCCTGGGAAGAAAGATGACTTGTATTGCAAGAGCATTCAAAGGTAAGATGCTCATACTTAATTATACCAATTACAAATAGACCTGTTTGGGGTTTTTGGCACACAATGGAATTAGCATACTAGTGTATATTCTGGTACAGCGAACCTTTGACATGTATAGTTTGTAGATAGCATTCTGCAATAAGCGATAGGATTAGGAACCGGTGCATAGTATAGGTTTCCCTCAAGACCACTGACACACCAGGTAGATGCTCTACCAGCTGAGCTACAAGGCACAGTGGTATACTCCCTGAGGTTCCTCCCCCAAGACCTCTGACACACCAGGTAGATACTCTGCCAGCTGAACTATAAGGCACAGTGGTATACTTCCTCCGGTCCCCCACCCCCAAGACCTCTGACACACCAGGTAGATACTCTGCCAGCTGAGCTATAAGGCACAGTGGTATACTCCCTCAGGTTTCCCCCTCCCCCCAAGACCACTGACACACCAGGTAGATACTCTGCCAGCTGAGCTATAAGGCACAGTGGTATACTCCCTCAGGTTTCCCCCTCCCCCCAAGACCACTGACACACCAGGTAGATACTCTGCCAGCTGAGCTATAAGGCACAGTGGTATACTCCCTCAGGTCCCCCCCCCCCCCCCCCCCCCACTCACTCCCCAAGACCTCTGACACACCAGGTAGATACTCTGCCAGCTGAGCTATCAGGCATAGTGGTATACTCCCTCAGGTTTCCCCCTCCCCTCCCCCCAAGACCACTGACACACCAGGTAGATACTCTGCCAGCTGAGCTATAAGGCACAGTGGTATACTCCCTCAGGTCCTCCCCCCTCCCCCAAGACCACTGACACACCAGGTAGATACTCTGCCAGCTGAGCTATAAGGCACAGTGGTATACTCCCTCAGGTCCTCCCCCCTCCCCCAAGACCACTGACACACCAGGTAGATACTCTGCCAGCTGAGCTATAAGGCACAGTGGTATACTCCCTCGTGCTCAATTGTTCTCTCTCTGTGTTACATGGATGTGCAACTAAACAAAGCATTGCTGCTAAGTATGCTTGTTTTAAATTGTTTGAACATAAATCATCTTAATGTGTGTGTACTCACAGGACCGTTCTGATGATGGGGCGTTACATCGAGCCGATTGAGGATGTCCCATGTGGGAACATCGTCGGCCTTGTGGGAGTTGATCAGTATTTGGTCAAAACTGGAACAATCTCAACTCATGAGAAGGCGCATAACCTCAAGGCAAGTTGACTTTGTGAATCACGTTCCCTTTGTTATGGCAACATTTTAACTAAAGTTAAATCTTATTACATCAAACCAATTGAGGACGTCCCATGTGGGAATATCGTGAGCCTTGTGGGGGTGTTAAATATTTGGTCAAAACTGGAACCATCATGACTCATAGGAAGGCACATAACCTCAAGGTAAGTTCCCTTTTATAATGCAACATTTTAACTAGAGTCAAATCTCGTTACATTGAGCCAATTAAGGACGTCCCATGTGGGAATATCATGGGTCTCATAGGCGTCGATCAAAACTGGAACCAACTCGACTCAAGGGAAGGCACAGAACCTCGAGGCAAGTTGACTTATTCTCAATCTGGTTCCTTTTGATATCGCAACAGATATTTTAGCTGTTCTAAGAGTGAACTCATTGCTTTAGTCTGTTACAATTAAACAGGTGTTTTTGGAAACTGGGCACTTAGAATAAGCTTGGCCAAAGATAAGTACAAATTTCATGGCGCTGTAAAGTACAAAATTATGTCAGCTAGTGTTCAGTGGCAGATTACCAATCACTTGTAATATATATCATTCAATTTTGGCTGGTAACCCAGCTTTGTGCTTAGCAGATGTCTGTGCCTAACAGTTTATGTGCTTAACAATTCCAAGAAAGTGACCCCTTGGTCTTCAAGGAAGAGACCCCAATTTCCCTCAGGGCTGTCCATGTAAGCACGGAATGTCAACATTTTGCACCTCCTCTCCCACTAGGGAGTCCTCTGTACGCCAAATTTGTGACGTCATCCGTAGACTTGGCATAGGTCTTGGTTCTAACCCCAACACCCACCCCTCCCCCAATCTGCTTCCTTTCTCCTTTTCGTGCGTACATATTTTATGGATGGCCATTTCCCCGATTATAGAATAGTCAGTAGGCTTGGTGAAATAAACTTAACAAATTTATGAAATTGTTTTTAACAGGTGATGAAGTTTTCCGTGAGTCCCGTCGTGCGTGTAGCAGTCGAGGCCAAGGACCCATCCCAGCTCCCCAAACTGGTCGAAGGTCTGAAACGCCTTGCCAAGTCAGATCCCATGGTGCAGTGTATTATTGAAGAGTCGGGGGAACACATCGTAGCGGGTGCAGGAGAACTACATCTTGAGATCTGTCTTAAAGATCTAGAAGAGGACCATGCTTGTATCCCAATCAAGGTGAGATAAGGTCTGAAACGACTGGCCAAATCAGACCACAGTGCGTTATTGATGTTTCAGGGGAACGCATCGTAGCAGGGGAACTACATCTTGAGATCTATCTTAAGGGTCTAGAGGACCATGTTTGTATCCCAATCAAGGTGAGATAACAGGTTGAAGGTCTGAAACGACTGGCCAAATCAGACAGCAGTGTGATAGGGAAGACACAAATCTAACCGCCGGTACCGCTCGACAGCTCACTTAGTACAGGTGGTACCGCTAAAAAACGCCGGTACTGGCTGTTAGATTTATGTGTCTTCCCTTATTGAAGTTTCAGGGGAACACATCGTAGCAGGGAAAAAATCCAATTACAGTTGGTTGGGACAACCAACTCGTATCGTTTATAAACGAGAAAGCAGAAAAGCAAAAAGTTCTCGTAATGTCAGAGAGATTAAATTATTATAAATAAAATAATTGTTAATGTTTTGATATTAAAGTGCGCCCTCCAATTGTCCACTGTGCTGTACCTCAAGAAAGCTACTGATATAAACTTGAAAGCTCCTTAAGAAACAACAAAAATATTTGGCCAATTGGTCTGATATATTGGTCATTCTATAAATTTGGGGTCCAATTTTTCTGTCCCCGTTACATCTGACATCTTGTAAAATGTTGTAGTTTGTAAATTCAGGACATCTCAAAGAGTGATTACATAATGTACAATTCATAAAAATATGTTTTGAAAGCATTTTTAATGATGCTTCTATGGCAAATAGCAGTATGTCAGGTGTAACGGGGACAGAAAAATGTCACACGTTGGACCCCAAATTTATAGAATGACCCATATTGAATTTCAAATAAAATTCCCTTTCTAATCACCAGAAATGTCCTTTTACCTAGCTGAAATGGGGCTTGACATTCTTCAAACTTTCCCCTCCTTGCAGAAATCTGACCCAGTGGTATCGTATCGCGAGACCGTAGGAGCCGAATCGGACAGAACATGCCTGTCCAAGTCTCCCAACAAGCACAACCGTCTCTTCATGAAATGTGTCAACATGCCTGATGGGCTTCCTGAAGATATCGAAAAGGTAAGTATCTTTGCAGACGTTTTAAAATCATAGAGCTTTTGTACTGGCTGCCATGCCAGGGGCGGGTTTTCATATTTAAATGTGATAATAGATCCACAAAGTGCCTACTTGTGCGTGAGGCACGGTGGCAATGTTTTTGCCCCCTGTCATGGCCTCTCGTGCAAAGTGTCTGCAACCTAAAATTTTTACCTCGTGAGTTGACAGGAAAAAACTGTTACGAAGCAATGTTAAAAAAAAACCACATGAATGCAAAAAGATGACGACTTACATAAAGCGTACAGAGTTAGGCAACTCTTTGCTAGTGTTGTCCCTTCCTTTAAGCAGTGCAATGAAATTGGCCCCAGAATCCAACAGTTTATTTTGAGTGTTTTTGTTCAATCCTCCACTCTCAACAGGATGAGATTACTCCACGGAGTGAGCCCAAGGCTCGTGCAATGAAATTGGCCCCAGAATCCAACAGTTTATTTTGAGTGTTTTTGTTCAATCCTCCACTCTCAACAGGATGAGATTACTCCACGGAGTGAGCCCAAGGCTCGTGCTCGTTTCCTTGCTGAAAAATACGAATATGACGTGAACGAAGCCAGGAAGATCTGGTGTTTTGGTCCTGAAGGTACAGGACCTAATCTTCTGATAGATTGCACCAAGGGAGTTCAATACCTGAATGAGATCAAGGACAGTGTGGTGGCAGGCTTCCAGTGGGCGACCAAAGAGGTGTGGTTTTAATTGTTAATAATGTGTTTGAAAAATAAGAAAATAGAATTAAGTAACTTCAAAGACATGCTAAAGCTTTTCAACTTGCAAGAATGGCGTGGGTACGCTATCGATAATAATATAAGGCTAAAGGCGGGAATTATGTATTCAGAATGCTGCGCGCTAATTGGTCAGCTGACAACGGCAGGAAGCACACTACTGCGCATGCGCAGTTAGACTACATGTAGCGTGTGTACAAATTATTTCTGACGACATAACACAGGTTTAGTGAAGTGAATGTATGTAGCTTCGAGCATGTGCAGATGCATGATACTGCGTAGTGGCCAGTACAGTGAACCACTGTTCGCTGTATTGTTTCGAGCACTCTGGGTGATCAAGCAAGTGTTGTCCTATAGCAGATGTGCATTTGGGCTGTGTGGCAGCTTTGCGAGCGTTCTTGCAGACACACTACGGCAAGTTGCTGCGGATGAAGGATGTTATTGAAGTTAATTTCGACCCTGCATAAGACTCTTCTTTTCAATGGCGATTAAGGACCATAACAAAGTTGATTTGAATTGTCCAGGGTGTAATGTGCGACGAGAATGTGCGCGGAGTACGATTCAATATCCATGACGTGACACTACACGCTGATGCCATTCATCGCGGCGGAGGTCAGATCATACCAACCACGCGACGTGTACTCTATGCCTGCATGATGACTGCTGAACCGCGTTTGCTGGAACCAGTCTACCTGGTGGAAATACAGGTACGATTTTTAGCTTTTCTGCAAATTCTGTGGAAAAGGTATTCTTTTTGTTCAGATTTTTGTAGCTTTTCCGCAAATCTGCGAAAAAAGTATTGTTTTTGTTCGGATTTTAAAAAAAAAAAATTTCTAACCTGGAAGTACCATAGACAATGCACATAAACCGTTCGGCAAATTTGTTCAATATGTTCCTCAATTCTTATGACAATGAAACTTGGTATGAATAAAGATCATATTGTAAGGACGATCCTAATACAAATTCAGGTTTCGGATTAAAGGGCCATGAAGTTTAATGTTTTCCATATTTAAAAATTCGAAAATTTATTGTCAAGGATGCTAGATTGCTACATTATGTAAACAGTAAGCCCGTGTGTCCCTTTAATTAAGTGTACATGTGTTGGGTACATTTGCATGTGAACTGAATACATTATTGTAAGATATTTGAAGGGTTTATTGTTACCAATCTTTGAATGATTCGATGTTTTGTGTAGTGTCCCGAGGTCGCCGTGGGAGGCATCTATGGGGTGCTAAATCGTCGACGTGGTCACGTGTTTGAAGAGTCTCATGTGCCAGGCACTCCCTTGTTCATGGTCAGAGCCTATCTGCCTGTGAACGAGTCATTTGGTAAGTATGATTTGGCATTGTGTTGTAGAGTCCTGAGAACGTCGCGGGGGGCATCTATGGGGTGCTAAATCCTCGACGTGGTCACGTGTTTTAAGTGGCAGGCACTCCCATGTTCATGGTCAGAGCCTATCTGCCTGTGAACGAGTCATTTGGTAAGTATGATTTGGCATTGTGTTGTAGAGTCCTGAGAACGTCGCGGGGGCGCATCTATGGGGTGCTAAATCCTGGACGTGGTCACGTGTTTTAAGTGGCAGGCACTCCCATGTTCATGCTCAAAACGTATCTACCTTAAGTATGCCATCCAAAACCCCTACACAGCAGCTATAATGGTATGCCTTGATATTAACCAAGGCCACCAAAGCCGCTAGCCTCATTCCCTGCTGAGTTGGCCTTGATGCCCCTTCAAGATGTATACTTTCTTAGGACTACTTAGCCAACATACCCTATCGTCTTCAATGGCCCTGAACGCGTGAGGGCACTCGAACTAGGTGATTTGGGGGGAAATGGCCTGAGCCACAGTGGAAAATCCATACATCCATACGTGGGGAAAAGTCAGGTATGCGGAGCGCTGGCCTATGGCGCGAACATGTTGATTTCCAATAAAAATAAACGTTTGGAAGGTGTGCGCGCGTAGCACGTTTTGTGTTCGAACATAACGCGCAATGGACGCGGGCCACTTGACAGCGCCCTCACGCATTCAGGAATATGGCCTATTAGCCTTCTACATGTAACCTTGCATAGAGCCCCAAATTCTTCACATTTAAAACCAATTTAACATTTTAAGAACATTTTAAAATGAACAATAAAAAATAAAAAATTTACGATTAAGTATGCAAGAAAAAAAAAAGAAAAAAAATAGTCAATTACAAAAATCATCAATAAATACAAACCACTTGACAACCATGACACCCGAAGAACAACATTTTAACGCGATGCGTGTCGCAAATACGCATGCGCGAAAAGGCTGTGTGAATTCCCCATTGCAACAAACGTGCAAGTTTTTCGAAGTGACGACACAATGAGCATCATCACAACGCATGTAGGTTTCCATGGTAATGGGAAAGGTCTACATATTGTACAAATCTTGATCCATTTTTCCCCCGTTCATTATTTTCATCAGGCTTTACAGCTGATCTACGTTCGCAAACCAGCGGCCAGGCTTTTCCCCAGTGTGTCTTTGACCACTGGCAACTTCTGCCCGGTGATCCCTACGATTTGGCTAGCAAGACTGGTGCCGTCGTCAACGTAACGCGCAAACGAAAGGGTCTGTCTGAAATCATCCCTGCGCTGGATAAATATCTTGACAAGTTGTAAACGAAGTCTTTAAAGAAGAGGAACGGGCTAACCAAGTGGTCCTAAAATTTGTCGTGTCAATCGCACATCTCTCGTATAGATAACCTTTTGGTAATAAATTAAATCTTAGGACAATGTCCTTCCATTGTTTTGTTGTAACATTTTGGTGGGGTTTTATTTCAGTTGCCAGATTTCACAATCCTGATGTTTAGAAAACATGGCGATTTTGGGATTTATTCAGTATATAATATAAGGTCTTTAATTTAAAAACAGTAGCTGTTTCATATCCAAAACGGCTATATAAACTAGCCATTCAGCCCTTTTACAGTGAAATGGGCTTTTATGCGGCTTATAATTGTTAAGAACATTAATTTTTTGGTTTTCATTTAAGTTTTCGTTAAATTCATGTATATGTCCAACCTATGTGATATGGCGTCTGGTCAACCCCCTATACCTTAACATGTGCTAAATGCACCCCTCCGTTACCTTTTCTCCTCCCCCAATTTATTTTTAAATGTTTGAGACACAATGGAAGGGTATCCTTGTATTGTACGCCAAATGTAAATTTGCATTGCAAATATATGTAAATCATGCGTAATCATATGAGCATGTTAATGAATATTCAACTCAACATTAACTTGAAGCAGAAATAGGGAGGTTTCAATGCATGTAAAACGCGAACGTGAAATGCTTTGAACACTTTCCATTATTCTGAGGAGATCTTAGAATAGATGAGAACAAAAACATACATCTTTGACTTGGCGAGATAACACTTGATATGACCAAGATTCGAGCCCGAGTTCTAAGACCTCATGAGGTGACTGGTGCTGAAAGAATTTTGCGTTCGCATTTTACATGCATCTAAACCTCCCTAGTATTGACCAAGGTCACATCAGTATAATGTAGATACAGAAAGAATGAAATATTTAATTTGTCTTTTGGACTTTGACTGCCGTTTAGAGTGTGCGGTTAGCAGGGTGGCTTTTAACTACATTATACTGCGCATATCTCAAACAATGCGTACAATATCAGATATAAACAAATTTTAAAGTTTTTGTTTGAAAATACTGTAATTTTTCTTACAAAGGCCGCTGCCTGCTAAGAAATGCTATATAAACCTTCCACAGAAATACATCTTTTGCGAGTACATGCTGTAATTACATTTATTAGTTAGACAGTGTGTAAAGTTTACCTGCATCTATTTATGCCGTTTACATGGTCGAGATATTGGTTAGCCCAAGGAGAGGACTTGGGAAGAATTTGCGAAATGTGGCCATCTTGCTGATATAATAAAAGCTTTCAAGCCTGTTAAAACTAGAAATTTAGTTGACTTGTGTTTTATTAATTAGGTAATAATAATACACACTTGTATAGCGCTATCTAGATAGATCTATTCCGAGGCGCTTGAGGAAATAAAGAGCAAATACAATGTACTGAAATAATGAGTAATTAATAAGATGAAGCTGCGGATGCATTGTTGGTGTAACAGTTCTTAAAAAGAAAAGTCTTCAAATGTGATTTAAAAGTGTCCAGACTGCTAAGTGATCTAAGTTCTAGTGGTAGATTGTTCCGGAGTGTTGGTGCGCAGGAGGAGAAAGCTCTATTTACATACGTCTTGTAGGTTCGGGGAATTTCTAAGAGGTGTAACCAGTGGAGTGACTGTAGTACCGGTGAGATGTGATCGAACTTTGATGTCCTGCTTAAGACTCTAGCAGCAGCATTCAAGGCACACTGAAGTTTGTCTAACTGTCGTGATTGAATATTAAACAGGAGCGCGTTTCCGATGTCCAGTCTTGACAAGACAAAAGCATGTATGAGAATGGCAGCAGACTTGTCATCAAGGATTTTCCTGATGCTGTTAATGTTCCGGATGTTGAAATACACGGATTGGCAAATCTTCTTGACGTGAGCATCCATAGACATGTTCCCATCAAAGGTTGCTCCTAGATTCCGAAGTGAAGTTGAGGTATAAAGTTTAAAGGCCCTATGTACCGTATTTTCCTGCGGATAAGACGCTCGGCGGACAAGACGCAGGACCCTAAAATGACCCCCAAAAATTCAAACGTTAGCAGACAAGGCGCACCGCCGCATAAGGCGCAGGTTTCAAACCCGGAAGTACTGGTAAGGGGCAGGTGTTTTCCCGCTAGCGGCCGCCGGACCGCCACATGTTTGTATATGATTTATAGCAAGGTTCATGAAGTCAAAGACTCAAAGTTACATGCATCTTATGTAGATTGTTTTGAAAATAAAGTTTATGTAACTTAGACATCATAAAAAATACCTTTGAAGGATGTGCATAATAAAGAAAAATCTCGAAAAATTTACGGAGAGTTGAAGACGTCAACAAATTCACCGGTTTCTCCGACGGCAGCCGCACAGTGCACAGACTAGTGCACAAAACACGGTAAGTATGAAGGCACATGTACAAACTGTACAGTGCCTTCACCTGGGACGGCCTGACGCATGTGCTATGTACGATAACAGTTGGCCCAGTCGCTCCATTACGCCCACGGCGATTGGCTAGTTTCAGTGCACGTGGTGACTTTTAAGCGCAAAAAGCCGGCCGGATACCTTGCGTTTCGTCCGTGATCCGATCACGCAGTCGCATCACAAGGTGTACGGGTTTTGCGATGCGTTTCGATGGCGATGTGGTCACGATTTTGTGTAGGCCTACGTGTCCGTCGAAACGCAATCGTGTCCGTCGAAACGCAATCGCGTCTGTGGAATCGCAACGGAGTCGGAACGCAAGGTGTACGGCCGACTTCAGAGTACATTTTTCAGCGATTTCGATCTTACTGCCCAAAATAAAATATATAGGCCCTATGCCACATGTTTTAAAGGTATTTGATTCCCTTTTTATTGTACTATCGTACATGGCTTTTGTCATGCGTTCGGTCCCATCCGATTCCCGAATAGGCCTAAACTAAAACCACAAAGGACAGTGGCACAGAACTTGACATGACATTGTATTTGTAGGTACTGCGGCCGATCTCACGAAAGAGTGCGCAGCTTGCCTAACTGTAATCATTTGCAAGATAAAACTTTTTACAGATTCGTGGAATAAGAGTAACATATCTAAGGAAGAGTTTTGGTAAACTAGCCTGAAGAAATTTTAGCTACTTAGATGCATCAATGCTTCAGAAAACCTTGAAAATCTATATATGTATTTTGTGCACAAGTGAATGGTAAACGAGTTTTCAATTTCCAGCATGAAATACCATTTTGGACGGAAATAAGTTCATGCGGTGTTTGTTACCATTGCTATCAATAGGCCTTTAATCCCCTTAGTCTGTTTTCAAGACTGATAGTCCTAAGGACACTTTCGACATTTCGATTGTACCGGTATTTGTAATTGGCCCCTGGTCGTTGCTCTTCATTGTGTATGCATCGTTGCATCGTTTGTTGCATTATCTGGATATAAAGCTCATAATAATACAATTTTTGTATCCACTTTTTTAATAAGAAAACATTGCAAAACAATCATTAACATTTTGTATAATTTTCAGCATTCATAAAGAATGGTCACTTTGTAGGTGATTGTTAAAATATTTGCAGTACATACAGTAAAACCTTGATGGAGCATTGTCAATATAGCTTTAGGTTCTTTATAATAGGCTACTAATTTGTAACTGGCTCTAAACATTCACTGGTAATCTGCAAAGACAGTCGATATTTAGCACAGGGAAGCAGTTCGGTGATTCTGATGCAGACCCAGTAACCTTAACAATTTACAAAGGGCGATATTTTCACTTTAGCACTGTTGTGGAGTGTCAACATCCTTGTTCCCCAATCGTGAACAGAACGAAATGAACTGTAATCTAGACTATTCCGGACCTCATGCACGTACTAACATTATATTCGTGTGCGTACGTATGTAGAACATGTGTCTTCGCTCGTGGGCCGGCTGGGAACGAGTCTAGAGCCAGCTTTCTTTATCTTTCCGCTTGAGGGCGCTATTTTTTAAAATTCATGGGAAACATGTGCGTTCGACGTGAATTTCGTGATAGGCCTAGTTTGTATTGATTTAAACGTCCGAAGATGGAAGTTTCGAGTATAATTCAGGTTTTAAAAGATTTCACAGAAAGTAGTCGCTTTCCGGAGAAATTTGTGAGGTAAGAATTAATTTTAAAATCATGAAAATGACTGCAGTTTCAGAAAAAAATCCCAGTGACTTGTGTTTAAAATGTTTAAAATGTCACGTCACCACACCGTGACACGGGCAACTAAAATTGTAGACTGGTCCCCTGTCCATGTGCGCTACGCTGCTCTCGCTATTGATCACGTTCACAGACGCCATCTTTGTAGGAAAAAATGCTATTGCGTATTAAACGCCATAAAGTATGTGCACGCACACGCTGGAACATGTTCCAAATACGCGCGTGTGTTGTTCGAAATACGCCGTAACCGATGCGCGTCACAAACAAATACGCTCAAAATTATGATGCACGTGGCAATTTGTAGGAAGTGACGTCATTTGAACGTGATCAATACAAGGTTTCAAGGTTTCTTTTATTTCTACAACCATCATAAATAATATTCTCCAATGTTACAATTCACTTACTCTAAAGAAAAAGAAGTAGGGCCTAGGTCTAGTATTCTTTAAATCATAGATACAAGAATTGACGTTGTAGAGGAACTCATTAAAAGCAAAGCTTGTAAATATGAGCCCCGACGAGAGGGAAGTAAATATGAGGACAGGGAACCAGTCTACTAAAATTGTGACCTCGTGACCCCGTGTATACCGGAAATACGTATTAAGGAGGTCACTCAAATCGCTCTGTCGAACAAAGGAAGCATTCGCATTAGAAATTTGCTCGTCGAATAAAGCGATGTCTTCGTCGAATGAAGCGACCTCTTCGTCGAATGAAGCTTCGTCGAATGAAGAGATTCTAATCATCATCCAATGAAGAGGCGTGCGTTCACATTAGAAAACCTCTTCGTCGAATCATCATTGAATCTTCATCGAACGAAGCGATTTCTCTAGTGAGAACGTCCATGCCCATGGTTTGTGTGTATGAATCGCAGGAATGTTGCACAACTTGCACGATAAAAAGTTAGTCAGACAGTACTCGTGGGCTTACGGCTACGCAGTACGTAATGTTTTGTGAAACGGCTGCAGGTTTATGGGGCTTGTGCACAAGGTAAATAAAAGTGCAAGTAGGCTTATTTTCCCCCACTCGAAATGCCGTTTAGTCGCCAGGTCCCTATTGAACAAAGGCTGATGAATAGGGTGGCGAGGTCACAGACCTGGTGACTACACCGACATTTACATTAAAAACTGTATGGTGGGAGGTGGACGGTACAAACATAATGTTACTGCACATTTCTTTCTTTCATTTCAAAGTGCTCAGCACCATTTAGAATCTCCCTTCACCGACTGCACCAAAAGGCTCTTTGATTTCAACAATGCTTGCTCTAAGAACAAACATCGGCCATCGACAAGCGACCTGACGGAACTTATCACTCAAGGATTGGATGGTGAACAAATATGGGAAGAAATCGAACTGACAAATGAACCACTCATAAAGCTGATGGTGTGTGATGTTGCTAAGGTCTTGACAAGTCAAGATCGTGTCACGTTGCTAAGAAACCGTCTGCAAAATCACGCAGAAGATGTCGGGAATTGTGAAAGTGATCAAGAAAAATTCCAGAAAAATGACGGAAGCCAAGATCTCTTCCCAGAATCTCAAGAATCTGAGTCTTCACACTCGGACTTCTCGGACCAAGACTCCGAAACAAACTTTGATTTTGACTTAGAAACGCGAGTCAAGAAAAAGCAATCTGGATCATCGTCGGGGAAGCCACAGGGGAAAGAGTCTCAAAGCAGAACATCGGTCGTTGATGATGATTTCTTCAGACTGTCTGAGATGGAGAAGTTTTTGGAGATGGAGGATGCTAAGGAGGAGAGACGCAGAAGGCGGGAGGAAGCTGGGGGTGATGGGGAGGGGTTGGGAGAAGCCGAGAATTCAGATGAAGAATCGATTGATTTGTTTGAAGATTTCCCTTCTGATGAGGAAAGTGACGATGAAGAAACACAGGTAGGCGGAAACAGTCCTCAAGATATTTGTGATTTATGCATCGTCATTTGAACCCTTTGAATCCAACGAGAGGCAAGTAGCATAATGACATGTATAGTGTAAAAATTAACTGCCTGGAAAAGAGTTAAATTCTGTGCAGACATTTCATATAGTTGGTAAGAATTATTGTTCTGTTTCACTATTATAACATTTTCTAAAACTGGAATGTTTACTGGCTGTCAATTTGAAATTCCAAGTTGGAAGAGCAATTTCAAACAAACTATTTCCAATTATGCACATTCTTGCAATGTAATGGTTCATTCTTCATGAATGTAATATTTGATGTGACCCACAATGTGTCTTGTAACATCACTTGTAATGTGACTCATGATACAAAACTAAGGCCGGGGTCACACGAATTACGAAATTCCACTCTATCATAGTATTACTATAGTAGCATTACGAGATTTTGTCCGTGTGACCCCAAATCTATCATGATAGTATCATGATAGGTGAACGACGAGAATTCTCATCATCGAGTTGTTTTCTATTGTGGTACTATCATGATAGATTGGCGTGTGACCGCTCTCGTCGTTCATGGTATCATGATCGTATCATGATAGAGTAATTACGGGATTTCCCATGTGACCCCGGCCTAATTTATTGAAGCAATGACTTTGGTCTTCAACAGGATAAGAGTGCAAGGGATATAAAGTACAGGGACTACTTTGGGGACGACGACCAACGATTGCCTTCCAAACAGAAAAGCGTTCAATTTCAGGATTTAGATAGTGAAAACGATGAAGACAATGACGTAAATACAACAAGAAAGAGGTGGGTCAACTGATTGGAGAACAAAACTAAAGAATATTCCCTCATACATGTTTTAATCTAAGTCTGATGGCCGAGCGGTTTAGGCCACTGACTCGCATTACTCGGGTGAAAACCTGGGGTTGCGGGTTCGATCCCCGGCTGCGGTGCCTGTGCCCTTGAGCAAGGCACTTGAACACACTTGCTCCATCCTTCGGAAGGGATGTAAAGCCGTTGGTCCAGTGTGTTGTGTAACGCACTTAAAAGATCCCAGAGCATTCATTCGTAAAGAGAAGGGGATTCTCCCCGGTGTTCCTGGTTTGGCAGCCGAAGGCGCCACACGCCTATGTATCTCGATGTTTAGGCAGTTTCTAGGTACTTGTAAAGCGCATTGAGATGTCGACAGACATGGAATGCGCTATATAAGAACTTGCTATTATTATGCCTGCTCTGTTTGCCCCTTCAAAATATATCCTTTAAAAAATGGCAAGCATGCTAATTTAAAACGTTGACACACAATAAAATGCTGATACACATGTATAGTGATAACTTGTGGGACAATCAATGTTGGTGTGTTATTATAATTCAGATTGAAAATTGCAAAGCATGAACATTATTTGGCAATGTGACTCGCCAGCATAACATTTTTACTACAGTCCAGTCAAGAAACTGTATAATCCACCCTGAAGATTTTGGACTTTGTATGTTAGAAAGAAACTGTTAATATTTTGGATGCTTCAAACGAATTATTCAACAGAGAAGGAAAATCTGACGACAGTGATCAAAGTGACGATGATTTTGAGGAGGAGGTTGATGAAAGTGAAGAGGAAGAGGTTGATGAAATCCTTGGAGGAAAATTAAACGCAAACAAGTCAACCTTTGAGAAGCGACAAGAAAAGGTTAAATCTTGATTAATCAATTAAAACAGCTTATGGAATAAAATCAAGATTAAATCAATGGGGATTAACGAATGATTAATATTTATGTCCATTTTATTTAACACGACAATAATGTTGGTGAAATCTTGTATAGCACATGTCTACCCTACAGGGTACTCCTGGCGCTGTTGCCATTATTACCGCTGCCATCAGGGAATCACCAGAACCATTTCACTTCAACTAGGTGGCTGCCTGGCCAAGGTGCACATCCCTATCAGCACTTAGATTGTGGCATTCCCCCTAACAGCTTCCAAACAAATTGGGTTGACGAGGTAATTTAGATTAATTGCCTTGCCCATGGACACAAACACATTGGGACTAGTAGGGTTCGAACCCCCTCTCAACCAGAGATGTTGACAATAGTTCAAAGCTTCAGGTACTAAATGACACATGGATTTCTCTTTATGCAGCTTAAAGAAAAGATAGCCCAACTTGAGGAAGCCAATCTTGCTAAGAAACCATGGCAACTGTCTGGTGAATCTAGCAGCACTAAAAGACCAGAGAATAGTCTACTCGAGAAAGATTTAGACTTTGAAGTTGCCAGCAAGCCAGGTAAGGAAATCTATAAATAGGAGTGTGCTGTAGATGACATATTCAGATCAAGCTCATCACACCCTAGTCTGATGACTTGAAATGTGTACTGACACAATATTAAGAACAAAGAATTGAAGTTATGTGAAATCCAGGGTGCCCCAGCCGAAAATGTAAAAGAAAAATCCAAAATGGCCGACATTTTGGCATCAAAGACTTTTTAAATCATAATTTTGTCTTTTTTTCATCTTTTAGCCTGGTTGTGATGTCTATCCCCATGTTTTGGGGCCAGTGAACCAAATATGACAGTCATTTTAACATGAAAGTAATTATTTTAATGTTTTATTATAATGTTACCAACATTTCATTTTCCCCAAAAAATACAATAACCAACATTAGCAACCCATAAGCAAGGACTATCACACATGCACATGAATACTATTGCAACATTAAGAACACATTCTAATTTGCAATGCATAGTTCCGAGTTTGCCTAGTTAGCCCCGCCCCCGTGGATATTGTTGCTATGGCTCACACGCTATCGTCAAAATGGCGACACACAACGCACAAAGCAATGGGACTTTCAACGGAAAGCACAGATTCATTGGAGAAAACTCAAAGGCATTCATGTTTCAGGGTCGACAGTTATCTTAGAACACACAGAGTAAAAGGGCCAGTAATACAGGGATGTCCTATCATGACATACGTGCTTTCGTACCTTTGAACAACGAAACGACCGGCCTTGAAACCAAAAATTCACCCGGATCATCGCATACAACACTGTACAAATTGTATGGGGCCGGCAGAACATATCGCGTGATCATGTTGTTGTTTGACAGTGCACTTTGACCTATGTCGGTGATATCTGCTAGCTCTGTTGTGATTGGTCGGCGGGTTCGGTTGATTGACAGGTCGGAACTATGCATTGTTAATTCATAATTCAGAATTGTGAAAAACCTTGTCTTCCCCCAAAAGTGAGTGCCAACCATGGCCTTTGGCTTCATTGATTTCATGGTTTGTGATGCAATCATTCTACCTGGCATCCCAAAGTATAAGAGTCGGTTACCAGCTTCACCCGTCGTGTTTGGGGTTCACGACTTAATACGTCCCCTATGCACTTCGGTGCGAGTTAAGGGCGTTGCTGGTTCCACTCGTCGTGTTTGGGGTTCACGACTTAATACGTCCCCCGATTTAATTTAAAGATTTATTGAACCTACTATTTTGCTTTTCAGAAAGGCTTACTTTTAAAAGCAATAAGAATGAAATCGAGTTTGAGACCATCGTAATGCCATTGCAACATGAAAATGTGAGAAATTGTTTTCCAGGAGAAATTTCTACCAACCATGGACTCTTACTTGCTTTGATTTCATGGTTCGTGAAGCACTATCAACTAAGGCGCGAGGTCAAAATAGAAACGGTCTTTATACCGGGAAACGGTAAATAAACGATACACCGTTGCAAATGATTCAACTTGTCTGGCCAGACGATAGATAATTGGCAATGTTCAACCCAGCCCACGTTCGCTGAACAATAGACAGCTTATCGGATTACGGGCCATTGTGCGACTACTCCTGGCTGAATCACTGCCACTGTTTATCACGTGACCCCCGAACAAGGGTGTTTTAAAACCACAACCCATTCCTGACCCGGGGTGCGCCCGGCTGGAGGGTCAGGCGGCTCACTTTGAAGTTGTCCGCCAGTAGCAGCCTTTTGTTCCCTTCGTGCAGGCTGCAAGTTGTAAACCTGTCAATCATCGACCAACCCAGCAAGTTGGAAACGGTTCCCTTCAAACCGGCGCACGGTTTTCTGTCAACAGAGAAACGATTTGAAGAGGGATTAACTTGAATCGTTTACCGGTATACAGACCGTTTCTATTTTGACCTCGCGCCTAAGGTGCCGTCCAAAGTTGTCAACATTTTCACGATTCTACAGAGCATAGTATTTTTCAAGACTCCCCTCCCTCCCCCAAAATACGACTTATAAACTGTTTGTTTTGTCAGTACCTTGAAATGTCAACATTTTGGAGTGTATGTAAAGTCTTCATGGCCGGCGATTTCCCCCCAGTCCACCCGCCCCCCTCCCCTCCCCCCTCTCCTATGCTCTGTAGACAAATGAAAATGTAAAAAAGGGGTAAAAAAGGCTAAGAGGCGTGAAGTGTGGGATGTTGGGTGGGCAAAAAAAATACATTAACAAGTTTAGAGGCTGGCCAAAGTTGTCATTCCAAAATTAATCTTGGGTTGTCGTTTCTATCCTTTCAGCCCCAGTGATAACTGAAGAGACCACACAAGCCCTTGAAGACATCATTCAACAACGCATCTTAGATCATTCTTGGGACGATGTCGAGAGGAAAGAACGGCGTCTTGAAGAAGCATATGAGTTCAAGAAACGTGTCACCTTGGACCAAGAGAAGAGCAAACTGAGCTTAGCTGAGATTTATGAGAAGGAATATCTCAAGCAAACACAGGTTTGTTGTTTTTTCCCTTCCCCCTATCCCCGTCGGACTGCTTCTCTGTGTTCCTCCAAGCAGTGTTTTAATGTGCTGTTTTTGCCATGTTTTTAGTCATTTTACCCTTAAAGAAGACTGGAACATTTGTCAGTGTATTTGGGTTTTTTTTCAGATTGTGGTCCATCCAGTCTTGCCTCTCACTATGAGCAACTAACAATAGAAATTGGGCACACACCATTGTTAATAACAATGGTTTGTGCCCAATTTCCATTGTTAGTTGTTCATAGTGTCTTGATGTATACCGTGCAACAAAAGAAATGCAAATTTTAAGTTTAATCAAATTCAAAATTTGTTTTTAAATTAAGTTGGCATCAAAATATTTACAAAACAGTTCCATTATGAATGACTACATGAAGCGTCTGTGTGCTGAAAATTCCCATTCTCAGATTGACTGCTTTTTTCAATCAAAAGGTAGGGACAATTTTTTTGTCGCTTATTCTTTTGTGGTATATTTAGTTGTAATTCAGCCAAGGTGCCTGCCCACCATCTTTAATTCATCCAATCCGGTAACTCGACTTCAATTCTTAAACTACTTCTTCTTTTTTTGTATTTTTGTTAACAGCAAGAGAAGGAAAAGGAAGAAAACCCAGCTCACGTTGACATCAAAAAAACGATGGACGCTCTCTTCGTCAAATTGGATGCTCTCTCAAACTTCCACTATATGCCCAAACCAGTAAGACTTCTTAAAGGCAGAGGCTTGTCCGCAATGCGCGTGCGCTAAATTCGTGCTACGAAATACGCAGCTCCATGCCTTTACTATGGAGCTGCGTATTTTGTGGCACGAAATTGGCGCGCGCATTGCTGACGAGCCTCTGCCTTTAATCTGATACAGTGCATGTGCACCTCCAGCACAAAACCATGTGACGTATATATGGTCAAGTTTTGAAAAGTGAGATTTTGGCTATGAAAGGTAATCTTGAGCTAAATTTTCACAAAGGACGATAGAGGAATCCTTTTTGGACACAATTGACATTCAGTCTTCCACTAGTTCAGCACAATTCCAGCAAATGGTCCTTTTTGTCTCTCATGTAACAACACATTTTCTTTAATTACATATTTATTCCAAGCACTAATGTGAGAATTTTACTTTGATTGCACAGGTTATTCCAGAGGTGAAGATTGTGAAGAACGTTCCTTCGATTGCTATGGAAGAGGTGGCTCCTATCACTGTATCAGATGCAGCATTGTTAGCTCCTGAGGAAATACAGGTAAAAATGGTTGATCCGACTCGACCTGACCTGACCTGACCTGACCTGACCTGACCTGTCCTGTCCTGACCCAAATTGATCAACCAGTCAAGACTGAATTGTTTAAGGGCGCTTGACCAGATCTCTCTTTTTAATCTCTCCCCCTTACCTTATTGGTGTTGAGATTTTGATATATCATGTACCATTATTGTTATTGTTCTCGATTACCATCCTGAAATTTCGCACTCACTCCATATATTTTCAAGGATATTGCAAAAAACAACCAATGTTTTGTAAACTAATTTATCTGGTTACATAAAACGGTGTAGTGAACCTTTTTTGTTTTTTGCTTCCACATTCAAATTGGAGATTGCAAATTTCCCACTTTCTTTCTATGGAGAGCGTTTTGGGGAGGTACTTTATAGGACTGTTAGGTTTGTAGAAATTTGTTTGGAAAAATCTAAATAAGCTCCTTTATTTCCAAACAAAACAGGAGAAATCGAAAGGAGAGCTTAAAGGCGACACGGAAAAGACAGGGACCGACAAAAAACAGGCTCTACGGCAGAAAAAGAAGCATCAAAGGGCACGAGCCAGGGAGAAATTACAGAAACAACGAACTGTTGAGAAACTAAAACCAGGGATGGGAAATAAGTACAGCATGAAGGGAGCCCTCCAGAGGCTAGAACAGGACAGCAAGTTGCCATCGGGGAAGACTACAATCATTAAGGTATGTGATTTGCTTATCAATCTGGCTGGACGCAACAACTTGAGCATGCTCGCCTTTGCGATTAAGCCATCCCAAGATTCACCTCTTCCATGATGCATGTACAGCACGTTTGATTGGTTAAGCGTAACCCCGACATGTGCACCTATGTTCAAATACGATCGCATGCTGCAAATAGCTTGTAATAGACCGATCCAGTAAGCTCCGCCCATTTTGGAATTGACCAATCACAGCCTCAGGTTCAGTTAACCAAAAAGTGGATCTCCATTTTGGTTACCTGAGTCCTTAAAATGTTGTGCACAGAGCTACGGCAGATGCAGCACGAGTGACGCAAAAACACCATAAACATCATTTTTATCAGCGCAGAGGAGGCCTAGCAGGTTTAAAACGAATTGTATAAGACTATCCTAACCTACTTTTAATCTCTTCATAAATGTATTTTTGTGTAAACGTTAAAAACTTACCAAAATTAGCTTGTCGTTTTGGTAAGTTGTGCATTCAGTTTGTTATAGATGTGTGTCGAGATGTTTTTGTTCGATCGCGCGCGTTACGCGTATTGCAGGCGTGTTGTACGTGCACGCATACGACCGGATACTTAAGTGCACATTTTGCTTTTGAGCGTACAGTTTCAGTGTGCGTGTGCGTGTTTTAATACACGCTGACCAGGGCGCGGACGCTGACGCACGGCACGGCCACGCGACTCTACTGCACACGTGCATGTTGCTAGGCAATTTCTAAATGGGCGGAGCTTACTGGATCAGTGTAAAATGGGCTTCAAATACGTGTACTTGGAAACACGAGTACGGTTTTTGTGACTGCTCATATCCTGTGTTTACATTGGATGTAAATTTGAAAAATTTCTGCTGATATTTCAGCAGCTGATTTCAGCATAAGTTGTGCAACATTTCTACAATAATTACACGCAAGCTATGGGGCCTATGCCATTTTCAAACGTTGCGCAAGCTACGCTCGTTTTCGTGAAATCGGCTGCAGAGCAGTAATTGCGTTCGTCTACATTTGTATTGATTTTCAAATATATTACACCTATTGTATTTTTTTCTATTTCATCTTTTTAGGGTGACAAAAGAGAAAAGGCCTTGAAGTCATCTAAATCCTTCTTTGGTCGTTTACAAGACGAGGTTACGTCTGAAATCCGTGGTTTGAAGACCAAGAAAAGACCCCAGACACAGACACTGTCCAGCAAGAGGCTTAAGTTATGAACGCAAGTACAAGTATATCCTAAGGAAAGGCACCTAATGTGCTTGTATGGAGGATGTGTTGAGACTAATTTGTCAACTTCACATTGCACTCGATGTTGAAAGACAAAACATGCTAGATTTTACAAACTGCAACCTTTAATTGTGAAGTTTCCGAGTTGTTTCACCGTGCAGATATAAATGAAACTGCTCTCAACTACGATTTCAAACCACATGAATTGCAATTTATTTACCAAATTTGTCCAAATTTCATCTATGACATTCATCGTAAATAAACAAGCCTAAATTTGTTTGTATCGTGTGTTGCCTCTGAAAATTGAAACAACACGATTTACTCGCACAAAAATCTTCGCGATGTTTACATTGCTATTTTGGATCTAGCGCTGAACCACTGCTCGAGAAGGATCCCAGAAATCACAGATCTCGATCTGCGCGAAATGAACAAGTTTATCGCAGATCCGAAACAAACACACCCTTATACTCAGTAAGTTTAGCAACACGCAAAAGGTGACAGGTTCGGAACAGAGAATCTTCCCCTCATTTTCTATACAGATTTATTCAGCACCAGTTACTCAAAAACAACTTTAACTGAGTACATGTACATGCTATTAAATACATGGCTTTAGTACTAAATATATGGCGCGGATTGGGTAAAAGCATTTCATTAAAAGTTTGAAGCAATAAAACTGGAAATGTTGCAGTAAGAAACTGCTCATTCTTAAAATTGGATTCCTGAATAAAAGCTGCGCTGAATACCAAGCATTTAAACATTCGCTGTTCAGGACACAATTTTCTCCAATTTATGCTACCAAAATGTTTATGGCATGGATTATTTTATGTAAAAGTTACCTGGGACAGGGATGGTCAATCAAAGAAAAAGTCTGAAGAATGCATGTATCTTTCTATACTAACAATGTCATTCTCCCAGATTCAAAAGTCTGATTTCAGACAAAAGTCTAAAAAATATCATGCCTGCTGGGAATATTCCCAGGTCATGTGACCAAACAGTTGCTCACATGTCATTACTTTAATCTTTTATTTGGTTGAAGAAGGGCACCAGGATAGCCAGTGCTGTAGGAGTCGAGTCCCGATCTTCAAGGACTTGGAGATTTGAACCGAGTCCAGTAAAAAACAAAATACATACAATAAGATATATTTTACAAAACGTATCTTATGAGTGCTGGAAATATTTCAAATGTCTATCATATATTATGTAGTTGTCCACAACTTTTTCTAACATGTGAAATAAATGATTTCAACCGCTTAAAATTATTTTGAGCACTTGACAGTAATGCACATTTACATGTTAGATTGAAACAAGGAGTGGAAACTCGACTACAGCCCTGTCCAAAACCCTACATATACCAGTCATCGGTTTGTGAGTGAGTTAACCCTTAGCCTGCTGTAATACATTTTGTACACTATAGACCGTATCGAATAGCCGCCATTTTGTAGGCCAGGTTCTTTGTTCCTTGAGGACATGCATATTGTGCTTCCATTGTTGAACGGTTTAAGTAACAAAAGGTGTCCCACGAAATGGCAGCTATTCGATACGGTCTATTATTATATAAAATGAAGCTTTTGCGGACACCGTGCGTTTCTGTTACTGTGCAGCACAGAGCCCAGATTCGATGTGCGTGCACGTCATGGATGGAATGGATTGCATGCGTGTGCAACGCACGCCAGAGTACAGTAACAAAAGCGCATGCATTTGTAAACTGATGTTTTCAACACCAAACAGACAAAAATCTCGCGGAAATCTTTCAAAACAAAGCTTCATTTTAACAATAATAATATACCGCACTCGTCATGAAAATACCGAAATACGGTATTTTCTCATATCACCCTCAAAGCTATCCAATATTATATAATTCCCGTACTGCTAAATAAATTCTGTGACGCGTGACATTGCGACTCCAGTTGCCGACAGCAGACTAAAGGTTAAATTGTCACAAATATAAAGACATAACATTTTAATAAAAAATTCTTCATGAGTACTGCTACTCTTTATGATGTCAAGGAAAAACGTTCGTATAGTTTACAATGTCTTACCGTGTACAATAAAACCAGCTATACTGATAATATTCAATATACAGTACTATGCTTCGCATCGAGTTCAATTTATGCTGTGTAATCATACAAAAACAAAATATTTACACATTTTACATACAATGTGCTTATATATAATTATTACCATGATTTATTACTTTTGTTCTTCAAAATAAGCAAACTCCATTTCGGATTAATTATATGGTCTTTGGGGATTATAGACCTTTATCACGGTGCAACCATCTTCTAATTTCTCCTATTAAAAAATAGTTTGGTCCCATTTTGAAATTGTTCATTGTGTGCATCACAATAGGAGAGCGCGCAGCGTGGACAGTGATTCTCAACGGGAGATACACGTACTCTGGGGAACAAGACAAAAATGGTGCACCGTTATAAAAGGCTATTGTTGCAGATAAATAATGTGTAATACTGTTTTTTGGCAAACATCAATAAAAGCTAAAAACTGCCGAAAAGTTATTTTTAAAATGTCTTGGAGAACAAAGTCTGAAAAGCTGCTAAAAATATAAGACAAAAGGTAGCATAAATAAATTATCAATCTTGTACTGTTTAATACCGGTACATGTTTTTGATCCCACACACAAATATTAACGGTTATATAAGGAAATTTGACTCCCCCAAAAAGTGTTTCTGTATGCAAATAACTATTAAACCAGTTTTTATTATTTACTGGGTAAAGAATGACAAAAAAATGCATTTTCTCTGATCAGTGTTTGCATCTAAAATATGCATAAAGTACCATCATTTTTTAACAAGAATATGTTGCAAGTGAGATAGACTTATAAACCGTATCGAATAGCTGCCATCTTGTAGGGCAGTTTCTTGGGGACATGCATAGCTGCACATTTTGTGCTTACATTGTTGACCAATTTAAAGTTGCCCTACAAGATGGCAGCTATTCGATACGGTCTATAGCATAAAGGAAAGAATATTCCACTGGAGTTAGTGCCGAGAAGTCGGCCATTGATGCGTTGTGTGGTACTGAGCTATATTGCTGTGGTACTGTGGCTTGGGGCTACAGTGCCGAGCAGTCGGCCATTGCTGTCATGCGTTGTGTGGTACTGAGCCATATTGCTGTGTGGCTGTGGCTACAGTGCTGAGCAGTCGGCCATTGCTGTGATAATTTCCCGTGTGTATTTCTCCTGCGTTGTGTCCACTGCTTGGTCACCAACTTTTCCATCCTCGTACCTGGATTAAAAACATTGTATACATATGTAATTACAATCATAACATTATTGGCCGTCCGTAGTTGTCAACATTTTTACGGTTCTACAAAGCTTAGGAAAAGAGGGAGGGGGTCGAGGGCTACGTAGGACTTTACATGAAAGTTGATAGGGAGGGAGAAGGTCTTGGAAAATACTACGCTCTGTAGTATCAGACAGTTTGATTTTAACCCAATAACATTCAATGTTGACAAGTAGTGTGTCTTATTACTCCTCAGAGCTTTCTGGTAATGTTAAGTAATGTTCTATAACCAGTGTAATCCAATAGTAGCCACCCTTAATAAACACAAAATTTGAAAGAGGATGAGTCAAGCTATGAGTACATGCATCTGAATTGAACAGGGGCCAATTTCATAAAGCAGTTAAGCAGAAAAATTTGCTTAATCAAAAATATGTTTGCTTTATAAAAATGGGTTAATAATCAAAATTGTACGTCAACTTGTTTATAGCAAGAATAGAAGATATTCTTGTGAAAAACACAAGTTGACATGCAATTTTGACTCAAACAAATTTTTGATTAAGCCAATTTTTCTGCTTAATTACTTTATGAAATTGGCCCCAGGGCAGTTTTGGGCACCTTGAGGACTAATGGAGGACTTACATATTTGCGACTTTCACACATGCTTTATTGAAATATCTGACACAATCAACTTTAAAGTACAGCAACAGGGATATTTGGCAGTCTATTACACTATTGTGACCAAGTTTATTGCAGGGTTAGCGTCCATTTAAATAAAGTCAAGCAAAGGAATTCTTTTGAGTATTTTCTTCCATTATTGCATGTAACTGCAGTATAACACTGCCATACCAACAAAGCTAATACACTGAATTTAGGAGCATTACTGGTTTTCTCAACTGCACTTTGTTAAACTGACAAGCAACAACATTATAATGTAGACACAGCTTTAATACATGATGTATCTCATACAAAGAACGTAATCATTTTATACTTACACAAAGAAGAACCTTGTGCAGACAAGATCGGGGTTAGTGCAGACCCATACATGACCGTGTTTCGTCAAGTCCTTGGAGTTGACAACTGTAAAATAATTTTCATATATACAGTTTTTAAATCGTATAAATAATCTTTAAAATGAAAGGCCATAATTTAAGTCATTTTCTGTTTATAATTTGTTGTAGTTTGCAACTAAAAAACTGACATAATCGTCTAAACATACCTTCACAGAGTGCTATGCAGGTCAGGTTTTTACTCTGCAGAAATCTACAAGATGACAAGAGAGGAGTTGGCTGCAGAAACAAGGACATTATCAACATATTACAGCATGAGAGTGACGCAATGCATTTAGGGTAACTGTTATCTTGGAGCAGGTTCACTTGAGTTAAAGGTAGTCTACTCGTAAATACTCTTTAAAAAAATTCTGATTTATTATCTTTAAGCTTATTTGTTATCAAGATGGTAATAATGGTAGTAATCATCCTGTGAAATTATTTCGTCTGAATTGCCCCCATTCACTAGAAAAATGACAAAATTATATGAATCTCAAAAGAAAATTTAAGCTATTAATTCATGCACAAAAACCGTATTTGGATTTTTCAGGTTTTCTGGAGTATTACTGCATCTATGTGGCTGAAATTTCTCGACCTACATGTACATGTATGCTTTCAATTACCAGTGGAAATTATGCCGTTTTTAAAAGTTTACTAACATGTATACTACCTTTAAACATTAATCTGACAACACACATGCACACTAACGCTCAAGTACAAATGCCTTTGGTTAGTGAGTTGGTTCCGTGCAAAACGCTGCATCAACTCAACACCCGATGGGTGGTACCAATGATCATGGCAAACATACCCTGTGGGCTGGTTCCAAATGGTCGACCTGACACGACTAACCATCGTTCGGTTGGAAATAGTCATGAATCAAACTTGGCCTTGGCTGCACACAAAATACCAGTATTTGGTTCGCTATATGCTGCAGTTTAAATGATGCTCCTCGCTATAAAGTGTTATCAGCCAAAATACTGTCGGCAAGAATGTTTTTGCATCGACAAAAACATTCTTCAAGCAGGGCTGCGTTCCACATATGCCAACATTTGCAAACGTTGGCCAACAAACTTGTTATGTTCGCGAGTCATTTCAAAATGGCACAAGCGACATGAAAGATGACAGGTGATGGTTTCCAGTTTTGAAAATAACAAATAAATTTTTGTTTTATCTCTTATCGCTGGCGATACACAATCAATGGCAATGCGTCACATTTCTTCAAAAAATGTGTAAGCAACGGCAAGCCACATTACAACCGCTGGGACTGTGGGCACAGCCATTTTGACAACGTAATTTGACAAATAATCACAAACAATCCGTTCCACATTGAGCAAAACGTTGGCCCCAACGTTTGCAAATGTTCTCGTAAGTGGAACGCAGCCCAGGTTTTAATTTTCTGTTGCACACATCGGCAAAAAACTGTTTAAGCTGTTTCTACAGGAGGGATAATATTAAAGCGTTTCTGAAACAATAATCATTCTCAATAGAAACTCGCTCTCAAACCCTACAATAATTGATTGCTTACGTGGCAAGGTATCGGCTCATCTGGGGATGGAAGTCGTGGTTTCTTGGTTTGTTTGTAGATACCATGGCCCATACCGGAATAGCCGAATGACACTGACGAATGTGGGCTGAGATAGATGCCTTTACCATACACCGCACCATGCATCTAGGATACAATCAATACCAGAGTTATAATGAGTCATGACTCCAGTTGACTCAAGTCATTTTATTAGATTCAGAAGGTAGAGTTCAGTCTTATGAGTCAAGTAGTCACTAAAAATTGTGACTCGAGTCGCAATTTAAAGTAATTTCTTTTGAAACGAGATAAAGGCATTTACATGTAAATATGGGAATTGCAAACTTAAAATAACTTATAAAAGCATAAAATGCTGGGTCAGTTTCAGGCAGTATAGGAAGAAAATAGGCAATAGAGCTTCTGCACCGGCGGCCATGACAGGGGGTTTTCTTATTTAAATGATGTAACATAAGAACCACAAAGCACCTACTCATACATGACACACGGTGACAATGTGACTGCCCCCTGTCATGGCCACCGTGCAAAGGCTCTATACGGTTTGGGGCGGTTTAGTAGCTTATAGGGTTAAAGCATACATACCTGATGTTTAGTGCCTGAAGCGTTGATTAGACCATGTCGGAGAATAGAATGCCAGTTCTCAATGTGGGAACCACTGCAACAAACAAACATCATCTTATTATGGTGTTGATGATCGACAGCACTGGTTTAAACGTCATGTCTTCTTAAAATACATGTATGCTTAAGGTGTTTGTACAGTGGTCAGAGCACATACAAATAGACTGCCGAAGTGAATACGTCATCTTTTGTTAGTTGCCTAGGCAATGGCTCTACACTAAAAATCACTGAACCGTGTCTCTGTGCTTTTGCAATGGTACTTTTTGCGAAGGCCTTGATGTTTAGAGCCAATTACCATTCCAGCTTGGCCCAGAAATAATTTTAAGGTGAGCAAAATTTGGTACAGTAAGAAATTCTGTTGACGTGAACTTGAACCAAACACTGGTTCTAGTGGGTACACAGCCATGCTCATGATCGAGGAATTATGGGTTCGAGCCCCACTTGTGCCGACATGTTTATGTTCGTGGACAAGACACTTAATCTCAATTGCCTCGTCAACACAAGCGATATTTGGGGAGCTGTTAGGAGGAATGCCACAATCTAAGTGCTGATAGGGTTGTGCACCTTGGCCAGGTAGCCACCTAGTTGAAGCAAAATGGTTTTGGTGATTTCCTGATGGCAGCGATAATAATGGCAACAGTGCCAGAAGTACCCTGTAGGGGGAATGCCACAATCATTTTCAACTTGGCTGCCAAGCATTTAGGGCTAGCACAGGTGTTGCCCCAGACTATTTGTGCCAGAAGCTTAGCAGGATCCAGCCCGGCGACCGACCGATAACCAGAGCAGTCGCACAAGGTAACTTCATAATTCCCAAACCTAAATGTGAAATGTTCAAGAACAGTTTTAGTTATAGAGCCGCTGTTTTTTTGAATAGTATTCCTCTTGCCAAACGTTCAGGTTCTTATTATTCCTTCCGTCGGATGATGAAAGAAAATAAGGCTTGAACGTAGAAGTTTAACAATATACTGAAATTTTGTAGAGCTGCACATGGCATATTTGTAATGGTTCTTTGGTAAAATTGTTCTTGTGCTTTTTATTTGTGATTTTTAAATATGTATTTTTATTGTTATATAACTGAGGGCCCCGAATGATCAGCCTGCTGGACGGGTCTACCCTCATTAAATATGGTATAATAAAATAAATAATAAAATAATAGGGTTGTGCGTCTTGGCCAGGCAGCCACCTAGTTGAAGTGAAATGGTACTGCTGATTCCCTGATGGCAGCGGTAATAATGGCACCAGGAGTATCCTACAAGGTGCTATACAAGGATCTACCATTATTACATGTATCTACTTACTGAAAGGCAAACGTACTGCCACTGGTCATCTTGGCTTTCTGGAAAGCTGCTTCCTTAGCAGGTGGACTGCTTAGTAATAGAAACTGGTGAGGTGTGTGCATGAAGCGAATTTGCTGCAAAAGATGAGAAAGTAAATCATGTTGATTTATCACAAACCAAATGGTTGTGTGGAGAAATTTGCACATGTGCAGTATCAACTCGCATATTTCAAAAATCCCGAAATGGAAAGTGTTAATACTTGTTGCTCTTTAGGGGACTGAACTAATGAACTAATATTGTGTATCCAGAAAGTGTAGTAACCATTAACTAATGCATACGACATTAACAGAGTAACCAGCAGGACTTCAAATATCAGCGAGAGCTTTATTCTTGGGTTTTACATTCTTGACAACCGGTTGATATCCGCCATTACTGTGTCCATACTATGGCACGCCAAAGCGAAAAAAATTCAACACTGATAATTTAATGTTGACGCATATTTTTGCAAATGTTGCGCAAGAAAAAATAGTTGGCATGACTTTTAAATGTTGATAGACTGTTTGAAACGTCACGCGTATGGCACGCCAAATTCAACACTGATAATTTTGCAATCAACCCTGAAAAACAAGTCTCAATTTTTAAAAACTTTCCAACAAAAGCACGGTATGCCAGTTTCAAACAGTCTATCAACATTTAAAAGTCATGCCAACTTTTTCTTCTTGTGCAACATTAAATTATCAGTGTTGAATTATTTTCGCTTTGGCGTGCCATAGTATGGACACAGTAATGGCGGATAGCAACCGGTTGTCAAGAAAGTGAAACCCAAGAATATCGGGGGTAGGGGTGAGGAATTATAACAAGTTTACTGTTCTTACCCTGCCTTCAGGAAGCTTGACAATGTGTGAACGATTACTGGATATAACCCTGTTGAGAACAGAGAACGTTGTGAGCGGTTGTCAGTCAATCATGAATACATTATCAAATTCTTTATTCACTTTTTGTACTAGTGACCGCATAACCAGTCAATATTCCGACACTAACCACTATGTCCTGTGTATCCATTCTCTTTTTGACATCAGTAGAGCAGCCAGCTCTAATATCGACCTCACAGCCGGTCAATATGTCTACTATTGACCTCCTAACCAGTCAATATGCCGATACTAACCACTGTAGCAATGGATAGGCCAGTACGTCCTGTCCATCCATTCTCTTATTGACATCAGTAGAGCAGCCAGCTCTAATATCGACCTCACAGCCGGTCAATATGTCTACTATTGACCTCCTAACCAGTCAATATGCCTAAGATACTAACCATAAATGGATAGGCCAGTACGTCCTGTCCATCCATTCTCTTCTTGACGTCAGTCGAGCAGCCAGCTCTAATATTGATCTCACAGCCGGTCAATATGTCTACTATTGACCTCCTAACCAGTCAATATGCCTAAGATACTAACCACTGTAGCAATGGATAGGCCAGTACGTCCTGTCCATCCATTTCTTGACATCAGTAGAGCAGCCAGCTCTAATATTGACCTCACAGCCGGTCAATATGTCTACTATTCACCTCCTAACCAGTCAATATGCCTAAGGTACTAACCACTGTAGCAATGGATAGGCCAGTACGTCCTGTCCATCCATTCTCTTCTTGACGTCAGTCGAGCAGCCAGCTCTAATATTGACCTCCTAACCAGTCAATATGCCTAAGATACTAACCACTGTAGCAATGGATAGGCCAGTACGTCCTGTCCATCCATTCTCTTCTTGACGTCAGTCGAGCAGCCAGCTCTAATATTGATCTCACAGCCGGTCAATATGTCTACTATTGACCTCCTAACCAGTCAATATGCCTAAGATACTAACCACTGTAGCAATGGATAGGCCAGTACGTCCTGTCCATCCATTCTCTTCTTGACGTCAGTCGAGCAGCCAGCTCTAATATTGATCTCACAGCCGGTCAATATGTCTACTATTGACCTCCTAACCAGTCAATATGCCTAAGATACTAACCACTGTAGCAATGGATAGGCCAGTACGTCCTGTCCATCCATTCTCTTCTTGACGTCAGTGGAGCAGCCAGCTGCTAACATCTCCCGGATGGAAATAAAGCTGTCAAGAGCTTGTTGAATGCGATCGTAGTTCTTCTTCTGCACATGACGTCAAAAATACAAAAATGTGACGGGCTCTAGGAAAATGAGTCACAAGTCGCGCTGGCTAGTATTCTTTTTGCGACCATAAAAAGAAATCCGCGGCAAATCCACGCTCAATAAAATACCAAAACACAATGGAAATTCCTGGCGGTGCCCAGATACCGCCTGGAATGTCTGTGTTACGCCTGGAATTTCTTTTGTGTTTAGGTATTTTAATGAGCGTAGAAATGCCACAGATTTCTTTTTATGGTCGCAAAAATAATACTAGCCAGCGCGACTTGTGACTCATTTTCCTAGAGCCCGTCACAAATGTGGATTGGGTTTTCAGTTCTTGCTTGATCCCATGTACATTACTTGTGAGAAGCACTTTTAAAGGAGAACATTCCTCCAGCATTTTCTCCTCACAATGTTTTTCAGGTTTGCCAAGGAATTATTCATTTTAGTACCAAAATGAAATAAAATGTTAGCCATAATTCTAAGGCCAACTGGAGGAGCACCACAGCCAGCTTTGTTCCAAATGTGTACTGGTTGTATGGTTTACAAGTCTCGTGAAATTTAAGAGGATAGCAGGAGGATAGGCTAGTCAAGTTTGCTTCAGAAAGTGTATATCTTGAAGGAGCTTTGGGGCTATTGGCCTCAGGTAATGGCAAGGCCTGACAACTCAAAATGCTATATAAAGTTGAAGTCAGAAGTATAAATACAACTATATGCAATCAAGTGTTAAAACTGGTGTGCTTACACCATTTTTGTAACAGTCTTTTCTAAATTCTTGATTTTGTGGAATTCCTCACGTGCATGCAGTACTTAAAACATAGCTTGTACACCTTGCAATGGTTCGGGTAGTCCTGTTTACCATTTTGGGTGATGATGGTAGTGGTGTACATGTATTTATACTTCTGACTTCAACTGTAGCTTGTACACCTTGCAATGGTAAGAACCGACTGACAACGCCATTTTGAAATTGGCCAATAATCAACTCTAATAAAACATACCTTGGGTGTAAATGCAAATTCCTTTGGATTCCTCGGGTCAACGACCATGGGATAAGGCTCAAAGATTAAGTGCCTGCGAGGTGACTTAATGGAGGATGCGACCATCGCAACCATGAGGTCAACGACCTCGGCTCCGGAGGCGATGTTCTCAGCAGCATCTTGCATTACACCGAGGGTTTGAAATGCAAAGACACACAGTTCACGTTCACACACAGCGGGCTGAAACAAAATGACAGATGACATCGGTCATTTCACACCTTAGATATTGTTGATTAGTAAAAGCTAAACGTGACCGTAATGAGTTAGATGCCGTGCAGTCTGCGACCGGTTCTAAAAATCAGTGGCTGATAATAATAATAATTAATAATAATTAATCTAGGATCAGTAAAATATAAAAGTGAAAATAATGGGTGGTACCTAAAGATTCCCGGCGCAGCCCAGGGGCCAATTTCATAAAGCTGTTTAGCAGAAAAATTTGCTTAATCCAAAATCCGTTTGCTTTATAAAAATGAGTTAATAGTCAAAATTATATGTCAACTTGTGTTTTTAACAAGAATAGCAGAACACTAGTCAATTGTAATAATTTATACATCACATACTGCCAATCCATTGACTGCTAATCCATTTTTCTGCTAAACAGCTTTATGAAATTAGCCCCAGGTAGTGTACTTCCCTGAATGTCCGTTATATTTAAGCATTTTCATGGGCCTGGATTTATAACCGATTTCTGCTTATTGTCACCAAAACTTGGCCCAGACTGTATGACTTCCGACTAATTTCGCACGAGCAGGTTACAAATGTTTGTGCGAATACTTTAAGAATATAAACTTGTATCTTGTAAATTCTAAGACACATTTGGGTCATTCTATAAATTTGGGGTCCACTTTTTCTGTCCCCGTTACATCTGACATCTTGTAAAATGTTGTATTTTGTAAATTCAGGACATATTCTTTAAATGCCTTCTATTTCAAAGAGTTATTACATAAAATACAATTCATAAAAATATGGTTTAAAGGCATTTTTAATGATACTTGTATGGCAAATAGCAGTATGTCAGGTGTAACGGGGACAGAAAAATGTCACACGTTGGACCCCAAATTTATAGAATGACCCATTTGTTTAAACTTAGGATTTGAAAGCGCACCTTAAGCATGGCTCCATTTTGGAAGATGTGCTGCTCATCACACACCACACAGAATTCACTCAGCGTTGGTATTCTGTTACGTAGGTAGCAATATAACTGAACCAGGAAGCCATGTTCCAGTGTGGGTAGTACTTTGGCGTTCTTGCCATTCTAAATAGGGAAAATAGTGCAACATTACTCAGTTAAACTATAGAGCCTTTGCATGGTGGCCATCTTAGGGGGCAATCCCATTGTCACCGTGCGTCATGCATGGGTAGATGCTTTGTGGATCTATTGTCACATCATATAAATATGAAAACATGCCCCCTAACATGGCAGCTAGTGCAAAGGGTCTATTCCCTTGAAAATGAATACATTTGGAGCCCCAAGTCATTGCCCCATTCAATTTCATGAATTGCTGCATGTTACTTGGGACAACAAAAACGTTTTCCACCGGCCGACACCATTCTACCCATAACGATAGTGTCAACTAGCCTGGGACCAATCTCAAAGTGATGCTTAACCATTAGCTGAAAAGTCGTGCTTACTATGGTAAGTATTACAATTTATGCTCAGTTTAGGTGCTATTTCAAGATCATGGGTCTGCAGTAAAGGCATGTTTTCAATTGCTTACTGGGGCATTTTCACGGTAACTGACGTTACATGTAACGTCACTTACATAGCTTAAAAATGCCCTTATGTGACCCAACAAGCTACATGTCACATTTCACAGGATGATGTGCTGTACATGTTGCTCTCTGAATCACAAGGCCATTTTCACGGTAACTGACGTTACATGTAACGTCACTTACATACCTTAAAAATGCCCTTATGTGACCCAACAAGCTACATGTCACATGTCATAGGATGATGTGCTGTACATGTTGCTCTTTGGATCACAAGGCCATTTTCACAGTAACTGACGTTACATGTAACGTCACTTACATACCTTAAAAATGCCCTTATGTGACCCAACAAGCTACATGTCACATGTCATAGGATGATGTGCTGTACATGTTGCTCTTTGGATCACAAGGCCATTTTCACAGTAACTGATGTTACGTGTAATGTTACAATCCATGAAAATGCCCTCTGTTAACAAATTGCAGAACCTGTCTTTGAACTCATGACAATATTTTGTACCATTAAACTTGTAAAGATTCATTGTTTGTATTCTTATCAAACTAACTTGTGTTGCTCCTGGTATGAGATGCAGGTCTTCTATTCCAGGGGGAGTAACAGGTTGGCCGTTGACTGATGAACCCCTAAGAAAGTGGAACCGCATTTTTGGCTTCTTTTGGCTGCTTTCAACCCCTGTATTGCTGGAGCTACAACATCAGGCACATGACAAAGACAGTTTTAGTTTCAACTTCCAGGTATTTTAATCAACACTGAACATTAACACGGCTTGGGGGAATCCTTTTTGGAAGTGATTGAATCGGAATCAAATGAATCGATTCAATTCAAAACGATCAAAGGAATTCAAATTGTTAAATTTGAATCGATTCAAAGGAATCGATTCCCATTATCTTGGCAATTCCAGAAAGTACCAAGTGATTGTGATTGTTAGAAATAACAAATCTTTTTAAATTCGGCAATGTTTTGTATTAGGATTGAGGCAATTTTGTATCAATTTGAAGCCGGGTCACACTCGTAATTACTTGATTATGATACGATTGTAATATTTCCAACGACGACCGGGGTCAGACGACAAACTTATTATAATCGGATTGTAATCGTATTACAATAAAGTGGGGTCACACGAGCAACACAATCTCGTCATCGTATTGTAATGCATCCCATAATCCCTTGCGCTGGCTTTCCCCATGTTGCGTGTCCGTGCTTGCTGCCTCACCGCGCCACGCACGCCTGCAGCTCTGTTAGTGGAAAAGCATGCCAGGCGCGCGCGTGGTGAAGCAGATAGTACAAGCGTGCGTGTGGAGGGTTACCGCCGGGGCCAGGGCTCATGGGAAGGATTGTAATACGATTACGAGATGGGGTCACACGCGTGTTTTGCCAATTTAATGTTATACGATAACAATCGTATCACAATCGGATGATGAGGATTGTGATACGATTACAATAGATTTGGGGTCACACTCACAAAATATCATAATCGCACTTTAGTAATACTACTATAAATTGGGATGTCGTAATTCGTTTTCATAATGGAATTGAAGACAAATGGAATTAAGTACATAAGAGGAATCATAATCAAATCCAAACTTGTTGGAATCACTCAAGCCAAGCCTACACTGGACAAAACATTCACTGTGGACTGAGATATCAGCCCTACTGCACCAAGTTCGCCAAAATCAAACAAATTCTGGTAGCAATTTGGGAATAAATAGGTAATACAACTTGACATCACAAGGCTAAAGCCACTTGCTCTAACTAAAATGTCGGAGTCGTGTTCACCATTTATCACAAAATACAGAGTTACCACATTTTTTCAAAAAAAAAATGGAGAAAAATAGATCTGAAAGCGAAAGTAGACATTTCAGACAATGCTGAAAACTAAAATGCTACAAACTAACGGCTACAGAGAAACTATAAAACGAGTAGCTTGGCAACAAAATAAAAATAAAACAACACAAACACAAAACAAACCACAAAAAAGCAAAACACAAAGCTAGGCAACCTACAGATCTGATTGGTTGTTGAAGTTAGCTGTATCATCCGCATGTCCGTGCGATACGTTCAGTAAATCGTCTTTCCCAAAGCGCAAATCTATTGGCTCTTTCAGCTGATCGTCTACTGAGCGTTTCCTACTCAAAGGCAGGACAAATAATTTGAAAGAAAACGATATTTGAACTAGAGCTTTAAAAATCAAAAGGTTAGTAATGTACTATTAGGTGAGTTGTTGAGTTATTATTTAGCTTTCTGCGCAGCACTTTGAACACACTTTGAACCAGCCAAATGTTGGGATTCAAACTCGAGACCTCTATCTGACTCACCAAGCAGATGGTCGGGAATTACAACTCACTTCTTCCATGTTAAATAAATTAATTAACCAATAAAATGTTAAACATTTATTTTTTGTCGGCTCCCTTCCACTTGTATATGTGGGTCTGTCCACAGTAATGGGGTACATTTGAAAAATAAGTCAATAATTCCTTTCAGATGTCTTTAGTTTATCTCGGAATTAAAGAAATGTCCTTGTTTTGTTCTCAAGAGATAACTTTTGCCCAAAAAGGTAAGAAATTGCTGCCACAACAAACATTTTTGAAAAGCAAGTGTACAAATTTTCCTATTACGCATGTAACGTGGACAGACAATTTTGTGACATTTTTTTCCGTCTTTGTTACATGCGTAATAGGAAAATTTGTGCACGAGGTTTTCACAAATGTATGTTGTAGGACTATTTTTCTTACTCCTTGGTGAAAAAGTTATTTCCTCAGTTTAGCTTGATAATTTAAAGATAAAATTAAGACATTTGAAGTGAACTGGGACCTAGGATCTTGAATGTTACAGAAATGTACCCCATTACTGTGGACAGACCCATATACATATGCAGCACGATATGTGGCAGAGGGCACGCCCCTTTCTATTGAATTTTAAAGGAATTCCTTTGAATTTTAAAGGAATTCCTTTTAGGTTTTAGGGAGAGGGGTTGGTGCGTTAACAAATGGGAAGAGTGTGTTGAGGTATAGGGGCGTTAGGGGGAATCACTTTGTCACATACCGTGCTGGTTGTATATATAGAGCGGATTCATGCCGTCACTGGTCACTAAACATCCCCGTGTTTGTCCTCCAGGTCGGGAAGAGAACAATGGAGCCTCATGCTTTTCTGCTTGCAGCCATGTGCGATTCACAGGAGGGTTTAGTGACCCGCGACAGCGTGAAACCGCCGTATAGGTCAATGCTTGTGGCATTATGACCCATTGACTTGCAGGCCCGTAACTACCATACTATACGGACAGCCCCATTGTAATATCACTGGTGTCTTACGGGTACCATACCTTGCAGGTGACCTGCTGGGCGATGAAGCTGATTTCATGAGTTGGGATTGCACTTTATCGTTCGTCAGAATTTTCCACTGTTGGAGAAGCATGGTCTCTGCTACCCTGCAAATATTATTGTAGTTCAAAAAAGAGAAACGCAAAGATGTAGGGTTTTATCGCTCAGTATCATGTATGAACATCTTCCGTAAGGGCCGCTGAGGCAGGGTGTGCCATTCTGCCTGAAGTGCCTTTCTGAGCTCCTGTACTTCTAGGGCCGTGTTTGAGATGTAAGGCTCCAGAGTATAGCTCTTCTCACACGGGTTTAATCAGGTTGAAAACCCAACAAAAGTATTTTTTTGGGAGGCCTTTACTGCAAGATTCTTATAGTAACGGGAAATGTCACTTTGTACAAGCAGGTCCACTTGTATGAAATAACTGGAGTAGAAGAGTCTTGTAAGTAATTGTCCACAAGTTCACTGTATTAAAAAAACTGTTTTTCTAATCAAGATTTGATATTCTAAGAAAATGATGTTCCTTTTTTTAAGGAATATTGGCCTCACCTACATAGATGTTATAGACTTACTTTCTCAGCTGACTGCAGATACCAGATTGGCAATTCTTTGAAGGCTGAAAAACTTCAACTGTGGGAACATCTGCCAATCAAGATGAAAGGTAGAATAAATTGCAAGACAATAATACACAAAATAATTATAGTTCAAGCTGGACAAAAGCCAGCAAACAATAAATAAAGATGAATAAGATGGTTACGCAGCACACATGGATTGTCTGTACTGTTCGGATAAGAAATCTAAATAGGGGGTGATTTGTTTCTATGTTTCATTTTAAACATTTTGTCAGGTATTAAAAAGACTGGTCTGGCGTTCCAGACAAACATCTGTTTACTTTCAAGAAAGCCCGGTTTAAAGGCAGTATACATGATTGGTATCTCGAAAATCGAAAATGTTCACAGATTTACGCCTAACTTACACAATATAAACATGATGACTGTAGAAAACTTCCCCTAAAATAGTTTTGTCTAAAGTGCTATAGTCTTTGAGAAATGAGTAAAACAATTAGTTTTCGTCTCATGAGACGAAAATGCAATTCGCCCCAAAACCACTTCCCCCCCCCCGAGTGCCATTTCGCCCCAAATCACTTCGTCCAAACACTACATCGCCCAAATGCTACTTCGCCCCAAAACCACTTCGTGCACAGGCCGTGGTTCAGGGCGAAATGGTTCAGGGCAAAGTAGTTTTGGGGCGAAATGACTGCAAACCCTTTTTTGACTGTTTTCTCAAACGTTAGACGAAGTACGGAGCTGGTTTTTGCTCAGGTTGGTTTTAATCATGCATATCTTCAATCACACAGGGGGATAAAACTATTTGTAACAGTTCACCAATCATGTATACTATCTTTAAGGCTAGCATTTTACTAGAGGTAATACACATTTTGTTCCACTTTTATAATGTATAATTTCAGATGACTATGAATTAGACTCGAGTTTTTACTAGAATCGTTACAAAGACTGTTTAATTTTATGACTTTGGATGGCAAGTATGTATTAAACTTACTTGCATCAAGATACTTGGTGAGTGAGCAGTGTAGTCTGACTACAACGGGCTCACAGCGGCTAATGCACCATGCTTTGCTGATTTCATCCTGTAGGGAGGAAAAGTAATTCATTAATTAAATAGTACATTTTTATAGCGCACATTCTATATGGATATGTTCACGTGTGCTGCACATTATGATGGGTTTTATGAAATTAAGTGTCTTCCACCTAAACGTCGAGATACATAGGTGGGTAGCGCCACTGGCAGCCAGAGACACCGGGAATCCCCTTACTCCTCACAAAAGTGTTTTGGGATCTTTTAAGTACGTTACACAACACACTCGACGAACGGCTTTACATCCCTTCCAAGGGCACAGTACCACGGCTGGGTATCGAACCCGCAACCCCAAGTTTTTACCCGAGTGTTGCAAGCCAGTGACCCAAACCACTCAGCAAGAAAAACTAGCTCTCTCTGCAAGGAGTTAACAACTGAATTTGCCAACTCTTATGAAACCTACCTCCAGAAATGATACGTCAATGTTCAACTCCACATCGATGTCTCTCAGCTCAGGAAACGTTCTGCAGAAGAAAAAAGTCAAAAATAGACCAACTAATCTGCTACTGCTCAAACTTTGCCAAGGATCACCTTGGCAAACATTGGCAACATTGGCCAACTATTTCGAGTGGAACGAATTGTGTGCCATCAAGGTTGGCAAACGTTGGCCAACAAACTTTTGGGTTGTTCGCGATGTTTGCGAGTCATTTCAAAATGGCGCACGCCACATGAAAGATGACAGATGATGGTTTCCAGTTTTAAAAATACAAATAAATCGCACCTCTGGTGGTTTTTTTCTCTTATCGCTGGCAATACACAATCAAAGGCAACGTGTAACATTTCATCAAAAATATGGTAGGCAACAATGAGCCACAGTACAACGTCGCTACGACTGCTTGGACTGTGGATGCCGCAACGTATTTTGGCAAACAATCCGTTCCACATTGGGCAAAACGTTAGCCCCAACGTAAACAAACGTTCGCGTAAGTGGAACGCAGCCCAGGTCAACAAACAGAAGGTTACTAATGCAAAATTTACCAATCACGAGCAGCAAAAGTTTGACCAAACAAAAACTGACCAATTACAAGCAGTGTGCCAGATGTTGACCAATCAGCAACTGACTAATCACTGACAGTCAGAACTTGGCAAGTCATAAACTGACCAATCACTAACCTTGTTAAATAGCAGTAAGCAACCATTATCATCATAGCCATGTTTTGATTGGCTGATCTTACCTGCCACTGGCTGCATCAGGACCAAAGTGTTTCGTGACTTGGTCCATATCGTGCTGTAATAATGGATGAATGTTGCTTTCTGGGCATTCATCCTCACAATAATACTACAGGTAAAAACAAAATGATGTAGTTTAATTAATTTAATACCTCACACAGTTTACGCATCCCTATTGGCTGAGAGCACGTCACGTGGGCAGTCTTAAACTAGCAATAATGACCAGTGATAATGCCCGGCTGGCTGGCCCGCTTTTGTGCCCTAGTCAGCGCGTATACGGAACACGCACATGCACACAGAAACTGCACGCGCCCGAAAGCAAATTGTGCACGGTCGTGTGCGTGCGCAACACGCCTGCATTATGCATAATGCGCGCGATCGAACAAAAACAAAGTTGTACGAACGCGGTGTTGAAACTTTAGGAAAGTTAATGCAAAACATGGCAAAACGACGAGCTAATTTTGTGAGTTTTACCGATTTACACGAAAAGGTATTTATGAATGGGATTAAAAGTAGGTTTGGCCAATCTTAAACATACGTTTAAAACCAGCTAGGAGTCGTCGGCGCTGATAATGCCCGAGCCGGCAGCTGATAACGCCCGAGCCGGCAGGCGAGGGCATTATCAGTGCCTAGGACCCCTAGCTGGTTTTATACGTATGTTTAAGATTGGCCAAACCTACTTTTAATCCCTAATTAAAGGAGCGTGTTCAGATTTTTCCAGAAAAATTATTTTATTCTAATCCAACAATCATATAAAATTCCTCCTCAAAATACTATCCATTGGAAGAAAACATGAAATTTGCAATCTCCAATTTGGATGTGGAAGCAAAAAGGCTGGTGTAATCACTACACTGCTGAACTCCCTTGGAAAAAAACAACTTTTAATTCCAGAGAGGGTAGGAGAAGAAGATAAACTCACCAAACCATCTTCCATGTCCATATAGTACAAATCATCATAGTCTGTGTCATCAGTGTCACACGTACCCTCTGTGTAAACAGAGGATGGAGAGTGCTGTAAAAGACACAAACAACTCAATATTAAGAGTTTCAGTAAAATATCATAAACTAGTAAAGATCGCACCTAATCCTTTTCATGTTTAAAGGGACACATTGCCCTCAATTTCCCCAAGATTTTGCCATTTGGAAATGTTCCCTATATCTTTGAAGAGTTGCATTAAAACACTTATGTGATTAGAGATTAATGATTGAAAAACAAAAATTGGCCGCTGACCTGATCCGCAAGACGTAGACATATTCTGTGCAGCAAATAGTAGTCAGGCTGGCGTCGCAGCTGGCAGTGGCACAGTAGACCTACCAGATGAACATTGGGTACCATTCTATACCACGCGATACGGTACACACATGACCACATGGGAATTGGGTCAACTCGCCGATTCGCCCGACCCCTTTCCAACTCGCCCACTCGCCAACTCGCCCCCTGACCGACTCGCCCCTTGCCAACTCGCCCCTTGCCATATATCACCCCAACCGACTCGCCCACTGACCGAATCGCCACCTAGCCTACTCGTGAGCACAGGTGCCAGGGTGCTTGGCTTCAACAAGATGCGACTGGAATACAACTACGGGGAAATGTTCCGCCATTTTGTGGAGTCAAATATTTGGTTCTACAAAATGGCCGAAATTCTTTTGACATGAAATTAAACACAAACCATACAATTTGAAGGTATGTTTATGTGAATCTTTATATTCTACTTTTTGATAATTTTTCCAATCATGCAGCCCAAAAGCGGCCAATCCAAAGCAATGTGTCCCTTTAATTCATTTTGTAAGCTGTAAGTAAGCACTTAGCACTTGCATAATCCTGTTTATAAAATTCCCCTAGATGTAAAATTTATGATAGTTGTGGCTATAGTTTAAATTTGTCATATTTCTTCTAATTTCTACTATTTGAGCTTACCATAGTTAATGAGATTATTTTCAAATGAATACTTACAGGTGGGTTTTCATCATCAATTACCATCAGATTATTGGCATCACCCCCTCCTTTGTCTTGAATAATATGAATATCAGGCATACACACATCAACCTCTTTCCAGTGTTCTGTGGAAAGAAAAAAAACAATTTATAAAATACATTTACTTTTATACTGGTTGGAGTTGGTATCTCATTCACAATCACTTGAGCTGTTGAAAAGAATTCCGTTTACTAGTTGCCACTTATTCTCCTTATTAATAACCACAAAAATGTGTTAATATTTTATTGGGAAGTGATTTTAGGAGTGCAAAACACTGACCATTTTCCTTGAAAATACTTGAACGTTTTCTGCCCTGTCCAATAGACTTAAAGGGGCAGTGTCGTCAGCTTCACCGCATTTTGAAATTCGGACCGAATTTGAGCCTTAGCGCATGCGCACTGCGACTTTGCTTGCGAAATAAACTTTACCCCAGTGTACGACTGTTGGGCCTATACGGACTCTATGAAAACCTGTGGTGCGTGCAAATGTTGCGCTGCTGATTATGACACGTGAGACTAGAACAAGTCTATGTGGGCGGTGCGGATTATTTATTTCCGGATATATGCCGTTAAGGCCTATTTACACTGAAGAGCGGTAACGGAAAGCGACAACGGAAAGCGGTTTTCCGCGCGGTATTACCCGTTCATACAGAGCGCGGAACCCGTGCGGTATATGCAAATTACTCACATGAAACAATGGCGTCCCGCGTGAAAAATCGCCGGTGCGTTGACGAAGCTCTGTTACTTCTGATATTGGCGAGAAGGTTATAGTACGTGCCAAAGAAAAGAAAAGGCGAAGAATTTGTGTTCATGAAATCCTTCAGAAAAGGGCATAGGCCTATATATGTACATGTGGTACGGTACGACTGTGGACGTGCAACCTTACTACACGTACAAAGCGAGGCATGATGTGGTACTGCAAATGATCCCAAATCCTTGTTATTTTTTACCTGGCATGTCCACTCTCACACTAACAGCCTCCCAGATGTCTTGTTTTTTAATAGCATCTTTGTAAGCTTCCAAACTCGTGTCATATAACTGTGGATATTTCTGAAATTCCAGGATCAAACTCTCGGTGCTGTTGCTTGCGTATAAAAAAATGGCGTCCTATAGGACGCCATTTTTTTTACAGCTGGACTCGGCCAGTGCGTGACGTCATACCCAACGCGAACGCTGATTGGCCACGACGCACAGTCTCAGCGCGGTATTGTTGAAAAAATCGCTCTGGTTTCAAAACCACGTAGTCTATATTTTTTACCGCGCGGAATCCCGTTACCGCTCTCCAGTGTAAATGGGCCTTTAGGCCTACACATTGACAAAAGCTCTGCATATATGTTTGTGTACTGTGCATGTAGCTTTTCACTACTGTACAATAGTACATGTACAAAAGTGTGTACACTGATTAGATATATTTTTTTCAAGCAAAAATGGTCGTTAGAATTTATTGTCCAATAGGCATGCTTTTTATATCAACGTTTGGGGAATTTTATCAACTTTGTGAATCACGTCCAAGGTTGCCGAACTTTTCCGTTTTGACGTTGTGGTAAAAAATACCTGGACAAACTAGTGCTTTGTGAAATCGAATGAATGGGGCACTTAGTGCGACTGTGTTTTTTAAAAACCGAAATGGTCGTTATTTGCCGAGCACTGCCAGGTACAATTTTTACTTCTATAGAAAGTTGAATATGTCTCTTTCTTATTCTGATCACCCTAGGTTTGTACGATATAAGGCTCGAATTAGTTTGGTGACTTTGGTCCCTTGAAGAGGGCTATATTAGTCGATTGTATTTTCAAAGTTTTCAACTTTTTCAACTTCAATAGCCTACTTTGCTGTTCTATATTACAATGAGCGCAGTTGCTGAGTACGATTAATAACTTTTCACCATCGGATCTGGGGCCAATTTCATGGCGCAGTTTAGCACAAAAATGTGGTTAGCACAGAATTTGTTTGCTTTATTTTGCAAAAATAGGATGGCAGCTAAAATCGTATTTGATGTGTATTGACTGGTATTCAGAATACCAGTCAATACACACCAAATACGATTTTGGCTGACAACTCATTTTTGCAAAATAAGGCAAACAAATCATGTGCTAACCAAATATTTGTGCTATAAAACAGCGCCATGAAATTGGGCCATGAGCACGTGGGTAGTCGCCATATGTAAACAAAAACTTGAGACATTGAGGTATTTGCGTGAGGCTGCTTCCAAGTCACGTCCAAGGAACCACCCCGGCACCCCTTCACCGAAATAATTACGACAAAATGAAATGAAAGCGAAGAAGAAACATATTTAAATTGAGTAGTTTGTGGATTGTGTTATGCAAAGCCGTTATAAATTATGCACCTCCCCAGGCCAACCAGGACCCTGCCGTCACACTGGAAAATCGTGGTTCACGTCGCTTTCTGTGACCATTTTATGTGATATTTTAATCGATACTGATTTCGAAAAAAAATATTCACAATGTTTTACGCCACTTTATCTGACTTTTCAACATGTAGGCCTACATAGTACAACAAGTCATGTACACGTACGTACGTATATGTACGTCTAGTATACATGAACATTCCTGCAGGCCTAGCTAGCCTGCGAGACAAAAGGCGCGCGCGCGCGGTGTTCATGACTTGTGCGGTCGGCCAGGTCAAAAGTTCATCAGTTGCTGCTAAAAATAGGAATGGAGAGTTGAGAATCAGCAAGAGGGCTCACTTCAAAAACTTCATCCTTGTACTGACGACACTGTCCCTTTAACACACAGCGTCTCATCACTGGCGACCAGTGAACGGAATTCATACTGTTAATACCCATAACATTTAAAAAGTCTAATTATGACAAAGCTTGGGAAAAACCTTAAAAAAATAATAATGAAGAAAAATTTATATAAATACTAGTGCACAGACACTTTTTTACAAGGCATTCTAGTTTGAACAAAACTAGGCCCCTGACTACTATTATGAATGTTTTCTGTGTAGTACAGCCAAGGAACCAGCCTAAATAGGACAGCAGCTCTGCACAATTTCTCGAAAGCAGGACACAGTTTTTCGTTGTTTTCCCAGAACGTAAAGGAGGTACTGAGATGATTTACAAAAATTAATCATTTTTATCACACATCCTTGACCTCAATCACACATGTAGATAACTATGTTTGTAACAATCCTGTAATCTATCTTTATAGGCTAATGTTGCGGTTTGTATTTTACAAATTCTGCATGCACTGTGTACATACTTACCCCGGGCCATTCTGTTGAATACAACGGGAATCCTTTCCTGAATCACTTCTGGTTTGTCTGGGAAGTTTAGACACGTCAGTACACTGTTGCCTGCCAAACAGAAAAACAAAAATTATCGACTATTGCAATAATTAATTTTTTTTACAATATGATATTTATATATGCGCCTTATTTCCGTCCTGACTCATACGACAAGTATCGGTACATGTATCAATTTACCCAGAATTCCCTGAACATAACACAAAGCAACGTACCAGGATAGTCTTCTGTAACACTGAATGTGTAAGGTGCTAGCTTTCCATCACGTTCAAGAACAAAACTGAAAGAATTTGTAGTCTTCTCAAAGTCTGAAAGTGAAAGTAATTATACAAAAACAAACATATCTGTTTAAACATTTGGCAGTGGTTGCATATCCGGAATTAAAATGGCAAGTCTCATAGTGATAGCTGAACATAATACTTATAACATCTCTGATTGAAAAAAACATGACTGACTGAAAATGTTGTTTTTCCCCCAAAAAGGTGGAAAATTATAAACATATTTTCATCCAACAACAGCATTACTTTTATCATTTTATGTACCGATACACTTGTTGAAAACAATAAACCTTTCACGGTTATCGACGCCATCTTGTTCACGGGGCAAAAGAACACGCGTTGCTATCCTCGCGTGTTCAGTGGAATATTTATGTGTTGTTAGGTCACTGTGCATTCGTTACGATCCGTGCACGCATATGGCAACGCGTGTTCGAACTAGATGGCGTCGATAACCGTGACAGGGTTTATTGACCTTTCGTTATGGACTTAAATTTTTGTTATCAACTTTATGTTTAGAACATGTTATTAGTAAAAACACCACTGAAACTCATTTCTAGTCTAAACTCTGTCGCAACACTTACCAGCCTTTTGTCTTATAGTGGTACATTGGCAATTTTGTCCCGTGCATAACTTGTTTACATATAGTGCAGTAACACAAATTTACTGACCATTATTTAGGGAATAAAAGTGGGTTTGGCCAGTCTTAAACATACGTTTAAAACCGGATAGGGGCCTCGACGAGTGACGAGGGCCATTATCACTCGTCTAGGCCCCTAGCTGGTTTTAAACGTATTGTTTAATACTGGCAAAACCCACTTTTATTCCCATTCATAAATACCTTTTTGTGTAAATCAGTAAAACTCAACGAATTTGCTTGCCGTTTTGCCATATTGTGCATTGTATTTTGTATGCATTGCGAGTTCGTTCAAACTGCAACTTGCAAGCTGTGCGTCAAGGCGTTTTTGTTCGATTGCGCACGTTACGCGTAGGCCTAATGTTTGTACGCGCACGCACACGATGGGGTACTTTGCACATTTTGCTTTCAGGCGTGTGCAGTTTCTGTGTGCATGTGCGTATTACATACGCGCTGACTAGGGCACAGGCACATGAATGCGAGCCAGGCAAGAAAGTGTTTAAAACTGGCTGGCCGGTCTTTATCCCAACCAACATGACCAATAGGGATGTGTAAACTGTCCAAGGTATTTATGAATAGCCTACCTAGCCATTTAAAGGGACACACCGGCTTACTGTTTACCTAATGTATCAATCTAGCATCCTTGACAATAATATTTCGATAGTAGTTGTGAAAAAAAATTATCAAAATGTCACATAAAACTAGAAATGTTTAAAATTAACAAAAGAGACGAATGTTGGGTTATACGCTTTACCGGCCGACGTTCGATATGGGTCGACACGTGTTTAACCTCGATTCCTTGTTTTCCCCAATTCATCACACCTTGCATGATCCCTCAGGTCAGCGCTGACTCGAGGAAGCACATTGAACACAACGTTTTGGTGTCTTTAGCGCCCTCAATAGGCCTATGCTGTTTTTTCTTCGGATATTATTTATCGCCGCAGACGCGAAGCGAAGACACGAAAATCTGAGAGATTCTCTCGTCCATATCAACACCCAGAAACCCTTATGAAATCTTGTGTACATATTGGAAAATACGGTATGTAGGCCCTACATAGTGTTCGTAGGACCTTATTTTCCAACAAGAAGAGAAACCAACCGCGAATGACAAAAGCAACTCGCACTTCGCGCTGGTTTCTACGGCTGGAAACACAACTAACTCACAAGACCACGTGACTTTTCGGAACCAAAATCTGGTTCCGAAAAGTCATGTGACCTTGATTTTTTTTTTTTAAATGCTCAAAAACAACAAAATTTGACGGCGTCTTTTCAGGATATAGGCCTATATACAATTTACTCTGGAAAGTGCTTCATAATACTGTGAGTCTTTTTCGAGCCAAAAATAGCCCAACAAAGCCGGTGTTCCCTTTAAAGTAGGCAAACAATATCACAATATTAAAAAACAAAACAATTGAATATTTGCCTTGATCATGACTAAACTTAAAAACCCACTTTTGAATGGACAGTCGACATGGTCGAAATCACTTGCACAATCAATGACACATTCAATATCCTGATCGAAAAGTTCTCTTCTCCAACAAGACATTATATTCAAACAAGATCTGCTACCAAATCTAACCAGTCCTTATTATTATGCACATCAAATTTCAGTTGGTCACTTCCTTATTCTTTAAAATATTATTTTCCAGGAAATAACAACGAAACAAACTGTACAGCCGACCTTTTCCCAAAACAACCGAAGTCTGTTATTGTTGTTGGAGGGTGTGTAGCACCTGGGTCACGTCTATGGTAAACAAAGTGCCCTTTGTCGTACGTCTGTCAATGTGCAGGGAATTCCATGCCAAAAAAAAAACAGATGGCTGCAGTTTTCTGGTGTTTTGTTGTACGTAGACTTTATTCAAGTCGAGCTTCGATTACTAGATGATATTTAGTAGACTGATTCCCGCTCCCCATAGTTCACATACAACATAGTGTTTTATTATTATTATTTATTATTATTTCTTTCTGGTATTCATACCAAGGATTCCTCTAAAGTGCCCATTGCATGCACTGTCACTCGCAATCGTGAGGAAACCCATGAAGAATTAGAAATTAGAAATGGCCAGAGACACCGGGGAATCCCCTTGCTCTTAACAAAAGAATGCTCTGGGATCTTTAAAGTGCGTTACCGTTACCTAACACACTGGACCAACGGCTTTACGTCCCTTCCGAAGGATGGAGGAAGTGTGGTTGAGTGCCTTGCTCAAGGGCACAGGTACTGCAGCCGGGGGGTGGGGGCGGGGGGATTCGAACACGCAACCCCAAGTTTTCACCTATGTCAATAACCCAAACCACTCGGCCACGGTACCCCACTAATAGCACTAAGCATATTATGTCATGCGTTTATTTTTAGGAGCGCATAACCGTGTTAAGGTTATGCGCGTATGCACTCCTAAAAAAAATTATTGACGTAATGCTTATTAATGCAGCCGGTCCTCATATTCGTTTTATGTGGAATATGTGGAGCGGGAACCAGTCTACATTTTATGTTGTGGGGTGCCAAAAAAGCCCCAAAAAAACACAGTACAAATCGAAATAATCGTAATTTCGGAATATTTATCCTACCCCGGCACCTACCTCTTTGACTCGTGACTGCGTCCAGTATTTTGTATTTTCTTTGTGGCAATCTCATAATTTTGTACATTTTGCTTCTTCCATGGGCGCGCCTTTGTAGATTATATGGACTGGGAACTAGTTTAGGTCAGGGCTGTGTAACTGAGAGAGAACGACTTGAATAAAGTCCACGGACGTTTTCGAAACTGTTGTATATTTCTTAGGCTTTGACGCTAAATTCCGATCGAAGTCATCGAACACACAAACAATCTGCGCATGCGTGCTTCGTGGTAATTCTTTGCGAGGACGAACTTGTCTGTCTTGTCATCGGAAATTTGGTCTAAAAAGGTACTTTTTTCATGGCAATTTTGTTATGTTTTGATTATAACTATATAACCATTATAGACGAATGTAAATTTCTTGGTTGCGTGCAGCAGCCGTAATGAGTTTGGGATTTTTGCAGATGTGTTTTGTACTGCATCCTTTTCGTGAAAAATAATTTTCACGACAGGAATAGAAATTTATAAAACCCGGAGGTCGGAAATACCCGGAGGTAGAATTCTTTGTTTAAAATGTCTCATCAAGCATCAGTAGGCAATGGTGGGGCCTACATGTGTGTCATGTACATCATGTATCTGCAGATCTGATGAGAAAACCAAACATTTTGAGTGAGAAAATTTGAAGATTTTGTGAAACCCGGAGGTCGGAGGTAGGCGGAAATTTATAAAACTCGGAGGTGGTCGGAGGTACCTAAAGGTACCCGGAGGTAGAATTTGTTTGCTAACGTGTAGTTGGTGCGTTGACGGTGGCTCCGGAGCTAAGCGGTATTAAAATAACAAGCCGGAGGTAGGTTGTAGCATGTACTACATGGTCACAAAACATTCTACCTCCGGGTTACCTCCGACCTCCGGGTTTCAACGACACCCGAGGTAGGCCTACCCGGAGCCTAGATAGGCCTAGATGCTTTTTGCTAATGTGTAGTTGGTGCGTTGACGGTAAACCCGGAGCTACTTGACGGTAAATAACAAGCCGGAGGTACATGTACATGTAGGTTGTAGCATGTACTACACGGTCACACAAAATTCTACCTCTCCGGGTTACCTCCGACCTCCGAGTTTCAACCACACACGATATTTTTCCCGTATACATTGAACAAAGATTTGAAAAAAAAATTCTCCTGGAATGAACAGATAATCTAATTTTCCTACTGTACTTCCCACTGACTTGCACTTTTGTCGCAAATGTTGCTTTTCTCCTTCAAAAATTTTATCCAGATAGTGCACAAGTTCACGCGCGTGCAGCACCCTCTGTTGTCGTGCGTATGCAACATTTCCGACAGAAGTGCAATTGGATGATCTGTTGATTTTAGGAGGTAGGCCTAATTTCATTCAAATCTTTGTTCAATGTATACGGAAAAAATACCATCAATTTTTCAGTCTGTCTCATATAGTTTGCACACATGGTCTGAAGCCATGACCACTTCTCAATTCTTTCCAAAACTTGTATTTTACTTGGGAAAAACTTGTGTATGAGGTCTTGTTTAGGTATTTTTTCCGTATACATTGAACAATGATTTGAAGGAAATTACCTCCTGGAATCAACAGATAGTCTAATTTTAAGATATAGACCTACTTCCCACTTGCACTTTTGTCGCAAATGTTGCTTTTCTGTATAAAAATCACATTTTCTCCTTCAAAAATTGCATTCAGTTAGTGCACAAGATAACCATTCCTGCACACGCGCAGCGCCCCCTGTTGTCGCGCTTACGCATGGACCGCTTGTACCGTAATGTTGTGTATTACTTTATGCAGTAATTTTATCATTTATTTATCTCAGAAATTTGCGACAAAAGTGCAAGTTGGAAAAATTGGATGATCTATCTGTTGATTCCAGGAGGTAATTTCATTCAAATCTTTGTTCAATGTATAAGGAAAAATACCCTTGTTTATTTTCTTTTACTTTAGGTAAATGTGTACGGGCAATGGCTGGTGCTGGCGCTCATCGTAATTTGAATGGACTGTTAAACGGTCAAGGAAACGGTCAACTGAACGGAAGTCAGCAGCAGCAGCAGCAGCAGCAGCAGCAGCAGCAACAACAACAGCGGCAGCAGTGGGCATTGCCTGCAGCCTCATTACAACCCACACCACCCCCACAACCCGCTGTTCCGCTCGGCCGACCTCGAGGTGAAGCCATACCTTACAACTGGCAATCGACCAAAACCTCCGTCAAGGAACGCTTTGCATTCATGTTCAACAACGAAATCTTGAGTGATGTTCATTTCCTGGTGGGGAAAGGAATGAACACGCAACGCATCCCCGCCCACAAGTTTGTGTTATCTGTGGGTAGTGCGGTGTTCGATGCCATGTTCAACGGCGGCATGGCCACTACGTCTAATGAAGTAGAACTACCCGATGTCGAACCGGCCGCTTTTCTGGCGCTGCTCAGATTCCTGTATTCTGACGAAGTACAGATTGGTCCAGAGAGTGTCATGACTACACTGTACACAGCTAAGAAGTACGCCGTTCCTGCTTTAGAATCGGCGTGTGTTGAATTCTTGAAGAAGAATTTGAGTGCCGACAATGCATTCATGCTGCTGACCCAAGCTCGGCTGTTTGACGAGCCGCAACTCGCAAATCTATGCCTGGAGACGATTGACAAGAACACTACAGAGGCACTGCAAGCAGAAGGCTTCACTGATATCGACCTAGACACTTTAATCAATGTCCTTGAGCGAGACACCCTCAGCATTCGTGAGAGCAAACTCTTCAGTGCGATCTCTAGATGGGCTGAACACGAAGCTGCTAGACAGCAATACCCGCCAACGTCCGAGAGTAAGCGTAAAGTTCTCGGTAACGCCCTGAAATTGATCCGTTTCCCTCTAATGACAGTTGAAGAGTTTGCCAACGGACCTGCCCAGTCCGGGATTCTCACTGATCGCGAAGTAGTCAGTTTATTCCTTCATTTTACCGTCAATCCTAAACCATCTACAGACTTCCCATCCAACCCACGATGTTGCCTAACGGGCAAGGAGCAAACTGTCAGTCGATTCATGCAAGCCGAGAGCCGATGGGGATACAGTGGCACAAGCGACAGGATAAGGTATCTAAAACATTGAATACTTCATACCTTCCCTTCAGCACTTAGTACAGGGGCCAATTTCATAGCGCTGATAGTCTACATGATTGGTAAACTGTTACAAGTGGTTTTGGGGCAAAGTGGCATTTGGGCGATGTAGTGTTTGGGCGAAGTGATTTGGGGCGAAATGGCACTCGGGCGAAGTGGTTTGGGGGCGAAATGGGACTTGGGCGAATTGAATTTTCTAAAAAACTAATTGTTTTACTCATTTCTCAAAGACTAGCACTTCAGACAAAATCATCCAGGGGAAGTTTTATACGGTCATCATGTTTATATTGTGTAAGTTAGGCGTAAATCCGTGAACATTTCTGATTTTCGAGATTACCAATGATGTATACTGCCTTTAAGCATTTAGCTGAAAAGGCGTGCTTACTGTAGCAGATGAGTTAAGCGCTATTTCATGATCTCTGCAGTTAAGGCACATTTTCAGTTGCTTACCACTAATGATGTGAAATAGCCTGACGCTCGGTTAAGAGAAAATAGGCTGCCGCCAATTGGGCCCTGGTCTTCAGGCATTATTTCTAAGGTAACATGGTACCCTAAATTTTCTCAAGTCTACGGATTGTGCTGTGGTTTTTTACTTTGATTGATTCGTGGGCCCTTTTTCAAATCTCGACTTGGGCTTAGACTCTGGCTTCGGCTCCATGTGGTCATATACCTTTTTGCAAATACTCTTGCACAAAAGACAGAACTGCATTGTGGGAAGCGTAGCGATCCAACAACATTTCCACAATGCAGCTCTTTCTTTTGTCCAAGTTCACTAAAAAAAGGTTAAAGCCGGAGTCCGAGTTGAGATTTGGAAATTAAAAAAAACCTCAGTCTTTAAGGAAATTGTTATAGTATTTTTGTTGCAAGAATAGGAATGTCTTAAGAAGATAATCTGGCAAGAATTTAGAAGTTTGGCAATATTTGGGAAATTTTAGGAGTGAACAAAATATGAAGTTTTTCTTAGAAAACACTTTACAAATTTTCAGCCAGTCTCAATTTTTTTTACACAAGTTTTTAAGCCCATGGTCATCTACTCAATTCTTCCTTTTTCTTCATTTCAGATTTCAAGTGAACAGACGTATTTTTGTGGTAGGATTTGGTCTCTATGGCTCAATCCATGGTCCAGCAGATTATACTGTAAACATACAGGTACACAGTCATTTATTTAAAATTCAATACATGTATAACCAAATATGGATATTTGTCCTCCCTGGGATTTGAACCTGAGACCTCTGACACATTGGGCAGGTGTTCTACCTCGAGTTTTCCCAAAGAACCTAACTTAAATTTTTGTTTTGTTGTATTTACTTTTTAAGATGTTTTTCACATCATGTATTAAAAATCTGCCATAGATAATCCACGGTGATACCGACGCCATACTCGGTCAAAACGACACAGGATTCAGCTGTGACGGTTCCGAGTCTACGTATAGAGTGATGTTCAAGGAACCCATTGAGGTTCAACCATCAGTCAGCTACATTGCCAGTGCTACACTCAGGGTTTGTCTATTTATAGCAGTTCCTTCAAAATAAAAACATACATTAATTAAAAACTGCAAATCATGGGTATGCGTGTAAAAATCTTGACAATTTTCAGGTTTTGGTAGTTTAACGGCAGAACGCGTGATTGGTAAACCGTTGCAAATTGTGTGATTGAAGATATGCATGATTAAAACCAACCTGAGCAAAAAACAGCTCTGTACTTCGTCTAACTTTAGAGGAAAATGGTTTACGGTCACTTCGCCCCAAAACCATTTCACCCCGAACCACTTCGCCTTGAACCACGGCCTGTGCACGAAGTATTTTGGGGCGAAGTGGCATTCGGATGAAGTGGTGTAAGGACAAAGTGGTAAGGTGGTTTTCGGGGCGAAGTGGTTCAAGGCGAAGTGGTGCAGGGTAAAATGGTTTTGGGGCGAAATGAATTTTCGTCTCATGAGACGAAAAATAATTGTTTTACACATTTTAAGTTTACTACCGTCATCATGTTTATATTGTGTAAGTTATGTGTAAATCTGTGAACATTTCTGATTTTCGAGATTACCAATGATGTGTTCTAACTGTAAGGAGTGTAGTTATCACAAATTCTCATGATTAATTCATTATTATTGTCTCCAATTTAGGGACCAGACTCTCATTACGGCACTAAGGGAATGCGTAAAGTTATCCACGAGTCGGTGTCCAGTGGAAAGGTCGTGTTCCAGTTTACGTACGCGTCTGGCAACAACAATGGGACATCTGTGGAGGATGGGCAACTACCGGAAATCATCTTCTATACGTGACAAGAGATTCAGGTCTGTGAACAAATTGCACTGCATCAAAGATACAGTAAACTCTCGTTATAACATCCCTGATATAATGCTCTTTCTGGTATAAAACTCCTTTTTCTAAGTCCTAGTCATCATTTTACTGATTGTGTATGCATTAGTTAAAGGCTATCTCTATATAGACCCTTTGCACGGGCGGCCATGACGGGGCAGTCACATTGTCATTGTGCATCATGCACAAGTAGGCACTTTGTGGATCTATTGTTACCTCATTTAAATATGAAAACCTTCCCCCTGTCATGGCCGCCGGTGCAAAGAGTCTATAAGGCCATCATTAGTCCAGTCCCTTGAAGAGTGTTATAATGAGAGTTTACTGTAGAGCTGCCATTCCTCCCGGATTTTGCAACATATTTCTGAAAAATGACTGATCTCGTGATTCCTGACACAGATAAAAACCCTCCTGAATTGTCAATTAACAACCTCAGAGATTTCTAGATGTGTCTAGAGATCAACTTACTTTCCACGTGTCTTCTTTAAAATCTGGGAAAGTTGGCAGCTCTGTGACTGTATATTGATGTCTCCTAACGTGGCGCACTTCAACAACTCACTACAAATCCATTCACATTGTTGACTTGCATTTTAGAGCGAGCATTTTTGGTGCATGATTTGTGAAGAATACCCAGTTCCATTTGTCTCAAACATTCAAAGAATTTGAAAGGAATTATCTGCAGGTTTTGTTTGGGAAGGGATCATTAACAAAAGTAACATTTATAACTGGGGGAAATTTGTACAGGAAGTTTTCAGAAAGGTATGTTGTCACACTGTGTTATTACACTGTGTACTTTGAGGATTTAAGTTATCTGCTCAGAGGTCGATAACACAAAGATGTGCAACGCGTCGTAAGTACCACGGGTTCGGTGAGTTGCGATGGATTTGGTACTTACGACGCGTCGCAATTCTTTGTGAAATCGAACCCTAGAACAACTTAAAGTTATTTCTTTTATTGTGAAAAAAGGACCACATTATGGCTGTATATGAATTATACGTATGACTACAGCTTGAAATTAGACACAAGTTAATGGTAGACACTTAGGGGCGTGTTTGTTTAATGACGGATCCGAATCCAGATCCCGGGTTGTTTTACCGCGCAGAAACAAACGAAACTTCTCTCAGCTAGCATCTCAAGTCACGTGAATTGCAATTTATTTAATAAATTTGTAAAATTTCTGTTCCAAATTTCACCCACGACATTCATCGTAAATAAACAAGCAGCCTAAATTTGTTTGTATCGTGTGTTGCCTCTGAAACTTGAAACGACACAGTTTACTCACACAAAAATCTTCGCGACGTTTACATTGCCATTTTGGATCTAGCGCCGAACCACACAGATCACGATCAGGATCTGCGCGAAGTAAACAAGTTCACCTAAGATCTGTGCAGAACTGGATCTGGATCCGTCCGAAACAAACCCGCCCTACATGTATGTAGATGGTTTGATCACTCTCCATAGACTCGTGTGTAATTCAAAAAACAGCCAAATAATTCGGGCATGGCCTGAACTTGATTTGCACTATTAATTATGCATAGTCTTCTTTCAAAATATAGAAACTGTGGTCCAACCCAGAATGTACTTAAAGATGTGTATATTATTCTGCGATAGCATTATCTCAAAATCTATTTTATTTACCTTTTGTTGGTGAGTATAGTGAGTGGATGATTATTTATGCAGATATTAAACTACATGTATATATAACGAGATTTAAGAGATTCTTAAAAATAGCTTCACTTACACTAAAATTATTCTGCTTGTGTTCCATTCTGTACCTTAATTAATGCATTGTATTTGCCAAAATGTGACAATACACTGAACTGGAACTCAGTTAATCCTTTAGTGCACAGGGCAGTTGCTAGCGACCGCCAAAACAATACAGTTCGAAGACAATACGTGCATCAAAGGGTTAAAATTTAAAACAAAACCTGCTAAAGCAAAAATTGATCACCGTCAAAAGAAGAAAAGATTTTACCTACTATCAATAATTCCATAAAACTCCGCTTAAAGGCAAAATCTGCAAAAGGTATCTTTTGCATATTTCATTGTTATGGAAAGGTAGGCAGTAATTTTGCAACCATGTTGGTATTTTTTATGGACATACCGGTATGTATGGTTGTCATGAATTTCACATTTGTGTGGGAGCGTGACCAAATCACAATTTGACCGACCCATTTTTTCCCATGGGTTGAAATTTTGATACCACTTGAACTGTCAGATTTTTCTCGTTACCATTCTGAAATTTTGCGTTCCCAATCTGCATACTTTCAAGGATATCGTCAAAAAACCACCAATGTTTTGTAAACTAATTGATTTGGTTCCATAAGGCAGTGCAGTAACTACACCAACTTTTTGCATCTGTATCCAAATTGGAGATTGCAAATTTCCTGTTTTTTCTTCATGGATAGTATTTTGGGGAGGTATTTCACATTGATTGTTAGGTTAAATCGAAATCCATTTTCTGAACACGCTCCTTTAAGAGAATATGGAGGAACATTAACCCTCAATGTTTAATGTATTTCTTGTTTTTCAGATGCAGTTTTGTGCAAATAGTTACCTTTTGAACTCAGATTTGTCCCACCTAAGCAGTGTTTTTTAGCAATTTGTAAACCACAGGTCAGTGTGTTACGATGAACTGAAAAGGTAGGTTTTTTTTGGACATTTATATAAAAGTATGACTGTATACGCCTATGAGAACACAGTGCATCGACTAATGTACTTTACATATGCTGTATATAATAAACCAAAATACACATGTATGCTAGATCTGGTTTTTGTAATTTTGTTGGTATAATTTTCACAATTAATCCTTTTGCAAATGCACCACAGATTGCAATGGTGTTAATTACAAAACATTTAGTTCTCTCCATTAGTATCATTTTTGTGTAGTTAAAATCAAGAATGGATCTGGACGTTGAAACAACAACATTATTCTGACACACAAAGTGATACATCAGATGTCAAACTTTTATTGAAATATATCTTTACTACTAGTACAAAAATAAATTCTATAAGATTGGAAGTAAGTACAGTCTTAATACAGCAGTCAACATTTACCACTTGTCATGTAAAATTTGTAATACAGGTTTTAGCAAGACATTGAAACCAGTGTAGTTCATTTATAACTGCAGTGCTATTTCTACATAATTTGAACAGTCTAAACAGTTTGGCACCTTGCTTAAAGGCCCATTGTATCATTTGCAATGACCCAATTTTGTTTTTCATGAGTTGACAAGAAAACAAAGTGTTGACAAAGTGTTGACAGCAATGGTAACAAACACCACATGAATTTATTTCCGTCCAAAATGGTGTTTCATGTTGAAAATTGACAACCGAAGGTGGTTTTCTAAAAAAGTCCTGTGCTTACTATTCACAGATTTTCAAGGTTTTCTGAAGCATCTAAGTAACTAAAATTTCTTCAGGCTAGTTTAGCAACATTCTTCCTTAGATATGTTACACTCTTATTCCACGAATCTGTAAAAAAGTTTTATCTTGAAAATGATACATAGGGCCTTTAAATGAGTCTATTTGTGCTACTTGGGACCAAAATGTCATAGTAACATGTTTCTGTTTGAAGTACAGTAAACTCTCATTATAGCGCTCTTCAAGGGACCGAAAGAATTTGAGCTTTTCATCGAGAGAGCGCTATAACCAATGCATACAATAATGGCTGGGACTTAGAAAAGGGAGCTTTATATCAGTGGGTGTTATAACAAGAGTTTACTGTAATAAAAAAAAATTAAGGTTTGGGAAAATATTCTGTGGAAACAAATTTAAGGTCATCGATCCATTGCACCAGGATTTTTATTTTTTTTATTTAAAAAGCTTTTCCAACATTGTGCCATATTAATTACACCATATGCAAACACGTGAAAGCCCAATTAAATTTACTGCTATTTTGCGCTGAAGTAAAACTAAAATTTTGACATGCATGTACCTACAAATTAAGGAAAAATAGGATACCCATATGTAGAAATTCTACAACTGTGGTTTGACTTTGGATATTGCCTGTGGTTGTCATTTAGTAACAATCACTTGACCTGCAATGAATGAGGCACCAGGGTCAAGGGTCACGGGGGATGTCACATGACCTGCTTCCACGCAAAGCATCATGGGATACTCGTCATCTCCAAAGTCTGACATGGCTTTGGCCTTTTCCTCCCATGGATTCCAGATCACTGTAAGAAGAGATGAAATGTTGATTTAGTCCACTGAAATATGCAAAAGGTATGTTAGGGAGGGTGGAGACGTGGTGGTCGCAAAAAGTCCATCGTTCGAAGCCTGGTCATTGCACCGCGTTGTGTCCTTGGACAAGACACTTCACTCCACGTTGTCGCTTTCGACCAGGTGTATATAAATGGGGAAACCCAATTAATTGCTCTTAAGTCACTCCATGCCACAGAAATCCGGGGACGAGTACCGGTCGTATGAGCCAGCATGGGCTCGTAAACGAATTATGTTAGGAGCGGGTTCCCGCAATTACCATTTCAAAAATCCTTTGTTAGGGTTATCCATCCAGTAGAAATGGGCTGAAATGGTTATTTACTCATGCATGCAATGGCCAATGGAAACCTGCTTGGGGCTTTTTGTCGATACGTACAATGAAACTTTGGCAAGAGAAAGAACCAGTAATGCTTTTTTAGTGGAACACGTAATTCCATTATTTCTCCGCTACGGTGTGAATATAATTAACAGTCTAGACTCCAATCAAGTCACTCCATACCTGTATCAGGCAAGTTGTTCTTCTTAATGATGACTGTTCTCCCTGTAGCTGTGTCATGAACGATATGACCTCCTGGTGTGTTCTTGTACACCCTGAACAACAAAATAAGTGTGGTTTACTTCATGCATTCCCAAACAAGAAGACCTGACTCTATTTAAAGGCCCTACACATAGGTATCATTTGCAAGATAACACTTTTTACAGATTCGTTAAATAAGAGTGTAACATATCTAAGAATGTTGGTAAACTAGCCTGAAGAAATTTTAGCTACTTAGCTTAGATGCATCAATGCTTCAGAAAACCTTGAAAATCTATGTATGGATTTTGTGTACAAGTGAATGGTAAAAATTAGAAAACCACTGTCTGTTGTCAATTTCCAGCATGAAATACCATTTTGGACGGAAATAAATTCATGTGGTGTTTGTAATACCATTGCTATCAACACTTTGAGTAAGGTTTTTCTTGTCAACTCATGAAAAACAAAATTGGGTCATTGCAAATGATACAATGGGCCTTTAAAAGCAAAAGACACACCCAAAATAAGAGGGGGGAAAAAACCTGCAAATACTAACCTATCATAATTCTCTGCAACGGTCACCAGTTCACGCTGCTCCGTGAAAACTTGTCCATCTTTCACCTAAAATTGCGAAAACAAAACCCATATTTTGAACAAATTCTAATCATGCCAATGTTTGAATTGAACAAAAAACTTTAATACACACGACAGAATCTGTGAATGTTAAATACAATAACTTACTTAAAAGCATGTGATTGTTATGATTGAGGATGATTTTGTCGACATACCTTATCAATGTACTCTAGTCCTTTGAGACCGCTGACTGTTGTCTTGGTAACATCACTAACAGCGAGATAGGTGTGCAACAATGCTGTGAAGCTGAACGAATCCTCACCTAGAATTTATGCAATAAATACTTCTTGATAACAAATAATGATAGGATTTATATTAAACATGTCTGTGTTCAATAAACACAGAGACCAAATTGGGGGGAAACTGTAATTTCTCCATAATGATATTTGAAATTGTTACAGAAAATGCATAATTGTTGCACTTGTGGCAATAAATAAGTCAACTTGCCTGTGTTTGTCACGTGGAAATCACTGACAAACTCCGTTTCCTTCAGTGTCAGGGTGTAAGTAACTTTGAACCTGTAAGTTAAATAGTTAAGAAAACGGACACATATGAACATGTTTGCAAAGTATATTAGTAATAATAATAAAGGGGTCTTCTATAGCGCACAAATCTACCAAAAAGGTACTCACGGCGCTTTACAATATTACAGCAAAATTAAACTAATTACAGTTAAAACTTGCAAACACATAAACGCGTATATGCTACTACACATATTCAGCATAAGCAATCTTGAACAAATGTGTTTTAAGCTGAATTTTAAAAACATCTAAACTACGAGCATTTCTCACCACGGGTGGGAGTTTGTTCCAGAGATTTGGTGCACAATATTGAAAGGCTCGATCTCCAAGGGTGACCTTACTACGACCAGAAGGGTAATTTAGTAGAGTGCCAATGCTATTCCTCAAGCCATAGCGAGGGTTTGATTAGTTAGTTTAGAAAACACGTGTGAAACCTTTGTACAGTCGCACCTTGTTAGTAAGAGATCCTTAGGACTTTGCTGCAGATTGCCTTGTTATAACAGGAATCTTGTATTATCAGAAATGAAAACAATGAAGAACAGAGAACTGGGACCTAGTACAACATTGTATTAACAGTGCTCTTGGGGTTTGACTGTAAATCATTCTCATATTGACTGTACTTCTCTATAACTTACCCATGATTCCACATCTTTCTTGTGTCTTCATTGTCAACCAGTGTAAACGCAGCAGTCACATCACCTGAGGCCAAAGTCTAAAAATGTTAATAGACATGTATACCTGCTTAGTTTCCAAACCCATGTTACCGGTACCCTACATAAGAAGCCTTTGTCAACATTGTAAAGAAAGTGCTAATGATAAAACAAAAAGGGAGCAGGGAATGGGTGGAAGTATCAACTAACCTTTGGAGATTGTTCCAGAGTCCATGTTGATATTCTGGCAAAACCATGTTGTGGGCCGAGATCCCATGGACCAAACTGAGCTGTTTAAAGAAAACAGCAGAATTCACTGCACCAACATTCAATTGGTGTGATTTTGAATAAATTTCAAAATCACACCAACAATCTCATTCATGTTGCTGTTGGTTTGAAAGTTTTTCTTTGAAAACACAGGATTTTTATGTCATGCTAGCTCCACAGACTTACTGCATGGAGTCTTAACTGGCATATAACAAATTTTTTCCACGTATTTACTTACGGAAACAGACAGGAATTCCACCACGGATTGCCTTCTTCTTGTCAAACAAGGATTTTTTGCTGCAAGTAAGATCAACATGCAAACTTATTTTAAAAATCAGTATTTTTTTTGTATACATTGAACAAAGATTTTAAGGAGATTACCTCCTGGAATCAACACATAATGTAATTTTAAGATATACTTCCCACTTGCACTTTTGTCGCAAATCACGTTTTCTTCTTCAAAAATTGCCTTCAGTTAGTGCACAAGATAACCATTCACGCGCGCGTGCAGCGCCCTCTGTTGTCGCGCTTACGCACAGACCGCTCGCCGCGTAAGCGAGGAAGCCTAGATTATTTAAACACTTTATGCAGTAATTTTATCATTTATTTATCTCAGAAATGCAACATTTGCGACGGAAGTGTCAGTGGGAAGTATATCTTAGAATTGAATAAGCTATCGATTCCAATATATAAATTTACCCAAATCCGTGTTCAATGTATATGAAAAAAATACCAAAAAATCTGTACATGTAGATGTATACAGTAGTCATTCTATTTGATGTCTATCCTCAGAAAGATTCAGGGGTGGTACATATCTGTGATATTTGTATTCATTAACAACATTATTAATTATCAGATATCAATAAAACATCCAGAGAAGCAGTTTTACCTGACAAATAGAATTTCTGAACCCTTGCATTTCCATGATATCACAGTTGCACCTGTTATATATACAAACAGAAACATACTATTTTGTTTCAGGAAAAAAATAACCGCAAGTTTTCACCTATGATTGCGAGTCAATGACCCAAACCACTCGGCCACGTTACCCAGATTGTACACTTATATTATCAAACTGTCATGACTGTGTGTCTTTGCAGCATAACCATATTACAACAGATGCCTTTGTGTGCACCATAAAACCTTCTGTTTCATGATTATTAACTTTGCTGGAAATTCTATGGTGTATTTATACAAAAAATCCAAGTTGAAGTAACAAGATTATTTCACATGTAATGCTAAGAATAATTAGCTTTCAACATAAAATAAACTTTTCTACATGGCATTATGTTAGTGAATGGCGGCTAAATCGATCTTTCGGGTACTCGAGTAATTTAGCCACTAACCGTCTTTTGAGAAGTCGCCCAAGCCTAGGCTATGTTTTTACTTTTACTAGTTTAGTGGGCGTGTCCGATTTGGAATACTTCCTCATAATTCTGCGTGTTCAAGTGAACGTAAACAACAACAGAATGATAACAATAATTTACCGAATAAGTGAACAGTGAGACTTGTATCTTTGCCTCGTTCGAGCACAACTCGATCCGATGACATTTTCTTGGTATTTTTAAGTTCCCGGTATTTAGGCCATAGACTAGTCGTACGATCACGAGTACGTGGAAGTTCAGCATTTAGCATGCACAGCATGAAACACCTGTACCTCGTGAGGGCGCTGTTTCTGTATAACACTCACGATCTCGTGCCTGTACGTACGTCGTATGTTTTGGGCACTAAATTGTTCGTCTTTTGCTCAGAGTTTGGACCTTTGGACAAAATGTATGCATCATAACATGAGTATAGATGTTGTATAAGATTAATGGTCAGTGTTTGGGTGCAAAGTGAGGCCAAAGGAAAAGAAAACGAGTGGTAGAAACGCGTACGTTGCAAGTCAAAACACCGCAATCGTGTGAGTGCGCCACCAACGACGGTCTAGTTTTAAGTTGTAAACAAAACACCAACTTACAGCTGAGCAAGATGAATGTAATCCTGGCAGTGAAGCAATATGTGGCTAAGATGATTGAAGACAGTGGACCTGGAATGAAAGTACTGCTAATGGACAAAGATACCGTGAGTTACATTTCCCATCTGTCAAATCGATTGAAATATTTGGTATGAATTCCGTTTACTGGTCGCCACTGAGATGGCGTGTGTTAACAGGTTAAGTCTATGGAACAGGGCAGAACAAGTTGTATTTTCAAGGAAATTGTTCCACTGGTTTCACTCCTAAATTCACTTCCCCTTAAAATATTAACACACTTGACTGGTTATAAACATAATTCTTTCCAAAAATGTAAGTCCCATCTCCCCGTCCTCTCCGCCCTCACCCCACTCTCACTCAATACACGTGCATGCTATGACTATAAGTAACACTGTTTAACATTTTATTTGGGAAAGAGTACACTCTTTGTATGTACTGATATTTTACCATGTTTCCGTTTGTTTTTGGTTGAACAGCTGATGTTTAACCAATGATGGCAAACTCTCATAAATGAAGAAAGGTATTGAGTCAGACGTCTTCTCTGAATCAGAGTCTGAATCAGAGTCTGATTGGTCAGTATTGATGACATAGGCCTAAGCAGTTACTGGCAATTCATCCCATTTGCACTGACACAAGAATACTTCACCACTGATTATTAGTGATCAATCAGAGAAGACAAGTCGGATATCTGCTGCTTTTCTGGGAGAGGGAGGGGTTACCAGTGGTTTATCAGTTGTTTTTCTAGAGATCGATTCTGGATCACTTAAATCTGGTCATTTATTTAGTCATCTGCTGGTTTGTATTTGTCGTTGTTTAGATCAGCTATGTGAGTATGGTGTATGCCCAATCTGAAATCCTACAGAAGGAAGTGTACCTCTTTGAGCTTCTTAGCAATGGCTCCAGGGAAATCATGAAACATCTGAGATGTATTTGCTTCATTCGACCAACAAAGGTAAGTTGGCAAAGTTTTGGTACAAGAAATCAAGTTGTCATTCCTGCAATTTTCATAAATTTAATAACCAAACTCCAATAATAAACTGGAACCTCAGTCACATTCATTTATAAAACAGTTTAGTGATGTACATATGGACTTGTTGTCTTCACAGGAGAATATTGAACTCTTGTGCAATGAACTAAGGAGTCCAAAGTATGGAGTTTACTACATTTGTAAGTATTTTTAATGATTGTAGGTCAAGTCGCCCCATGGCCGAGTCGCCCCTTACCTACTCGCTCCTTTCCAAGTCGCCCCCTGACCGAGTCGCCCCTTACCAAGTCGCCCCCTGACCAAGTCGCCCGAACGCGAACGCGCGAAGTTTTATTCATTTTCTAAAAACATTTTTTTATGGGTGAATAATGTTTGCAAGGACTTGGGTTGGAATCGGGAAATGTTTATATTTACAAGAAAATACGGCAGTCAAGAACCTATTGTATTCAGCCGTGTGTGTACTATGGAAATTCTGTACTATTTGCCATTAACTTATCGCAAAAAGAATCACACGATCCGCGGCGCCACTTCGCCAAACACTTTAAAATTCGCGATTGGCCTCTTTACATAATTGGGTCAAGGGGGCGAGTCAGTCAGGGGGCGAGTCGGTCAGGGGGCGACTTGGTAAGGGCGAGACGGCCAGGGGGCGACTTGACCTGATTTCTTTTTAATATATAGTAATATTTCATTAACAATAATTTTTTTTTTTTTTTTATTCCTTTCTTTACCCAGGGTATGCCGAAACAGCATAAATGCTGGTTTCCATTCGGGCCCTGCATCCTAAAAAATAAGTTTAAAACGGATACAATAGAAAAACAATTTAAGTATAAATGTGGTTAAGATAAAACTATGATAAAAAACCGGTTATAAGTATAAAAATAAAAACAATTAGAAACCAACTTAAGCACAATAATGAAATAAAATACACAAATTAAATTAAATTAAAATAAAAATTAAAAATTAAAAATTAAAATAACTATATACGATTACTATATACACAATTAAAAATTATCCCCAAATACCTTGGCATGGCGAGACGAAGTGCATTAAATCTTGATTAACATTAATTTTAGGAGTTGTGATTTAAATTTGGCAAGAGAATCAGTATTTCTTAGGTTTGTTGGCAAGTTGTTCCACTCTCTCGCCCCGAGTACTGGAAAACTATGACGGTAATTTTCTTTACGTGAAAAGGGAATTCTTAAAATCAAATTGTGGCTTTGCCTCGTCGAACGGCCATGAACAAAGAATGAGAATAAATTCGCCATGTAACCTGGAGTCAGTTGATGTAAACATTTATAGACAAGGGTGAGTTTCTTTAAACGCACTCTGTCAGCAAACGGCAGCCAGTTAAGTGTTTGATACATCTCAGCAGACGAAGTGAGATAAGGACATCCAAGTATCGTTCTGGCTGCGCGCTTGAGGAGTTTATTAAGGGTGTCATTGTGGTGCTGGAGCATTGAACAAAGTGACTGTTGAGGTAAATACAATACTATGTAGCATTATTAAAGTTGAGACTTCAAAATACTAGGGTCTTATTGTTAAAATCTGTGATCACAATTAGAACGAGTTTAGAGTGATTTATTTCCTTTTTAAATCCCACAGATTTTAGTAATGTAGTCAACAAAAGTGACGTGAAAAAGTTAGCTGAGGCAGATGAACAAGAAGTGGTGAGAGAAGTCCAGGTACAAGACTTAATCTTCTTGCTCTTGTAGAATGCATCAAATGTTTTAAAAACCCGTTCTAAAAATGTGAAAATGTGAAAACCTGCACACAATTTACATAAATGTGTACATATGTTTATTTGAATGCCATTTCTAATTTTTTTTACAGGAGTTCTATGGGGACTATATCGCCGTTAGTCCACACATCTTTTCATTCAACATTGTTGGATGTTCAAGGGTGAGTAAACCTAAATTTTTATGTCCAAATCGTTTTTGTTAAGTTCCTTTGCAAAATGTGAGACCTTTTTGCTCCTTCGTGCTTCTTTTGTTGCTTGCGTCAACAGCTTCTCTGAATCTGTCTTTTTTTTCAGGGAGAGGGATAAAAGTCACAAGAAATACTACTGTTAAAAGAATCAATTTTGAAAATATTTCCACCATAAAGTTGTACAATATATTTGACCTTAGGCCACGTCTAGACTGGCTAACACATCACCAAACAGGTATGTTTGGTGATGTTTTTCTGTGTGCCTACATTGGCAAACAGAAGCAAACTTCTGGAACAATCATGTGATCACGATTGGCTGGCTCTAATCACATGACCTGAAACTGGTTCCTGATTGGTCCATAAATAAAACATGTGCAAACAATAGCAGCATGTCCAAACACGAGCAAACACAGTTTGGTGAAGTTTGCTGTTGTTTGCTGATGTTTTATGTGCCGTCCACACCTGCAAACGTTTCTGAAAAACATGACAAAACTTGAAGTTTGGTCATGTTTTATGTGAAAAGTTTGCCAGTGTAGACAAGGCCACTGAATATTGGGGCTTTGTATCAAGTTTTTGGTTTTTAACTTCTAAAAATCTTGGAGCTTATTGCTTGTTTACCAAATGACCATATATCCCATGTTTGTCTCCATGCAGGGCAGTGTGTGGAACACCGGTGTTTTGAATAGAATATGTGCTGGTGTGACGGCCGTACTGCTGTCACTCAAGAAATGTCCAATGATCCGGTATCAGAATTCATCTGAGCTGTCAAAACGACTGGCAGAAAATGTTAAGGTCAGTGTGTTAAAAAAAATCTGTTTCAAATAATTTTCTGTTAGAAAATAATTTGATAGAAATGTGGAGGTTGGGGGATCTGGATGCAATGAAAAACAACTTGGCTCCACCGGGATACGAACCACGGACCTTCTTCTTAATGTGCAGATGCCTTACCAATTGAGCTATGAAGCCAACTGGTGGTCTTAAAACACGGTATTGCAGTGGATCGGCCATCACGTGAGCTTATGATTTGGTAATTACTGCATCCATTAACATTCAGAAAGATACTGAAAATAATTCCTCCAAAAGATGCATGTGCGTATGTTATTTACCCTTCATTTGTTTGTGTCCATGGTAACAGCAAGTGATATCCAAGGACGCTGGGTTATTTGACTTCAGACGCACCGATGTTCCTCCCCTCCTGCTCATCATAGATAGACACAGTGATGCAGTCACGCCACTTCTTCATCAGGTAAGACTTAAACCATGTCTTTGTGTCCATGGTAACAGCAAGTGATATCCAAGGACGCTGGGTTATTTGACTTCAGACGCACCGATGTTCCACCCCTCCTGCTCATCATAGATAGACACAGTGATGCAGTCACGCCACTTCTTCATCAGGTAAGACTTAAACCATGTCTGAATTCGGGTGTTTTACAATACAATATGCCACCAAGCGTTTCTGTGAGAGAGTGCATTTTCTGACAGAGAGGTCGACATTGGTGTATTCGTTTACTGCACAAACAATTCAGATTTGATTTGAAAACGAATACCTGATTTAGAGGTTGACGTTTATTCAGGAAGTCTAGATTATTTAAACACGGTTAACAATGTTTGCAAATAAAAAAGTTCCATCTGTTTTCGCGAATAGACAACATAATAATATGCTTTATCACACGTCTAGCAATGCTTGTGTCGACTTCTTCCCCCATACATGAAGCACATGCGCGCGCACATCGAATGTACCCTTTCCGTGTCAATCTCTTGATGGCGCTTAGCCTGTATTGTGAAACGTCTGAATTACGTGGCTGTCCTAAAATTACACACGAGTCTATGGTAGATTCTATGTAGACGGCTTGATCACTTTCTAAAGACTTGGGTACCCATATAATACAGATTCAATCTTAAAGACGCAGGCTCGTCAATGCACGTAGGAGGAACAAATTCGTGCCACGAAATTCACAGCTCCATAGAAAGGCATGGAGTGGTGAATTTTGTGGCACAAATTTGTTCCATGCGCGCGCATTGACGAGCCTGCATCTTTAAACCTCGTTCATACTTCATGCGAAAACTAATTTGAATCTGACGTAAATCTGATCTCAAACATTTCACGGTGAACATTCATACAAGACTTTCTGCAAAATCATGACACCAACATTTTACTGTCACGAGAAGTACGAACCAGGCTTCTAATTGGATTCTACTACCATGGATTATTACAACAAAAACCTTCCAAAACTGTGCCTTGTGCTTATAAGCTCAAGTAGTTGATGTTATTATTTTTCCACAGTGGACATACCAAGCAATGGTGCATGAACTACTTGGTATTCGCAATAACCGCATCGATCTATCCAAAGTCCCTGGCATCCAGAAGGATTTGCAGGAAGTGGTTCTTTCAGCTGAGCAGGATGAGTTTTACGCATTGGTACGTGATAATTGGTGTTTTTATTATGAAAATGGTTGAGGAATACATGTTATGAAAATCTCTCGATTTTGTGGAACATTAGAAAATATGCTCCACCTAAAGTGTCCAGCAGGTTGAAAGTGTTCACAATCAGGGGATCACTGTTGTCTTCAAAAATGATTGCTTTATTGGACATAAATCTTATCGATTTGTTTCCTCCGTCTTTTTTCTCCCAATACATGTAACTCTTAATGCAACTTGATGCAACTTGATGCAACTTGCAACTTTTGACATAACTTGCGATGTATCTTGCAATGCAACTTAAAACACATCCTTGCATCTTTGTAACACATCCTTGCATCTTCGTAACACATTCTTGCATCTTTGTAACATATCCTTGCATCTTTGTAACACATCCTTGCATCTTTGTAACACACCCTTGCATCTTTGTAACACACCCTTGCATCTTTGTAACACATTCTTGCATCTTTGTAACACACCCTTGCATCTTTGTAACACATCCTTGCATCTTTGTAACACATCCTTGCATCTTTGTAACACACCCTTGCATCTTTGTAACACACCCTTGCATCTTTGTAACACACCCTTGCATCTTTGTAACACACCCTTGCATCTTTGTAACACATCCTTGCATCTTTGTAACACATCCTTGCATCTTTGTAACACATCCTTGCATCTTTGTAACACATCCTTGCATCTTTGTAACACATTCTTGCATCTTCGTAACACATCCTTGCAGAATCTGTACAACAACTTTGGTGAAATCGGAGCTCGTATTAAGGAGCTGATGGAGGAATTCCAGAAGACGAGTCAGAGTACCAAGAAAATTGAATCCATTGCGGATATGAAGGTCAGTGGGTCTTTGGATAAATGTACAAATAAGACATTTATACTGACCTTAAGATAAACTTTAAATAAGCATGTAACAGCATTGTATTAATTTGTATTAAGACACCTTGCCATAAACACATTTTTCTGTCTGTTGTACAAAAGTGCATTGAGTGATTGTTAGAATCATTCCATAGAGCGATTTTAAAAAATGATCGGAAGGGAAATGCAAAAGACGGACACAGAAAGATGAGTCTTTGCGTGTGGATGAATGTAGCACACTCCGTAAAGGCACAACGGACAGGAAAGAAATCTATAGAAAGGTATCCTTATAGTGTAATGGTAAAATGATTATCCCTACTTAGGGTTATAAAGTTAGGGTTTAGTAAACGTAATACTGTTGTGCATACTGTTACTTTGCCTACTTGGGGTGCCATGCAACATCGAGAAAAAATGGGTTCGTAGGGAAAACCTGAAGGAGTATACTACTGTGCCGCATAGCTCAGCTGGTAGAGCATCTGCCCGGTGAGTCAGAGGTCTTGGGGGTGAACCTAAGGGAGTATACCACTGTGCTTCATAGCTCAGCTGGTTGAGCATCTGTCCGGTGAGTCAGAGGTCTTGGGGGAACCTGAGGGAGTATACCACTGTGCTTCATAGCTCAGCTGGTAGAGCATTTGCCCGGTGAGTCGGAGGCCTCTGGTTTGAATCTTGATATGATTTTTGCTCTCATCCCAAGTTTGGTTTTATAAGTAATACTCGTACATTAAACAAGGTTAGATTATTATTGATGGATGTCATCAAGATGTCAGGCCTGATACCCAGGACTAGCAGAACATTGCAAGAGTTTTATCACTGAAATCTAATTGCTTTGAACTGATTTCAACCACAGGCATTCGTTGAGAACTACCCTCAGTTTAAGAAGATGTCTGGTACCGTCGCTAAGCACGTAACGGTCGTTGGTGACCTATCTAGGCTTGTTGGCTTACACAACCTGCTTGAGATATCCGAGGTACAGCAAGATTTGGCCTGCCAGAATGACCACAATGAAGCGCTTAAGGTAAGCAGGTTTGGTAGCGTCGCTAAGCACGTAACTGTCGTTGGTGACCTATCAAGGCTTGTTGGCTTACACAACCTGCTTGAGATATCAGAGGTACAACAAGATTTGGCCTGCCAGAATGACCACAATGAAGCGCTTAAGGTAAGCAGGTTTGGTAGCGTCGCTAAGTACGTAACTGTCGTTGGTGACCTATCTAGGCTTGTTGGCTTACACAACCTGCTTGAGATATCCGAGGTACAGCAAGATTTGGCCTGTCAGAATGACCACAATGAAGCGCTTAAGGTAAGCATGTTTGGTAGCGTCGCTAAGCACGTAACGGTCATTGGCTTGTTGGCTTACACAACCTGCTTGAGATATCCGAGGTACAGCAAGATTTGGCCTGCCAAAATGACCACAATGAAGCGCTTAAGGTAAGCAGGTTTGGTAGCGTCGCTAAGCACGTAACGGTCATTGGCTTGTTGGCTTACACAACCTGCTTGAGATATCCGAGGTACAGCAAGATTTGGCCTGCTAGAATGACCACAATGAAGCGCTTAAGGTAAGCAGGTTTGGTAGCATCGCTAAGCATGTAACGGTCGTTGGCTTTGTTGGCTTACACAACTTGCTTGAGATATCAGAGGTTTAGCAAGATTTTGCCTGCTAGAATGCTAGAATTACCACAATGAAGCGCTTAAGGTCAGTAAGTGGGTCTGTCTGTTTTAGGCAAAGGTTATCTCATCAGAAAAACATTTCTGTAATTTTTAAATATCGTAAAAACCTGCGTATTAGGCACCCTTTTTTTAACGCAGCAAAAAATCAAATGTTGGGGGTGTGCCTTATAGACGGTGTGACCTCTGACATCACGGCAGGCATCAAAACATTGCATGTGTGTGCAAACATTTGGAGAAGGAATGGTTCGCAAGTCACATTGTCTTTGAATTTTGATACCTTTGACATCATTCCCAAAGCAAATTTGTGCAAAGCTATATGCGTGCGCACAATGGCAGGCAAGATTTAAATACAGGGCGCTTTAGATGTAAACCAGTGTCACATGGTCTATATACAAGATTTTACGGTACATTTGAAGATAACTAGGACCTATTATCTTGTTCGTCACAGGAATGTACCCCATTAAAGTGGGAAAAAAACTGATGTATAACTCCCATTTATTAATTTCTCATTGACCATTGCTTTTTATTTTGACCATGACAGAAAGTCCGCAGTCTCGTTATGAGTGATAGAGTGAGGGAACTAGATGCGTGTTGTCTTGTTGCGTTGTATGGATTACGCTATGAACGCCATAGCAACAACGATTTCATGAGTCTACTGGGCGCGCTCACAAAGAGGGGAGTGAGTGAGCGAAACAAACGGGTAAGAAATCCTACACTTTGGAAAATATCAAAAAGTTGGTCATTTTATGTTAATGTTTATGTCAAGGCTAGTTCATACTTCACGCAAAAACAATTTTGTGGCAGTTTTTAAAGTAGTTCAAACTTTCTGCAAAATTGTGACACAAAAACTTTGCTGTGAAGTATGAACTAGGCTTCAATATTGATCACAAATTAATTCTACAGAATATTGAAAAAAAAATCTACATCAAATAGTAATAAAAGTGTAACCAATTTGTATTTTTGGTTTTAGTTGGTGAGGGCCGTTGTTGAGTTTGGTGGGGAGAGGACTCGAGGAACCGACTTGTTTGGGCAAAACAACCCCATCTCAAGGACTAAAAAGTTCTTCAAAGGATTGAAGGTAAGAACAATGTCGTTCTTGACATCAGTTTAAAAAAGAAGAATCAAGGTTTGGTATAAAGAAACATTTGACTGGAGGTCAGATTTGTATGCATACTTTTTGGGCGTGAGAATATATTTTCAATATTAATCCCCATCTTCCAATCTCAACTAAGAGAAGATTTCCCATACTTAGCTTAATTGTTCCTGTAACTGCCATTTTACACGTATCTCATTATTACTGTTTCATCCTGAGATCTCAGGGAATTTCCACTCTGCAAAGCGACGTGACAATACCCTGAGGAAATACACGCAAATCTGTAGAGCGAGCCGGCTGCTGTCTTGAGCCAACTCACGCCCGAGTCATTTTGATGTAATTTAATCAATTCGGTCATGTTATGCCGAAAAGAAACAATTTCTATACTTTCCAGAAATTGTATTGGGTTCCGTTCCTTATGACTGTTCCATTCGTACCAAACTTTCAAACGACGAACTTTATTTACTCCGCAGTTTTTAAATATAATAACAGGGATGCATGCTGACGAATGTAATGGAACGGATTCCCCAGTATTCTTTAAATAGCAGCCAATCGCCGACGCGGACAACGGCCAGCATTACCGAGTATTGTATCACATGCATGCACGGTGTTTACAATCTGCGCGTGTTACATTTGAATGCCTGCAATCGTGCTGCATAATGCACTGCAAGCGTCCTGATTGGTCCAGCAGAGGCGACAAGATTTCTGTCGCTAGTCCCACCGCCAAATGGGGCCTTTTTCAACAGGGCCACTGTACGCAGGAGTTAGGGAGTGCTTTAAAGGGGCACTGTTGCAAGAGGATGCGATCTGGTAAGCACAGAAATATACTTAGCACAATTTATTTGCTTTGCATAAATAGGTTACCAGCTAAAATGTGATGTGTACTACAACTGACTGGTATTCTGCTACTGTTGCTTAGAACACAAATTGATGTAATTTTTGCCTGGTAACCCATTTTTGTGTGGCATTAAACTGTGGTGATTTTCTTGTATTTCACATTTTTGCTAAATAAAAATCCCTTAATTGTTCTTAATTCTCATCAGGGCATTGAGAACGTTTACACCCAACACACGCCCTTACTGCAAGAAACACTGGATCAGTTAATCAAGGGAAAACTGAAGGAGGGCAGCTATCCCTACTTGGGTCCAAACCAGCTTAAAGACAGGTTAGTTTAATATTGGTTTCACACTATTCTCGACTTAACCAGGTAATTAATTACCTGGTTAATTGTCCATACTCGGGTAGAAACTAACCCAGAGAACCAATTTCGCACAACAAAATTAACCTCGTTTTAGCAGCTATCCCTAATTGGTTTCCATGGATACTTTCAGTATCATTTTGTGAGGTACCTTTTGTGGTTTGGGTCACTGACTCGCAATCACAGGTGAAAACTTGGTGTTGCGGGTTCGAAACTCACCCCGGCTGGGGTACCTGTGTCCTTGTACAACTTTGTGTGACATTAAAAAGTGGTGATTTTCTATTCTTTATTATCAGACCACAAGACATCATTGTATTCATGATCGGAGGCATAACCTATGAAGAGGCATATGCAGTATATAACATCAATAAGTCTACACCCGGAGTGAGAGTTGTTCTGGGTGGCACTACGGTACACAACTCCCAAACGTGAGTACCCATCGATCTGTGTTACGTTTGCTTAAAATTAAGAATTCATTTAATTAATTTATTTTAACTGCATGACGCCGGAGGCCGTGTAAACACGCCAAGATTTCCGCATCGGTGTAGCGGAGGACTTGTTAACACGTTTAGGGGAAATTCATTTGTTACTGCATTTGACATCTACACTCGCAGACATTTCCGAGGGAAATGGCCAAAACCGTTTATAACAAAGCTACGGTGGGGTGTACAATGACAGTGCATCGATATAACCACCTATGGTTAATCATTTCTTCAACTCAACATAAACCTGCGACTATGTACAATGTTTGAAATAATCCCTGCGTTAAACTGGTTAAATTAAGGTATCCAGGTTATGACTTATCCAGATTTCACTAGTATACCTTCAATATACTGGATTTAAGTCTTTTGGTCTTGTTTTCCCAGATACCTCGAGGAGGTGGCTATAGCGCAACACATGTCGTGAGAACATTCTGTCTGTTTGTTTGTCTTTTGTTGTACATATATTTAAAGGTCATTGTATCGTTTCCATTGATATGTGGGTGACTGGATCAGTTATAGCAGATCTGAATAGGATTTCTCAAAAGCACTTGCAGTTATTATTATTTTGGCATTTATATAGCGCTCTTACACAATGTATCACAGCGCTTTACATACATGATATACCGCCTAAACATCGAGATACATAGGCGGGCGGGATCTTTAGCAGCCAAGCCAGAGACACCGGGGAATCCCCTTACTCTTCGCTAAAGAGTGCTCTGGGATCTTTTAAGTGTGCTACACAACACACTGGACCAACGGCTTTACATCCCTTCCGAAGGATGGAGCAATTGTGGTTGAGTGCCTTGCTCAAGGGCACAGGGGGCACAGCCGGGTTTCGAACCCGCAACACCAATATTTCACCCAAACATTGCGAGTCAGCGACCGAAACTACTCGGCCACGGTACCCCGCAAGTCAATTGCAGCTTTCAAATTTTAAAACAAAAACTTGTGAGAAGAAATTTAAGAAATTGGTACCGATAATAGTAACATTGAGTGGTTCTTCATTGTGCATTTCACATGCATTCTCAATGTGCTTTATACATTATTACCCCTGGTCATTGTGCTCAGATATTAGCATTTTGTTAATATACCTTCAACCTTCCCAACTCCCTGCGGAGCATGCAATCTCATGCAGCTTTAATTTAGGAAAATATCTCAATCGCTAAAACAAGCTCTAGGTTTAAGAAAGACCTAAATTATGTTAACATTGGCACAAGTTCAAACGTAATGTGAAAGTAGTTAAGTCACTTGTGAAATACTAATGATTGTGTCAATGTACCTATATTTAACATTTTTAGCATAAAAAATGAGAAATATAATTCCATATCTAAATGATTCTTAATTTTAGACCATTTTATTATTTATCTACCAATACATTATTTTCCATAGTACATGTACACATGCGTGTAATTTGCATGAGCAAAAATAACTATTCATTAAATGTTGGTAGGTAACTACATGTATATGATACATTCCAAAGTACATGTTTGTAAAACTTGCCTAACCTAAAATTTTATGTAAAAATACTAAGTCTGTAGTGCAATGAAATTGCATTGCAAATCTTGAAACTACCCAAAGATCAAGAATGGGATAAATTGATAATGTTTTACGTCAGTGTACTCCTCCGTATCCCCGCCAGTGTACTCCTCCGTATCCCCTGCCAGTGTACTCCTCCGTATCCCCCACCCTCTGCATATTACTCTTTGTACCACCCCAGCACTCGATCTGAGCTTTTATTGATAATTTAGTGCATAAAGTAAACTATAACACAATATTATCAGCCTGTTTTCACTTGATCCCGAGCAGCTCGGGGTCGAACACCGAGCTTGGGGTCGAACACCGAGCTCGGGATAAGCTCCGGATCACAAACTGAGTGTAAATGCTCTTGGGACCAAACTGGGCCCGGATCAGACCCCGAGATTTTGGTCTCGCGTCGGCGGAGGGTTGAACCCAGAGCTCGGGATCAGTTTGTGGTTAGATAAGCAATTAATCTCACCGCATCCGCTCCACAGCCGTTGCGGGGGAAAGACCGCGAAATTAAATGTGTCCTTGTACACTGTACATGCACATTTATTGTTCTGTACATGCACAATAGAGCATGACCTTAATTGACTGCAAATTCTGGCGCCGCGCTCGAGATCAACTACAGAATGTAAACGCGGCACTCCGAATCATTGCGTTTAACACTGACGCTTTCTTATCAGGGGATCAAACTTGATCCCGAGCTCGGGACCAGTGTAAACACGGTGTAAAGGACCAAATTAATGCAAGTCTCATCCAGACAGTGCAATAACCAATAGGCCTACATGTACATACACAATGAATACGAGTAACAGTCGGGATTTAGAAAAAGGAGCTTTATATCAGTGGACATTAACAAGAGTTTACTATAAATAATATATTACAATGCCGTATAGCTGCAGATGTGTCAACCATTTTGTCATTGTATCCCTCCCTATATATTTGATAAAGGGTGTGTATTCTGCTTGAATGATTTTGTATATGATTAAGGGCAGGGGCTCGTCAGCATTGCGCGCGCCAAATTCGTGCCTAGAAATACGCAGCCCCATGTAGCAAAGGCATGGAGCTGCGTATATTTTGTGGCACAAATTTGGCGCGCGCAATGCTGACGAGCCTGTGCCTTTAAAGACAATTGTATGTGCATGACAGACACACCTTGTCACAGGAATAGGTGAAAACAGTCATTTAAAAAAAGAAATCCAGAATTGAACCACACCGATATCCCTAACTTATTGTGAGTAGTGTGGTGTATTATGAATTAAAGTATAAACAAAATTGTTAATGAGTCAATATTATGCCAAATTTATAATCATTCCAGTACACAACCTACACCTTCCTGTAAGTGTTCCCCTTGCAAATCCCCCCACCCCCATTTTATTGATAAAAATCACTGTAATTAATGTAACGAGTCTCCCTTTGCTCGAGTCTCAAGTCAAGTCAAGTCAAGTCAGGTCGAATGGCCTTCAAGTCCCAAGTCAAGTCAAGTCGAATGGCCTTCAAGTCCCAAGTCAAGTCAAGTCGAATGGCCTTCAAGTCCCAAGTCAAGTCAAGTCAAGTCAGGCATGTTGGTCAAGTAGGTTCAAGTCGAGTAGTCACAACAGTAAATTTGTTCAAGCTAATTTAAAAGTCTAAACGTTGAAACTTGCATTTATGGCATTTGTGTTGGGTATTTTCTTTGTTCTGGTCAAGAATACAATTTAGTCCTCAAAATGACAACAAAATGCATAAAAGTTAAATTTCATTTTTTGCAGTCCCAAGTCAACGAATTTTCAAACATGTCCAAGTCAAGTCCAGTCATTTGAGTTTCGAGTCTCAAGTCAAGTCAAGAAAAATCGAGACTCGAGTCAACTCGGGTCCCCATTCTCTCCTACGGTGAACACGGTATTGATTCTGTACTTCACACCTACTGTGTGCACCACATAGCAACTAAAAATTAGTCTGGTGAAGTAGATACTAAGTGTGCATATGAAAGGGAGTATGTCAGTATACCAGACGCTAATCACGTGAAACTTGCAAAACGCTAATCATCAGGTTCAAAAACTCTCTGGGATATTGTGGTACAGATATATTCATGGTCACTTGCGATTTCAAACATCGATTTTAACAGTTCGTATATAGTCTCAATATAAGCATGGAGGCTTGTTTCCTTCCTCCATGATATAAGCTAGGGGCTGGATTTGTTTTGTTGCCTACATTACAAGTACCATAGCAACATCAATAGCAACATCAAAAGTTATTGACTTTTTTCTTTTTATACAAATTCTAGATACTGTTTTGGGCTTAAAGGTGTTGATGCAGTACCATTTACCGCGGGTTATCTGTGTAGACGGCATTTTAACAGCAATTTTGTGTGATTTTAAAACCAAATTATGTTTAACAAGTGAAAAATCTGTGGTTCTAATTGTAACCAATAATACCATTTTTATTTAATGAAGATTTTGAGGTACAAAAACTATACCTTTAAACTAAGGAACGTGACCAGATAACATTTTTGAATCCCTATTTTGTCCCATGGGTGTTGAGATTTTGATACCATATTATTATTAACGTCATTTTTCTCATAACCATTCTGAAATTTCGCACTCTCAATAGGCCCTATTTCCAGGGATAATATAAAAAAACCACCAATGTTTACCTGGTTCCATCAAGCAGTGATTACACCAACGTTTTTGTCTCCACATCCAAATTTGTAGATTGCGAACTTCCCGTTTTCTTCCCATGGATACAATTTTGGGGAGATATTTTATATGATTGTTAGCTTAAAACGAAATTCATTTTCTGTAAAAATCAGAACACACTCCTTTAATAGTCACCTGCAATATGCAATATTTTCCCGTCACGTTAAATTAGCACCCTGGCAGACCCTGGTACCCCAATATTAAAGTCATCTTCTCTGTCCTTGTTAATAATCACCTGCAATATGCAATATTTTCCCGTCACGTTAAATTAGCACCCTGGCAGACCCTGGTACCCCAATATTAAAGTCCTCTTCTCTGTCCTTGTTAATAATCACCTGCAATATGCAATATTTTCCTGTCACGTTAAATTAGCACCCTGGCAGACCCTGGTACCCCAATATTAAAGTCATCTTCTCTGTCCTTGTTAATAATCACCTGCAATATGCAATATTTTCCCGTCACGTTAAATTAGCACCCTGGCAGACCCTGGTACCCCAATATTAAAGTCCTCTTCTCTGTCCTTGTTAATAATCACCTGCAATATGCAATATTTTCCCGTCACGTTTTTGATAAATTAGCACCGTGGTACCTTATATTAGAGTCGTCCTTCTCTGTCCTAGTTAAGTCAATCCTAATTTAGATGTCCGTTCCATTTCTTAGCCAGGGTTTGTATATCACACAATTATTTGTAGTTTTGTAGCTTGGTTCGTTCATTACCACACACAAGTATTGTCCTTAGATGCCTTTATTTGAGTCTTTATTACAGTGGTCTTGTCTGTTCTAGTTAAAGGAACACACCGGCTTCGTTGGGCTATTTTGGGCTCGAAATAGACCCATACATTAACCATCGTATTCGGTTTTGAGCATTTTTCAAAAAAATCAAGGACAAATGATTTGTTCGGATAAATCACGTGGTCTTGGAGTATTTCCCAGCCGTAACCAGCGTGAAGAAACCAGCGCGAAGTGCAAGTTGCTTTCGTCATTTGCGGTTGGTTTTTCGTCTTGAAAAATCATGTACGTACTGTATTTTCCAATTTGTAGACAAACCTGCCAACAGATTTCATAAGGAGGGATTTCTGGGTGTTGATATGGACGAGAGAATCGCTCAGATTTTCAGGTCTTTGCGGCGATAACAAAATATCCGAAGAAAAAGAGCACTATTGCGGACATTGAAGAAACCAATTAGTTGCGTTTGAGTTGCTTCCTCAAGTCAGCGCTGACCTGGGGAGGATCATGCAAGGTGTGATGAGTCAGGGAAAACAAGGAACGAGGTTAAACACGTGTCGACCCAGAACGCCACCTTTATTTACAAACGCATGATACATAATACATCGCCGTACGGCTGGTAAAGCGTATAGTCCAACATTTGGCCTCTTTTGTTAATTTTAAACATTTTCTTGTTAATTTTGTGTCATTTTGATGATTTATTTTTCACAACGACCATCAAAAAATTATTGTCAATGATGCTAGATTGCTACATTATAAATGTAAACAGTAAGCCGGTGTGTTCCTTTAATGGCAGTCTTAATTTGGACAACCTTGCTTTTCTTCTGACAAGAGTTTTCATAATTGAGGTTGGCTGGTGGTTGGACTTAATAGACCAATAGACCAGTATGGACTTAATAGACCAATGGCTGTTCAGCCATTGGTCTATTAAGTCCATACCTCGAGGGGGACTATTATACTTGCCTCAATAAGAATTACGAGCAGATGACCATTTCAGCAGTAACTTCAGAAAACTGTTCACGATGCGATAGCTCTGTCGTTCTTTGCAGCTGTGGCCCAGTCAATGTTTAAAGTCAGCACCATGACAGTCAACATATACGTAATGGTTCTTGTGATGTCATCATGAAGCATGCTTTAAATAATTCTTTGCTTTTTAAGGACACACTGATATTTCAAGACACCAAACTGTCAACACCATCACCTGACAAAGACTTGACGTTTTGTGGTTAAAACACCACGGACCCCACGTTGACATGACCACATCGCGATGAGACAGCAGAAATGCGTTTCTTTTGTAAATCTTTTGATTACTGTATGTAGCATCCTGCTCACAAGTATTTGCTGTTGTGCATCAGTGACCTGATTGGGGTATTTATCACGGGTGGCTGATGGATGTTTATGGACTCAGGAAATTTCTGGAAAAATCTCTTGGATTCTGACGATTTCCTGTATGAACAGAGTGGAACAAGTTAAAGTCACTTCTGTTGTGCTAAAGTGAACATTGTCAACTTGGGAATATTTCTGCAACTACACGGTCTATTTCATCGCAAGAATAAACAACATGATTTAAATACTCAAACATGACTGGGATTCTAAGTCTACCCCTAGCGGTTGTATTGACAGTGCTGTCATACAGTTTGCATGTTAACACATTGGGCTGTTTCGGATCTTGGCAACTCCACGGACAGTTTTGCTATAAATTTATCGCTGAACGAAATACTTGGTTCAATGCAAGAAAGGTTTGCAAAACGCTGGAGAGTGACTTTGCTGTTCCAGAGTCTGAAGAGGAAAACCAGTTCATAAACAACTTGACGTTGAAATATGTCGATCCCACTGATACTTATTCCAGCATTTATCTGGGACTAACATTGGAAAATAATGGGACTTTTTACAATCTTCAGACAGGCAGTTTGACTAAATATCAAAACTGGCGTACAAATGTCTGGAAGATGAAATTCAACAGCCTAGTTCGGTGTCCCAAAATGAGTACCAAGGGTGATTGGACGATATCCGAATGTAGCGTAGAGCGTCATTTCATCTGTAAACGCAATCGCTGCATGCGTCAAGCCATGCGTTGTATCAGCCCTACCAATAGCCACGTCTGTATTCTGAATCACACACTTGAAGAGTTCAAGTCGACAAATCCCTTTCAGTGCTGTTTGGCCTGTTCTACTGATCCAAGGTGTCGGTCTTTCAACTTTAAGAAGGATGTGTGTCAACTTAATAACGTCACATCATCTCAGATTGAGAATACGGACAAGTATTTGGCTAAGGCTAATGGATGCACGTACTACGTGTTGAACTAAAAATCCGTTTTAAAGGCACAGGATTGCAATGCACGCATGAGGCCAAATTCGTGCCACGAAATACACAGCTCCATGCCTTTACTATGGAGCTGCGTATCTCGTGGCACGAAATTGGCCTCACGCGTGCATTGACGAGCCTCTGCCTTTAGTACACAACGTGCCTCTTCAAATTGAGCCTCGCATTTTCCAAAAAGCCAGGTAGCTAGGCGCTAAGTGTAAACAAAAGATGGATTTTCTCTAAACATGATTTTCTTTATTTTGTTAAATAGACAGATCTAGTAAGCTCTGCCCATTTAGCAATTGCCTAGCAACATGGCACACGTGCGAGACACGTGTGCAATGGAGTCGCGTGGCAACATAAATGGAGATCCACTTTTTGGTTACCTTAACCTGAGGCTGTGATTAGTCAATTCCAAAATGGGCGGAGCTTACTGGATCAGTCTATTAAACACTTGTATGCACATTTTATTTGTTAATTTTTAGACCTCATAAAGACAGATTTGTTAAATGTGTTGCACTTATCGAGAAATGATTGATGTAAATTATTAATTTGAAATATGAGGTCGAACTTGTTTGAAACAATTGATTTATTAATTTCAGACCTCAAAGATTTCTTATGTTGTATTGCAAGAAATGATTTTTGTACTCTTAATTTGACATCTCATGACGTCGCACTTATAACACTCTTGAGATGAAACATTTGAACGTATATCGCAACGCACGCGTGCAGCATTTTTGAATTAAAATACGCTAGTGGGTATTTTTTACGCATGTTCGTATGCGTCTATTGGCGATGCGTACGTGCATGCATGTGGCCGGTGACACCCAAACATTTCCGGATGTTGCACATGGTCCAAAGCTAGCTATTGATTTATTTATTTTAGACCTTGTGTAAAGAACGATTTTGTTTATAATTTGATCTTTGTTGACGTTGTCATGACGTTGCATTTGTATATATGATTTAAGCCCAGAAATGTTTTATACAGGGACGTCGGAAGCATTTTTAAAGTGGTACAGTGAAGAATTGGTTGCGAACTCCATGTTTCTTTACAGCTTATATTTAGCACATTTCGGTTTTTGTTAGGCCCAAAATCGTCAAAAACAGGGTCAACGACTCAGTTACTGGGTCCAATTTAGCACGCAAACTCATAAAACTGCTGGACGCCGAGTATGCACACGATGTCGATGTGGCCTTTTTCTTCTACATCTATGTGTCACATAATTATATTATTTTCCCCTGAAAAGTAGTATGATCAAGCCCGTATAGCTTCCGACGGACTTATTTTTTTTGTAAATATTAAACAATATCACTCTTTAATGAACAAATTGTTCAGCAATTTAAGTACTTTTACGTCATCATGACATTACATTTGTATGCACAATTCATTTAATTTATGTAAAACAACGATTTTTCAATGTATTACACTTAAGATTATTATTATTATTATCTGTTGACGTCGTCATATTACACTTGTATATGATTCAAGTAGTTTGTGCCCAAAAATGTTTGAACATCTATTAGTTCTTATATTTTGTGTAAATATTAAACATCACAATATCACATTTGCAAGAACAAATCGTTCAGCATTAGCAATTTAAGTTCTTTCACGCGATGAAAGAACAATGTTATAAAGCCGATTTGTTGTGTGTGTGTAACTTGATTTACACTACTCACAATATACAGTAGATTAGGGATATTGGTGTGGTTAAATTTTGGATTTTTTTTTGCCCCCACCTATTGGTGTGACAAAGTGTCTGTTGTGCAGATACAAAGGGCATCCATAAATGATGTACGTACGCACGGAGGGAGCTGAGGTGGGGGTGATTCAGAGCCATTGTGTACGCCAATGTTAAATTCAATGGATGACATCACAAATTTTGCCAAAAAATGCGTAGGGTGGGTGGTCTAAAAAGTCGGCATTTCTTGCAGACGTACTTTATGGACAGCCTAAAAATCATTCAAGCTGAATGCACACCCTCAATTAAATATATGCGTACACCCGACAGTGTCTCTAACTTATTTTAAAGATCCAGGAAGTAGCTTGTCTACAACACCAATAGACATTTATCACGGTGCGACCATCTTCCCCTTTTTCCTATTAAAATGAATGTAACCAAAGCTTGCAGAAAAAAATTGTTTGGTCCCGTGTTGAATATTGTGTGCATGACAATGGCACGATCAAGAAAACGCGCAGCAAGGACAGTTATTCTCAGCATTAGATTAAACATGCTATCGCGGGGTAACGCAGACGCACTAATCATACCCGACACGTATTATGGGGAACAAGACAAAGATGGACGCATTGTGATAAAGGTCTATACATGTCGCTTGCTTGGATTTATCTAACCAATGTACATAAATAAAATTCATAGAAAATATGATTGTGCACATTATATAAAATAGAAAAACTAGATACTTCAGTTGTATTTACATTCAATCATCAGGAATTTTATGGTGAAAAGGTTATGGTTTTTACTGTCTTTTTTCTGTCTCTCCCCCTAATTGGCCTTCCACTCCAACCAATCTTACTGTCGAACTACTCTTCTGTGTTCTTCCCAACATCACAGGGCTGAAAATTCATAAAGGCCATAGACTGCCGAAGTGAATACGTAATCTTTTGTTAGTTGCCTAGGCAATGGCTCTACACTAATAAATCAAACCTGTGCTTTTGCAATGGTACTTTTTCCGATGGCTATGATGTTTAGAGCCAATTGCCATGGCAACCCACGTAACACTTCGGCTGTCTATTGCCTTCATTGCCCTTTGGCAATTCTCCCATAGACTTCATTTTCCACTGGAAGTGCCCTTTTTAAGCTCCAAATAAGACTCCTCCAAAACCAAAAATGGTAGTGCGTTTTCACAGTGACAAATTTCCTGCCCAGACATCTCATTTTAATCTGCTCTTTTTACATGTCCTAGTTTGAGTCAGAACACGACGCCACTAATTTTAGGTTTTTTTTTTCCCAAGTTTTAACTCTCGTATCAGTTTAAGGTTGCATTTAAGACTACCTACTTGATGCAATTTTGACAAATAGAAAAAGCTGTTTTCAGTTATTTATGAATTCAATTAATTTGAGCGAGAATATTGCGTATATAGCATAGCTGTTGCTGATATAGCGTCCCCTAACCCAACTGTTCTTCCCGGATTCCTACACACAAGGACAGGACTAAAATAAAACGTGACCTGACCTCTCTGCCAGGTCACAACAGGGTCACTTGGGTCAAAGATCACAACCTTTTGCCTAAGCGGCGCATACTCCACAGACGGCGCAAACGCTTTTGGAATGCGTAAATCTACTTTAGCTGGGTTAATAGGAGTGTCTTCACACGCTTGCCTGCCCGCAATTCGCGCCCCCACGCCCACGGCAGGTCCGTTATTGACCCAATCATTAGTTAACGTTGCCACCATATGATATGTTAATGAATGGAAATGAACTCTAGTAAGTAATGACCTTTGACCTTGTGTTAATGAGGTCATAATCCAGTAGACTATATCAGCCACTGCTCCTATCTCCATGTATCCGTGTTCGTCAGCCGCGAGGTCGTGATGTGGGCCATTACTAGACCGAGACACCAGACTGAGTTCCTGTTCGTTGAGGCCCAAGGAGTGAACCGAGGGGAAAACCTGTAAAACAACGGTGAATGTAAGTAGTCAAAATATGTTTGGAAACTTTAATATATAATTCTTTGTCTTCCCTGCTTGGGATCATAAGGGGATCATAAGGTATTCATAAGGGATCATAGGGGCCTCATCAGGCAGACGCTCTACCAGCTGAGCTATAAGGCACAGTTGGTATAATAATAATTTATATTGCGCAAATTCCATAAAATAAATTATGTTCAAATGCGCATAACAATACAGTGTACTTACACTACAACTAAAAAATTGGTTAAAATAAAAAGATAATAATTACTAATTAACACATAAAAAGTACAGTTGGTATACTCCCTCAGGTTTTCCCTATGGACCCAATTTTTCTCTCGGTGTTGCATGGTAGCGCAACTGGGCAAAGTAATGCACACAATATATGGTATGGTGCCTATTCAATGGTAAATAGGAACTATACTACATATTGCATTATCTATCTAACCTTACCATTATGCACACATTGCTTTGCAAAAATTTGGTTTAGGAATTTTGTCACATTTAATTTTTTATTTATTTATTAATAAATAAATAAAGTTTAACTAGTTTCAACTTGTGTGAATGTTTGTTTGTTTTTGCATGAAATATGAACCAGCCTTTAGTCTGTAATGTACCTTGGCTATTAGGAGACGCACTAAGTCCTTGTTGCCCATACTGGCTAATTCAAGGTGGATGGGAAGATTTGGTGGGAATTTGGCCAATTCCTGCATCAAGGCAGAAACTTTCTCATTTTGTTTGTTAACTGAGCTGGAGTCTAGCAGATGTAGACCAGAGAACATCACCACGTCGGGATGGAAAGCTGAGATGAGGAAGATTAAAAAAGGAATAGTACAGTCAAACCTGCTAATTAAGGCCACCTTTATAAAGGGGCCACCTGCTTATAGTGGACACATGTATCATGCTAATGCAACCTTTGTGTAGTGGCCACAATAGACAAGTTTCACTGTACAAATGTCAACATTATTGAACTGCGAGTCCAAAATGTCTGTACTTTATGCCCCTCTGTCAGCAAAACGTCCTGTTTGATTCGGTGCAGATTTTGCTTGCCAAACTGGCCTACAAGAACAAGATTAAAGAAAGAGGACCATAGTTTTACATCAACACAGCAGGTGCCAATTTGCTTTATCCAAAATTTGTTTCCTTTATAAAAATGGGTTAATAGTCAAAGTTGTATGTCCACTTGTGTTCTTAGCAAGAATAGCAGAACACCCGTCAATTGTAATACATATCTCACAGGATTTTGACTGAAAACCCATTTTTATAAAGCAAAGAAATTTTGATTAAGCAAATTTTTCTGCTAAACAGCTTTATGAAATTGGCCCCAGGTGGTACACTTGTAAACACTTATTTAATGCTTTGGCACTCGCATGTGAGAAATAACATTTGCTATAATGAGTATTCAGATAACTGGTTTTCAAGATTTTTGGTCTTTCCCAAAACTATCCAATACCTTTGACACTGCTTGCAAACACGTCCAGCCCGTCCAACTCGGCATTAGCGATGTCATGTGATGTAATAAACCGTGTCGCGATGGGCGTGGTTAACGCCCCTCCCCCCCATCTCTCACCCTTCCCATACTCCATAATGAGAGTTGCCCTACAAGATGGCAGCTATTAAATACGGTCTATACCTTTGACACTGCTTGCAAACACGTCCAGCCCGTCCAACTCGGCATTAGCGATGTCATGTGATGTAATAAACCTTGTCGCGATGGGCGTCGTTAACGCCCCTCCCCCCCATCTCTCACCCTTCCCATACTCCATAATGAGAGTTGCCCTACAAGATGGCAGCTATTAAATACGGTCTATACCTTTGACACTGCTTGCAAACACGTCCAGCCCGTCCAACTCAGCATTAGCGATGTCATGTGATGTAATAAACCTTGTCGCGATGGGCGTGGTTAACGCCCCTTCCCCCCCATCTCTCACCCTTCCCATACTCCATAATGAGAGTTGCCCTACAAGATGGCAGCTATTAAATACGGTCTATACCTTTGACACTGCTTGCAAACACGTCCAGCCCGTCCAACTCAGCATTAGCGATGTCATGTGATGTGATAAACCGTGTCGCGATGGGCGTGGTTAACGCCCCTCCCCCCCATCTCTCACCCTTCCCATACTCCATAATGAGAGTTGCCCTACAAGATGGCAGCTATTAAATACGGTCTATACCTTTGACACTGCTTGCAAACACGTCCAGCCCGTCCAACTCGGCATTAGCGATGTCATGTGATGTAATAAACCGTGTCGCGATGGGCGTGGTTAACGCCCCTTCCCCCCCCATCTCTCACCCTTCCCATACTCCATAATGAGAGTTGCCCTACAAGATGGCAGCTATTAAATACGGTCTATACCTTTGACACTGCTTGCAAACACGTCCAGCCCGTCCAACTCAGCATTAGCGATGTCATGTGATGTGATAAACCTTGTCGCAATGGGCGTGGTTAACGCCCCCCACCTCTCACCCTTCCCATACTCCATAATGAGATGTATTTCATCATTGTCTCTTTGACTGCTTTGGGAGATGATGACTTTACTGGGCATTAAGGAACGAACTTTAGGGCCAACGGGGCCGATCATTAGAATCTGAAACAAACAAACAAAACCATTCTTTGTTTTTCATTTCTGAGTTAATGACCAAATGAGAGGGACGTTGCAGAGTCTGGACTGAGCTTTTGTGACCAGTTTAAATGGCCATTATATTTTCACTATTTAGTGAAACACCTCTGACTTCCGGTTATAGTCGCAAAAACTGGGCCCTGACCGTGTGACATCCAGTCACATATAAGATGAGAAAAAGACTTCTTTTATGTCAAGTATCATTTCTTGATAAAATTAGACAAGATTCATCTTCAAGAATTGTGCTGTAGGTCCTGAATTTTTTCTTCACCAAAAATGTCAAGTTCGGTCAAATACTTACTTCCACATCCTGAGTAAGTTGAGCCATCTTATAAGCCATTAATGCAGCATTGCCTCCAACATTGTACTGTTTAAATAGAGATGAAAAAACATTCATTAACCCCAAGCTTCCAAGGCGTTTTCACTCGGCAAAGAGCAAGCAATTCCCAATTTTAATAAAAATCTAATCTTGCTCCTGGTGTTTTTGCTTTATTGTGTGCACATACGGCACAATCTGAAATTTGTCATTTTCCTTGAAAAGTCCCTAAAAAGCCAAGTAGTTTTATACCGGATATCTCCTCAGTTTAACATCTGTGGCAGCCCAGCAACTTTCTGAGTGTTTTCTGGTTGCTAATAGTGATGTTACGCCCCAACTACACCAACGGTCACAGCTTATTGTCAAGTCTTTCCCAACAATAAGTTACAGCTAGCCCAGGCTACACTTGTTGTTAGGAAAGCCTTAACAAAGTTGGGACTGCTGGCGTAGTTGGAGTGCAACGGTGATGTGGTAGTTTATTATCAAAAAGTGTCCAATGGGAACTTGGTTCAAGTAAGTTCAGTACAAAGCCAAGTCTGTTAAAAGAAATTCTAGAGTTTGTACTTTTAAAGTATGAGCCTTGAATAAACTAAGCGCTACAATACTGCCAAGCACCTGTTTTTCCTCCAGTTTATCAGCAGCAGCAATGACAGTCTGATAAACATCTCCGTTTGCGAAGTATCTCTCAGCAGCCGATCCAGACTCAAAGAAGAAACCAAACGTTTCTTGAAGATCGGCCAGTGAGTTCAGCAAGGCGTGGTCACTTCTGGAACCTTGTTGGATGTTGAGCTTATCTAACAAGGCTATTGCAGGCACTATGAGGTCTGCGTTGACATTCAAGCTGTAAAAATAAGTAAAAATAATTTATAATAACATGGACTTATACCATGCACTTATCTGGGGAAACCTCAATCAAGATGCCTATAGTATTATTAACCCTGATCACAGGGCTCCGTGAAATCACTCCATATACCATCTCAGCTCCCCAGGGAGCAGCTGCCTATCAGGCACTCGATGACTGATTTGCCCAGACTGCACGAAATCTGACTCCTTTCACACAATCTGGTCCATTTTACACGACCCCCAAGCATGGTTTCTTACCCCACCGCAATGCGTTTGACCTTTTTCTTGGGCTCCTTTATGATGTTCCCCCAAGCCTGTATGACTTGCGACTCTGCCGAGAGGCCCGGCTGTGACAGCTTCAAGTTCTGATCATAGTAATACACGGCCGCAATCAGACCAATGGCGAGTAAAAATGGACTCCACTCCATCTTGAAAAATCTGTAGAAATAATATCAAACATTCTGAAAATGGATAGGCCTACATTATAATTTTGACAAATTTACAATGATCTAAAAATCAATAATAGGCCTAAATGCTAAAAATGCAGTGAGCATGCATATTAAATGTGGTTTTGCGGTTTACATGAGCTGTAGGCCTACTACTAGCTGTCTTGTAATTTCCACCCTCCATCACCACCCACCCCTCCATCAGTCAATCTCCCCCTCCCCCTCCCATATCTCTCTTTCCCTCCTCGCCCACCTCTCATGCCCCACCCCCCCCCCCCCCCACCCCCCCCCCCCCCCCCCCCCCCCACCCCCTCCCCCTCTCCCCCCCCCCTCCCCTCTCCCCTCCCCCCCCCCCTCCCCTCTCCCCTCCCCCCCCCCTCCCCTCTCCCCTCCCCCCCCCTCGCCTCTCCCCTCCCCCTCCCCCTCCCCTCTCTCCTCCCCCTCCCCCTCCCCTCTCCCCTCCCCCTCCCCCTCCCCTCTCCCCCTCCCCCGCACCCCCTCCCAAAAAAAAATTATGCATGGTTTTCTTCAGTCTTCCTCTAATCAACTCAATGGAAAAATACAGCCACATGTATAAACCACAAGAAGGGTGCTTCAGATGAAGCAGGTGATTGCATTGTTCCTTCAATGTCCTTGTGTAACTTGGATACTGACCACACCCACTAGCTGGCTGTGGCTGACCACGCCCAATAATTTGGGTCTTTCTATTTTGCATGTGGGGAACTGCAAATTTGGCAGCTCAAATTTTTAAAACTCCATAAGCCACCAATTAACAAACAAATTCCATGCAAAATGTGACCAGTCTTAAATTATGTGTTGCAACAGCCAAAGTAAAGGGCTTAAACGGGTAGGACTAGGACAATAAAATTAACAAACGTTCTGCTTCGTCTGTCTGTCAACCAGTGCCAGTGGCTCCCCCTAAGCCTGAACTTGTGCTTTTTCCTGCAAGTGCAGCGCACGTGCACGTTGACGCATGTGAAGCTCAATTTTGCATCTTGTAGAATCTCCCGGCGGCATAGTCTCTGAAAAGTCGCGAAGTGGACCATTCTCCCCCAACCACACGCTCTGTGTACTAAAAAAAAATCGAATAATCCGGAGGTGATAACGTTTGAAGTTAGAGAGCGCAAAAACAATTTTCTTGAGATTGGGTACACGTATATCGTCTTTAAAATGGAAATCCGTAGGTACAAGCAAATTATGGACTCGAGAAGAGGCCACCAAGAGGTTGTGAGCCAAAAACGCACTACAATCGTTTGAAACTTCAGTAGGTCAAAGGTCATTAATGGCATCGAGCAAAAGACATGAAAGAAACGCACGATGGACACGAAGCTGAACGAAAAACAGGATGAAATTCCTCACAAAAATGTCACATTTGAAATCGATTGCTGGAAAGGAGATTGGGGATTGCCGTCTGTTGATTTCAAGTGCCTCAATGTTTTGGTGTGTTTATGACGTCCCACCTCCAACAAGTTCCACACGCGTTGTAATGTCAGTCATGTCAGTTTTGGCGCGAATGCGGCATGTAACTTGGTGCACGTGGCGCGCGAAAGCTCCTGGGCATGTGGGATGGGGGAGGGGGTGTTGATGGGGGAGGCGCGGGCGATGGGGGGTGGGGGTAAGATTACCATACACGAATACTGAAGATTTGTCTTGTTAGTTTTATGATTAACACAAAATGTGGGGTGGGGCCGGTATATGTCACAATTGTACCCTGGGAAAACATGGAATTTTTCCAACCATGCCAACTTTCTAGGTTGTGTATTATTATTTAATGGGGTCCCAGGCGGTTTCCATGTGTGGTAATCTTTCTGAAAGTGCGAAAATGATGAAAAACTCAAATTCAGCATGGAAAACAGGAAATATTTCCTTGTGGGACAAATTTTAAAAACCTTTCCGACCTTTTGTACATAGGCCTACATGTAGTCATAGTTTCTCTGGTATTTATATAGATAAGGAACTTAATACACCAATTTTCTCATTTGTCAAAATGACATGTATTTTGATTGTTTAATTTATTCCGCAGGCCTATGCTCAATTCTCTGGTGCTTCGCTAAAAGTTCACAAAAACAGATTTTTGTTCAGGAATCTTGCAGGTAGATTGAGTTCCAAAATTTCTTTGGTATTTTTCTTAAAATAATATGTTCACAACGTTAGGAAATTATCTCTTGGGTGCTGGGACAACTTTTAGACATCTTGTACAAAACATATTATGAGACTGGCTGTAATAGAGACGATTTTTGAGAATTGAAGAAAATTGGAAGTTGGGAGGCAGGGATGGGAAATAAGTGGATTGAGGCACTGCACACCCTTGATTGATATAAACATGGAACTACTATTTTGGAGAATTGTTTCTTATCAAAACTAAAATTGGTTCCTTGCAGCTCGCTTTCCTGCATTCCATGCACCTGGTAAGGTCCTTCACTCGGACATTGAAATCATCCAATACTTGTGCCAGAATCACTTGGACCTTGATGCTAACTTGACTGATCAGCAACGAGCTGATGTCTTGGCCTTCAAGACACTTATGGAGGAGAAATATCTGCCGGGTCTTGTAAGTATATATGCTTGGGCAAATTCTCTGAGGAGTTGATTAAAATCGATCCAAGTTTAGAATATAAATCATAGTTCCATCTTTTCTAGAAATTATTATTACTTCTTTCTGGTACTGATGAAACCAAGGATTCCTCAAAAGTGCACATTACACTGTCGCTCGCAAGCATGAGAAAACCCATGATGAATTAGAAACTGCCAGAGACACCAGGGAATCCCCTTGCTCTTCAGGAAAGAATGCTCTGCGTTAGCTAACACACTGGACCAACGGCTTTACATCTCTTCCGAAAGATGGAGCAAGTGTGTTTAAGTGCCTTGCTCAAGGGCATAGGTACCCCAGCCGGGTATCGAACCTGCAACTTCACATTTTCATCTGAGTATTGCGAGTCAGTGACCCAAACCACTCGCCTGGAATTGCCTTGAGTGACACCAAATCACTTAAGGCAATTACAGCTTTACCATATTGGCCCCTCAGGACTTCTACATTTGGTTTAAAACAACACACAAACTTGGGCAAAGTTGTCGTGGCATTTGTTGGTTTTTTAAAATTAAAACTCAGTGCACTGTGTTTTTGGAGAATTTCATCAAAAATCTTACCCAAGTTTCTTGTGTATTGTAAGAATTTTTCTTTGAATTTGTTTTATCAGCTTTATGTCTTATGGATGGATGCTCAAAACTATGTGGAGCTGACTCGACCATGGTATGCCAAAGTGCTCCGGTTTCCTCTGAATTACTTGATTCCAGGTCAAATCCAGCGATTGGCAGAAAGACGGGTGGAGCTGACAAGAGGTGGTGATCATATGGAAAGACAAGAACTTACTAGCAAAGTAAGAATGGTCTGACGGCTTGGAACTAAACATAAGATGAGAGAAGAATCTCATGGTCCTCATCAGGATTTGAACCCGATACCTCTGACTCTCCAGGCAGCTGCTCTACCAGCTGAGCTATGAGGCACAGTGGTATACTCCCTCAGGTTCCCCCCAAGATCTCTGACACACCAGGCAGATGCTCTACCAGATGAGCTAAGAGGCACAGTGGTATACTCATGTTTTCCCCCAAGACCTCTGACACACCAGGTAGATGCTGTACCAGCTTAAATATGAGGCACAGTGGTATACTCCCCTAGGTTTCCCCCAAGACCTCTGACACACTGAGCAGATCTCTACAAGCTACGCTATGAGGCACAGTGGTATACTCCCTCATGTTTTCCATAAGACCTCTGACACTCCGAGCAGATGCTCTACCAGCTGAGATATAAAGCACAGTGGTATACTCCCCCAGGTTTTCCCCAAGACCTCTGACACACTGAGCAGATGCTCTGCCAGCTGAGCTATGAGGCACAGAGTTTTTTGGTAGCAATTGATTCCAACTACATCTTTTACCAAACTGACAGGTTTATGAAGAGGCTAAGGAGTGTATGAATCTGCTATCTCATCGACTGGGACACGAGGATTTCTTCTTTGGCAATGTGTGAGTTTCCTGTTTGTTTCATTTTATCAGAGCTGGTAGGGGAAATGCCACAATCTAACTGCCGATAGGGTTGTGCCCCTTGGCCGAGCAGCCACCCAGTTGAAGCGAGATGGTCCTGATGATTCCCTGATAGCAGCGGTAATAATGGCAACAGTGCCAGCATAGACATGTGTGCTATACAAGAATCGATCATCTTATGCTACATTTCTTTTTGTCCCCAGGCCATCATCTCTAGATGCCTTGGTATTCAGCTACCTAGCACCTCTACTGCGTGCCCCATTGTCTAGTGATCCGCTGCAGAAACATCTTAAAGCAACAGACAACCTATGCAAGTTTTGCTCACGCATTTTGCAGAGATACTTTCCTGATGAACCACTAGGTAAAACATTTCCTTTATGATTGTTTCCGTTGATTATAAATCCTCAATACATCATTTGCAATAGACTACTAAAGTGTGACGTCAGTTGCCATGGTAATTGGGTCTAAACATTCGCTGGTAATCTGAAACGTCCATTGGTATATCGCAGGGAAACAGTTCACTGGTTTTAGTTTAGACCCAAAAACCATGGCAACACACAAAGGGTGACGTTTTCACCTTAGTAATCTATTACCCCTAATTTTACTTAACGAGGTGACATGAAAAATGGTACCTTTGTGGTCATATTCACTGACGTGGAGCGTGAAGTACGCCAAAAGTGGACATGTAAAAATCCCAAAATTCACCAGGGCTGCGTTCCACTTACGCCAAAGTTGCCAACGTTTGCCACTGGTTGCAGTGCTTTTGTGCGATCGTTTATGGAAAGCCGGATACCTATTGCTGGCGAACATTGCAAACATTCGCAATTTTCACGAATTTGGAATATAAACCCCGGGGCCTACTTCAGACAAATTTTGCTTCATTGCGCCTCATTCGTTGTCCATCTTTGTCAAATTTTACTGGATGTCTGTTTCTGCATTCTTCCAGACACAAAACCATCTTCCGAGAAACCAGCAGAAGAACCTTTTGATGATCCTTACAAGAAACGAAATCAAATCCTGGCTGGTGTGTTCGCACTGACTGCAATGGCCAGCTATGCCTTCCTGAGTGGATTAGTACGGTTAAAGATTACGGACACGGATCAAGCAGGAATTGAACTGGATTATGATGTTGGGGAGGATCAAAATTGATCCTTAAGGATTAACTCTGAATCATGGGAATTGACAGTGTTCCTTGAGGTTTACTGGATTAGTAGAGATCACTGATTCAGATCAAGCAGGGATTGAGCTGGATTATGATGGGGAGGATCAAAATTGATCCTTGAGGATTAACGTTGACTCATGAGGATCAGCATTGTTCACTAAGGATCACTGGATTAGTACAATAACAGATCACCAAATCATATTAAGCATGGGATTAAGCTGTATTATGACAATGGGGAGGTTCAAAATTGATATTTTTTGACACTACCTTACAAAATCCATATGGCATAATTTAACAAAATCTTGGTGATCGCAATTTAAATTTGAGTTGTTTGAAATGTCTTTTGTTTTTCATGGATTGAAAGGGATTTTGTTCAAAAATTATTATAAATTTGATAATAAATGGTTTAATTGACATGTTTCTGTTGAGATGTTTATCACTTTGTAACAATTATCTCTTTAAAAAGTAATTAATAAAGTTCTGAAATATCATGTGTGAACAACAGACGAAAAATCGACTCATGTTTAAAAGAGCTTTTCAATATTTTTTTCAGATAGTAAATTTTGTTCTCGCCTAAAAATCATAAAATACCTCCCAAATGTGGGGAAGTGAAAAAACTTTTATTTAGATCATGTTTTGTGGAGCTGTGCTATAGCGCCCTCTTGTGGCATTGGCAAGTTGAGCTTTATTTACAACATGGCGAGTTCGTCTGCACGTCGTGTTTTTACTAAACTTTTCTAAAGGATAAGATCAGTCAACTTTTTTGGGAAATTTGTTCATTTTCAACCTACACTGAACATACACGCCTCACAGAAATGGCTGCCTGGTTGCGCCCGCTGCGACTTGGAACGTGGTGTTTTAAGAGGAGTTCGGTAAGCAAAAAGCAGTGTGCTGTTCATTCGCCCATGATTCGCCATTGGCATTGGGAACCATTGAGCTATATATATATAACTGGAGACGGCATCTGGCTAAAATCGCGTCCACGCGTGCGTTTTCAAAGTAGGGTAAACAACAATCTTGTTCGTATGCATTGTACACGTACTGCAGCAAAGCACGCAAAGTGACGCGTTAATACCCTACCTACGCGCCGCCATTGTTCGGCCGCGCATTTCTACACAAACACTCCCAGATGGCGTATCCAGTATATGTATGTAAATCAATGTTGGGAACCGTGTTCATTTTTTATCAAAACAAACATGGGACTGGCTAAAATTTGTGAAAAAAATGTTTTTCCTTGTAACAACAATCTTCATATTTTGTTTTACTGCTAAATGTGTGTGGATCTTCAGTTATGATTGTTGAGATATCTTTTAAAAGAAATAGGCCTAGGCCTACAATTACAAATGTTAAACTTTTGAATTTTATGTTACAGTGATTTGTGAAAGTCGTGAAAGAAACTGGATTTCACTCCGAAGTTATCAACGACCTTTGGAGTTGGACCTATCTCAAAAATTTGAGCGCTAGGAGGCTCACGGAGCCTCCGATTCTAGGAGGACACTCGCGCTTGCTGCTTTTTACTACAAAATAATTCAAGCTGCTTGTTGAATTGTACATTTTTTACAGAGCCTGTGTTTGTCAAGACGTCAATATTCCAACGGTTCATCAAGTCTTGGGCAACTCAACCATGTAGCCATTGCAGTGCCAAACCTTGGTGAGTTGTTAGTCCGAGTAACTTGAACGCCTACAATATCGCTTTTTTAACATGGGGGTGGTTGCAATATGTAGGGTCCAAGGAACTTGGCAGGTACCGGGTCATCCATTAATTCCCAGCTCTCACATGGCCACAAATACACTTAATAATAATAATAATGATTAGATTTGTATAGCGCACATATCCACCCTGCAGGGTGCTCAAGGCGCTGTTACCATTATTACCGCTGCCATCAGGGAATCACCAGAACCATTTCGCTTCAACTAGGTGGCTGCTGGTCAGGCACACAACCCTATCACTGTATCAGCAGTTAGATTGTGGCATTCCCCTTAACAGCTTCCCATATATTGCTTGGGTTGACGAGGCAACTGGGATTAAGTGCCTTGCCCAGGGACACAGACACGTTGGTCGAAGTGGGGCTCGAACCCCCAACCTCTGATTGGGAGTCCCGCTTCATACCCACTAGACCACACGCGCTCTCACATGACACGACATCTGAGGAACAAATGGGTATTGAGTTTAAAAGCACAGGCTCGTCTGCAATATGCAGCTCCATAGCTGGAGCTGCGTATTTCGTGGCACGAAATAGGCGTGCGGCATTGCTGACGAGCCTGTGACTTTAAGCCGAGGTGTAATAACTTACTTAACTTTTTGGAGAAAGTGCAATTTTCTGTCTGATTTCAAGACCGTTCCTTCCATTACGAATTTCTTGCATGACACGTACGTACACATCGTTTGAATGAGTGAAGTGCCCGGATGTAGTGCGTGCATTACAGCATGTAGTTGATGCGAATTTTACCCGGCCAGTCAGAGTTCGCATTGTTTCAAACAAGTTAGGCTACATTTCAACTTGTGCATGTATATGCAATGTTTAGTGTGGCAGTGCATTCCAATAGACCTTATGCGTAGCGGCCATGATAGAGGGCAGTCACATTGTCACAGTGCGTCATGCACGAGTAGGCACATTGTGGATCTATTGTCACATAATTTAAATATGAAAACCTGTCCTCTATCATGGCCACTACGCATAAGGTCTATTCACACAAAACTCCGTCATGTCATCTCTTTTTGATTTTTATCAATGAAATCTATGCTTTAAAACCACTCTACTCAGTTAAAGTCATAAAAATCCTATTTGGAGCTTGCTTTGGGGGTTAAAACGAAGGTTTTTAGTTTTTATGCTAATGAAAATATGCATATTCATGACCAAGGTCACTATGTCACAAGAGGCACAGACAGGAAAATCACATACAATTGTGCACAAACGATTCCACTTTTTTCTCAATTTTCCTGAAACTTTTGTAATCCATGGCTGTTTGAGTTTGATTTACATGTTGCCTGCTGTAAGCCATGATAAAACTGGGGGTAGAAACTGCAGCAATTTGCCACAAGTCCAACTTGAAGTCTTATGTTTTTTCTTAACTTTTCCCTTCTGTCTTCCTTATGTGATGCACTCAAAACAGCGCCCTCTGTCTGTGATTTATTGCAATGAAATCTTCAAAGTTGCAAAAGGCCACCTTTTATTGATTTTACATCCAAACGAACAATAGTATGTCTTGCTGAACAAGTATTCCATCATTATGAAGCAAAGCTTAGGCACAAAGTTATTTTGGATGTCACAGGCCCTTTAATGCTTCTATCAACTCTAAGCTAAATAATTCCTTTTTTCATTTCATTTTATGTTAGAGGAGGCAACCAAATTATACAGAGATGTCTTCAAAGCTAAAGTCAGTGAACCTGAAGTAAGTACGGTACTGAAAATTATGCTTCCACATACGACATAAATTTATACAAGGGCCTTTTTACAAATCTTGACTTTAGCTCAGGCTCAGGCTCCTGCTCCATGTAAACCACATGGAGACGGAGCTGGAGACGAAGCCGAGATTTGGAAAAGCCCCCACATACACAGTATTTTTTAGATTGTAAAGTATATAGCGCCCTCTTTTGATGGGAAGCATCTAGCTTCAACAGTGTGAATAAATGTATGTATACAGTGTCAATATGCATCATGGTGTTGCAGTACTATTTTTTTTTTCAGAGCAGAATATCAAGTACTTGAGGCTACAAGTCGAATGACAGTATTTGTTTGACCCGTTTCCCCAGAATTCAAAGCAAAACCCTATGTTGTAAGTTTTGCACCTTCTGGAGGCTTCCCTGGTGGTGCAAGGCCCTTGCAGGGGCGGATCCAGGATTTTTCCAGGGAGGAGTTTTGCCAGTAGGAGTGCCGATAAAGTCGCTCAGTTGAGGGTGGTAGCCCGACCCCCAACCCCTAATTGTTTTTTTCAATTTGTGGGGGAGGGGTGAGGGGGGGTTGGATGTGTTGCCAGTCATTTTTGTATTAGCTTGTTGCGAACAGAGGCGGACACACAGAAAATGCATGATGGTTTCCCCCCCACCGCCCTTTTAAATTGGTCTTTTTCTGCCAAAGTTTTCAAAAAAGGTCTCAGTGATATCTTCAGAGACCATTCCCTAACAGATTTGCTGTAAAAGTTATAAATGTTGCTATGCCCTTTTGAGTGTTGATGTAAGTTTGAAACCCACAATTGCAAATGTGACCAACAAAATTACAACAATTAATTTCCTTAGCATTAATTCAAATTTTGGTAAGAGTTGAGAAGTTGATCAGAATTTTGTTCTTTAAAATGACTCATCTACCATTGGAATGTACAGATTTGATGGAAAAGAATTCCAGTTGGAATAATTCAGGATTTTGTGAGGAAACATTTCTCAGCCTGTCTCATATGTTTTGCACACAAGGTCTGAAGCCATGATCAACTTCCCAAATCTTTCCCAAATTTTCTTTAAAAGTCTCGAAAAGCTCTTGCCTACATCACTAGTAAATGCATAATAATTCAGTGCTTCATCCTTCATATTTTGCCCAGGCTCTACCAGAGCACGGAGTAACTGTAGTATTTGTTGAGTTTGCTAACACCAAACTGGAGCTACTACATCCCTTGGGTGCTGATAGCCCTATCCAGTCCTATCTCAATAGGAAACCAGCGGGAGGATTGCATCATATATGCATTGAGGTGGGTATTACATCCATTCATTGCAGCAGTAAGCTAGTTGTTGAGTTTGGGTGCTAAACACCAAACTAGAGCTACTACATCCCTTGGGTGTGGATAGCCCTATCTAGTCCTATCTCAATAGGAAACCAGCGGGAGGATTGCATCATATATGCATCGAGGTGGGTATTACGTCCATTCATTGCAGCAGTAAGCTAGTTGTTGAGTTTGGGTGCTAAACACCAAACTAGAGCTACTACATCCCTTGGGTGTGGATAGCCCTATCTAGTCCTATCTCAATAGGAAACCAGCGGGAGGATTGCATCATATATGCATCGAGGTGGGTATTACATCCATTCATTGCAGCAGTAAGCTAGTTGTTGAGTTTGGGTGCTAAACACCAAACTAGAGCTACTACATCCCTTGGGTGCTGATAGCCCTATCTAGTCCTATCTCAATAGAAAACCAGCGGGAGGATTGCATCATATATGCATCGAGGTGGGTATTACGTCCATTCATTGCAGCAGTAAGCTAGTTGTTGAGTTTGGGTGCTAAACACCAAACTAGAGCTACTACATCCCTTGGGTGTGGATAGCCCTATCCAGTCCTATCTCAATAGCCAACCAGCGGGAGGATTGCATCATATATGCATTGAGGTGGGTATTACGTCCATTCATTGCAGCAGTAAGCTAGTTGTTGAGTTTGGGTGCTAAACACTAAACAGGAGCTGTTATATCCCTTGGGTGCCACCGGCCCTATCCAGTTCTATCTCAATAGGAAACCAGTCTAAAATGTAACGCAAGTGTCCGTCCCGGTTATGAGCGTATATTAAACATTTGTACACAGGGTTTTTAGAAAGGCATGTTGTCACACTAATTGTAACACTTTTTGGGCCTAAGTTATCTCTTCAGAACAACTTAAACTTATTTCTTTTATTTTGAGACCAGACAAAGGTATTTCCTCGAAAGCTGTATATTTTTTACTGTCTCACTATGTATGAGCGATGTTCCAAAATAATTGTTAATAACATCACACACAAACATTTTGATGATTTCCCGTGTGACCCTGAACGTCAACCACCAAGATTACCATGTATTACCATGTATTACCATGTATAAATGCCCAGTAAAAACCATGCACTTGTTTATTGGTACTGACATCAAAGGCATTTGCCTCCTGCCCCGAAATAAACCTGTCTTAAGTATGATTCAAGGCTAGATTTTAAAAGAAAATCTAATTTTAGTCAACTTTTCAATCTTGATTTGTGGAAGGACGTACCGGTATAAATTGTGTCCCTGGACCTATGTATTTTCATGCAGCCAAGACTGGCCGTACTGCATGATATATTAAATACATGATGGATGTGGTGTTTCCTGTTGTTCTTACAGGAAGTATTGAGACTTGAGCGAAGGCCACTGGGCTGTATCACATTGATTAATCAAGCTTAGTCTGTTGTCATTAGTCACCAGTATGGCTTGGTATACAATCCAGATATATCTGACTGGTGTGTCCTGGGACATGCCAAGGCCTGTCTTAACAGGAATCGGCCTATCGTAATCTTTCAATTTTGTCATTTAGCTGTTTTGTTTTATCTGCTAAGTGGTGGTCAGTTGACTTTTTTTCTGAGGAAAAATATTTTGTACATTGTTGGCAAACCACGTAATGTATAATTCAATGAAATTATAAAAAATGCAAACAAATTTTGTATTTTCCTGTACAAGCCTAGACTTCAAACAAATTTATGAAAATGAATAAATTATGCAAATAAAATTAGGGATTGCTACCCCTCTCCCTAACAGGTTGTTAGTTTCCATGGCATGGAGTGACTAGGAGCGTTACTTGCTTTCCCCCTGGATGGGATGCCAGACCATCGCAAGGTTACCCATAGTTGAGTTTCCCAAACAGGTTGTTAGTTTCCATTGCATGGAGTGACGAGAAGCATTGCTATTCTCCCCCATCGCAAATTTAGTTGGGTTTCCCCAACAGTTTGTTGGTACCCAGTAGGGATGGAACGTTTAACAAAAAAATAATTGAAAAACCAGTTTTGCCGAATGTTTAAACGAAACCCAATTTTAAAGAATTTACAATAGATTTCAGAGGGTTATTTGTAATGACTTCATGAAATAAATTTGTATGAGGTCGTAGTGAAATTTTTACTAGGTAAAGGTTTAATTATTATTTGGGGGGCCTAGGGGTATTGTGTACATTGCACATGCATCTATAAACACCAGCAACAACGGTTAACCGACACTTGAAAGAATTGGAAACTGGTTTCTGAATTAACTGTAAATTCCCATCTCTAGTACCCAGTTTTGTGAATAGAGACGATTTTCGCCTTGCCTTGCCTTGCCTTACCTTGCCTTGCCTTGCCTTACCTTGCCTTGCCTAGGGACACAACATGGTCACCTGACCAGGCATTGAAATAACATCCTTAGATTCAGAGGTTTCAATCATTGCATCGTTGCACCATATTGAGTAGTATATAAATTTTACCTTATAACCTAAAGGGCAAAATTATATTTTTCCACGATAAGCCAATTAAATATTTTTGTGGTGAGATCAAGCTTGAGTCATGAATGATGAAAAGCTTCATTTTCATCTGGAGATTAGTCCGAAATCTGGCTTTTTTCAGAACATGACAAGTGCATTTCAACAGCGGCTCTGCGAGGCACGCAACAAACCACTTAGGAAACTATTCAAGTTCTAGTTATTGATCCTCGGCCTATTAGATTTCCTCTCTATAGTTCAATTAGGATGAGCTTTAAGCTAGATGCTGTCCTCTCACGGCTTATCCCCAAATTAATGTTCCTTCCTCAAATTGAGTCAAATTGGGACAACAAATGTTTCAGTGCGTGCGTAGCGGACAGAAGTAGGTGAAGTTATGAACTAGTTCTGATCTTGAAAACAAAACATACTCTGTTTAAGAAGTGAAATATGAAGTTAGACAAGTGCAAAAAACCAACACAAACGGCACCCATTGTCAAAATTTAACACCAGTTTTACTTGAAATAAATAGTAGTAGTCTAGTCACTACAGTTTCACATTTTGCCCCAAATTGAAGTAATGTGGTCAAATGATTGTCAGTTTGGAATCCTGTGTTTTTGGTGCATATACTCTTAATATATCCATAACTTGCCTCTTTCCACCAAGGCGTAAATGGGTACCTGCAAGGGTATGAAGCGGGACTCCCAATCAGAGGTTGTGGGTTCTAGCCCCACTATGACCAACGTGTCTGTGTCCCTGGGCAAGGCACTTAATCCCAGTTGCCTCGTCAACCCAAGTGATATTTGGGAAGCTGTTAAGGGGAATGCTACAATCTAACTGCTGAGAGGGTTAAGTGCCTGGCCAGCAGCCACCTAGTTGAAGCGAAATGGTTCTGGTGATTCCCTGATGGCAGCGGTAATATTGTCAACAGCACCAGGAGCACCCCGCAGGGTGGACATGTGCGATAAATAAGAATCCACCATTATTATTATTATTATTAGCCTCCAAGTGCTTGTTTCAGGCCGGTGGGACCGTGTACTCCCAAGAAAGTTTAGTCCAATTTATGAGAGTATGTTGTTCATGTATGCTTTATGTGTAGTGGTTTGGTTAAAACCTAAAGGAAATCTTTACCTTTCTTGAAAGATTTTTTTTTCAAAAAAGGTTTCAAGCTGACCTCAAACCCTGGGTGTTTCCTTACCATTGCTACTCTTTATGTTCAATTCACTGAGCATAACATTTATCTAGTGAAGCAATCAAAAATCTATGTTGATTGATTTCTCATTTTGCCAAATCCGAATTACCGGAAAAATGGCTTCTCTCACTCAATACCGCTTGGCATAATCCGTCTAAGTTCCTTGTCAACACGCATTGGGAAACTAAAAGAAATTTTGACGTGTGTTTGTCTAGTTAAATTTCCTTGCCAACTTGGCCATATCCTCTTAAATGTTGTGTGGCTTGTATATATACTAATAACCAGAAAGCCTACATATTTGGATCAAAGTTGGCCATGGTGCCCCTTTGGCCCTGGTGCCCTTTGAAATCTGGACAGAAATCAAGGCTGGAGTGACCTGCCGTATATATTTTTATGACATCGAGGCCTGACACCAGCGCTCCACCAACTGAGCTATCTATTATTATTATTATTATTTCTGGTATTCATAACAAGGATTCCCCTAAAGTGCCCATTGCACTGTCACTCGCAAGCGTGAGGAAACCCATGAAGAATTAAAAATGGCCAGAGACACTGTGGAATCCCCTTGCTCTTCACGAAAGAATGTTCTGGGATCTTTAAAGTGCGTTACCGTTACCAACGGCTTTATATCCCTTCCGAAGGATGGAGCAAGTGTGGTTGAGTGCCTTGCTCAAGGGCACAGGTACCGCAGCCGGGGGGAGGTTCGAACCCGCAACACCAAGTTTTCACCTATGATTGCGAGTCAATGACCCAAACCACTCGGCCACGGTACCCCTATATAGGCATGTTCCCATTGGACTTTCCGTGGGAAAGTTTAACCAAAAAAGTGCAATGGGAACACCACTAAAGTTGGCATTCTTTCTGTCTACCATCTTTGCTATGAGTGCGGCACTATGTTCTGGTTGAGGTATTTTCCTGGGTAAAGGTATTCATTCTGACTTTCGAGCTTCACAATTCAAATATTGTAGGCTTTTTAGACTTTTTGGTACATTTTTGTTAGCATTGAATTTTTTAAAGTTAATATCACTGGAATGGAACCCATGGATGATTTTTACAAGCCTGTAGATTTTATACTAGACAATTATAAATGGAGGGCTGGCTTTGTAACGTCTTGCCTAAGGTCCAATATGAAATGAAACGAACAGCCGCCAGCTATTGATGAATGAACACACTGTGGTTCATAATGGATTTCCCATTGGAAATCGCCGACCATGACGGCTAACAGCCAGGTGTTTGAAAGTAAAATAAGGCTTGTGTTCTGAAGTCCCATCCATTTCCCATCATGTGGAGTCAGGCTAGGTGTATGGATGCCTTGTATTGTTGTGTAATAACAAGTGGAGCCAAGCAACACCATGCAGGTATCAATGGTGCTTACTGTTGTGCATAAAGACACAATTATCTTTTTACACTTCAATTCTTTTTAATGCAATGTCAAGTCCCTATATTGAGATAATTTCGTCTCTGTCCTGGAAATGACTGAAATTGATCGTTTAGACAGTTTGTTTTCCAGCTACACGTAGGCTATAACTTCGGTATTTTCATCTTAAATTAAAATGGTACAGTTTAGATATTAGATTTTTAATGTGTCTCGCTGCGCCATGAGCATCTTTTTTTATGGATACCGGCGCATTATAAATTTTCATTATTATTATTTATTGTTTTGGGTCCTTAAAATTGTTTTTTTTTTTCCTGCTAGCTTACTTAGAAATATGCAGTTTCAAGTTCAAAATTCTTGTGGCTAAAAAAAAGTTTTTAAAGCATTCAAAAGAAATATATATTTTACTTTAAAAAAAAACAGAGCACGTGATGACCTTTATTGTAGCTTAAGCTTAATGGTAAACCGCAAAAGGCACCATCATGGCAAATAGTCAAATAATAAACTCAAGGCCACGCCACTTGTGAAATGACTGCGAATTGTTCCTTTTGGTTAGCACCGAACACAGCAGCTTGGGTGTTTAGAATCCCAGGTTTCCCAGACAGGATACTGAATGGATTTCCTCTGCTTCACCAACCTTGAATGTTTGGTCAATCTATCAACTTCACATTTTGGGCAAAGATTCTAAACACTTGGAACCATACAGATAAACCGCACAGGAAGCCATACTGTTATCATTTTGCAGTTTTAGAGATTTCAGGCATTGTTCAGGAGACATGTTAACTTTGCTTAAAACACTCGTCGAACTTGTTTCTGTGTAAAGGGGCGTTCACACAGTCGCGGAAAAATGGCTTTGCGCAGTCCTGTTCCATTGGTTTGTACAGGAGCTGGTTTGCAGCTTGTGCGCGGCCTCTCGCGATGCGCAAAACATTTCAAGCTGGGTCAAAGTTCAAATTTGTTGAACTTTGACCGCGATGCGCTGACCTGTCCAATGCGCAGCCAATGAGGTATCGGAGAAGCCCCAAGTTACCAGGGGTTTAATTTTCCCTTTTGGAAAGATCGGCGATTGGGACCTCATGCAATGCGGTGTGCGGCAGTGTGATTTATTTCACGATAGTGTGAACGCCGCTTAACTTTTTGGCAAAGCTGTGGTCTCAGACTGGTTCCCCTTCAAAACACAAATGCCTACATTGTAGCTAAGCTTAGAGCATGTTTTTACTAAGCACGAATCAGTACCATTGTCCCATCCTGTAAAAAGAGCCTAAAAAAACTGTTATTTGGAAATGCATGCAATAGCAAATCTAGATGTGCTCAGAGAAGGTTGTTGCCAATTAATGTGCACCATAGTGTTTCAGCAGTATATAGAATTGGCTTTTTTTTCAGTTTGTATGTCATTTCAACTGGTGTGCTTAGCATGCGGAATACTGGTATTTTCGCTTTAATACTGCATCACCAAAACGTGTTTAATTCTCCCAGTAGGATTATGCACAAGTGAAATACAAATCTTTAGGCTGTTTAAATGAATAAAAAACATAGTTTAAATTTGTATCGCCAAATCCCTAACTCATGCAATGCATTGGTCATATGCAGCACAAAGCCGCCATGACACCTGCCCACATGTTAAAATGCAAATTAAAGGTCAGATGGTGCCGATCGCCAGCTATCGCTACTCGGCAATGCATGACCATTCTGCATATACGGTAACATTCAAGGACACCATCTATCAAGTTCGGAAAGCCTTGCATAATTTAGCCTGTGGAAGTGTCAACTAATATTTCGTGTCTCATTAACCAGTCTTTCTTGGCTCCATGTAAGATTGACTCACAGAATTCAGCGCTGAATCAAGGATTATTAGCTGTGGTAAAATCTAAGACGGCCTTGATTTAATGGCCCCCCAACTTAGAAAACTCATTTTCACAAGATGTCACCCGCAAATTTCATCTATGAATCATACAATGACTTGCCACTTTGATGTCGTCAGTCGCTGCTAATTGTCTGTTTTTATCGAGCATATAGCGAAGTCTATCATATGTTAGACCTGATGCATCGCTCTCTTCGTGAAGTGCAAAAACCTCTAAGATTTTAAGTGGAGCCAACCTCTCGTTTCATTCTCACAAACGTTTTATTATTCTATTATTTTTTTATGAAGCATTTTTATTAAAAAAAGTAATAAAATTACAAAGCATCACTGTGCCTCATCAGGATGGGACGTTTAACCGAAAAAACATGTTGGCCGAACGTTTAAACGAAACTCAATTTTAAAGAATTTACATTATATTAGTTTTCAGAGAGTTATTTGTAATGACTTCATGAAATTTAAATAAATTTATATGGGGTTGTAGTAAAATTGACCAAATAAAGGTAAACACCAGCAACAATCTTTAGTGTCGGCTGAACGGTTAACCGACACTTGAAAGAATTGCAAACTGGTTTCTGAATTAACCGTAAATTCCCATCCCTACCAAATACTGCATTCATTCTTAATAAAGATTGGAATTTACGGTTAATTCGGAAACCAGTTTCCAATTCTTTCAAGAGTTGGTTAACCGGTTAACCATTCGGCCGACACTAAAGATTGTTGCTGGTGTTTATGCGTCTATCAATTGTTGAAGTCATTACAAATAACCCTCTGAAAACTATTGTAAATTCTTTAAAATTGGGTTTCGTTTAAACGTACGAAAAAAAAGGTTTTTAATTGTTTGTTCTTCTGTTAACCGGTTAAACGTTCCATCTTTAATTCTCAAGCAAAGGTCAAAACATTTCTACATAAAAATCAAAATATTATTGGATTTTAATTCAAGAAATTGCTGACAAATGAAAAACAAGTAGTAACACAAGTATCATGCTTTGAGGGGGCAAAGAGTGGGAGGGGCTAGGAGGGGAGGGGCAAGAAGTAATGCTGGAGGGGCATAAGGTGGAGTAAATATCAACAAAACGTCTTTGGCAGTACTTGGTGAGTTTGCAGCTCCCTGCAGAGATTTTGAACAAAAATTTCTGATCAAATGTGTTGATTTGTAATGAAAAACACTGCTGAAGTTTATTAATTTATCAAAATAAATTCCTTTAAACTCATTTTCTTCAAGATTAAGGGGCCCCATTGCTCCTCCCCACCAGCCACTGGAATTAACCCCCACTCAGTTTTATTCCTGTTTGTGTCTTACAGGTTGACAACATCTCAGAAACAATGAAGACACTGAAAGAAAACAAGATTAAAGTCTTGGACCCAGAACCCAAGATTGGTGCCCATGGAAAACCTGTGGTGTTCCTTCACCCAAAGGACTGTAATGGTGTGCTCGTAGAAATAGAACAGGCATAACAATCAAATTGTATTTCATTTTGTCATGGGTTTATGGCACTGCAATTTGCAGTCCAGGCTGAATTGCATGAAGCATACATGCGTCTTCCACCTAAACATCGAGATACATATGTGGGTGGTGCCATTGGCAACCGACGGCCAGAGACACCGGATAATCCCCTTCCTTTTTACGAAAGAGTGCTCTGATATCACAGTGCTCTGGACTAACGGCTTTACATCCCTCTGAAGGATGAAGCACTTGTGGTTAAGTGCCTTGCTCAAGAGCACAGGTATCACGGCTGGGTGTCGAACCCCCAACATCAAGTTTTCCCTTGGATGTTGTGAGTCACTCAGTTGCAGTCTCAATACCTCCAGTGCTAACTAGTTCCAACATCTAACACTAAGCATATGGACAACAAACCACTCGGTGTGGTAGTTTGAGGACTGAGACAACTCCAGTTAACGCCAGGATTATTTCAAACATTGCTGTCTAGGCGCAGGTTTATTTTTAGTTGAAACATGGAGGACGGAAAACAACTGAACTCATTAACCATGTGCAGTGAAGTATTGTTATGTCGATAAACCCTCATTGCACACCACAATGTCGCTTTGTTATAAACGTTTTTGGCCATTTCTATTTTGGCCATTTCATTGTATAGACGTAAAACAAAAACAAGTTTCTCCTAAACGTGTTTACACGTCCTCTGGCATCAAGTGGTTAAATGAGGAAAGGTATACCTATTCATATTGTCTGATTATGACATAACTTTTCCTTCATTTGTGGAAATCATATTTGATTATCCTCTTGCCATTTTCTTCCCGTCCTTCCCCCAGAAATAGAGAAGAATTTAATCTTTGTGCTTTTTTAGTTTTGACCACCTCCCCCACATCCAAAACTTTCTGTAAGTGACTTGTGTGTGTTTGCAAAGTATAGCGAGACCAGATCACATTTTTGAACCCCCAATTTTTCCCATTGGTTTTGAGATTTTTATACCATATCAATTGTCATATTTTTCTCATTACTATTCTGAAATTTAGCGTTCTCAATCCGTATATTTCCGGGGATATCGTGAAAAAAACACACCGAAGTTTAGTAAACTAATTTATCCGGTTACATAAAGCAGTGCAGTATTTACACCAACCTTTTTGCTTCCAAATCCAAATTGGAGATTGCAAATTTTCTGTTTTCTTCCCAGTATTTTACATGATTGTTAGGTTAGAACAAAATCCATTTTGTGGAAAAATATGAAGTTATATCAAAAGTTATACCAATTTCAGATACTTTTGGTATTGAACTACAAACACTTTTGTGTTCAGTTGCAGTAATAATACCTTAAACTTAACGAACTATCATGACTATTAAGATTATTATCGATTGTCCTGGTATATATGGTGGTATCAGAGTATTGATTATCAATTATTGGCTAATATAGCCGCTGTTATTGAGTTCAGTATATTGATAAATCATGCTTAATCACAGAAGAGCGTCTTATGGGACCAAAACGGGGATGAACAATCTTGACTTGTGACGATATTTTAACCCAATCACTACCGGTATGACTTGCCAACTTGCAGCAGTCATGTGGAGTTTCCTATTGGCTTGCAGGGTAATTTCCCTTCAAAGTGAGTCGTAAAGACGAGATTTCCCTCCCCTCACCAACCGTGGAGTGACTTCAACAGACCGTAGACGCCAAAATCATCATTCCTTAAACGCCGACGACAGAAATCTTCCAAAAAACTCTAAAAATAAAAACCCACTTTTCCCAGAAGATATTTCATATTTTCCCTGGGGCGGTCCGTCTTATCTATTTTTGTGCCGACTGTCGAGTGGCAACATCACTCCAATATATTACCTGAAATTTGTGACTCACGAACTCAAATGCCTCTGCCAAAAGTCTGTTAGTAATTTTCATTTCAGCCAACAACTAAACGAAAGTGTTTCGGATAAATGAATTTCAAATTGTCATCCAAAACGAGGTAGCAGTGCTTTCTTTTGTGATACAATTTGCACATGAAAAGACGCGTGACGTAATACAATGACTCGGCATCGGAAACGAGGCTGGCAGTGCTAATTAAAATGTGTCAATATGCGATTAATTTACAGCAAAGATGACCTTGTAAATACTTCACAGAAACATAAATCATGCTCTTCAGAATTTTCGCTTTTACATTATGCAAAATTTATTCCGGCGAGCCAAACTTGGGTCATTCATCTCACGAACAAAGCGTGTTGTATGTCATTATAAATCCCCTCTCAATCGTGACCATCTCGTGATCAGTGTGGGGCAAGTGTACCATTGTTAATTGCACTGTCATATCTATCTCTAAAATGACGTGTATTTTCGGGGGCCGGAATCAGTGGAGTTGAACGCCAACTGACGCCACCGTGACTGGCTGATCTGACGCGCAGAGCCTGGTCGAGGCATACCCAGCCGTGTGCATGCTGGTAGGCAAGTTGCACTATGCTAATATCCAAGCTTTGATCAATCCGCGGCTCTCTCTGCTAATTGTAAAATGGTAATTACATGCGAACCCTATCTGCCTTCTGTTTAAAACCAGTAGGCTATACAGGATTTTCCAAAATTATAATTGACCGGGGGGGGGGGGGGAGCGGGGGTTGTGCCCTTAAACGAACGATAGGAAATATGGTTCCGATTGTGCAATGTTATGATTCGGTCACAGAAACCTTTTCATTAAAAAAAAACCGATTTATTTAACGAAGTGTATACACTTGTATTTTTTTTGGTTTACAATTGTGCCCTCGTGTAAACGGAACAGTAGACTACCTTGGTATTATGCCTTCTATAGTCAGGGAACCAGCCTAAATAGGATATAAACAACCAAATTTGGGATGAGAGAAAAATCGTAAGGGCCTTATCGGGATTTGAACCAGAGACGTACGACTCGCTGTGCAGAGGCCTCGGGTTCGAATCCTGATAAGGCCCTTACGATTTTTCACTCATCCCAAGTTTGGTTGTTTCATCTCAATGGTGATTAGGCACCATACCAAATGTTGCGTTTGAAAGCGATGGACACATTTTTCATTCTTTTCTCGGAACGTATGTACCAAGCTGACTTGTACACAGGTTGGTTTTTATCATACACATCCTCAATCACACATGCATGAGATAACACCGTTTAACAGTCATCCAATCTTGTTTATTTCAACCTCTTTATTCGTGCTTACATTGTTGAACAGTTTAGGTAACAAAAGGTGCCCCACAAGATGGCAGCTATTCGATACGGTCTATACATTAAAATAAAATCGGAAACAGTTTTAATTAATCACAGTACCAAAATCGCAAGTAAACAAAACATGACGTCATTATGTTTTAGATTATTTGCAGTAGCTACAGGCAGACTTGCTTATATACATGTAGTTTTAAATGTGTACAAATTTAATACTTGGCTAAAAACATTTATTACAAGATTTTAAAGCATTATTATTTATTCGGGCAACAATACAACAAAGTATTCATAACAAGAGAGCAAATAGATAGGTATATGGGACAGGGTCATTCCACGGGTTGGGACATGATAGTGAAATTTTCAAACTGTTCTAAATGTTTAGTTGCCTTATCACAATTTGTAGGTAAGTAAAGCATCCTTTGCAATTTAGGGGAAGTTGTAAGTGGAGGATGTACATGAGACGTGTCAGTATATACCGCTTTTGGTGGTCCCTCTCGGAAAGTGCTGACGTAACATTGACACCGTGTCAATGTTTCGTCAAATTGTTCAATCACTAATAACTTTATCAATCATCTTTTATATATATGAATTTGGTGTTTTATGCTTTACATTTTCATGGTATTAAAAAAACCCAGTTGTACATCACTTGCCCAAATTAATACTCGCCTCGGATGTTGCATATTTTGTGAATTAATGTATGTGAATAAATTATAAACTAACTGATTGAAATACAAGCTGCCTGGGTATATATGCTTGCGTTTGTTTCCATGATCGCGTGTTGCCAAATGACCTTCATCGGTTTGGATTAATTTACCACGTGTTATCTTGAATAGTTTAGCTTTTGGGCCATAACATGAAACGAGGAGGTTTACGAATCGATGGCTTTGGTCATTATGTCGGATGCACGTGATTATTATTACACTATGAATGGGTCATATTTATAGAAAAGTTTGCAACGTTGTGGTGTAGCCTACCGTTAAAAACGTTGACTACCGCTATAAAGGGCTCAACATTAAGAGAGATCAGACGGCAAATGATGTCTCTATTGTTTTTGGCCTCAATACATGCTTTTTGCTTTCTAATGAAAGCTTGCTCTTGTAATGTCAGAAAGTGAGACGGAGTGTATAGTCCTAATAGTTTTCAAGAAAGTTAATCGTAGAGCATGCAACCGTTTCTATTTTAACCAAATCTTTACTTACCGAACCGCTTCCGCGATTGAGAATTATAGAAAATACATATTGCTAATTTGTGTTGACGCCCACAAGTAAACAACGCTTGTTGGATCATATTATGCATGTAGAACTGGATGTTTTCCCCGATGTTCATGGCAAACTACATTCATCTTTGGTAACCTAGCTTTATGACGCATTGACCACACTCATACAGCTAGATAACCAAAGAAAACTGCACTGCCAATATACCAGATGACGACGATGATGATGATGGTAAAAATGGCACACTAGCCACAGTGTATAGCTTCCAGAAATGGCTCCATGCAGCTGCGTCACCTGATGAAACCGTCCAGCTTCGATCCGGTCCCACGAATTCGTTGAAACGTCGTCCGCTTGTCTCGTGCAGTTGATGGAGACTGCCTTGTTATAGGAATCCTGTATCAGAAGATAAACAAGAAATTTTGACCTAAAATGTTCCTTGTTGAAAGAAGAATGTTATCATGTAGTGATCGTGCTCGATGTTATCGAGGTGTATTACTGTGCAAGTTAATGAGTTGACAAAAACAATCTTTCAGGTTCGGCTGTTGGAAAACTCCCATTTGGATGGACGTTTTGTGACCCAACTTCACATCCAAACACACAGCTCACCATAGTGTATATAATATATACCACGTGTCTCAAAAACTGTCTTAATCCAGCCATAGGCATATATTCATCTCAGAAACGGCTAAAAATGGGGTGCTTTTATCTCCCATATTTTGTTTGGTTGTTTCATTTTAATGGTACATGTATATCATAGGCACTATACCAATTATTACGTCCACTTCAGTATTCGCATTTATGGTGTACAAAAAGATCCAGTCAAAATGTTTTGACCCGCCACTCGTTCAATACCGAAATTTAAACGTATCTTCTATAGTCATTTCTTGTATAAAGGGGGTATTAAATTCCTGAAACAACTGTACTTAAGAAATTTCGAAATTTGATGGATAATTATAATCAACACGAGAAGACTGAAGCATGTTTTCCTACCAGCACAGCACTAGGAGCGGGGGCGTGTTCCAGTTCAGTGGTCGTACCGTGTGGCGACGCGTGGGATCGGGGCATCAGGCGGCGAGCGTTCGGTGCGATCGTCCCGGTGGAAAATGTACGGTCATCAATAATGACATCAATATGTGTACCAGTAGATACCCTCTGGTGGGCGGTTTTAAAATTATGCTAGTTTCAAACTTAAGGTCCATGTTAAAACGTGAAATTCCTGGGTTTTGTCACTGGTACGCTTCCAGAAACACCATAATAGGTACAACTGAACACCAGCGTCGCTGTGCACCGAACAAGCTCGATGTGGATACGCCCAACTCTTCATCAAATGCAGAGGGTTGCTTATGAAATGCCTGGCACATTCTTCCACAATAAAAGATCACAAAATCATCCCTCGTACCTTTGTCAAAAATGACGCCACTCTCAAAGGTATGCAAAATATTTTAATTATCCTTTGTATTTCTCGGGCCACCTCTTCGCTGCAACCAAACTGAAAAGACGTCTTTGGGTACGAATGTAACCTCCCCATAACTGAGCTCCGCTTGAGTAGTCCTACCCCAAGTTCTGAATCAGCGAGTCAGTTTACTCGATAAAGAATGTTCTGTTATTCCATACTTCTTCGCTGTTGCCTGATTGAAGGGACGTCTATTTGGTACACTACAAGCTATATGCTCCGTAGCTCAAGTTCCGAATGAGCGATTAGTTTACTCGATAAAGAATACTGTGTTATTCACTGCGTGTTGTCCCGACTTAGAGTTTTCCATCTTCTGCCAAATTCTTGCCACGTGAGCCTCATTTTATGCGTCTTGCAAGACGTTCTGTAAGACCCACAAGACACGGAAGGGGAAGGGGAACCAACCAATTTTCTTATCATCTTAGGTTTCCTGTCTGCTACTCCGGAGGTCAGCGGTCGGTGAAGAGAGGGGCCAACAAACGAACGGACATTGGGAGTTGAAGGTACACACCTTGGCTATAAAAATCTCTCAAATTGTCACCACTTAAAGGCACAACGTATCATTTGAAACGACTCAAAATTTGACTTCATGAGTTGACAACAACCTTATTCAAAGTGTTGAAAGCAATGGTAACAAACATCTCGCATGAAATTAATTTCACCAGAGAGGTTAGTTGCTGTACTGTACAAAGACGAGATGTTTACAGTCCCGTTATTCGTTAGGTCTAACCAGGTCTAACATAGTTATCGAACATTTTAAAAAGTCTTTTGTGCTAAGGTTTTTGGAAACCAGTTTGATACGTAACATGTTTGATATGTGTCCCTTGGAATAGGCTTATTTTTGGCGTCAATGTCTTGGCATGTCGCCCTAACTGGCAACCCGCCGAGACACACATGCCATCAACATTACCGTGACTGGCGTGCATTGGGAACTTTACGTGACCCGTCAGAGGCAAAGGTCAAATTAAAATGGCTTCCGGTCAATTTCGGTCAATCATGGTCGCCGATGGCTATAACATGAAGGGAAATGACAGAAATGTTCAACTCGACATGTCATAGGGGGCCTACACTCTCGATTTGCTATTTGGGGACCTCGCGATAAAATGGTGCATCGTAATATTATTAGGCCTAGGCAAATATATACTTTCATTCATATGTTTATGTGAAACGATCTTACCTTATTAAACCTAAATTAAAGGAGCGTGTTCAGATTTTTCTTGAAAATATATTTCGTTTGAACCTATCATATAAAATGCCTCCCCAAAATACTATCCATTGGAAGAAAACATGAAATTTGCAATCTCCAATTTGGATTGGATGCGAGAGCAAAAATGTGATCTGGACACGCTCCTTTGTTATATTTCAATTACCACCACTCCCACTCCCCCCTCCTCCTCCCCCTTTGGTTTCTGAAAGGGAATTTAAAACAATAAATTTGACATTATACGCGATATCGGGAGACAGGCTGAAACATTTCCGCATCCATGCTAGGAATTAGTTGCTTGATTTGTTTCCATCTTTCTGGAGCAGTAATTGACAAAAATATTGCAAAGGTCCGTCAAAAATCGGCCGCAGAAATTTACCCGAAATAATTGACCATTTATATAGCAGATAATTATCTTGCACATAGAATCATTCCTTGTTTTGTATACGAAAATGGACGATTTTATACGTTATTTAAAAGACATTAATGTGGTGTGTCTCTCAAAGATGCCAATATTGTGACTTGTACGAGAAAAACGAATTGAGAAAGTTCATCATCGGCCTATACTACATTTATCTGCATTTCTATAATGCAAATTAATGAAATTCTCCTTGGCTAGTATACGCGCGGTTTCCTCTATGGCATTTTCTGCACACTTCCGGCCATATGTAAATCCAATCACATCGTTCCAAACTGGTACTTTCCCAGGGTCACGCGGCTGGCGAGCTTGGATTGGCCGTAAATTACGTTTGAAGCGTGGAAACAGTTGCAGTTGTAATACCAGTGTTGAAAATGTACTTTTCCATTGCTTAAAGGGCCATTGAAAAATACACGATTTGTCAGTTAAATCCCATCTTCGCAAGGCCGTTGCTCCCACACAGAGTTGCAACGGCCTTGCGATAGGGAGATGGTTAAATCCGTGCTTGGTAACTGTTTTATGGTAATGTGAATTTGCATATTCATGACAGTTGTGATGTCACACTTGGGGACTCTCATGAGTGTCCCATTGGTTTGTGCACAAATATCTCCCCTGCTTTCTTCAAATTTAAACGTTTTCATGACCCTTGCGGTTGCTTTATAACGTTAGATCCCTGCTCTCGGGCAAGCTAAAAACTGTGGTGGAAACTGAAGCAGTTTGCCACAATCCCAGTTTGAATTTTCATGCGTTTCCTTTATTTTTAACTGGTGGGTTCCCTCAGTGACATCACACAAACAGCGCCCTCTCTTGGCAAGGAACATTTATAATGTCAAACGAGCTACTACTCTTTGACTATAAACCAAAATAAAGACTTGTATTGTCTTGTTCGTGCATGTATAATGATATCACGTACATTGTCAAAATGTTAACCAGAATTGACTGACCATCAGGGTCTTAATCTGGACCTCCCTTTAATACGCTCACATTTTAAGTTAAGCCAATTATTGCAGTGCATACTTTGGAGTTGTGAAATATCGACTTATCGATATTTTACAACTTCAATGTTTTCGACTGAAAATCTGACGTCTTCGAAAAACTACACAATAAGCCTAAACCTTGAAAACGCCGCGGTGTTTCGATCGTATTTGTGACCTATTTTGTTTGTTTTATACTCTTTTTAAAAACATTATAGTTGTCATGTTCTCCTTGCTTGCCAATCCCAAACCAGCGATTGAACTCTGCCATATCCGTGAATTTGCTATTTTTAGAACCACATGTCTGGGCTATTTGTAACTCCCATGATCTGATTCCAGGGGGTTCCCATGATTTAGCCAAAACGGGGCATGATTTTCACTGATGATCCAAAAATAATGTCTGTATCAGTTCTATACATTTAAGACGTTTGGTATTGTGTATGTTGAACTTTGACCAATAATAACGCACTAAAATCTAGTTTTGTGTTAAATTATGGAGGAAGGAACTTGGCTAACATGATTTTAGCAGGTTTTATAGTGCTTATATTTCCTGCTTCCATGGGTTCAGGGCCAACGGGGCAGTGTTAGGCCTTGACTTCAGTCATGACTTTTTAATATGCAGGCCGTCTAATTTGAATACCAAGATCAGTCGGGCACATTTTCATCTTGGCAGAAGGATTAGTTAAAGGCACAGGCTCGTCAGCAATGCGCGCGCGCCAAATTCGTACCTTTGGTACATGGAGCTGCGTATTTCGTGGCACGAATTTGGCGGGCGCATTGCCGACGAGCTGTGCCTTTAATAAGGTGCGTATATGGACCCCCATTCCCCAAATGTTATAGGGTACATAATTAAGTAGTCATTACCCACACTTGGACCATATTTTTAAAGTGTCCATTCTGTATGAAAGAAGGTAATAAACCCCTTGTGTAATTTTTCACAATTTGATTTTTATAAGAAATTGTAGGCCTATGTACCCTCTTGTAACAAAATAGTTGTTCCTTGTGTAGGCCTAAAGCGGGCCTCCCACTGTGCGATTTTGGCCACGAATGTCCTACGAATTGGTACGATTTATCGGAGACTGCCTATAGACTCTAATAATAATAATAGCAAGTTCTTATATAGCGCATTCCATGTCTGTCGACATCTCAATGCGCTTTACAAGTACCTAGAAACTGCCTAAACATCGAGATACATAGGCGTGTGGCGCCTTCGGCTGCCAAACCAGGAACACCGGGGAGAATCCCCTTCTCTTTACGAATGAATGCTCTGGGATCTTTTGAGTGCGTTACACAACACACTGGACCAACGGCTTTACATCCCTTCCGAAGGATGGAGCAAGTGTGTTTAAGTGCCTTGCTCAAGGGAACAGGCACCGCAGCCGGGGATCGAACCCGCAACCCCAGGTTTTAACCCGAGTAATGCGAGCCAGTGGCCTAAACCGCTCGGCCACGTACTCTACACACAATCGTAGCTATTTCGTGGCAAAAATCGCACAGTGGGAGGCCCGGCCCGCTTTAGGACCATTGTGTAGGCCTAAGGACCATTTTCAAGGAGAACACATTGTCGACAAGAATTAACGTTCCAAGGGAAAACAACTGCATTATAACGAAATGCTTGTGGAGGTAATTTTACGGGAACGGTCGTCAAAACCAGCCAAATTGTACAAGAAAATCTCTTCGTATAATTTTTAAGCTGAAAAGTACACTTTTTGTAAAAAAGAAAATGCTAGTCCGAGCATTTGATAAGGCCTCCCAAATTGAGGGGCCGGGCCGGGGTAAATTCCCCACATTTTACAGTACCACACCTTTTACCAAAAAGCCACAAACGAGCCCCATTTCGACGTGGTCTTTTGTCGTGGTTGGCAAATCGTGTGCCCTTATATGGCAGGTATCGTGTGTATATACATATGGCCCTAGAGTGTCCTTCTTCTTATGCACCATGAATGCACCAATTGACTCGTGTGTATTGAAATTGGCGTAGAACTTGAAAGACTGTTTAGGTCGGGTCATGTCCTGGACTGGCCGTTCAATGACTGTTGCTTCCCTAGGACCCATGGGGTGCTAAAAACGGGCCATTCCAAAACCCAGGCCGGGGTTAAGTCAATGCATGGTTTCAATGCCAGCAATGTAGCCCCATAAATCTACGGTACGTTTGTGGAATGAGTGGTCTCGTAAAATCTGCCAAGAGCACCGTTTTGTGTCCAATATTATACGTACATGCATTGAATAATTTTGTGCATAATACCATCAACTTTATAAACAAAAGAAAAACTCTAAAACATTCCAAGCCGGAAACATCTTCCTCCATAATCAGAATTGTTTGAGACGAACAATCACATAGACCCTACTTGTTATTTTTTGAAAGAACTACGAAATTTTGGGAAGCTTGCGTTTTGAAAGAACACATTTGCACGGTTTGAAAACAACATGGCGTCGGTCCTTTCGCCATTATTATATAGGCGTGACTATGGAACCCATGTGCGATATCGCTGTTTTACCCGATAGCGATTTGCCAAAGAACGAGCCAGCATTATCTTTATAAAACTGGCACCACATCCTGCCGATTTAGGGCCCCTTCGATAATCCCAAAATGATGTCCCTTTTGCCTCATCTCGGCCTACAAACCGAGCATGACTCACCTTATATACTCGCTCTTCTATAAACTATCACAACCATGAGCAATCTAAGCGCAGTCTACCACAGATCTTGTTGTCACAAACCCAAAATGGATTACTCGGCTTATTCACACGTAAAGATCCCTGCTGCACACGATCCTGCCGTAAACACTGGTCCTCATTAAACTGAAGCTGATGAAGGAAAAGTACATTTCACCTTGACTCAGCCCGCGGTTTGCCAAGCATTGAACCCTTGGTCGCCTTCTGCCTGAATGACCCAACAGCTTGGTATGTGCCATGATTGTGAATCCGCTGTACGGAATCGGACATGACTAAGCGGATGCTGGCTGGATATGACGCCGTGAATCGGTGCCGAAACACGGCCGAGTTTCGCTCTCGCCGGCGCCGCTACCATGTCAAAAAATTGTCGGAAGATGAAACATGAAAATCTATACCACCAAGAAACAATGGCGTTTCCGTGTGTCCCTCGTGCTTTATAACACAAATATTTCGCAAGGACGATGGTTTTTATGACTGAAAGCAGAATAAAATTGTGTTACTGTCTGGCCTTCAAATTAGGCATATGAATGATGCACTTAACCTAATCAAATGCGTGTCATCTCTGTTCCTGGCGCGTGTTTTTTATCCTTTTTTTCTGAAGGAACTAAAACATTTATATTATGCTAAAAAGACTAATTGCATGATGGCGACAGGGTTATTTAATTAATACATTATTCGTATAGACTTCTGTGTGTAGCGTAGTGCAGAAATAACAAAAAGTGTGGTAAATTCTTTGGCGGCGTATCTAAATCTGGTTCACTAGTACAGTAGTACTAGAAAGTATTTGAAAGAATGAAACAATTGTGTTTAAAAACATCATAGGCCTTTTTTTGTTAAAATAGCAAAAATTGTCTCCACCGAAATGTGCACATGCTGTTTTATGAATGAATCAAGTATAAAGTAAGGTACACAAATAATGTAACTGTGCATCATAAGGTCGCCTCATATTAAAAAGGAATACCATTTTGACCGCCGCCCCCATGTTTCCAATAAGTCGAAAGTCGGGGGTTCGAATTCTACCCAAAAACTACATGTATGCAGTCTATAATCATAGCACCTATCAATTGTTTCCCCCCCCCCCCCCCCCCCCCCAACCCAACCCTCTCGCTGCCCTACCCCCTAGGTGGGGGTTTGGTCACGTTTTTCATGACCCAGGGTGCCGGGGCATTTGACCCATTTTCTGTGCAATTTTTGCGCATGTTTTTCACCCGAGGGTGGGGATTTGTCACCTAAATGTTGCCCCAGGGGTGGGGATTTTGTCACGCAAAAAGTGACAATCCCAACCTTTTAGGGGGGGGGGGGGGGGTGTAAACAAATGATAGGTGCATAATATATCAATAATTTAAGTCAACTTTGCTGGAATTCTCGACAAATTTGATAATAAAATGTTGACTTTCTAACACCACGTAATAGTGTAACAATGGACTAAACTTGGTTGTCCATTCAGTTCATCCATGTATAATGATGATCTGGATATGACTTTAGGCATAGAGCTATATCCAATGACCTACCTTCGTATGGTTTCGCTCTACACGATGCGTGCATGTGAGATTTTGCAGAGCGATGTTTGTAGGACAATATAGTACATACATGGTGGGGCGGGAGTTTGTCCCCAGAATTCCCGGTTGAAAGGCGGAGAGAAAGCCCGCTTAACGGCCCAAGAAAGCACCCATCACTAGGTCCCAGTGTATAAACCACGTACTCCTGAGAAAACGATGAAAAGGGAGATAAGTGGGGTAAATTCTGATTCCAACCCATGATCGCGATGTTGCTCGTTTGCTAGACTGGTGGTCTGTGATGGTCTACCGCAACATACTACTACAACGATCCCATGCAATGATTAAACACAACAGATGATCTACAGATCACAGTCACGGCTAACGTTTCCATATCCAATCCAGCCATACACAACTAACACTGACTTGGCGCCTTACTATTGCCGTACCATGAACTAAAAAATGGTCAATATGCGACGAGCGGTATTACTATTATTAGGAATGAATGAAGTTATACAGAAAAGAAAATGAAAATGATTTTTCTGCGTGTGTGGGGCCAAATCAGTGAGGCATTGCGACCAGCGGGGTTCAGGGCCAGTAGGCCCCGCCCACCGACCCTTTTCGTTGCTGAGTTCACGGGGACTAGGGCACTGGATCGCTCAAATGAGAATTACAGATAATAGCAGTTGGATCAAACTGCTTTGGAGGCAGGGAACCGATACGACTATAATAGATACCAGCCTATCCCTCACGACCTATTCATGATCAACTATGCTTGACATGTTAATTTCTTTGGCTACACTCCACATTGCATGTATTATGACTGGCAACAAAATGTTTAGATTCACTTTCACTTATTTTTTCACTTTTTTCAGTTTTGTTGTACGCTTTTAAATTTTTTCGATGCAAATGTACTTTTTTTAAGCCATCAACGTAGATCCACGGTAATCTCCTTGTACATGTATATTGGTATGTAAATATTCTTGAACACAATTTAGCTAAGTTTGTAAATTTAAAATGAATGAATTAAATAAAGATTTTAGAACTTCAAGTTCAACAACTTTTCAACAAAACCATGCACACACTTAAAACGTTGCACATTATGAACGGAGGATTTTTGTAAAACAAAAAGTGGGAATCGCCAGTACTTTTAGCTTACACCTTAAAAATGGTGTTATAATATAATGCATGTATTCATGTTATAATATAATGCATGTATTCATGTTATAATATAATGCATGTATTCATGTTATAATATAATGCATGTATTCATGTTATAATATAATGCATGTATTCATGTTATAATATAATGCATGTATTCATGTTATAAAAATATAGTGCTTAATTTCAATGATGCCAGAAACAAATGTGCAATTTGAGTGTCGTCACAGTACAGTCCAAAAAAAAACCAGTCCCAATCCACTTAGTACGACAGATCACGCATGGTTTATCAGAAGACGCCATATTTAATCATCTGAATTTCTTAGTAGCAGTTATAACACACCTAAAAAGGACAAAAATAATATCTGACCACGGACATTAATTTACTTTATTTTCTTCCCAACGGTATTAATAAAGGATTAGACCAGCCAAAATTCCGACACGATCAATAAGTTTCAAACGGGCTTATATCACTTCCGCTGAATGCACGGAGTCGGCCATTTTCAGAAATATCCTACGGGCACATTATACGCGGTCTATATATTACTTCCACACTTTGCCCAATGGCTGCGAATACTTAATGTTCACGCGCAAACCGAATAACACCATTAAAAATAAGCCTATTAATATAACACCAAGGAATTTACCGTATATTTTGTCTCTAATACATTTCTGCTGAATGTGACATATAGAATTTGCGTTTTCACGACTGTAGCGGCTGCTTGCAATGGGAGGGGCGGGGTACACGTGTTTGTTTACCTTCCCCTCTCTCCCTCAAAAAAGGGGGATACGATCTAAAGCAACTTGTATACAATTGGTAATTTTCATGTCTGTGTATATATCCCTTAATTTACAACTTACAAAGATGGTGCTATGTAGAGAGTATAATTATTAATATTCAATTATAAATATTCTTCTGCCTTCTCGACAAACAATCGCACGTATTTAATCGGGAAAATTTAATATCAGTCTGAAAATAAAATGATTCCGCTAGATGTATGTATTTATACGAGATTATTCCTGAACAAAAAGTAACATTTCAGCTGAGCTGAGAGTGTTTATATATATATTTGGTAAAACAAAGTTGTTTAACAAACTGACCCGGTCCACTTTACGATATAGTTGCCTATATACTTTACAAAGAGTTTGCGTTATCTTATCTAAACGCAGCAGTATTATTTTATCAGTAACACCAGGCATTACACTGATATTATCTAACCTTGTAGAATGGTATTGATATAGAACTTTAATGCTAGAACATGTGGCTCTGTATTAACAGGGCTTAGCTCGGGCCTGCGTGCAAGCAACGCAGCGCAGCGGAGTCATTATTTCATGGGCTTAATGGATAAAACGTCTGGCCGACCCAACGCGGGAAAACACGGTGCGGAAATGGCTTCGTGGTGTAGGGCCTACGGCTGTAGGTTTGCATCAAGAACAACGAAAAAAGGCTCCATAATCTGATTTTTATGCTATTTTATTAATATTCAACTGCCTTTTGTTTTATATCTGTCGCCGTGATTGTATTTTGCTATTTTGTTCTGATTAAACCATACAAAACCAAATAATAGCAATATTACATTGTACACTGAATCGGTTTTATTTGGAACATGCATTTTGTATAAAGAAAGCAAAACTGATAATTTGTACACCTTGTTATAACTATTTAATTATATTGCAAATTTTAAATAAAATGGCGTGTTAATTTTCTTGTTTTCCTAAACTCTATCTAATCTTGGCTCATTCTATCGTGGTACCGAATGCAAATTGCGCAGTTCATCCTTTCTTTCTGATCTTTCTCCGTCGAAATCGCTTGACAATATTTCTGTCTTTCACTGGTTGGTATAAACCATAACGATGTAAGGTAGCAAAAGAAATTGTTAGATTGTTACCTTAAGACTTCATCGTGATGTTCCCACGTAGGATGCTTTTATAGGTGTGGCTATATCATTTGCTTCATCTGCATGGGCCGGCAACCTGTCATACCGCATCCACTGTGCTACCGTATGGCAATTCTGCACCCTAACACCTTGGTAGATTCTCCTTGACACGATTTGCTCAAGCAGCATCAGAGAAGGGTCCTTTTGCTCCCATCACGTCGGTTGTCTTACACAGAGCTCTCAAAACAGTGTGTCCAATAGTTTCCACATTTAGAAGACATTCTTAAGATGGCTCTGCTGCTTAGCGCACTGTGCGCATATTGGCGTGTACCACTGCAACATGACTGCTGCGATGAGTAAGTTTATAGTAGGCGTTGACGTGCGGAGATAAGCGCGTTGGTTGCATGCTATGTGATATAGCAATAGCGCGCGGTAATAGAAACCGATGACAAATACGATGATATGACTGATCCATTTCATCATTTGACACAATCCTGGCACCGTAACATTTCCTACGGTCAGATATTTCTGTCCTCCCATGGGGTTACGATCCTCAAGACACATTTTTCGTCTGATTCGTCATTTTATGCCCGGCCGGCCCTCAATGATCAAAGATTTTGTTGGCCAATGTTTCCTGTTACTAAGCGGTCAACGTCAGACACTGATTTTAAATCGCGATTTATTTCATTTTGTAACCTTGAGCGAATCGAACGGCATTACACATTGCGGAATACGCGACAACTCTCAACCAATCAGCGTCGAGGTTTAGCCTCTGTTGCTACCGCGCATGACCGTCCAACTGACGTGGCGCTACCCTATTGGTTACTCTTATAGGAATAATTATGCACTGCATCGGCGGTTGGTTACATACGTATACAGACGAGCCAAATCTCTGTTGAAAACCCTCGCTATAACATATGACGAAAGTTATCACCGTGTTTCGATGAAAAATTTCCTGTTATTAACCTCCAATAATTTTGTAAAAAATATAAATAAGGTTACCATACCACTGTATCCATGGCGACAGGGGGGGGGGAATCAACTTTGATTTACCTAGGACAACAAAATTCAAAAATGTTGTTGCCCTAGTTGCAAAGACGAAATACTTGAATTTTATACTAACTTACCCAGTATACACGGTAGTTCTCCGTATATTCTGTTGCTGCTCGAGCGTCATCCCAAGTCATTGGTCCCCTGCAGAATACCGTAACAGTTCTATGATATGAAGGCTACCGGTAACCAACACAAGAACACCTTGCACGACCAGAGTCCCTCAACCGACGGGTGGTATCCATGGTTTGAGGGACTCTGGTCGAACTTTCACAAACTTGTCCTGTGTTGTACCGGGGCTCAAAGTGTAAAAGTAATAATTACGCCCACGGGTTGAGGTTTTGCCCCATTTTGTGATTTTGGCGCGAATCGTGCTAAACGAATGACCATCTGTATTCCCGCTGGCGGGTCGAAAGGGCTCGCTTTCGCCTTGGGACGATTCTTGTGTGTTTTGTCTCCATCATTTCAAATGTATCTCACATATGCTTGGACCTTTCAACTTACATTTGTCTCGAGAACTTTGGCTCACTGTCCCGTCTTTTGTAGATTTCTTGGTCATTAAAGCGCCGTAAACGGTCACTGAAGTCGGTCTAATTGTTTGTATCACGGACAGATTACAAAGTACATTATATTGTCCAAAGAGGGCGCTGTTTGAGCAGGTCACTCTAGTCTTAGAGTCTCAGGCCCAGCAGAAAAAGGTGGACACACAGGTTTTCAACTATAAAAAGTTATTAGAAAAGTACAATTTCTCAAGATAACTGCATGCAGAGTATATACAAGAAGAGAACCTCTGGTGCTCAACTACTTACCAATCGAATGTACCGGTGCGCACAATATCAAGTAGCATTCCAGTCAATATTTGAAGCAAAATTTATAAAAATCTCCAACAACAAAAACTGAAAATTTCCGAATAGTGCATGCTACTGTACGACATCCGTATATACTCCCCAAGACGTTCTTCAATTGTCTTGGTGCATCCGCCGAGATAGGCCGGCTGAGATGTCATCATTGTGAAGAGTCCACTGTGGGAAGATTCTTGAGCTTCCCTTCGCCGAATGGAGCAGTATGCTCATCAAAATTCAGCCAAATGGACCTCGTAAAGCAACGTCCAGCCTGCAATTTGATGAAAGTCCGACCACGCCTGGTATACCGTATAGCTGAATCTTTTTATAGCTCCATGGCTGAATGAAACTCGCACGGCAGTCACACACCGCATGCAGGAGGCGCAGGCGCCATTAGGAGAGCCGACCCGTGACGCTTAATGAACACTTTGATTTGGTTCGCATCAGGGACCATGGCATAGCGCGCGTTGTTCGACGTCCAGCGACCTGAAAATGGATTGCGGCAGCTGCTATGTCGACGTTTTACACCCAGCCTGGGCTAGTCAGCGGTGGCTTTCACGGTTCACATGTTATTCTGCACCATTTGCTCTTATGCAAGGGATCTGGGTATTATTTTGTGTGTATGCCCTGCACTGAGTGCCAAGACCACAAGACAGATATGTTGCCTTTATGGTTAATTTTATGGGATATTCGGCAACTAGACCCTTCAGACCATCATCTTTAACTTGACTGTATTATCAACTCAAGATGATGAAGAAGGAGAGACTTTTAGGAGTGGGAGGAAACCCCAAGACAGATATCATAACAAAGCCGAGATCTGTTCATAAACCTTGGTTTAGACATCCGGAAAATCCTTATTGCCTAAATCTTGTTCCCAGCTTCATTCACCTGAAAGTCAGTAAGTTATGAATCTAGAGCACCGACTGGTAACACGTGACAAAAGTAGCAACCAATAAAAACAAAGGGGTAGCTGGTACTTTTTCATTGGCTGAAAACAGTATACCAGAAAAACTTCAACTGAAATATAATCAAATAATTAACATGTTTTATTTAAAGTAAATTATTGATTATCAACTCAAGATGATGAAGAAGGAGAGACTTTTAGGAGTGGGAGGAAACCCCAAGACAGATATCATAACAAAGCCGAGATCTGTTCATAAACCTTGGTTTAGACATCCGGAAAATCCTTATTGCCTAAATCTTGTTCCCAGCTTCATTCACCTGAAAGTCAGTAAGTTATGAATCTAGAGCACCGACTGGTAACACGTGACAAAAGTAGCAACCAATAAAAACAAAGGGGTAGCTGGTACTTTTTCATTGGCTGAAAACAGTATACCAGAAAAACTTCAACTGAAATATAATCAAATAATTAACATGTTTTATTTAAAGTAAATTATTGAACAAGAAATTATTTTGGGATTCGAACCTACACTTCAAATTTAAGACACCAGCGCTCTAACTGTTGTTGGACCAACCGCCTTATGTTTGGGCCTCAGTGGTGGAAAATCCAGAGGCCTGATTCGAGGTTGACCATGATCTATGCCTTCCCGAGCAAGGTACCCAACGATACATGCCTCGTCCTTCGGATGGGATGCAGAACCGAATGTCCAGCGTTTTGTATCATGTGTATCATGCATTAAAAGTTATTTGCATGCATAAAAAAAGAACTTTGGTGTACTTCTGGTTGGCAGTTTTACAAGCCGATCCACTGTAAAATCAACTTGGTATTAAGAACTGCAGGCAGGTCCCATGTTGCTTTGTCAATTTGAAATTCGTCTGTATAATGTAACCGTTCGTAAGTACTTGACACAACTCTATACTGTGATCATAGAACCTCGGCTGAGTGATTGTTAAGGGAACAACTGACTGCTCTCACGATTGAAAGCAGTCAAAACAGGGCTAAAAACAGGTTGAGATGTAGGACTTTTATAATTGAAGCTTGAACTAGCTAGGTTCCATCGAGGCAAAAAACCGCCCGGGGCTAGACGCCAACGGTCCGGTCCTGCCTCGTGCAGATATACAACAAGCATCCTGCGTGTGCACAAAGAACGGGGTGATTTTGGCGGCATTATATAGAATTGGCTCTGATCCGCATGGGTGACTTCTATTAAATAAAGCCATTTTTCATTTCACAGAAGGTTTTTGTGTAATTTCCATCGTTCTGCCTAAACGCCAGCTGCCAGGTCTCATTATGACCATGATTTCCATGGGCCCGCATTGGTTGGACTGGTTCAAGGTCCTTATGCTGTTGAATATGTAGGAGGGACTGAAAACCAGTCTACCATTCCCAATCCATCGAAGCTGCACTAAAATGAAAACGTCACCCTTTGTGTGTTGTCAATGTTACTGGGTTGACACAACCTGTGAATTGTTGCCGTGCTTCAGCAATGGACGTTTCAGATTCCTAGCAAATGTCTAGACCCAGTTACCTGACAACTGACGGCACACTTTGTCTCACTAAGCCTGACCATTGTCAAATCAGTTTTTAATTTCATTGAATATTAATGTATTTTCTCCTTGGTATTATTTTATTTACTCTGTCCATAATTTTTAGTTGTTGGTCGTTTTTGTTTAATTTTGTTTATTTATTTTTTGTTTTGCATGCTTTAAATGCTTTATTTATGTGTACAGAACTTTTACTGATACTTATTTTAATATTTATGTTAATTGATCCCATTCCTGTAATTGGCGGTCCTTCAGCTGTTGGATGTGGTGAATGAATGAATGAATGAATAAATAAATAAACGTTAGTAGTCTATGGAGGAGCCAAATATTGGGCAATGCTCATTTATACATGTATACACCGAGCAGAATTAAGTTAATTAACGTCTTTTTAGCTTTTGCATGACGAATTTCAAATAAGTATCCGAAACGTTGCCGTCTCCAACATGTATTACATGTACATCGATCAGTACAAGGTTTGATTGCTAACACTGGAGAAGTGGTTTCTTTCCTTCATGTTTGAAGTTAGCAGCCAGATGATATTTTAGTTCATTATTCATCAATAATTTGAAAACAAAGGGAGAAACTGAGATGCCAGCAAGTTTTCGCGATCTTAAAAAGAATATATTACGTAATTTGGTACAAGATGCTGGTTTGAAATATGCAACGACCATCACTGCCGAAGTGATTACGTCCCATTTTGTTAGTTGCCCAGGCAATGGCTCTACACTAAAAATTACTGACTCTGTCTCTGTGCTTTTGCAATAGACAGCCGAAGTGTGACGTACGCGTGTTCCCATGGCGATTGGCTCTAAACATCATGGCCGTCGGGAAAAGTACCATTGCAAAAGCACAAGGCCACGACGTCACACTTCGGCTTTCCATTACAAATCCATGGCAATTTCCCGAACATGTTTCTGGTCGATGACGCGAAAACTCGGACCAGGTTTCTCGGTGAACGCATGGGGGCGCTAGTCACGTTTGTCGATGAAAACCTCAAACGGGGTCCTTTTCCAAATCTCGACTCCGTCTTCAGACTCCAGGCTCCGGCTTCATGCGGCTCCGACTCCAACCGCATCCGGCTTCACTTCAGCGAACAAACCAAAAACCGTTTGGAACACTAGTCGGGCCTACCACTCTTTTTCACCGGCTTTTTTTAAGCGCTATAAGCAGACGAGTTTTGTCGGCGGCAAAGTTTAGCAAACCTGCAAAGGTTTTTGTTGCTGTCACGTACGTGATTTTCCAGTTCATGACGTCACGAAGCCGGCCGAAGTCACCTCTTTAGTTGACTTCGTTTTGGAGCCTCATTTGGGCCAAAACGAAGCCTCAAAATGAAGCCTGAAGCCGAGCCGAAGTTTGGTATGCGGCTTCAAGATGGCGGAATGGAGACGGAGCCGGAGACGGAGACGAAGCCGAGATTTGAAAAAAGGCCCAGTTCTCTGTCGGGCTGAATTTTGCTTCCGATTGGTAACTCACAACTTTGGCAACGCACAAAGAGTGAAGTTTTGACTTCAATGGTTTATTAAGGGACATGTCAACAAACCCTGACGTCATACACAGCTAAGGAGCAAGTTCGGGCGGGCGACTCTATTGGCTGCGTTCGGGCGTGTACTCGTGTTGACACGAGTATACTCCTGCGCGCGCGAACGGCAAGAATAACTACACTCGGGTCAATGAGAGGGAGCTCTCGCTACTCCCCAACAAATGGGGAGTGTGCTCGTACTCCTGGGCTGCGTTCCAAACACGCGAACGGTTCGTTAACGTTGGCGGCAACGTTTGCTCATGTGGAATGGATATTGATTGTGTATGTATCGCCAACGATAAGGGAGAAAACCACGAAAGGTGCAATTTTGTCATTTTCCAATTTGCAAAACATCGTCAGTCGTCTTTCATGTCGCGTGTGCCATTTTGAAATGCCTAGTGAACATGGCGAACAACTCGCGAACAACTCGAAAGTTTGTTGGCCAACGTTGGCGAACGTTGGTGGCGCACATTACGTTCCACTCGAATTGTTGGCCAACGTTTGCAAACGTTCGCGTATTTGGAACGCAGCCCTGTCAAATGTCATGTGATTTGTACGAAGATGGTGGAATATGGGTGGGATTTTTGGTGAATTTGCCCAACGTGTCAACTCAATAACTGAAACAACAACTCACTCATGTTTGTTTTAGACTGCCTCAAAGGTTCTCACGACTTACGGTCTGTATTTTCTTCAGTTTCTTGTGAGCAGTAAAACAGTGTTTTTTGTGTAGTCATGGCAAGAGACGGCCATCTTGACCAATGGCCATTTACGCATGCGGACTGCGGACTTGCCGTTCGCGTAATGTGACCCGAGTGCAATGCGCGCACGCATTACTCCCGAATAACGAGAACTGCACGCCCGAACGCAGCCTAAGATACAGAGCAAGCTCGGGCGGGCGACTATATAGTTAACCAGACTAGTACCCCCGGGGCTTGGTTCCTCTAGTCGGACTAGCTAGTAAAACCACGCAGCGTTCGGGTGGCATCTACATCCTATGGTTTAGTCTATAACTATAGTCGCCCGCCCGAACTTGCTCCTAGATGTTACCCGAACGCTGCTTGATTTGACTAGCTAGTCTGACTTGAGGAACCAAGCTCCGGGGGTAGGTATGGCTGGATCCGAATTAGTGGCTTTGGCTGCGGCTGTTGCTATGCTGTTTCTAAGGACTTTCATTGTCCGCCCATAGCAACAGCATAGCAACAGCCATAGCCACAGCTAGCCAAAGCCACTAATTCGGATCCAGCCTTAGTCGCCCGCCCGAACCTGCTCATAGTCTGCACTTCGGACGAATACGTACATTGACGCACAGTCGGTTTGTTATCGAATTAATTTCATGAAGTTCGCTTGGGATATTTAGTGGGTGCATCAAATTGATGTCTGATTCCTCCCAAACTTCACGAAATTGGTTTAATGTCAAACTGTACGTCTTGCTTCATGGGTTTAATTGGTCTAAGTTCACAATTTTATTCAGAACCACATGCCTTTCTCGGTTCTCGAACTTGCTAACGGACATGCAGATGTGCGCCCTCTGTTGACACAACTATAACACTCAGCTACAACAACGTTATAGGTATTTTCTGATAGTTTCTTTTGATTTGAAACCAAAATAAACATTTTTGTTCAACAAATCTTTCCCCGAAGTATAATAAGTTCTTTGGACACGATAGGTCTTTCATTTTGATGGACAGAATGGGCGGGTTTCCAACCTAGCCTACCCATGTAAATCGAACCATGGAGGAAGCTTCCTCCATGATCGAACGCACCCGAACCGAAGACAGGTGAATGTTGATGACAAGCCAACCAGTAAAAACGCCCGTTGTAAATTTGGCGGGTTTCTAAATAGATCAAGCAGTCCCATTGGTTGATACGCATCACGTGATGTCAAAGGGCCACGCGAATCTCTTCCGGTTGTTTGCATGCAACGCATGTGTACCATACGCGTACGTGTGTAGCCTAGCATAAGTCGTGTGTAATTCTATTTTTCTGCAGGCATAAATCTTCCTGAAAAACAAAAATGGCGACTCCCATGTCCCAGCAAAGAAGTAGTCGGTCTTCCAAGACCTTCAAGCATGTCGTGAGCAGCGCAAGCAGCACCAGCAGCGGCACAACTTCCACAAGATCGTCGCCGCGAAGCTTTTCCCCGACGACCATAACTCGGACCCAGGAGAAGTACGAGTTAATGGACTTGAATGACCGTCTGGCAATCTACATCGACCGAGTTCGCTCTCTGGAGTCGGAGAACAGCCGGCTCATGCTCCAGTTGACTACGGTGGAAGAAAGCCAATCACAGGAGATATCCAACATCAAGTACATGTACGAGAAAGAACTGGCTGACATGAGAAAGTTGCTGGATGATACGGCTAAAGATAAGGCGAGGCTTCAGATAGAAATCGGGAAGAACCGTGCGGATTTGGATGAAATAAGACCCAAGTAAGTTCTGCTGTTCCCTTCTGCACCTCCTCCCTCTGCACTGCCCCTCCCCAGTTCTGCCCCAACTCTGCCCCACCTCCTCGCTGGTCCACCTAAAATTAAACCATGTAGGCCAAAAACAAACCTCCATGAATGAACCCGAAGTAATAAAATTTGCCGCCTGCACAAAAAACTCGGACGCCCGGACAAAAATATTCCATTTTCCCCTCTAAAACACTTCAGTTTGGCCGAGTTATTCCAAAATTACAGTAGGTGTAAAGTCAACAAACATGTTTCGCTGGCCGCTGGTTTAATTATCGTTCACTAACCACGCATATTTTCCGCATCGGCGACCTAAATCCCTGATCGATAACAGCTGTGACAGTTGCATGCATCTATTTTGAACAGCGCCCTCACACGGGGTTGATCAGTGTTCGCCGCATGAGGGCGCTGCTCAGCGCGCCTGGACAAGAGTTTAGCAGTGGAGAACACTGAAAAACCATCCAATAATTGTTAAGGTTTTCTGAAGCATTGATGCAGCTGAAATTGTATATTCTTCAGATATGTTATGACCTTATTCAACGAGGAATCCATATAAGGTTTTATCTTGTTAATGGTATATTGACCTTTAAAAATAAAAAATTAACATTTACACTGCAAGCCACAACGAATTTCCTCAAAAATACACAGTGACGCCGAGGTACTGGATCATGGTATTTAATGTGGGGTGTTATGGCCGAGCGGTCTAGTGCGTCGAACTCGAGTTCCTGTGCCAGTACTAGAATATGGGTTCAATTCCGGGCCGTGACGAGTTGTGGCACTTGTGCTCTTGAGCAAGGCACACACTTGTTCCGTCCTTCAGAAGGGATGTAAAGCCGTTGGTCCAGTGTGTCAGGTAATGCACTTTAAAGATCCCAGAGCATTCTTTCGTGAAGAGCAATGGGAGGAAATCCCCCGTGTCTCTGACCGTTTCTAATTCAACTTAGAAGTTGATAGTTATTCGAATATCTATGTTAATTGATCCCATTCCTGTAATTGGCGGTCCTTCCGCTGTTGGATGTGGTGAATAAATAAATAAATAAATTGTTTACCCAAAAATGTCCAATACATACATGTACATATAAACATGTAGGTTTAATTATGATTATAAATTATAAAATAACCTTGGTTTACAAGCATGCTGGGTGGCGCTGTGGCAAGTCATTTACAAAGCCTTTGTAATATCAATAGGCCAATGCCTTTGTATTGTTATCTCTTCAATAGACCCACGCTATCACCAAGGACATTTATGAGTATTCAATATTATTGAATGGTTGACGCTATAACACAAAACCCTGGGGTATTGAAAAAATGATTGTAAACATTTGTCATGAATGGGATTTTCAGGGACCAGGGTTTTTCTACATGTAGCGTGGCTTATTTTGAACAAAAGCTGCCTGTAGGTTGTTGCATGGTGCATTGGTGCTCGGACTGATTTTCTTTCCGCAACAGATGGTTTGATCTAAACAATATTTTCTAGTAATCTATTTTATGTCAGATTTTTTTAAGTAAATGGATTCCTAAATTAAACTGTTAAAAACGGCTGCCTCAGACGTAATGCCAAAATTTGGACATTATTTGACCAGGATTTAAGTTTTTGTCCTGATAAAATTTACCATCATCCCACCCTTTTGTAGAAAATCTTTGGCTACAAAAATTAGAGCAAAGCCAAGACATTTTCCATGTACCCACTCTAAATATTTTTGATCTAAAGAGAAACACGGCTGCTATTTTGTTTTCTTTATTCATTTCTTGGCCTAACCCAAAGCTTCCCCAGGAAATGAGTCCCATTTTTTCATAAGCCACTTCCACATTCATTGACTGGTTGAGATGATAATGAGCACTGTCTAATACACAGTTTGGTTTCTAGGGAAGTGAGGTCGTGTTGCCAACGTTCATATTCTGTGAAATGGTTCAGTTGGGTGATATGCAAATTGTAATTGTAAAAATTATAGTAAAACAAGTGCAATTTAATGTTAGGAGAAAACTTGTGGTTTTAAAAACAGTCAGATCTGGTGAGGATTTTTTTATACTGACGAGAAGTATTCTACATCACACTTGCATGCCTTCATACTACGAGTTCATCTGCATGTTCCGAAAATACGCCTTTACCTACGGTGTAACTGCAGACACCCAGCATTTTATACTTCGGCCAGGTCACTAGATGTGCCAAGAAATAAGCAACCAGTTCAAGGATTGTTTAAAATATGCGATGTTATGAGTATACATGTACATGCATGTATGCAAGAGGGCCAGGGTTATTACTGCAAGGATACATGTTTTCAATACTGGAGAGACCTTTTCCTCCAGGATTATATCTCTGTACAATGTCATTCATCTTCTCTCAAAACAAAAGAAATATCTTAAGTTATATCTAAGATAACTGTGGTCAAATTTCCAATATACCGTATGTAACAAGGACACACAAAAATGTCACAAGTATGTGTCCTATGTTACATACGTTAAATAGGAAATGTGTAGACATGGTTTTCAGAAAGGTATGTTGTTGCACTATTTGTTGCTTAAGTTATCTTCTTAGAACTGTCTCAAGATTTTTTTTTGAGAAGATAACTGGCATTGCACAGAGTTATGATCCTGGTGAAAAAGTCTCTCCAGTATTGAATACAGACTATATGTAAATTTTAGTTCGAATAAGGTTTTTCTGCCCTTGACCTCATCCCACAACCATTCACAATTGGCCCTACTAGTAGTGTGTAACTGTACTCTGTGCATGTTCCATGCCATGCGGTGGCAATGAAGTTTTCACCATGACCTGTACTATACTACAGGGAGTGGCAGCTGAATTCCAACACACACGGCATTGACATTTGACCTTACAATGTTTGGCTTCTGGGGCAACCAAACACTCATTCATTCATACTAGTCTTTTACATGCATGTACATCTTCATAGTAAAGGTTTTGTAGGGACACATGGCTTATATGTGGGGGGATTTGGTGTATTCTCAACGAAACTGACAGGCAATCACTCTGGTAGGATTTGCTACTCTTAAAATTGATCCCACATACATTAGCCATTGATGCGTAGAAAAACTAATCTAGCTTTATAATAGAGACCGAAGCATGATTTGAACATTAAAAAATATAATTAACTTAGAATTAACTTTAAAAGCCATGCATTCACCTTTGGCCGTTTTCTGCTAGATTCAGCCAGGTGAAGCTCAAATTAATAAGCTTAAACGTTACTTGAACCACGAAATATGACCCATGTCCCATTCTCAGTGCTATGTTTCAGTCTATTCCAGACTGCAGAATGTGCTAGCAAGTGTCTGTTTACACGCAACTTTCAGTTCAAAAGGATGACGAGGCATTTTGTTCTGCAAACTAACTCTACCCAACCATTATCTTTAACATCTAAATCTCATCAGTTGCAGTTCCCGCTGCTAAATGATTCAAACCGGTTACTCAACACTGGCAAGCTTGATGGTATACAGAAGGCCGTGGGTTCGAGTCCCACCCAAGCACGCTACTCGCTAGGGAGTTTTTCTCGTAGTGTCTTGGGGAATCCTTGAGTATACAGTGCTGAAATAAAACAGTGTTGTTTCATTTCAGTGCTAATCAAGTAAGGGCAAAATAAACCTTAACATCCATTTTCCTTGACGCAATATAAATCGTTTTATCTCATCATCTTTATTATTATCCAGATACCGACGAGCTGAGAAGGACTTGGACGCCGCCCACAAGCGCATCCAATTACTGGAGGCTTCACTAGGAGAGAAAGACGGACGCATCGGTGCCTTGTTGTATGAGAAACAACAATTGGAAGATGTCATCAACGAGCTCAGGAAAACCCTGGCTAGCAAGGAGAAGCAGCTACAGTCTGCTAAGAAACAGGTGGGGGAGACTGGGTCCTAGGCCGAGTCATGTATAGTGTTGCTTGAGAAATTAGTCTGGGTTCCTGAAAGATTCCTCAATATTTGGGTCTGTTCACAGTAAAGGGGGCATTTTGGCAACACAAACCATATTTTCGAGGAAATACCTTTGTCTGGTCTCAAAATTAAAGAAATAAGTTAAAGTTGTTCTGAAGAGATAATTTCTGCCCAAAAACGGTAACAAATAGTGTGACAACATGCCTTTCTAAAAACCCTGTGTACAAATTTCCAATATACGCTTGTAACCGGGATGGACACTTTAAGCCATCCCTGTTACGAGCGTATATTGGAAATTTGTACACGGGGTTTTAAGAAAGACATGTTGTCAAACTATTTGTAACCCTTTTTGGGCTTAAGGTTATCTCTTCAGAACAACTGAAACTTCTTTCTTTTATTTTGAGACTGGACAAAGGTATTTTCTGAAAAATATGGTCTGTGTTGCCAAGATGCCCCCCCTTTACCGTGGAAAGACTTATTTACATGTCAGTTTATTTGAGCCTGTAATAATTGATTTGAGTGTCTTTCTTGATTGCACTCGGAGTGACTTCTGTGCAGTCAAACCTCAAACTAGAGATCCACAGGACTTTGCAGATTACCTTGTTATAACAGGAACCTTGTATTATCAACAAAAGTGATGAAGAACAAAATATTAAGATCTAAAATGCTCCTTGTTATGAGCAGAATGTTGTATTAACAGTGTTCTTATCAAGGTTCGGATGTGTTCATTCTCAGGTTGAAGAGGAGACAATCTTGCGTGTTGATTTGGAGAATCGTCTGCAGACACTGAAAGAAGAACTTGCATTCAAGAAACAGCTGTATGATGAGGTAAGATATGCAACGCTTTGGTTCGTCCCTTTGTAGTGAGAAACTTCATATCAAGTCCCGGCTTATTCAGTACGTGGGGTACCGTGGCCGAGTGGCTTACAATCATAGGTGAAAACTTGGGGTTGTTGGTTCAAACCTCCCCCCAGCTGCGGTACCTGTACCCTTGAACAAGGCACACGACCACACTTGCTCCATCCTTCGGAAGGGATGTAAAGCCGTTGTACAGATAAGAGAAGACACACAAATCTAAGCGTTTTTTTTAGCGGTAGCGCCTGCACGAAGGGAGAAACCACAATCTTCCTCCCTTCGTGCAGGTGGTTCCGCTGTCGGTATTGGCGGTTAGATTTGTGCATCTTCCCCTAGTAATTCCAGAAATTCAGACAAGTTTGCATTTCAGAGACTTATGTACCATCAACCTTCGGTTTAGGACATGTTCAATGAAGCGCAGGTTTTTAAAATATCTAATCAAGCTTACTGAGAATGGCATTACAATCAGTTTTGCACACAAACTTGCATCTCTGTCCCCGTGAGTTCATCCCGATATCTTATCACTAAACCCAAACCTATATTGATCCTCTACAGGAACTTAGAGAGCTGCGCTCCAAGTCCACAATTGATTTCACAGAGATCGACAACAAAGCTCGCAGCGAGTATGAAAGCAAGCTGATCGAGAGTCTGCAAGAGTTGAGAGAACAACATGAAAGTAAAGTAATCTCACTCCGGGAAGAAACGGAGACCATGTTTGAATCTAAGGTAGGAAAGATAGACCGTATGCAATAGCTGCCATCTTGTAGGGCAATCTTTGTTGAGATTGACAACAGGGCCTCACAGTGACTATGAGAGCAAATTGATTGAAAGCCTGTCGGAGCTGAAAGAGCAACATGAAAGTCGAGTCATCATACTCCGGGAAGAAACAGACCATGTTTGAATCTAAGCTGGAAGGCTGGTATAGACGACTTGCACAGACAGCCATCTCTGTAGGAAAAATACAACTGCATTTCAAACTACATCCGGTATGCGTATGCACATCAAGGAAAATGTTCCAAACACGAGCGCGTTGTAATGTAAAGAAGTAACACAAGAACTCAAAAGAATCGAAATAAATGCAACGTATATGCTCTGCAAGAACTTCAACAATTTTATTATTGAACGTCTCCCTATATATATTACACAGCCTACCATCCTCGACCCCATTACCTCTTATTTCACATTTACCCTGTTGTTTCTATTCTACAGCTGAGTGACTTAAAGGCCCTAGCTGAACGCTACCGTAACGCGTCGGTGTCCAGTCAAGATGAACTGCGAATCATGCGTACTAGAGTGGATAATCTGCAATCGGAACTTACATCTGTCAAGTCCCAGGTAAGTCATCTTCCAATGAAGGGCTCGCAACGAAAATATAAAAATAAACAAAATTCTGACTCTCTGTCAAGATAAAAAAATTGGGAGTAGAAGGGTCTAATCAGGTCTGAAAGCAAATTATTCTGACCATTACCACCTGATGCGGCCAAAGAATGTAGAAGTAGATTGCCTCAGTGAGTAGGTGACATTGAACATTTCAAGCTTCTTTTCTAAACTTATGGACAACACTGAGAAAGAAAATGAGTGTGTTATAGAAGCAGCTCGTCTATTATTCCTTGTTCGTTGTTAATATGTACTTAAAAGCAACCTATTCACGAGTGTCTGTCGAACTATAGTCACTACTTAAAATTGCTCTCAAGTTTTACCTCGACATCAAGTAATGTTATTGGCCGTTGGTGTAAACTAAATGCTTGACCTTTTTAGAAAGCCTAAAATTTAAACATGGACTTTGTTTGGTAAATTCCTCAGAACGACGCGCTCATCTCCCGTATCAAGGACCTAGAATACCAACTCAAGATGGAACAAGACAACCACTATGAAGCTTTGAACGACCGTGACAGGGAACTACAGGCGCTCCGAGATGCTATGGCCAACCAGATGCTTGAATATGAAGATCTTATGAACATCAAGCTGTCGCTGGATACTGAAATCTGTGCCTACCATAAGCTGCTGGAGGGAGAAGAGGACAGGTTAGATTAAAGCATTTGTTGGAAATTATCTTGAATCGCCAAAAGAGACTCTGAGCTCAAATTTAGTCTATTGTAAAATTGCCCAAATTATTTTACCATGTTTGTTACTTTCCGCACCTTTTCCTTCATAGACATGACTTGTATTACCATCACAGGGAATTTTTTTTTTTAAATGCACAAGATGACCAAAAACTGCTTTTTTAGTCTGGGGGTATGTTCTTCACTTTTAATAGAAAAACACCAAAATATATAAACATGATCCTCACTTTTAATTAGTTTATTTTTTTTATCTGACTGTAATTTATTGGCTCTCATACCCTCTTTTGTGGGGTCGAAGAGATGAATAAACCATTCAACCATGAGATCTGATCACGTTCGAAATATAAGGTGTACGAACAGCTTAAGTGCTGATAGGTTGTGTGCCATGGCCTGGCAGCATGTCTAGATAAAGTGAGATGATTCTGACGATTCCCTGACGGCAGCAGTAATAATGGCAACAGCGCTTTGATCCTGAAACGGCTATTTATTTATTATATTTATGTGTACTGAAGTAACGGTGGGTTTTGGTTTTTTATTGACTAGGTTGAAGATCACGCCCTCTCCACCACGCACCAAGTCACGCTTTAGCCAGCGCGTGTCTCGCGGAACCAAACGTCGTCGCGTTGATGAGGAGGAAAGCACCATGCAGAGCTCTACTACCACTGGGCTGGTGTCCATCGTTGAGAGTGACGTCAAAGGGAACTTCATGAAGCTTCAGAATGCTTCCGACCAGGTTAGCTGGTTTTAACGAGTTTGCTATTTTCACCCGAACGCACTGTAGTGTATGGTCGACTGTTTAGAACCAGCCCACAGGGCATGGTCGTGCTAGTCACTGGTACCCATCAGGCATTGAGTGTTTTGCGCGGAACCAGTTGACTAACCAAAGTTGTCAATTGAATGTTAGTGCGCATGTATGTTGCCAGGATAATGTTTGACCAGTAGTTAACTCTAGTTGTGAATTCTTGGGTTTCACCTTCTTGACAACCGGTTGCTATTCGCCATTACTGTGTCCATACTATGGCACGCCAAAGCAAAACTAATTTTAAAAAAATGTTGATGCATATTTTCGCAAATGTTGTGCAAAAAAAACCCGTTGGCATGACTTTTAAATGTTGATAGACTGTTTCAAACCGGCATACCATGCTTTTGTTGGCAAGTTTTTAAAAATGTTGAGACTTGTTTTTCAGGGTTGATGGTAGAATTATCAGTGTTAAATTATTTCCGCTTTGGCGTGCCATACGCGTGACGTCAACAACTGTCATATCCGCCATTACTGTGTCCACTTTCACTTTCTTGACAACTGGTTGCTATCCACCATTACTGTGCGAAAATATGTCAACATTTTTAAAAATTATTTTCGCTTTGGCGTGCTATAGTATGGACACAGTAATGGGGTTAGGGTTAGGGTTGTCAAGAGAGTGAAACCCAAGAATAGAACTTGCTCTCAGTTTATGCACAGGACCAAGCTGCCTTTAACAAGTTTAATATCGTATAAGCTTTAATAGTAAAATGTCTTAAATTTCTACCCAGGACCAAGCTTTGGGCGGCTGGATTCTGAAATACCAAGTGAACGGTGAAGAAGAAATCGGCTACAAATTCACAGCTAAATACATGCTGAAAGCCGGAAAAGAAGTGACTGTCTGGGCGGCCGGTAGCGGACATCCACACAACCCACCCTCCGATCTGCTGTTTAAGAACCAGAAGAGTTGGGGTGTGGGCAAGGAGATGGTGGCTACACTCCTAGACGCTTCAGGAGAGGTGAGTTGGGCATTTAATGGTGGATACTAGGGCTGAAAGCAGGCAAGGAGATGACTGTCTGGCCGGTCAGTTGGGTAGTTTTAATTCACAAAGCAAATAGAGGAATTTTAAATTATCATCGAAAAAATTGCGATGAAATCTACAAATGAAAAAACGTGTGACGTGATACAATTGGCTCAGCATCTGAAACGAGCCTGCTAGTGTCAATCGCAGCATTCGCCCTTAACTTTTTTCCCAACTGGCAAACAGGGCCAGTTGTATTCAATCTTCACTGGCTCGTCGGCATTTCAAGTGGCCCGGTTTAATACCGTTAAAATTTATGGTTGTTCTTTTTAAACACAGTCGACCATTAATGTTTGCAAAAACCACATTTGAAAGAATAAATTAGGAAAATTTGGTAGTCATAAGGTTCTCCCCATTAAAAGTTTGAAAATGTGTGGTACATTTTAGAGCTTTCTGTTTTGTTATAAATTCTCAAGGATGCATGTTTTTGTGCACATTAACCCCTTCGGGACAGGGAACTGCATTTGCAGTTGGGTCTGTCCACGGTAATGGGGTACATTTCTGTAACATTCAAGATCTTAGGTCCCAGTTCACTTCAAATGTCTTAATTTTATCTTTAAATTATCCAGCTAAACTGAGGAAATAACTTTTTCACCAAGGAGTAAGAAAAATAGTCCTACAACATACATTTGTGAAAACCTCGCGCACAAATTTTCCTATTACGCATGTAACAAAGACGGAAAAATATGTCACAAAATTGTCTGTCCACGTTACATGCGTAATAGGAAAATTTGTACACTTGCTTTTCAAAAATGTATGTTGTGGCAGCAATTTCTTACTTTTTTGGGCAAAAGTTATCTCCTGAGAACAAAACAAGGACATTTCTTTAATTCTGAGATAAACTAAAGACATCTGAAAGGAATTATTGACTAATTTTTCAAATGTACCCCATTACTGTGGACAGACCCATTTCTAAGTGTGAGTGTACTCTTGAGGGGCAGTTATACAGAATTAGCCCATAGTACTACCTGGGCAGAGCTGGTCTTTTTCAACATGTTGGCTTGGGGTCAAGTCAGTTTTTGACATGTGACTTGACTCTGGAGAAAATGACTTGTGACTGGACTTGGGAAATAAGATTGATTTACGACTTGAAATAAAAACTAGTCATCAAGTCTTCAGCCCCAGAGACATATACTGCAAGTGCAGTCTCTCACTCCAGGGGAATAAATTTGAACCGGCCGTGGGAGTCTGAAGAAAGATCAATGTTATTTCATCACTCCTTTAAATTTAGTACGGCGTGGGTCTGTTTTATTTCAACTGGACAGCCGGACCATTTGGGAAGGGTTTCCAGCTGTCATTTGGCCAACGGACCAGTGCTAATTCGAACGCTGCAATCGTATGGATTCTTGTATAGCACACATGCCTGCCAGTTGAGACTCCATAAACTAAATCTATGCAGTTTGTCAGCTTGATATTTAGCTTGTGCAGACCATCACAAACCTGTGCAGACTACCATTTTGGGAGTCAAAATTAAGGCATTTCAGTGGTGTTTTGCCGTGTCTGCATTTGAAATGGCGCAGTACATGTTTACTGCATTGTGGCGTGGTTTCATTTGACTCCCAAAACAACACAGAAAACGTATGTGTGCGTGATCTGCAAGAGCTCAATATAAAGTGTTTTCAAAGAAAACTTGAAATGTTCTTGCTCGAAGACAATTCATGTGTCGTTGCATGATCAGTGACTCGGCCCTTTCAACATTAATTCGCTTGAACAATTACTTGATTAGAACGCGTGGTTAAAATTACAAAACACTACTGTACATTGACGCGAGTGTGTGGTAATATTTGGTTTTGCTTTGTCTTTTTGTTTAGGTGATGGCTACTCGCACTATAAGCACCACATTGGCAAGCTTTGAAGACGCACAGGAGGTGGGCAATGAAGAATTATTTCATCAGCAGGTTAGGGGGCCTTTCTCCTGGCCAATTATCAGCAGGCTAAGGGGCTTTCTGCTGGCCAATTATCGGCAGGCTAGGGGCCTTCTGCTGGCCAATTATCAGCAGGCTGGGGGCCTTCTGATGGCCAATCATCAGCAGGCTAAGGGGAGCTTTCTCCTGGCCAATTATCAGCAGGCTAAGGGGCTTTCTAATGGCCAATTATCAGCAGGTTAGGGGGCCTTTCTGCTGGCCAATTATCAGCAGGCTAGGGGGCTTTCTGCTGGCCAATCATCAGCAGGATAAGAGAGCTTTCTGCTGGCCAAATTAAAATGTTAAGGAGGCCAGAAGGCAATAGCCTCCATTGCCCCTGGTTTTGGCCTTGCTGCCCTTTTGCAGTCTTCCCATAGACCCTTTTCAAGTGCCCATCAGAATTTACAATTAGCAAGGACCTTTTGTTGTAAAATTTGAGCCCTGGCAGAACAGGTGTCGGATAACTCACACGGAACGGTGAATCTGTTTAATGCAGGTCAATTCAATGACCAAATATTTGTTTTGTTTTACTACAGGGAGATCCCAACAAAGGATGCATTGTTATGTAAATCGTCTGGCTGTGACGTCATCAACATCGAGGGAAACTTGGCTCCATCTACGAGAGAACGGGTCAAACTTGAATTTGCAATTACCGAATAGGTGCTCTTGCAAATAATGACATGCAAATTTATCACAGTTTAGATTGCTGTAGATTGCTGTACAGTAGTTTGTAGTACTTGTACACAAATTGTTGAAAATAGCAAAGCTAGATTTTACTTAAACGCATCCAAACACAAATGTAATTGCCTCTTGGCAATATACCGTATCGAATAGCTGCCATCTTGTAGGGCAGTTTCTTTATTCCTTGAGGCTATGCATAGCTGCACATTTTGTGCTTACATCGTTGACCAATTTAAATGTCAAAAGTTGCCCTACAAGATGGCAGCCGTTTGATACGGTCTATGCCTTTATGGCATAGCAGCTTCATAGTAGAATCTTGTTGACTATTAAGTAGATTTTGAGGACATTTTTAGCAATGATGGTTGTAATTGTGTAGGTTTTTGAGATATTTTGAAAATTGTCGTAAGTGAACTTATAACAAATTTAGTTTTGCACCGTTATACTCCATGTTGCAGGTAATGTAAACTAATGGCTTTTGTTTTTTAGTTTGTAGTATTAATTTGTTGAACAATGAAACTAGGAATGGATCGAAGGGGAAAGCTTAATAGTTTGTTAATTATGTAATGGTTTAATTTGAGTGATGTGTAGGTCCATTGTAAACATGTATTAGTTATAATTGTGCGACAGTATGCTCGGTTTTGTTTGTGGTTTTTGTTTTTGTTTTTTTTAATAAGATTTAAGTAGAACTCTATCTTCTGTCTTTACCACATAATTCCGTTTCACTGCCCATTGTTAACAATTAACCCTAAAGTGCCCAACTTTTTGCATTTTTCGTAATTCTAAATTGAAGTTGCACATGCGCGATGGTTGGCATGTTGAAAGAAGAAAAAAATGATACAATCGAGATTTGTACGATAGACCTTCAGAGTACATACGATATATCGTAAATGCAGAGCTGTCAATCCTCCCGGATTTTGCAACAGATTCTTCGGAAAATGACTAATTTTGTGAGTCCTGACATGGATAAAAACCCTCCTGGATTGTCAATTAGCAACCTTGGGGATTTTAGATGTGTTTGGAGTCACAGAATGAACCTGTTTTCCCCCTGATGTCTTCCCCAAAATCCAGGAGGGTTGGCAGCTCTGTAAATGTGCGACATTGGCAGTTGGCACTGAAAGGGTTAACACTCACGGAATCGCATTTTAAAATCAAGTCCAATTTTAAAGACTTTGTAAATGGCGCTTGTGGAGTGTAAGTCTTTACAGGGTACTTTTAATAAGAGGATTATCAGGTCTAGTAGTGGAAAGTATAGTGTTTAAATTGTTTTAATATGGAACCAAAAAGTAATTTTTTGCAGCTTGCTTTAAAAACCTTGAGGCTCGAGGAAAAACTCGGCCAAGACGAATACTTGTTCAAATTATTCCCTTTATTTAGGTCTCAATGATCAAATCATTCCTAAAGTTTTTTTATGCACATTTATGATTTGCAAAGTTACATAACCATTGCAGCTGATGAGCCAATATGTGCATTCGTTTAGCTTGCACAGGTTCATACAAATTTATCTTTGTTTCCCTGCAGCCGATTTCACGAAAAATTTTGTAGCTTGTGCAACTTTTGAAAATGGCATAATCCCCATAGGCTTGCATTTAATTATCAACGGAATGTTGCGCAGCTTGCACAATAAAAAGTTCCGCAAGCGGGCTTACGTAGTGCGTAAGGATTCGTGAAATCGGCTACTGGTCCTTTAATGATCATATGTTGCACAAAACATCCCCAGATGACATTCAGGCTTCAAGGGTCGATTTCGCAAAGATGTGCGTCGTAAGTATCTAATCCGTCGTAACTCGCCGAACCCTTTGTAAGTTTGCCACGTGTTCGGTGAGTTGCGATGGATTTGGTACTTACGACGCAAATGTTTGTGAAATTGACCCCAGGTGAAACACTAGATGTGGGTGGTTTGAACTCCAGTTGTGGTAACTTAAAGGCACAGGCTCGTCAGCAATGTGCGCGCGCGCCAATTTCGTGCCACGAAATATGCAGCTCCATAGCAAAAGCATGGAGCTGCGTGTTTCAGGGCACGAATTTGGCGCGGGAGCATTGCTGACGAGCCTGTGCCTTTAAGTTAACTTAAGTAAATTACTTACTTAATCCTTGGGATGGGATGTAAAGTCATCAAGTCTTTGTATTGTCTAATTATACACTTACAGATGCCAGTTCAGAAATGTATGCATGCTAAATGAATTACGATGTCATTGGACATGAAATGTACTATGCACAAACAAGTTTATTATTCAGTATTTTGGTTTAGGTTTACACCAGGGTTTTTAAGTTTGCATATAAATGTTGCCTGCTGAAAGTAACCAAAACGTTTTTGTAACAAATGGTATAATTGTAGAAACGGCCACTGCACCAGGTTTTGCCGATTCCAAAATGTATGGAATCGATTCCATTTTTAAAAATATACATGTAAGTAGTTGTCTTGTATAATGAAAGCACTATATAGACCGTATCCCACAGCTGCCATCTTGTAGGGCGATGTCTTTGTTCCTTGAGGACATGCATGGTTGCCCATTTTGTGCTTACAAAGTTGCCCTACGAGATGGCAGCTGTTCAGTACGGTCTATAAGAATGAATTACCAAAAAAATATCCTTGTTTACTACTACGAAGATGTTTTTTTTAGACAATATTTCCGGTTTCTTACAGAAAAAAAAATGTCTAGATAGTCCAGGATTACTTTGCATCTGGGCACAGTTCAGATTGCCATTGTCGATAAATGCACGTTTATTTTCACCTTATTCTGTTCCTTTAGTTTATTTGTATTGTTTTTTTCCGTTTCTTTTTTTTTTATTGTAGAGTAAACTTTGTAAATGTACTACACTGTATTTTGCTGTTTAACAATTTAGAAAGCCTTGCAGAAAGAGATACTCAATAAAATTTTCTAAAAGCCACCGTTTGAAAGACTTGATTTGTTTCAATCTAAAGTTAAATGTACTTGAAGGGCGCATGACATGTTAAACAACTTTATGCCTAGTCTTGGCTGCATATGATGGATTACTTGTTTAGCAAGACATTGCTATACTTTGTTCTAATGTAAAATCAATAAAAGGTAGCCTTTTCAACTTTGAAGATTCCAGTGCAGTAAATCACAGAAAGAGGGCGCTGTTTGGGGCGCATCACTTCAGGAAGACACAAGGGAAAAGTAAAGGGAAAAAAAAGACTTCAAGCTGGAATTGTGGTCAATTGGTGGAGACATGTAAAACAAAATCAAATAGCCATTGATTACAAAAGTTTCAGCAAGTTTGAGGGGAAAAGTGGCATATTGTGTGCATAGTTGAATGCGAGTTTCCTGTGTTTGCCTCATGTGACATCACAACCTTGCTCATGAATTAGCATAAAAGCTAAAAACCTTTGTTTTAACCCCCAAAACAAGCTCCAAATGAGATTTTTATGACTAACTGAGTAGAGTAGTTTCATAGCATAGATTTCCTATAAGCCCTAATCATGAGCCCTTTAAACTTATTTATTACAGTCGTAGCGATATAAATTGTTCATCAAGGAAATAAAATATTAAATTTTCATATTTCCCAAAAAGGCTCACTTTGGTCAACATTTCCATTTTTCTCAGAATTTAGCTCTAAAAAACTGCAGGAATGGGTTCCAAACAGGCTAAATTTTCGTTATGAGTCATTTCTGAGACATTTTCAAAAAGTCAATTTTTGGCTAATTTTGAGTAAAATTGCTGGACTAACCCCTTGTCATTTCCTTAATTTTGGGCCAAGTATTTTATGTTTCAGATTTTCTTCAAAATTTCAGGAAACGTTGATTAGAACCCATAGATGATATTCCCTGAATTTGACCTTGACTGCTCTTCCAGGAAATAAAATATCAAATTTCCATATTTCGAAAAAAAGGCCCACTTTGGTCAAAAATTCAATTTTTCTTAGAATTTAGCTTTAAAAACTGCATAAATGGGTTCCAAACAGGCAAAATTTTCGTTAGGATTCATTTCAGAGACATTTTCGAAAAAGTCAATTTTGGGCCAATTTTGATAAAAATGGCTGGACTAACCCCTTGTTATTTTTTCCATTTTTGGCCAAAAATGTTTGGATTTAGATTTTGTTCAATATTGCAGGAAACGTTGCTTAGAATCCATAGATGATATTCCTTGAATTTGACCTTGACTGCTCATCCAGGGAATAAAATATGAAATTACGAAAATTATATATTTTTGGCCAAAATTTTTCTTAGAAATTTTACTTGGAAACTGCTGGAGTAGGTGCCAAATGGGCTAAATATTCGTTAGGAGGCATTTCTGAGACATTTTCAAAAAAGTCAATTTTGTACCAATTTTGATAAAAATGGCTGGACTAACCCCTTGTTATTTTTTTCATTTTTGGCCAAAAGTGTTTAGATTTAGATTTTGTTCAATATTGCAGGAAACGTTGCTTAGAATCCATAGATGATATTCCTCGAATTTGACCTTGACTGCTCATCCAGGGAATAAAATATGAAATGACGAAAATTATATATTTGTGGCCCAAATTTCTGTTTTTCTTAGAAATTTTACTTGGAAACTGCTGGAGTAGGTGCCAAATGGGCTAAATATTCGTTATGAGGCATTTCTGAGACATTTTCAAAAAAGTCAATTTTGGGCCAATTTTGATAAAAATGGCTGGACTAACCCCTTGTTATTTTGTTCATTTTTGGCCAAAAATGTTTAGATTTAGATTTTGTTCAATATTGCAGGAAACGTTGCTTAGAATCCATAGATGATATTCCTTGAATTTGACCTTGACTGCTCATCCAGGGAATAAAATATGAAATGACGAAAATTATATATTTGTGGCCCAAATTTCTGTTTTTCTTAGAAATTTTACTTGGAAACTGCTGGAGTAGGTGCCAAATGGGCTAAATATTCGTTATGAGGCATTTCTGAGACATTTTCAAAAAAGTCAATTTTGGGCCAATTTTGATAAAAATGGCTGGACTAACCCCTTGTTATTTTGTTCATTTTTGGCCAAAAATGTTTAGATTTAGATTTTGTTCAATATTGCAGGAAACGTTGCTTAGAATCCATAGATGATATTCCTCGAATTTGACCTTGACTGCTCATCCAGGGAATAAAATATTAAATTTTGAAAATTATATATTTTTGGAAAAAAATTCCGTTTTTCTTAGAAATTTTACTTGGAAACTGCTGAAGTAGGTGCCAAATGGGCTAAATATTCGTTAGGAGGCATTTCTGAGACATTTTCAAAAAAGTAAATTTTGGGCCGATTTTGATAAAAATGGCTGGACTAACCCCTTGTTATTTTTTTCATTTTTGGCCAAAAGTGTTTAGATTTAGATTTTGTTCAATATTGCAGGAAACGTTGCTTAGAATCCATAGATGATATTCCTTGAATTTGACCTTGACTGCTCATCCAGGGAATAAAATATGAAATGACGAAAATTATATATTTGTGGCCCAAATTTCTGTTTTTCTTAGAAATTTTACTTGGAAACTGCTGGAGTAGGTGCCAAATAGGCTAAATATTCGTTATGAGGCATTTCTGAGACATTTTAAAAAAAGTCAATTTTGGGCCAATTTTGATAAAAAATGGCTGGACTAACCCCTTGTTATTTTGTTCATTTTTGGCCAAAAATGTTTAGATTTAGATTTTGTTCAATATTGCAGGAAACGTTGCTTAGAATCCATAGATGATATTCCTCGAATTTGACCTTGACTGCTCATCCAGGGAATAAAATATTAAATTTTGAAAATTATATATTTTTGGAAAAAAATTCCGTTTTTCTTAGAAATTTTACTTGGAAACTGCTGAAGTAGGTGCCAAATGGGCTAAATATTCGTTAGGAGGCATTTCTGAGACATTTTCAAAAAAGTAAATTTTGGGCCGATTTTGATAAAAATGGCCATAGATGATATTCCTCGAATTTGACCTTGACTGCTCATCCAGGGAATAAAATATGAAATTTTGAAAAAAAAATATTTTTGGGCAAAATTTCCGTTTTTCTTAGAAATTTAACTTGGAAACTGCTGAAGTAGGTGTCAAATGGGCTAAATATTCGTTATGAGGCATTTCTGAGACATTTTCAAAAAAGTCAATTTTGGGCCAATTTTGATAAAAATTGCTGGACTAACCCCTTGTGTTTTTTTTCATTTTTGGCCAAAAATGTTTAGATTTAGATTTTGTTCAATATTGCAGGAAACGTTGCTTAGAATCCATAGATGATATTCCTGGAATTTGACCTTGACTGCTCATCCAGGGAATAAAATATGAAATTTTGAAAATTATATATTTTTGGCCAAAATTTTTCTTAGAAATTTAACTTGGAAACTGCTGAAGTATGTGCCAAATGGGCTAAATATTCGTTATGAGGCATTTCTGAGACATTTTCAAAAAAGTCAATTTTGGGCCAATTTTGATAAAAATGGCTGGACTAACCCCTTGTTATTTTTTCCATTTTTGGCCAAAAATGTTTGGATTTAGATTTTGTTCAATATTGCAGGAAACGTTGCTTAGAATCCATAGATGATATTCCTCGAATTTGACCTTGACTGCTCATCCAGGGAATAAAATATGAAATTACGAAAATTATATATTTTTGGCCAAAATTTCTGTTTTTCTTAGAAATTTTACTTGGAAACTGCTGAGTAGGTGCCAAATGGGCTAAATATTCGTTAGGAGGCATTTCTGAGACATTTTCAAAAAAGTCAATTTTGTACCAATTTTGATAAAAATGGCTGGACTAACCCCTTGTTATTTTTTTCATTTTTGGCCAAAAGTGTTTAGATTTAGATTTTGTTCAATATTGCAGGAAACGTTGCTTAGAATCCATAGATGATATTCCTCGAATTTGACCTTGACTGCTCATCCAGGGAATAAAATATGAAATGACGAAAATTATATATTTGTGGCCCAAATTTCTGTTTTTCTTAGAAATTTTACTTGGAAACTGCTGGAGTAGGTGCCAAATGGGCTAAATATTCGTTATGAGGCATTTCTGAGACATTTTCAAAAAAGTCAATTTTGGGCCAATTTTGATAAAAATGGCTGGACTAACCCCTTGTTATTTTGTTCATTTTTGGCCAAAAATGTTTAGATTTAGATTTTGTTCAATATTGCAGGAAACGTTGCTTAGAATCCATAGATGATATTCCTTGAATTTGACCTTGACTGCTCATCCAGGGAATAAAATATGAAATGACGAAAATTATATATTTGTGGCCCAAATTTCTGTTTTTCTTAGAAATTTTACTTGGAAACTGCTGGAGTAGGTGCCAAATGGGCTAAATATTCGTTATGAGGCATTTCTGAGACATTTTCAAAAAAGTCAATTTTGGGCCAATTTTGATAAAAATGGCTGGACTAACCCCTTGTTATTTTGTTCATTTTTGGCCAAAAATGTTTAGATTTAGATTTTGTTCAATATTGCAGGAAACGTTGCTTAGAATCCATAGATGATATTCCTCGAATTTGACCTTGACTGCTCATCCAGGGAATAAAATATTAAATTTTGAAAATTATATATTTTTGGAAAAAAATTCCGTTTTTCTTAGAAATTTTACTTGGAAACTGCTGAAGTAGGTGCCAAATGGGCTAAATATTCGTTAGGAGGCATTTCTGAGACATTTTCAAAAAAGTAAATTTTGGGCCGATTTTGATAAAAATGGCTGGACTAACCCCTTGTTATTTTTTTCATTTTTGGCCAAAAGTGTTTAGATTTAGATTTTGTTCAATATTGCAGGAAACGTTGCTTAGAATCCATAGATGATATTCCTTGAATTTGACCTTGACTGCTCATCCAGGGAATAAAATATGAAATGACGAAAATTATATATTTGTGGCCCAAATTTCTGTTTTTCTTAGAAATTTTACTTGGAAACTGCTGGAGTAGGTGCCAAATAGGCTAAATATTCGTTATGAGGCATTTCTGAGACATTTTAAAAAAAGTCAATTTTGGGCCAATTTTGATAAAAAATGGCTGGACTAACCCCTTGTTATTTTGTTCATTTTTGGCCAAAAATGTTTAGATTTAGATTTTGTTCAATATTGCAGGAAACGTTGCTTAGAATCCATAGATGATATTCCTCGAATTTGACCTTGACTGCTCATCCAGGGAATAAAATATTAAATTTTGAAAATTATATATTTTTGGAAAAAAATTCCGTTTTTCTTAGAAATTTTACTTGGAAACTGCTGAAGTAGGTGCCAAATGGGCTAAATATTCGTTAGGAGGCATTTCTGAGACATTTTCAAAAAATTAATTTTGGGCCGATTTTGATAAAAATGGCCATAGATGATATTCCTCGAATTTGACCTTGACTGCTCATCCAGGGAATAAAATATGAAATTTTGAAAAAAAAATATTTTTGGGCAAAATTTCCGTTTTTCTTAGAAATTTAACTTGGAAACTGCTGAAGTAGGTGTCAAATGGGCTAAATATTCGTTATGAGGCATTTCTGAGACATTTTCAAAAAAGTCAATTTTGGGCCAATTTTGATAAAAATTGCTGGACTAACCCCTTGTGTTTTTTTTCATTTTTGGCCAAAAATGTTTAGATTTAGATTTTGTTCAATATTGCAGGAAACGTTGCTTAGAATCCATAGATGATATTCCTGGAATTTGACCTTGACTGCTCATCCAGGGAATAAAATATGAAATTTTGAAAATTATATATTTTTGGCCAAAATTTTTCTTAGAAATTTAACTTGGAAACTGCTGAAGTATGTGCCAAATGGGCTAAATATTCGTTATGAGGCATTTCTGAGACATTTTCAAAAAAGTCAATTTTGGGCCAATTTTGATAAAAATGGCTGGACTAACCCCTTGTTATTTTTTCCATTTTTGGCCAAAAATGTTTGGATTTAGATTTTGTTCAATATTGCAGGAAACGTTGCTTAGAATCCATAGATGATATTCCTCGAATTTGACCTTGACTGCTCATCCAGGGAATAAAATATGAAATTACGAAAATTATATATTTTTGGCCAAAATTTCTGTTTTTCTTAGAAATTTTACTTGGAAACTGCTGGAGTAGGTGCCAAATGGGCTAAATATTCGTTAGGAGGCATTTCTGAGACATTTTCAAAAAAGTCAATTTTGTACCAATTTTGATAAAAATGGCTGGACTAACCCCTTGTTATTTTTTTCATTTTTGGCCAAAAGTGTTTAGATTTAGATTTTGTTCAATATTGCAGGAAACGTTGCTTAGAATCCATAGATGATATTCCTCGAATTTGACCTTGACTGCTCATCCAGGGAATAAAATATGAAATGACGAAAATTATATATTTGTGGCCCAAATTTCTGTTTTTCTTAGAAATTTTACTTGGAAACTGCTGGAGTAGGTGCCAAATGGGCTAAATATTCGTTATGAGGCATTTCTGAGACATTTTCAAAAAAGTCAATTTTGGGCCAATTTTGATAAAAATGGCTGGACTAACCCCTTGTTATTTTGTTCATTTTTGGCCAAAAATGTTTAGATTTAGATTTTGTTCAATATTGCAGGAAACGTTGCTTAGAATCCATAGATGATATTCCTTGAATTTGACCTTGACTGCTCATCCAGGGAATAAAATATGAAATGACGAAAATTATATATTTGTGGCCCAAATTTCTGTTTTTCTTAGAAATTTTACTTGGAAACTGCTGGAGTAGGTGCCAAATGGGCTAAATATTCGTTATGAGGCATTTCTGAGACATTTTCAAAAAAGTCAATTTTGGGCCAATTTTGATAAAAATGGCTGGACTAACCCCTTGTTATTTTGTTCATTTTTGGCCAAAAATGTTTAGATTTAGATTTTGTTCAATATTGCAGGAAACGTTGCTTAGAATCCATAGATGATATTCCTCGAATTTGACCTTGACTGCTCATCCAGGGAATAAAATATTAAATTTTGAAAATTATATATTTTTGGAAAAAAATTCCGTTTTTCTTAGAAATTTTACTTGGAAACTGCTGAAGTAGGTGCCAAATGGGCTAAATATTCGTTAGGAGGCATTTCTGAGACATTTTCAAAAAAGTAAATTTTGGGCCGATTTTGATAAAAATGGCTGGACTAACCCCTTGTTATTTTTTTCATTTTTGGCCAAAAGTGTTTAGATTTAGATTTTGTTCAATATTGCAGGAAACGTTGCTTAGAATCCATAGATGATATTCCTTGAATTTGACCTTGACTGCTCATCCAGGGAATAAAATATGAAATGACGAAAATTATATATTTGTGGCCCAAATTTCTGTTTTTCTTAGAAATTTTACTTGGAAACTGCTGGAGTAGGTGCCAAATAGGCTAAATATTCGTTATGAGGCATTTCTGAGACATTTTAAAAAAAGTCAATTTTGGGCCAATTTTGATAAAAAATGGCTGGACTAACCCCTTGTTATTTTGTTCATTTTTGGCCAAAAATGTTTAGATTTAGATTTTGTTCAATATTGCAGGAAACGTTGCTTAGAATCCATAGATGATATTCCTCGAATTTGACCTTGACTGCTCATCCAGGGAATAAAATATTAAATTTTGAAAATTATATATTTTTGGAAAAAAATTCCGTTTTTCTTAGAAATTTTACTTGGAAACTGCTGAAGTAGGTGCCAAATGGGCTAAATATTCGTTAGGAGGCATTTCTGAGACATTTTCAAAAAATTAATTTTGGGCCGATTTTGATAAAAATGGCCATAGATGATATTCCTCGAATTTGACCTTGACTGCTCATCCAGGGAATAAAATATGAAATTTTGAAAAAAAAATATTTTTGGGCAAAATTTCCGTTTTTCTTAGAAATTTAACTTGGAAACTGCTGAAGTAGGTGTCAAATGGGCTAAATATTCGTTATGAGGCATTTCTGAGACATTTTCAAAAAAGTCAATTTTGGGCCAATTTTGATAAAAATTGCTGGACTAACCCCTTGTGTTTTTTTTCATTTTTGGCCAAAAATGTTTAGATTTAGATTTTGTTCAATATTGCAGGAAACGTTGCTTAGAATCCATAGATGATATTCCTGGAATTTGACCTTGACTGCTCATCCAGGGAATAAAATATGAAATTTTGAAAATTATATATTTTTGGCCAAAATTTTTCTTAGAAATTTAACTTGGAAACTGCTGAAGTATGTGCCAAATGGGCTAAATATTCGTTATGAGGCATTTCTGAGACATTTTCAAAAAAGTCAATTTTGGGCCAATTTTGATAAAAATGGCTGGACTAACCCCTTGTTATTTTTTCCATTTTTGGCCAAAAATGTTTGGATTTAGATTTTGTTCAATATTGCAGGAAACGTTGCTTAGAATCCATAGATGATATTCCTCGAATTTGACCTTGACTGCTCATCCAGGGAATAAAATATGAAATTACGAAAATTATATATTTTTGGCCAAAATTTCTGTTTTTCTTAGAAATTTTACTTGGAAACTGCTGGAGTAGGTGCCAAATGGGCTAAATATTCGTTAGGAGGCATTTCTGAGACATTTTCAAAAAAGTCAATTTTGTACCAATTTTGATAAAAATGGCTGGACTAACCCCTTGTTATTTTTTTCATTTTGGCCAAAAAGTGTTTAGATTTAGATTTTGTTCAATATTGCAGAAACGTTGCTTAGAATCCATAGATGATATTCTCGAATTTGACCTTGACTGCTCATCCAGGGAATAAAATATGAAATTTGGAAAAAAACATATTTTGGCCAAAATTCCGTTTTTCCTTAGAAATTTATACTTGGAAACTGCTGAATTAGGTGTCAAATGGGCTAAATATTCGTTATGAGGCATTTCTGAGACCATTTTCAAAAAGTCAATTTTGGCCAATTTTGATAAAAATTGCTGGACTAACCCCTTGTGTTTTTTTTCATTATGGCCAAAAATGTTTAGATTTAGATTTTGTTCAATATTGCCAGGAAACGTTGCTTAGAATCCATAGATGATATTCCTGGAATTTGACCTTGACTGCTCATCCAGCGAATAAAATATGAAATTTTGAAAATTATATATTTTTGCCAAAATTTTTCTTAGAAATTTAACTTGGAAACTGCTGAAGTATGTGCCAAATGGCTAAATATTCGTTATGAGGCATTTCTGAGACATTTTCAAAAAAGGCAATTTTGGGCCAATTTTGATAAAAATGGCTGGACTAACCCCCTTGTAATTTTTTCCATTTTTGGCCAAAATGTTTGGATTTAGATTTTGTTCAATATTGCAGGCAAACGTTGCTTAGAATCCATAGATGAAATTCCTCGAATTTGACCTTGACTGCTCATCAGGGAATAAAATATGAAATTACGAAAAAATTATATATTTTTGGCCAAAATTTCTGTTTTTCCTAGAAATTTTACCTTGGAAACTGCTGAGTAGGTGCCAAATGGGCTAAATATTCGTTAGGAGCATTTCTGAGACTTTCAAAAAAGTCAATTTTGTACCAATTTTTGATAAAAAATGGCTGGACTAACCCCTTGTTATTTTTTTCATTTTTGGCCAACAGTGTTAGATTAGATTTTGTTCAATATTGCAGGAAACGTTGCTTAGAATCCATAGATGATATTCCTCGAATTGACCTTGACCTGCTCATCCAGGGAATAAAATAATAAAATTTTGGAAAAAAACATATTTTGGCCAAAATTTCCGTTTTTCTTAGAAATTTAACTTGGAAACTGCTGAAGTAGGTGTCAAATGGGCTAAATATTCGTTATGAGGCATTTCTGAGACATTTTCAAAAAGTCAATTTTGGGCCAATTTTGATAAAAATTGCTGGACTAACCCCCTTGTGTTTTTTTTTCATTTTTGGCCAAAAATGTTTAGATTTAGATTTTGTTCAATATTGCAGGAAACGTTGCTTAGAATCCATAGATGATATTCCGGGAATTTGACCTTGACTGCTCATCCAGGAATAAAATATGAAATTTTGAAAATTATATATTTTGGCCAAAATTTTTCTTAGAAATTTAACTTGGAAACTGCTGAAGTATGTGCCAAAATGGGCTAAATATTCGTTAGGAGGCATTTCTGAGACATTTTCAAAAAGGCAATTTTGTACCAATTTTGATAAAAATGGCTGGACTAACCCTTGTTATTTTTTTCATTTTTGGCCAAAAGTGTTTAGATTTAGATTTGTTCAATATTGCAGGAAACGTTGCTTAGAATCCATAGATGATATTCCTTGAATTTGACCTTGACTGATCATCCAGGGAATAAAATATGAAATGACGAAAATTTATATTTGTGGCCCAAATTTCTGTTTTCTTAGAAATTTTACTTGGAAACTGCTGGAAGTAGGTGCCAAATGGGCTAAATATTTCGTTATGAGGCATTTCTGAGACATTTTCAAAAAAATCAATTTTGGACCAATTTTGATAAAAATGGCTGGACTAACCCCTTGTTATTTTGTTCATTTTTGGCCAAAAATGTTTAGATTTAGATTTTGTTCAATATTGCAGGAAACGTTGCTTAGAATCCATAGATGATATTCCCTCGAATCTGACCTTGACTGCTCATCCAGGGAATAAAATATTAAATTTTGAAAATTAGATATTTTTGGGAAAAAATCCGTTTTTCTTAGAAATTTTACTTGGAAACTGCTGAAGTAGGTGCCAAATGGGCTAAATATTCGTTAGGAGCATTTCTGAGACCATTTCAAAAAAGTAAATTTGGGCGATTTTGATAAAAATGGCTGACTAACCCCTTGTTATTTTTTTCATTTTTGGCACAAAAGTGTTTAGATTTTAGATTTTGTTCAATATTGCAGGAAACGTTGCTTAGAATCCTTGAATTTGACCTTGACTAGGCTCATCCAGGGATAAAATATGAATGACGAAAATTATATATTTGTGGCCCAAAATTTCAGTTTTTTCTTAGAAATTTTACTTGGAAACTTGCTGGAGTAGGTGCCAAATAGGCTAAATATTCGTTATGAGGCATTTCTGAGACATTTTCAAAAAAGTCAATTTTGGGCCAATTTTGATAAAAATGGCTGGACTAACCACCCCTTGTTATTTTGTTCATTTTTGGCCAAAAATGTTTAGATTTAGATTTTGTTCAATATGCAGAAACGTTGCTAGAATCCATAGATGATATTCCTCGAATTTGACCTTGGACTGCTCATCCAGGGAATAAAATATTAAATTTGAAAATTATATATTTTTGGAAAAAATTCCGTTTTTTCTTAGAAATTTTACTTGGAAACTGCTGAAGTAGGTGCCAAAAGGGCTAAATATTCGTTAGGAGGCATTTCTGAGACCATTTTCAAAAAGTAAATTTTGGGCCGATTTTGATAAAAATGGCCATAGATGATATTCCTCGAATTTGACTTGACTGCTCATCCATGGGAATAAAATATGAAATTTGAAAAAAAATATTTTTGGGCAAAATTTCCGTTTTCTTAGAAATTTAACTTGGAAACTGCTGAAGTAGGTGTCCAAATGGGCTAAATATTCGTTATGAGGCATTTCTGAGACATTTCAAAAAGTCAATTTTGGGCCAATTTTGATAACCCCTTGGTTTTTTTTCATTTTTGGCCAAAATGTTTAGATTTAGATTTTGTTCAATATTGCAGGAAACGTTGCTTAGACATCCATAGATGATATTCCTGGAATTGACCTTGACTGCTCATCCAGGGAATAAAATATGAAATTTTGAAATTATATATTTTTGGCCAAAATTTTTCTTAGAAATTTAACTGGAAACTTGCTGAAGTATGTGCCAAATGGGCTAAATATTCGTTATGAATGGGCTAAATATTCGTTATGAGGCATTTCTGAGACATTTTCAAAAAAGTCAATTTTGGGCCAATTTTGATAAAAATGGCTGGACTAACCCCTTGTTATTTTTCCATTTTTGGCCAAAAATGTTTGGATTTAGATTTTGTTCAATATTGCAGGAAACGTTGCTTAGAATCCATAGATGATATTCCTCGAATTTGACCTTGACTGCTCATCCAGGGAATAAAATATGAAATTACGAAAATTATATATTTTTGGCCAAAATTTCTGTTTTTCTTAGAAATTTTTACTTGGAAACTGCTGGAGTAGGTGCCAAATGGGCTAAATATTCGTTAGGAGGCATTTCTGAGACATTTTCAAAAAAGTCAATTTTGTACCAATTTGATAAAAATGGCTGGACTAACCCCTTGTTATTTTTTTCATTTTTGGCCAAAAGTGTTTAGATTTAGATTTTGTTCAATATTGCAGAAACGTTGCTTAGAATCCATAGATGATATTCCTCGAATTTGACCTTGACTGCTCATCCAGGGAATAAAATATGAAATTTTGGGAAAAAAACATATTTTTGGCCAAAATTTCCGTTTTTCTTAGAAATTTAACTTGGAAACTGCTGAAGTAGGTGTCAAATGGGCTAAATATTCGTTATGAGGCATTTCTGAGACATTTTCAAAAAAGTCAATTTTGGGCCAATTTTGATAAAAATTGCTGGACTAACCCCTTGTGTTTTTTTTCATTTTTGGCCAAAAATGTTTAGATTTAGATTTTGTTCAATATTGCAGGAAACGTTGCTTAGAATCCATAGATGATATTCCTGGAATTTGACCTTGACTGCTCATCCAGGGAATAAAATATGAAATTTTGAAAATTATATATTTTTGGCCAAAATTTTTCTTAGAAATTTAACTTGGAAACTGCTGAAGTATGTGCCAAATGGGCTAAATATTCGTTAGGAGGCATTTCTGAGACATTTTCAAAAAAGGCAATTTTGTACCAATTTTGATAAAAATGGCTGGACTAACCCCTTGTTATTTTTTTTCATTTTTGGCCAAAAGTGTTTAGATTTAGATTTTGTTCAATATTGCAGGAAACGTTGCTTAGAATCCATAGATGATATTCCTTGAATTTGACCTTGACTGCTCATCCAGGGAATAAAATATGAAATGACGAAAATTATATATTTGTAGCCCAAATTTCTGTTTTTCTTAGAAATTTTACTTGGAAACTGCTGGAGTAGGTGCCAAATGGGCTAAATATTCGTTATGAGGCATTTCTGAGACATTTTCAAAAAAGTCAATTTTGGGCCAATTTTGATAAAAATGGCTGGACTAACCCCTTGTTATTTTTTTCATTTTTGGCCAAAAATGTTTAGATTTAGATTTTGTTCAATATTGCAGGAAACGTTGCTTAGAATCCATAGATGATATTCCTCGAATTTGACCTTGACTGCTCATCCAGGGAATAAAATATTAAATTTTGAAAATTATATATTTTTGGAAAAAAATTCCGTTTTTCTTAGAAATTTTACTTGGAAACTGCTGAAGTAGGTGCCAAATGGGCTAAATATTCGTTAGGAGGCATTTCTGAGACATTTTCAAAAAAGTCAATTTTGGGCCGATTTTGATAAAAATGGCTGGACTAACTAACCCCCTTGTGATTTTTTTCATTTTTGGCCAAAAATGTTTAGATTTAGATTTTGTTCAATATTGCAGGAAACGTTGCTTAGAATCCATAGATGATATTCCTTGAATTTGACCTTGACTGCTCATCCAGGGAATAAAATATGAAATTACGAAAATTATATATTTTTGGCCAAAATTTATGTTTTTCTTAGAAATTTTACTTGGAAACTGCTGAAGTAGGTGCCAAATGGGCTAAATATTCGTAAGGAGGCATTTCTGAGACATTTTCAAAAAAGTCAATTTTGTACCAATTTTGATAAAAATGGCTGGACTAACCCCTTGTTATTTTTTTCATTTTTGGCCAAAAGTGTTTAGATTTAGATTTTGTTCAATATTGCAGGAAACGTTGCTCAGAATCCATAGATGATATTCCTCGAATTTGACCTTGACTGCTCATCCAGGGAATAAAATATGAAATTTTGAAAATTATATATTTTTGGCCAAAATTTCCGTTTTTCTTAGAAATTTAACTTGGAAACTGCTGAAGTATGTGCCAAATGGGCTAAATATTCGTTAGGAGGCATTTCTGAGACATTTTCAAAAAAGTCAATTTTGGGCCAATTTTGATAAAAATGGCTGGACTAACCCCTTGTGATTTTTTTCATTTTTGGCCAAAAATGTTTAGATTTAGATTTTGTTCAATATTGCAGGAAACGTTGCTGAGAATCCCTAGATGATATTCGTTGAATTTGACCTTGACTGCTCATCGAGGGAATAAAATATGAAATTTTGAAAATTATATATTTGTGGCCAAAATTTTCGTTTTTCTTAGAAATTTAACTTGGAAACTGCTGAAGTATGTGCCAAATGGGCTAAATATTCGTTAGGAGGCATTTCTGAGACATTTTCAAAAAAGTAAATTTTGGGCCAATTTTGATAAAAATGGCTGGACTAACCCCTTGTTATTTTGTTCATTTTTGGCAAAAAATGTTTAGATTTAGATTTTGTTCAATATTGCAGGAAACGTTGCTTAGAATCCATAGATGATATTCCTCGAATTTGACCTTGACTGCTCATCCAGGGAATAAAATATGAAATTTTGAAAATTATATATTTTTGGCCCAAATTTCTGTTTTTCTTAGAAATTTTACTTGGAAACTGCTGGAGTAGGTGCCAAATAGGCTAAATATTCGTTATGAGGCATTTCTGAGACATTTTAAAAAAAGTCAATTTTGGGCCAATTTTGATAAAAAATGGCTGGACTAACCCCTTGTTATTTTGTTCATTTTTGGCCAAAAATGTTTAGATTTAGATTTTGTTCAATATTGCAGGAAACGTTGCTTAGAATCCATAGATGATATTCCTCGAATTTGACCTTGACTGCTCATCCAGGGAATAAAATATTAAATTTTGAAAATTATATATTTTTGGAAAAAAATTCCGTTTTTCTTAGAAATTTTACTTGGAAACTGCTGAAGTAGGTGCCAAATGGGCTAAATATTCGTTAGGAGGCATTTCTGAGACATTTTCAAAAAAGTAAATTTTGGGCCGATTTTGATAAAAATGGCCATAGATGATATTCCTCGAATTTGACCTTGACTGCTCATCCAGGGAATAAAATATGAAATTTTGAAAAAAAAATATTTTTGGCAAAATTTCCGTTTTTCTTAGAAATTTAACTTGGAAACTGCTGAAGTAGGTGTCAAATGGGCTAAATATTCGTTATGAGGCATTTCTGAGACATTTTCAAAAAAGTCAATTTTGGGCCAATTTTGATAAAAATTGCTGGACTAACCCCTTGTGTTTTTTTTCATTTTTGGCCAAAAATGTTTAGATTTAGATTTTGTTCAATATTGCAGGAAACGTTGCTTAGAATCCATAGATGATATTCCTGGAATTTGACCTTGACTGCTCATCCAGGGAATAAAATATGAAATTTTGAAAATTATATATTTTTGGCCAAAATTTTTCTTAGAAATTTAACTTGGAAACTGCTGAAGTATGTGCCAAATGGGCTAAATATTCGTTATGAGGCATTTCTGAGACATTTTCAAAAAAGTCAATTTTGGGCCAATTTTGATAAAAATGGCTGGACTAACCCCTTGTTATTTTTTCCATTTTTGGCCAAAAATGTTTGGATTTAGATTTTGTTCAATATTGCAGGAAACGTTGCTTAGAATCCATAGATGATATTCCTCGAATTTGACCTTGACTGCTCATCCAGGGAATAAAATATGAAATTACGAAAATTATATATTTTTGGCCAAAATTTCTGTTTTTCTTAGAAATTTTACTTGGAAACTGCTGGAGTAGGTGCCAAATAGGCTAAATATTCGTTATGAGGCATTTCTGAGACATTTTAAAAAAAGTCAATTTTGGGCCAATTTTGATAAAAAATGGCTGGACTAACCCCTTGTTATTTTGTTCATTTTTGGCCAAAAATGTTTAGATTTAGATTTTGTTCAATATTGCAGGAAACGTTGCTTAGAATCCATAGATGATATTCCTCGAATTTGACCTTGACTGCTCATCCAGGGAATAAAATATTAAATTTTGAAAATTATATATTTTTGGAAAAAAATTCCGTTTTTCTTAGAAATTTTACTTGGAAACTGCTGAAGTAGGTGCCAAATGGGCTAAATATTCGTTAGGAGGCATTTCTGAGACATTTTCAAAAAAGTAAATTTTGGGCCGATTTTGATAAAAATGGCCATAGATGATATTCCTCGAATTTGACCTTGACTGCTCATCCAGGGAATAAAATATGAAATTTTGAAAAAAAAATATTTTTGGGCAAAATTTCCGTTTTTCTTAGAAATTTAACTTGGAAACTGCTGAAGTAGGTGTCAAATGGGCTAAATATTCGTTATGAGGCATTTCTGAGACATTTTCAAAAAAGTCAATTTTGGGCCAATTTTGATAAAAATTGCTGGACTAACCCCTTGTTATTTTTTTCATTTTTGGCCAAAAATGTTTAGATTTAGATTTTGTTCAATATTGCAGGAAACGTTGCTTAGAATCCATAGATGATATTCCTCGAATTTGACCTTGACTGCTCATCCAGGGAATAAAATATTAAATTTTGAAAATTATATATTTTTGGAAAAAAATTCCGTTTTTCTTAGAAATTTTACTTGGAAACTGCTGAAGTAGGTGCCAAATGGGCTAAATATTCGTTAGGAGGCATTTCTGAGACATTTTCAAAAAAGTCAATTTTGGGCCGATTTTGATAAAAATGGCTGGACTAACTAACCCCTTGTGATTTTTTTCATTTTTGGCCAAAAATGTTTAGATTTAGATTTTGTTCAATATTGCAGGAAACGTTGCTTAGAATCCATAGATGATATTCCTTGAATTTGACCTTGACTGCTCATCCAGGGAATAAAATATGAAATTACGAAAATTATATATTTTTGGCCAAAATTTATGTTTTTCTTAGAAATTTTACTTGGAAACTGCTGAAGTAGGTGCCAAATGGGCTAAATATTCGTAAGGAGGCATTTCTGAGACATTTTCAAAAAAGTCAATTTTGTACCAATTTTGATAAAAATGGCTGGACTAACCCCTTGTTATTTTTTTCATTTTTGGCCAAAAGTGTTTAGATTTAGATTTTGTTCAATATTGCAGGAAACGTTGCTCAGAATCCATAGATGATATTCCTCGAATTTGACCTTGACTGCTCATCCAGGGAATAAAATATGAAATTTTGAAAATTATATATTTTTGGCCAAAATTTCCGTTTTTCTTAGAAATTTAACTTGGAAACTGCTGAAGTATGTGCCAAATGGGCTAAATATTCGTTAGGAGGCATTTCTGAGACATTTTCAAAAAAGTCAATTTTGGGCCAATTTTGATAAAAATGGCTGGACTAACCCCTTGTGATTTTTTTCATTTTTGGCCAAAAATGTTTAGATTTAGATTTTGTTCAATATTGCAGGAAACGTTGCTGAGAATCCCTAGATGATATTCGTTGAATTTGACCTTGACTGCTCATCGAGGGAATAAAATATGAAATTTTGAAAATTATATATTTGTGGCCAAAATTTTCGTTTTTCTTAGAAATTTAACTTGGAAACTGCTGAAGTATGTGCCAAATGGGCTAAATATTCGTTAGGAGGCATTTCTGAGACATTTTCAAAAAAGTAAATTTTGGGCCAATTTTGATAAAAATGGCTGGACTAACCCCTTGTTATTTTGTTCATTTTTGGCAAAAAATGTTTAGATTTAGATTTTGTTCAATATTGCAGGAAACGTTGCTTAGAATCCATAGATGATATTCCTCGAATTTGACCTTGACTGCTCATCCAGGGAATAAAATATGAAATTTTGAAAATTATATATTTTTGGCCCAAATTTCTGTTTTTCTTAGAAATTTTACTTGGAAACTGCTGGAGTAGGTGCCAAATAGGCTAAATATTCGTTATGAGGCATTTCTGAGACATTTTAAAAAAAGTCAATTTTGGGCCAATTTTGATAAAAAATGGCTGGACTAACCCCTTGTTATTTTGTTCATTTTTGGCCAAAAATGTTTAGATTTAGATTTTGTTCAATATTGCAGGAAACGTTGCTTAGAATCCATAGATGATATTCCTCGAATTTGACCTTGACTGCTCATCCAGGGAATAAAATATTAAATTTTGAAAATTATATATTTTTGGAAAAAAATTCCGTTTTTCTTAGAAATTTTACTTGGAAACTGCTGAAGTAGGTGCCAAATGGGCTAAATATTCGTTAGGAGGCATTTCTGAGACATTTTCAAAAAAGTAAATTTTGGGCCGATTTTGATAAAAATGGCCATAGATGATATTCCTCGAATTTGACCTTGACTGCTCATCCAGGGAATAAAATATGAAATTTTGAAAAAAAAATATTTTTGGGCAAAATTTCCGTTTTTCTTAGAAATTTAACTTGGAAACTGCTGAAGTAGGTGTCAAATGGGCTAAATATTCGTTATGAGGCATTTCTGAGACATTTTCAAAAAAGTCAATTTTGGGCCAATTTTGATAAAAATTGCTGGACTAACCCCTTGTGTTTTTTTTCATTTTTGGCCAAAAATGTTTAGATTTAGATTTTGTTCAATATTGCAGGAAACGTTGCTTAGAATCCATAGATGATATTCCTGGAATTTGACCTTGACTGCTCATCCAGGGAATAAAATATGAAATTTTGAAAATTATATATTTTTGGCCAAAATTTTTCTTAGAAATTTAACTTGGAAACTGCTGAAGTATGTGCCAAATGGGCTAAATATTCGTTATGAGGCATTTCTGAGACATTTTCAAAAAAGTCAATTTTGGGCCAATTTTGATAAAAATGGCTGGACTAACCCCTTGTTATTTTTTCCATTTTTGGCCAAAAATGTTTGGATTTAGATTTTGTTCAATATTGCAGGAAACGTTGCTTAGAATCCATAGATGATATTCCTCGAATTTGACCTTGACTGCTCATCCAGGGAATAAAATATGAAATTACGAAAATTATATATTTTTGGCCAAAATTTCTGTTTTTCTTAGAAATTTTACTTGGAAACTGCTGGAGTAGGTGCCAAATAGGCTAAATATTCGTTATGAGGCATTTCTGAGACATTTTAAAAAAAGTCAATTTTGGGCCAATTTTGATAAAAAATGGCTGGACTAACCCCTTGTTATTTTGTTCATTTTTGGCCAAAAATGTTTAGATTTAGATTTTGTTCAATATTGCAGGAAACGTTGCTTAGAATCCATAGATGATATTCCTCGAATTTGACCTTGACTGCTCATCCAGGGAATAAAATATTAAATTTTGAAAATTATATATTTTTGGAAAAAAATTCCGTTTTTCTTAGAAATTTTACTTGGAAACTGCTGAAGTAGGTGCCAAATGGGCTAAATATTCGTTAGGAGGCATTTCTGAGACATTTTCAAAAAAGTAAATTTTGGGCCGATTTTGATAAAAATGGCCATAGATGATATTCCTCGAATTTGACCTTGACTGCTCATCCAGGGAATAAAATATGAAATTTTGAAAAAAAAATATTTTTGGGCAAAATTTCCGTTTTTCTTAGAAATTTAACTTGGAAACTGCTGAAGTAGGTGTCAAATGGGCTAAATATTCGTTATGAGGCATTTCTGAGACATTTTCAAAAAAGTCAATTTTGGGCCAATTTTGATAAAAATTGCTGGACTAACCCCTTGTGTTTTTTTTCATTTTTGGCCAAAAATGTTTAGATTTAGATTTTGTTCAATATTGCAGGAAACGTTGCTTAGAATCCATAGATGATATTCCTGGAATTTGACCTTGACTGCTCATCCAGGGAATAAAATATGAAATTTTGAAAATTATATATTTTTGGCCAAAATTTTTCTTAGAAATTTAACTTGGAAACTGCTGAAGTATGTGCCAAATGGGCTAAATATTCGTTATGAGGCATTTCTGAGACATTTTCAAAAAAGTCAATTTTGGGCCAATTTTGATAAAAATGGCTGGACTAACCCCTTGTTATTTTTTCCATTTTTGGCCAAAAATGTTTGGATTTAGATTTTGTTCAATATTGCAGGAAACGTTGCTTAGAATCCATAGATGATATTCCTCGAATTTGACCTTGACTGCTCATCCAGGGAATAAAATATGAAATTACGAAAATTATATATTTTTGGCCAAAATTTCTGTTTTTCTTAGAAATTTTACTTGGAAACTGCTGGAGTAGGTGCCAAATGGGCTAAATATTCGTTAGGAGGCATTTCTGAGACATTTTCAAAAAAGTCAATTTTGTACCAATTTTGATAAAAATGGCTGGACTAACCCCTTGTTATTTTTTTCATTTTTGGCCAAAAGTGTTTAGATTTAGATTTTGTTCAATATTGCAGGAAACGTTGCTTAGAATCCATAGATGATATTCCTCGAATTTGACCTTGACTGCTCATCCAGGGAATAAAATATGAAATGACGAAAATTATATATTTGTGGCCCAAATTTCTGTTTTTCTTAGAAATTTTACTTGGAAACTGCTGGAGTAGGTGCCAAATGGGCTAAATATTCGTTATGAGGCATTTCTGAGACATTTTCAAAAAAGTCAATTTTGGGCCAATTTTGATAAAAATGGCTGGACTAACCCCTTGTTATTTTGTTCATTTTTGGCCAAAAATGTTTAGATTTAGATTTTGTTCAATATTGCAGGAAACGTTGCTTAGAATCCATAGATGATATTCCTCGAATTTGACCTTGACTGCTCATCCAGGGAATAAAATATTAAATTTTGAAAATTATATATTTTTGGAAAAAAATTCCGTTTTTCTTAGAAATTTTACTTGGAAACTGCTGAAGTAGGTGCCAAATGGGCTAAATATTCGTTAGGAGGCATTTCTGAGACATTTTCAAAAAAGTCAATTTTGGGCCGATTTTGATAAAAATGGCTGGACTAACTAACCCCTTGTGATTTTTTTCATTTTTGGCCAAAAATGTTTAGATTTAGATTTTGTTCAATATTGCAGGAAACGTTGCTTAGAATCCATAGATGATATTCCTTGAATTTGACCTTGACTGCTCATCCAGGGAATAAAATATGAAATTACGAAAATTATATATTTTTGGCCAAAATTTATGTTTTTCTTAGAAATTTTACTTGGAAACTGCTGAAGTAGGTGCCAAATGGGCTAAATATTCGTAAGGAGGCATTTCTGAGACATTTTCAAAAAAGTCAATTTTGTACCAATTTTGATAAAAATGGCTGGACTAACCCCTTGTTATTTTTTTCATTTTTGGCCAAAAGTGTTTAGATTTAGATTTTGTTCAATATTGCAGGAAACGTTGCTCAGAATCCATAGATGATATTCCTCGAATTTGACCTTGACTGCTCATCCAGGGAATAAAATATGAAATTTTGAAAATTATATATTTTTGGCCAAAATTTCCGTTTTTCTTAGAAATTTTACTTGGAAACTGCTGAAGTATGTGCCAAATGGGCTAAATATTCGTTAGGAGGCATTTCTGAGACATTTTCAAAAAAGTCAATTTTGGGCCAATTTTGATAAAAATGGCTGGACTAACCCCTTGTGATTTTTTTCATTTTTGGCCAAAAATGTTTAGATTTAGATTTTGTTCAATATTGCAGGAAACGTTGCTGAGAATCCCTAGATGATATTCGTTGAATTTGACCTTGACTGCTCATCGAGGGAATAAAATATGAAATTTTGAAAATTATATATTTTTGGCCAAAATTTTTCTTAGAAATTTAACTTGGAAACTGCTGAAGTATGTGCCAAATGGGCTAAATATTCGTTAGGAGGCATTTCTGAGACATTTTCAAAAAAGGCAATTTTGTACCAATTTTGATAAAAATGGCTGGACTAACCCCTTGTTATTTTTTTCATTTTTGGCCAAAAGTGTTTAGATTTAGATTTTGTTCAATATTGCAGGAAACGTTGCTTAGAATCCATAGATGATATTCCTTGAATTTGACCTTGACTGCTCATCCAGGGAATAAAATATGAAATTACGAAAATTATATATTTTTGGCCAAAATTTATGTTTTTCTTAGAAATTTTACTTGGAAACTGCTGAAGTAGGTGCCAAATGGGCTAAATATTCGTAAGGAGGCATTTCTGAGACATTTTCAAAAAAGTCAATTTTGTACCAATTTTGATAAAAATGGCTGGACTAACCCCTTGTTATTTTTTTCATTTTTGGCCAAAAGTGTTTAGATTTAGATTTTGTTCAATATTGCAGGAAACGTTGCTCAGAATCCATAGATGATATTCCTCGAATTTGACCTTGACTGCTCATCCAGGGAATAAAATATGAAATTTTGAAAATTATATATTTTTGGCCAAAATTTCCGTTTTTCTTAGAAATTTAACTTGGAAACTGCTGAAGTATGTGCCAAATGGGCTAAATATTCGTTAGGAGGCATTTCTGAGACATTTTCAAAAAAGTCAATTTTGGGCCAATTTTGATAAAAATGGCTGGACTAACCCCTTGTGATTTTTTTCATTTTTGGCCAAAAATGTTTAGATTTAGATTTTGTTCAATATTGCAGGAAACGTTGCTGAGAATCCCTAGATGATATTCGTTGAATTTGACCTTGACTGCTCATCGAGGGAATAAAATATGAAATTTTGAAAATTATATATTTGTGGCCAAAATTTTCGTTTTTCTTAGAAATTTAACTTGGAAACTGCTGAAGTATGTGCCAAATGGGCTAAATATTCGTTAGGAGGCATTTCTGAGACATTTTCAAAAAAGTAAATTTTGGGCCAATTTTGATAAAAATGGCTGGACTAACCCCTTGTTATTTTGTTCATTTTTGGCAAAAAATGTTTAGATTTAGATTTTGTTCAATATTGCAGGAAACGTTGCTTAGAATCCATAGATGATATTCCTCGAATTTGACCTTGACTGCTCATCCAGGGAATAAAATATGAAATTTTGAAAATTATATATTTTTGGCCAAAATTTCCGTTTTTCTTAGAAATTTTACTTGGAAACTGCTGAAGTAGGTGCCAAATGGGCTAAATATTCGTTATGAGGCATTTCTGAGACATTTTCAAAAAAGTAAATTTTGGGCCAATTTTGATAAAAATGGCTGGACTAACCCCTTGTTATTTTGTTCATTTTTGGCCAAAAATGTTTAGATTTAGATTTTGTTCAATATTGCAGGAAACGTTGCTTAGAATCCATAGATGATATTCCTCGAATTTGACCTTGACTGCTCATCCAGGGAATAAAATATGAAATTTTGAAAATTATATATTTTTGGCCAAAATTTCCGTTTTTCTTAGAAATTTAACTTGGAAACTGCTGAAGTATGTGCCAAATGGGCTAAATATTCGTTAGGAGGCATTTCTGAGACATTTTCAAAAAAGTCAATTTTGGGCCAATTTTGATAAAAATGGCTGGACTAACCCCTTGTGATTTCTTTAATTTTGGCCAAAAAATTGTATGATTCAGGTTTTCTTCAACATTTCAGGATATGTTGATTATAACCCATAGATGATATTCCCTGAATTTGAACTTGACTGCTCATCCACGAAATATAATATCAAATTTTCATATTTCGAAAAAAAGGCCCACTTGGCCAAACATTAATTTTTCTTAGAATTTAGCTTTAAAAACTGCAGGAATGGGTTCCAAACAGGCTAAATTTTCGTTAGGAGTCATTTCTGAGACATTTTCGAAAAAGTAATTTTTTGGCCAATTGTGAGTAAAATTGTATTGTGATTCTTTAATTTTGGGCAAAAAATTGTATGATTCAGGTTTTCTTCAAAATTTTAGGACATGTTGATTATAACCCATAGATGATATTCCCTGAATTTGACCTTGACTGCTCATCCACGAAATGTAGGACAAATTTTAAAAAGTCAGGTTTCGGCCAATTTTGAAGAAAAACTAGCATTAATAGTGATCTTATAAATTTATATAATAATTTCACACCACATGCCTCCGGACTATATGTATACAACAACTCGTTTATTCAGTATTTCCAGATTTTAAGTTATGTACACATTTAATGCATGATACAAGACCCAGGGCTATCAATACAAAAATATTACACAATCATGTTTAATTTAATATTAACTTATTCATTTGTATTTGTACGCTTTCAGGAGGATGTTGGTAAAATGCGGAATGTCGTACATTTGTACGACTGCACATCGTGTGTACTCCACCCCTCTGTACCACTGTTCCATTCCACCATTCCGTTACACATTTTACCAACATCCCTCTCAGGTTGCTTAAAAGACCTTTATCACGGTGCGTCTATCATTGTCTTGTTCCCCATAGTACGTGTCGGGTATGATCATTGCGTGTGCGTGACCGCCATGCTGCGTGCTCTCTTGATCGCGCAACGCCTGTGTCATTGTGATGCACACAATGAACAATTTCAAAATAGGACCAAACCATTTTTGTCTGCATGCCTCGCTTTGGTTCGTTCATTTTAATAAGAGAAAAGGGAAGATGGCCGCACCGTGATAAAGGTCTATTTAACTGGATGGTAAGTACAGTTTACAAAAGTTTTAAAATGAGAGATTTATGAAGCATACAGTTTTTTTGATTTTACAAACTTTCAGTAATTCCAAGGTCCAATTTCATGGCTACTACTTATCCAATTTCCTGCTAACAGTATTTGCCTTTTTTGTGGACACTCTAAGCTTAAGCATGTTTCAGCCATAAAATAGAGCTAAACTTAGCACAACGTTTCTGCTACAGTAAGCAAATGTTTCAGTGACATCATGAAATTAGACCCAATGCTTTTTTTGTCGTTTTCTATAAACACAGAAAAGAAGGGAAACTTACTGGCTGCGATTTCAATCAATAGACCATATCGAATAGCTGCCATCTTGTAGGGCAGTTTCTTGGTTCCTTGAGGACATGCATGGTTACATTTTTGTGCTTACATTGTTGACCAAATTAAACAACAAAAGTTGCCCTACACGATACATGTAACCTTAAAGCCAATAAATACAACAAAAGGATTTTGTGTGTGAAAGTGATGAGGAAAACAATTTTTAAAAGCTGCTATAATGCCAGGATGTTTAATATGAAAAACGCCATGTAACTAGTGAGGTGTTTGGGTTTTATACTGCGTTCATTCATTCAAAATGTAGCACATGTATCGGAATCTATCACACAACCCCGCACAAATATATTGCAGATAGAAATACTAGAAATATTGCATATGAACTTACATGATATTACAAAATGACATATAAGTCTGTTTTCAATACTGGAGAGACTTTTTCACTAGGATCATAACTCTATGTAATGCCAGTTATCTTCTCTCAAAACAAAAGAAATAGACAGATCTAAGAAGATAACTTAAGCAACAAATAGTGCAACAACATACCTTTCTGAAAACCCTGTGTACAAATTTCCTATTTAACGTATGTAACATAGGACACATACTTTGTGACATTTTTTGGTGTCCTTGTTACATATGGTATATTGGAAATTTGCACACAGGGCTTTCAGGAAGGTATGTTGTGGCACTATTCGTTACAGTTCATTAGCTGAAGTTATCTCCTTAGATCTATCTTAAGATATTTCTTTTGTTTTGAGAGAAGATTAATGACATTGTACAGAGATATAATCCTGGAGGAAAAATGTGACCCGCTCTGGAAAAAGGTAACCTAAGTCACGCAGGCTAGGTCAAGTTTTTGCGACCATAAGTAAAAATCTGTGATGGATCTACGCTCATTAAAATACAAAAACACAAAAGACAATTCCAGGCGGAACACGGACATTCTAGGCGGTATCTGGGCACCGCCAGGAATTTCCATTGTGTTTTTGTATTTCAATGAGCGTGGATCCGCCACAGATTTCTTCTTATGGTCACAAAAACTTGACCTACACGACTTATGCTACTTTGTTTCTAGAGTGGGTCGCATATTAAGAGAAACCAACTTGGGCATTTTTTTTTTAAACCCCCAAAAAACTGGGAGTTGAGCTCAAACCGACAATAATGGTCTTATACGACTTCTCAATCACAGATTGTCAATTTTGTTTTATAATTTTACTTGTAGCCATTAGGTATAAAAATTAAGAAAAAAATCCATGAAGTTAGTTCTGAAGAACTGGGCGGACAAAATGTGCCGGCACATGGGTCAAAAACTATTAATGTCATTCTGTACAATTCATAATTTACATGTGTACACAAATAGGTGTAAGAGTATTTACATATCGCTGGAAGCACATTGGACTCTGTGTGTTCTTTGCATTACTGTTTTGTAAATGGTTACAAAGGGGCGTTCAGACTATCGCAGAAAAATCACACTGGCTCACTGCGCTCACCGCATTGCATGAGGTCCCAAACGCCAATCTTTCCAAAATAGAAAAGTCTACTTGGGGCTTCTCAGATACCTCATTGGCTGCGCGATAGAAATGTCAGCGCACCGCGGTCAAAGTTCAACAGATTTGAACAGCTCAAAATGTTTTGCACGTCACGACAGGCAAACCAGCTCCTGTACAAACCAATAGCACACGCGTGCGTGCGCAAAGCCATTTGCGATAGTGTGAATGCCCCTTAAGTGATTTTTTCAAAGTCCCCAAAGCGTTATTTCTCTACCTGATCTACGTGAGGTACATATACGAAGCTTGACACATTAATTACTCACTGACCAAGTAAACTAGTTCTTGTGGTTACTGTCACAATGTCACTTTGTACTGTCCCTAATGTTGACATGGAAGTGGTAGTGTTTCCTTTGGTTGACTAATTCTGCAGGCATTTCCATTTGACAAAACGAAATACCTGCATGGCATTGTGAAGTTTAATTATTAATGAGAAAAAGATTGTTAACTATTTTGGCACATGATTGATCGGATGGATGAATTAAAGGCATGAACTGTATGCAAACTGCATCAATGTGCCTTGCTGCGTCAGATTCGTACAAAACACAGTCACAGAGCTAAAAGGTTGTATTGAGATGCCTTTCCATATGTACATTTTTCATCTGTTTTGTGCGTGCGTTGCGTTTGCGTCTGAATCACTCCATTGACCAATACAGACGGACGAGCGCAATGCATACAAGACGGTTAAAACGGACCTATGAAAAGGCGCCTTGAGGCCTTTCTACACGAGCCAACATTTGTTAACCAACAAGGACCAACATTTGTCGGACGATGTTGGATGGTGTGGATGCCACTCCAGACAACATCCAACATCAGCCGACAAGATGGGCCATGTAGCTATCTCCTGACTTTGTTGGAGCTTGTTGGATGAAATGGACCAATAGCAGAGTAGAATGCCAGTCAAGTGAAGACAGTAGCCAACTACAGTCAAGATATGCTAGATCACGTGTGGACGAGCGCATCCATACGCAACGCTCAACCAGTTCTAACGTCATGTTGGTCGACAAATTCTGGCTTGTGTAGACGAGCTTAAAGATGTACAACCGTGATAAAACATTCACAAATGATGCCCGACATCCAACGAATAGAAGTGAATTTAAATGTTTTTGTGATACAGCACCTTTAAACCACTACACCATCCGAAGTCCCTGTTCTCTTCCGTCGCTCCTTAGACGGTTCGCGTTTCTTATCTTTCTTCGACCCTTTACGACTTCCACGTTTCATTTTCTTAGCCACCGGTGGTGGTTGTTGTTGTTGTTGCTGTTGCTGTTGTTCCGACGCCGACGCCGTGGCACCCCCCAGACCGTCCGGGATTCGATGTCCTTTCCTCGGCTTTCGTTTCTCCGGTTTAGGAGCCCTGTTTTTGTTTAGATGTCGTAATTTGGACGGTGAGGGATGAGCGTCAAACGACACGGGGGTATCGTCTCTTTCCATTTCATCACAGCTGTCTAAATCAAGTCCATCCGTACTGTAGTTTTCTTCTTCGCTCACTGATTGTCCCAAGTCGAGCGTCGCAAGATTAAAAGTCAGATCTTGTCTAAGACACAATGATAAAAGAAAATTGTTAAAATACATTGTATTATTTCTATTGAAACGTTTTTTTTTCCCTTTTATTTCAAAGAACTGTCCACAAATGTTTGGATTTCAAGGTTTTAATCAAGGTAAAGTGACTCCAAACATTTTAACAGAGCTCGTGTTATTTTGAAGTCACATTCTGTAAAAAAATATTTCCTTCAAAGTTTCTGTTTTGCATTCCTTTGTAGGTTTAAACTTAAAAATAGGAAACCTATTTGGCATATATTTGATACAAATGTAGACAAATGTCCATGAGTTTGGGAAATCTGGATGCAGTGAAAAACAACTTGGCTCCACCGGGATTCGAACCGCAGACCTTCTCAACATCAACTGGCAAATATTGGATCAACTTTAAATTTCACTTTAGTGTTTCAAAGATATCATTTTTAACGTGAAAACAATGCAAAGGCAATATTTATGTTTTATTAGTGAGCGACATGAAACCATGAAACCTTTGCAAAATTACCCTGAAAACAACTACTTTGGAAACAACGAAGAACAAATGATTGGGACTTAAGTAGAATATTGTATTAAAAGAGCGTGTTCAAATTGTTCCAAAAATGGTTTTCGTTCAGTGGAAGTAATTTGGATTTCGTTTTAACCTAACAATCATATAAAATACTTCTCCAAAATACTATCCATGAGAGGAAAACAGGAAATTTGCAATCTCCAATTTGGATGTGGAAGCAACAATGTTGGAATCATTGCACTGATTTATGGAAACGGGTAAATTAATTTAAAAAACATCAGTGTTTTATTGACGATATCCTTGAAAATATACAGACTGAGAACGCAAAATTTCAGAATGGTAATGAGAAAAATGATGTATCAAAATCTCAACACCCATAAAGAAAAAAGTGGGGTTTAAAAATGTGATCTGGAAACGCTCTTTAACAATGCTCTTTTTAACAAGGTTTAAATATCATGATTTTATGACTTACTTCTCTCTTTCCCACGTCTGGATCCTATCAGCGAGTACTTTCTCCAACTCTGCCTGTCCATTGGCTGTTGTCCTAGACGCCTTCTCCGCACCGTTTACACCCTTGACATCTTGCCGACTCGTCTGTTCAGTGTTTTCCTTAATCGTTGGGCTCTTACGAAGGTCTTGCGGGCTAGCGGTGTCCTTCTGTGGAGGGGATGGGCAGAAACATGAGCTAATATTCAGCCCCATGATTTCAAAATGTCACAACTGTGAAGCAACCGAGTTTTTATAAAGGTAGAATCACTCAGTAGTTGTCCCTCAAGATGTTATCACTGGCTTTTTTACTTTGTGATTTTTTCAAGGTCTGTGATGGAATTAACTAAAAGTCCGGTCTGTTTATGTTAACAGGCGAGCTGCTGGCAGTGGTTTTCCACCGAGAAGTAGACGTTTTCTACTCCGCTGTGAGTAGAACTCTGTAGGGAAAGATTCAAGTTGTGTGTTGAGCTGCAAATGCTTTCTATATTCCTTTGGTAGCAGTCAAATCAGCATCAAATTCTGGCCGATACAATCACGCGTTTCAGGCTGTTGTGTTTAACTACATGTATAAATCATGATGGTTAAATGACAGTTGAACTATCACAATGCACAAAAACATTTTATAGTTTTGTTTACAAATGTGCTTGCCCACTCAGTGGTACAGTAGCGATACAGTAGTTTTCCCATGTATGGTCAGATTTAAGAGTGAAACATATCCAATGAACTTCATTGCTCTCGGTGACAACTCAAAAAATCCCACCGAAACTATGGATAGATGTGGTTACTAAAAAATGAATCACTACTTTCGCTGGAAATGCAGTGACGATAATAGACCATTGCGTAAAAACCGTGTACATCTAAAACTAAACAATGCAGTAAAACCACTATACTCTGTCACGGGCTACCGGTGATAACGATAAACACTTCCAATGAGTAGAGCTTGGTTTCCTGCCGGTCAAAGTTTCATTTTAGAGTTGGAACAAACAAGGTTGGCTTTTTATCAACAAAGACTTTGAGAGTTTCCTTCCTGCGTTCATTTCCTGATGTAAAATACAAGGACAGACAGCGGCCAGATCTGAGGAGGTTGGGTTTTGAACGAGGTGGGGAAAAAACAAGTTCCCTAAAAGGAATTTTTGTGGCAGTGACGTCTATGCTGGTGGATACTGATCAGATAAAACACAAATATTTAAACCCTGTGATAAGTGGTGAAGGTAACTTATCAGAACACAACAGGAAATTAACCAGAACCCCGTGGTCCTATGGTAAATTGTGTATAAATTGGAGAATTTGGTACCACTAGGGTTAAATATAAAGAGTTTCATTGCAAAATGCGATAAATGCCAAATCCAAAAAAATTGAGATAATTATGTCGGTACATTCTCGATTGGTGGTCCTACATATTTGTCAAATAGATTATTGGCATAACTGTTATATCCCACAAAATTTGCCATTGACTGTAGCGCTTTAAGTTGTAATACAAAATGGCAGTTTTTTCAAAATGCCAAAAATGGATATAAGGCGTTTTGAGATGAAACTCTTAACATTTTGTTGTAAATTAACCTTGTTTTTAAGGAATTGTTTACACCACCATTGCCTTTAGAAAGAGCCTGCCAGAAATTAACCTTTTGATGCACCAATTATTTTGGAACTCTATAGACTACTAAAGTGAAAACGTCACCCTTTGTGTGTTGCCATGGTTTTTGGGTCTACACTAAAACCAGTGAACTGTTTCCCTGCGCTATACCAATGGATGTTTCAGCTTACCAGCGAATGTTTAGACCCAATTACCATGGCAACTGACGTCACACTAGTAGTCTATTGTTTTGGTAGCAAACGCCCTGTGCACTATTGGGGTTAAGTGAGGTTACTTTTTGATTTAAAAAAAATGGAGGTTTATTCTTAAACACAGTGGGAAGGAAATAAAGCTTTGTGGACAACCATTTTGGTTTCATCACTGCCAATTTTGAAACAAGGGAAAAACAATTCCACGTCCCGATAAACCAACATTTATGTCACTTCCTGAAACAAGGGAACTACGTGTTTGCTGCAAACCGAGTCACCTTTGCAAGATATCTTTTCAGTTATCCTTAAAAAAAAAATCATGAATAAAATACATGTTATGTCCTCTGGAATCATGAGTGAGCGAGTGAGTGATTTTTGGGTTTAGCGCCGTGCCGTCATCAGTGGCTATATTCACGGCGGGAACATGTAAATATATAAAACATCGGGGAATCTTACAAAATTTGCCAGGGATGTTGTCTAAACATGATCCAATAATATGCTGTACATGTGTGAAAGAGCAGCTCTCTTGGCAAGCTACAAATAAATACTGTGTGTAGGTATACTGTACCATGCATTATCACGAAGCCTACACCGTAATTCATAAAAGGATGGCTCCTTCCAAGAGCATCACGTTATGCATTATGCATGACTTGGCGACACATACCAATCTCACTTTAGACTGTGATTCAATGACGGCCAAAGGTAACAAAAATACCATGATTTTTAGGGCATTATCCCTAAATTGATACTCAACTTAAAGGCCCATTGTATCATCTGCAATGACCCAATTTTGTTTTTCATGAGTTGACAATAAAAACCTTACTCAAAGTGTTAAAAGCAATGTTAACAAACACCACATCAATTTATTTCCGTTCAAAATGGTATTTCATGCTGGAAATTGACAACCTAAGGTGGTTTTCTAAAAAGTCCCGTTTACCATTCACTTGTACACAAAATCCATATATAGATTTTCCAGGTTTTCTGAAGCATTGATGCATCTAAGTAGCTAAAATTTCTTCCAGCTAGTTTACCAACATTCTTCCTTAGATATGTTCCACAAATCTGTAAAAAGGTTTTATCTTGCAAATTATACATAGGGCTTTAAATAGCCTACTCATTCTCCTAGCGATGATTAACTGCCATGATTTAGCCACTTAGTAAAAACTCACACTTAGCTCATGTGACGTGATGACGTCAACAAACAGGATGATTTAAAAAAACAAACACACAAATATGACATAGCAGGAAACAGAAAACCACGCAATCATCACACCAACATAAGGACTTTAGTCATGATGTCATAGTCACCAAAAGTTTCCTCACTATATTTTGAAATAGTCAAACATTTGTGTTTTTTTGCAATCAAACAAAAACAACCCAACGCTCAGCACTTTGAATGAACATGACGCATAAAGTAGGAAATGGTGATATTTTATTTTATTTTTTATTTATTTACCACATCCAACAGCGGAGGGACCGCCAATTACAGGAATGGGAGCAAGTGTGGTTGAGTGCCTTGCTCAAGGGCACAGGTGCCACAACCCGTCACGGCCAGGAATCGAACCTACATTCTAGTACTAGCACAGGAACTTGATAATGGCTCTGAGCTGAAGACACTTATCATTCAAATCAATGCAAACTTGATGAAGAAAAACCTGCCAAAACTTACCCTTTTTCGAAGATCTGAAAGTTTGAGGGAGGCAGAGGTTGAGGCCCGCTCTAGAGTATCAATGTCTCGTATCGTGGTTCTAACTTTGACTAATTTCTCCTTGATAATCACCTCAAGACACCTAAAACAGAGACAAAGATATACCGGTAGATGGGATATTCGAATGTTCTATAAAGAACACAAATATATTGTATGCGCAATGCTGTCATCTGTTTTCTTCGAGCACATGTATAATCTGCTTTGGTGATGTCTACGTCAGTATTTTCCGATACATCACCGGTAATGCATTCATTTTGGGATGATTATCGATGCCACAGAAGATCATTGCCTGCTGCTGATTGGGCTATTTTAATAACAGCTAAAACTTGGTTTTCGTTGGATTATATGTCCCAAAATTTGTCAAAATGGCTTAAGACAGAGATTAACTTACTGCGCTTGCTTGGAGACGTCTTGCAAGGATTCCCAAGGAGACATTGGCTTGGGGCTCTTTAGCACACATGGAGCAAACACGATGCTCAGGCAGTTGGGGTTAATACGGTTGTAGTTCTCATGCATGCAAACTCTGTGAAGAAAGGACAACAAATATTATGGAATTTGATTCACAAATTGTCTGTTTCTGTTGAAAGACAACTAGTTGAATCATTACTCAAAGCTTAAAAAACAAATGCAAATTATACTGACCAAATGATCAAGAAGTCACAGAGATGTAACATATTCTATTGGTCAGTAACATGTGTGCCTCTATCCACCCAGGAGTAAATGGGTACCTGTAAGGCTTGCATTTAGCTTGCATCAGGGAAACTGAAGGTTAATTTTGCCCTTGCTCAACGTAATTGTTAACACTGTATACGCAGGAGGACGTGGGTTCGAGTCCCACCTGAGCACGCTATGAAGTTTTTCGGGAAAGCACTGCGTATACAGTGTTAACAATTACGTCAGGTAAGGGCAATACAAACCTCAATGTGCTTTTTTGTTGTTGTTGAGTATCGAGCTTGTGCGAAACACCGCACACGTGTGCAGACTGCCATTTTGGGAGTCAAAATTAAGGCATCTTACTGGTGTTTTGTTGTGTGTCTGTGTTTGGAAAGGCGCAACACATGACGTGGTTCATTTGACTCCCAAAACAACACAGAAAACGCATGTGTGTGGTGATTTGCACAAGCTCAATATTTTATTCCTATTTTTGTTGACATTACCTTGCCAAGTGGAAGATGAGCCTAGTTAAGAGGTCAAAGTTCACCGTGGGTAGCTTGTTGATGGTATCTTGCAGCGAAAGCAGGCGGCTCCGATGGTCGGGAATCTCAATTGTTCGGAGGAATTCCTCATACAGTTCAAAGGTTAACAAGGGTTCCGGCATCTCACGGAAGAACGATTTGACGACTTGCGCTATGACCAGCATGTTGTAGCTGTCCAGGTTGATTAGGTCAAAATCTGAAGGATGAAATTCAATGCAAAACAATTAGGGAATAAAAGTGTGTTTTGCCAGTCTTAAACTGTATGTTTGATACTAGCTGGGGACCTGGAGGCTGATAATGCCCCGAGCCGTAAGGCTTTTATTGTGTGGTGCAAATTCCCTTCGTTTTCACAATGCATAGTTCCGATTTTACCCAGTTAACCCCGCCCCCTTGGATATTGTTGCTACGGCTCACACGCTATCGTCAAAATGGCGACACACAATGCACAAAGCAATGGGACTTTCAACGGAAAGCACAGATTCATTGAAGAAAACTCAAAGGTATTCATGTTTCAGGGTCAACAGTTATCTTAGAACATACCGAGTAAAGGGCCAGTAATACAGGGATGTCATATCATCATGAAATACATCGCATACAACACTGTACAAATTGTATGGGGCAGAACATATCGCGTGATCATGTTGTTGTAAGACAGTGCACTTTGACCTATGTGGATGACATCTGCTAACTCTGTTGTGATTGGTCGGCGGGTTCGGTTGATTGACAGGTCGGAACTATGCATTTGCATAAATCCAGCGTCTTAATCCCTCTTTAAGTGGCAACATTTGAGAAGGTATAAAACACCTTCTTCCATGCCAACTTACCGGGTTCTGTGTTGATAAGATGCTTGAGTTCTTTAACCTTAGCCTCCGGCCCCGGCCTGCGGTAGATGCCCTCAGTGAAGAGACCATTCAGTTCTATGATACTTAGACATCGCTCAATGATCTAAAGAAACACACAAAAGAGTAGAAAGTCAGTTTTCTAAAGCAGTGTTCACAATGGACTAAATTAGTGAGTTACCACTAGCCACTGTTAACATTCTATCATGGTAATTCTTTCATGCATCCGCACTTGGGCCAAGTTCAGGTGGTACACGACCCATGATCACATGCACCTATCCATCGAGAACTAGTTACCCGTGTCAAAAACAGACCGCCCGAACTCGATCTTGGATTTATTTTCAGCCCATAGAATGTCATTTGGTAAAACTTTAAGTAACGTGTCATGTCATCGTTCAGGTACACACACACAAGTTAAATGACATCAACATGCAGTTTACATGGGACTTTTCAATGACGTCAAATTAAAAATATAATTTTCCAGTTGTGCACCAATCATATTGACTGTTACATATCCACTTGTATCTAAGCCATCTTACCATTGGTATATTGCTGTTATCTGTTACCAGTGTTTCTAGCTATCCACCAATCATATTGACTGTTACATATCCACTTGTATCTAAGCCGTCTTACCATTGGTATATTGCTGTCATCTGTGACCAGTGTTTCTGGTCGTGCACCAATCACCTTCCCCGTTACATTCGGCTCTTGTTTGCCTTTGCACAGTGCGTTGGTCTTTGTACAGCACTTCTTGTGGCAGGTGAATTTACAAACTGGCAAAGGACATAAAAATACAACTATGAGTTCAAATAAGCCACTGTGTGGTCACAATATATCACTCAACAAATGTAGATTTTTGTTCTATTGAGAGGAAGAGGGAGAAGGATAATTATGAGTTATTTCACATGTTTCATGAAATCTCTTGAAGTTGGGTATTCGCTGGCAGAGTGTGACATTAATTTCCGCGCGGACGCGCTCACTTCTTTGACAACGGTTTACGCTACTTGCATGGCAACGCGTTTCTCCATTCATTTTGCACAGGAGCCACAAGGCGAACATTTTCTGTTGAGTTTTTCTGTTACAACCATCACAAAATAAGGCAGCAGGATAGTGTATCGCTATGAGAGTAGGTATGAGCAAACCATTGCATGTCATTATGGTCCTTGTTTTTTAAATATTTTCTTCTAAAAGAATAAAAGTAAAATACACCTTTCGCAAACACAATGGATGTAAAACGTGAGCGTGAACCAGTAACCATAGTTACGGTCCAGCACCCGCAATGTGACGTCACGACTCTGCCAGCGAATTTCGTTCTGGAATGGTTCTTTTAGAAATGAACATGTATGCCCCTTATGTAATGCTTTTTGCATCAACTGTAACACCAATTTTGCTGATTTGTCACTTTGTTATCTATTAAACTAAAGCAAGTAATAACCCTGCTGAAAAGTACTTTATAACATTGCCACGTCTCAAAAGGTATGGTGTACACTGGATCAAAATCTGTACAGATATGGTTATTTCAGATCACTTGAAATCTTGGTTGACAAATATTTCATGTTAATTTGAAAAATACCCCAGATGGCAGTTCTCTTAATTTTCATGGTCCTAAAAAAAATAAAAAGAGTACAATTAATAATTTCGGTCATTCAAATATTTCGGGAAGTAATTTGTTGATCAGCACCCACCTCGACAAACTTGTCCCTTCTCCATGAGCCAGAGAAATGTGGAGCATACTTCACAAGACGTAGGGATGCTAAACTGGAAGGCTACAAACCGATGGCCGAGGTACTCAAACACGTCTTCTTTTTCCTTCTCTTTCTTCTTCTTACGCTGCTCTTTAGACTGTACAAGGAACAAGGAATCATTCAATGAGTACAGCCAAGTTTAAAATCTACTTTTGATAGGAATGTTGTTTTTTTTAATTTTGATTTAACAGAGTTAAACATAGGATGCGAGAACAATTATATGGTCATCTGGATTTGAAGCTGATACCTCTGGCTAAAAGTGCAGATGCTCTACCAGCTGAGCTATAAGGCACAGTTGTGTTGCATGGCTGCACAACAGTATACAGTAAACTCATTATAGCGCTCTTCAAGGGACCGCAATAATTTGAGTTTTATATCGAGAGAGCACTATAACTAATGGATACACAATGTAGAGAATAGCAGGCGGGACTTGAAAAAAGGAGCTTTATATCGAGAAGAGCTTTATATCAGGGGGTGTTATAACGAGAGTTTACTGTACATATAATGAATGATTATGAGTGCAATGGGAGGAATATTTTCATTCGGTGAAAGATGGAATGTTCTATTCAACGAGGCGAAGCCGAGTTGAATGGAACATATTCCATCTTTCACCGAATGAAAATATTTCTTCCATTTCACAAATTAAAACATTCATTATTTGTTTTATATAACGCCCAAGTAGATTCTTGTCATCCTACATTTTTTTTACAAATTTACAAATTTATTTGTATGTTGGCGGTATCAGAAGCTCAGCTATTTCATGAGACGACAAAAATCTTGTGGTCCACATTGGCGTTCCAAATACAAACTTTGGTTTTTTAATAAAATGTTTATTTTTAAACTTTTGGCACACTTGAAGAAATCTTCTACTGAACCCTATTTCTTAAAGCAACATTCTAAGGTACAACCCTGACCTTTTTGTCCTGTTTATACTGCTGGGTGAACTCGTCCAGAAACCCACGGAATGCATTGACACCCAGCGTGATTGGGAACTGCGTCTTGCTGTTTGACATCTTAACGTGGTTGGCTAATGACGTCTCAAAGGTCGACAACAGGTCCTTGTACATCAACGTAGTTGTGTTACCTTCCTAAAAATGGAAAGGAAGAAATCACATTGTCATAATGAAAAGATTTGTTCTGTTAATTAGGGTTTGTTTTGCCATTTCTTGAAGTAATTATTAATTCTGTAAACTCAGTGCTTTCCCAAGACACTATGAGAAACTTCATAGCATGCTCGGGTGGGACTCGAACCCACGACCTCCTGCAAACTCGACCACCGAGCTAGCCAGTGTTAAATGGCCGGTTCGAACCATTTAGCAACAGGGATTGCAATTAATCAGAAATTGATTTAACTTGCGTCGGAGAGACTAGTGTAAACTCAAGGTTTAAGTTACAACCATTGCCACATACCTGTTGCATAGCCACTGAATAGGTACTGATAAGGTTCATTCTGAACTCATTCAGAGCTTTCTTGAAGACGACGTCTACCGCGGTGTCGCTCCCTTTTTTCTTCTTCATCTCTTGGATCTGATGTTACAATTAGAGGAAGAAATAATGTAAGAAATGGAAAGGAGGGGCCAATTTCATGTGACTGCTTAATGCATGCCGTGGATGCTCATGTGGCTAGAAGCACTAAGGCCCTTCTTGCCTACAAACACCACTAAACCAAATCATACTAAAGACAAAGAACTATTTACCTTATTGTACAAGAACGTGTCCATCTGCTGGAGTTCTCTTGCATCCGAGACCAGCTTATTGGTAGGGTAGCGCCACTGTGACATGCCGTGGATACTCATGTTACTAGAAATATTACGGCCCTTTTTCCCTACGACGGCCATTCCCTGCGGAGTCTGCGCTTCTTCTTGAGATTTCCGATCCAGCTTCACCGAAGGCGCCTTGGGTTGGAGGTTAGCCTTGCCTGGTTTCATATCGGGTAGACCCAGGGCCTCGGCGGCTTGGGGGTCGGACTGCTTGCGCATGAAGCGACGTTTGAAGTGTCGTTTAGCTTTACGGAGGGCACTGTCTTTGGTAGAGGGTGACTCTAGCGGTGAGAGGGCGCTGTCTTGATCGGGAGGGAAGGGGGAACGAGGGGAGGAGGTCTGACTGGATAAGGGATCGTCTTCAGTCCATGTGTCGGTTAACACGATATCAGCAACAGGCTGGGAGAACACAAAAACATAAAATTAGAAATATTATGACCAGAGTTAACCACTGGTCAAACGTCATCCTGCCAACACACATGCACACTAACATTGAGGGAGAACGCCACTGGTCAAACGTCATCCTGCCAACACACATGCGCACTAACATTGAGTGAGAACGCCACTGGTCAAACGTCATCCTGCCAACACACATGCGCACTAACATTTAGTGAGAACGCCTGTGGTTAACACCTCAATACCTGATAGGGTACCAGTGAACACCACGACCGTGCTCAGACACAACTAACCATCGTTGACTATAGTGCATTTGCCAAAAAATCCTTGGTTTCAATACCAGGAAGAATGTTAATAATATTAACCTTATTTTCATCTTGTGTTTTCTTTTTTGGTGTCTGCATTTCCTTGACCTCCGCGGACGGCATCTGCCCATCAGCATCCGTTAAAGTCTTCTCTTCAAGACTTTCAGCTTCTTCTAGAGGGTACAAGATATCTTGGGAGTCGCGGCCGGAGTCTTCTTCCGAGTGTTGGTGTTCACTATGTGCTGCGCTCTTACGCTGGTAGGCAAAGGCTAGATCCCTGACTCTGTAACATCACAATAAATGTAAGTCGGCATTAGTACACTGGCTGTTTAGTTTTGCTATATCCTGGAGGCCGATTTCACAAAGCGCTAGGACACATCTCAGGAAGCGTCAGTCTTTTTATCTTGGGACATTGGTATGTGAATTAGGACGCATTGAACTCGTCTTAACTTTAGTAAAATTTAGGTCAACTAATTAATATTGAATGCATAATACAATAACTAAGTGGTTTAGCACACTGGTCCTAATGCCTGTTGAAAAGTCAGGCTAATCCTGGGAAATCTGTGCTTCAAGCCAAGCCCCATTTATTTGTGTACCCTACATAATAGAAGCTATCAATCATCCTACTTCTAGCCCAGTGACACAATGTAAACAGCTGTTTGCAACGAATGGCCTGGCAGAGAAATAGCCACAGGGTACAGCACTTCGTGAGTCTCCCCTTTGGGTCCCACTGTAAATGTTTGATTTTACGCTCTATCGCTTACAGTTCTTGTGGACTTGAATGAGGTGATACGCTATATTAAGTTTTACTTTAAATGTTTGATCAACCGTCATAGCTGCATACCTTGATCCCGATTGCTTAACTCCAGTCAGTATGGGCGGTATTTCAGTCTGGTCTTCAGCTAGGATGACCATTGACGTCTTATTGGGAGGGTCATCATCTAAGAGTAGCTCGTCTGATCCGACAGACCCATCCAAGATCCCACTGCTCCTACGACACAGACACAGTCGCCATTATTACAGTTCCAAAAATAATGCTACGTTGTTATTTTTATATCCAATGATAAAGCAATATTTTGTTGGTTTACTTGGTTTGGTCAATGCATCATGCCTTTGTTTTGCCCTGCAGAGGGTCGTGGGTTCGAATCACACCTGAGCAAGCAATGACACTTTTCTCTCAGCGTCATGGGAAAGCACGGAGTACACAAACCCTAATTAATATCTAAAAGAGAGATTTTGATGATTTTAAAGGATTGAGACTGAATGGTTGTACATTTTTGAGGACTAAGATTCTGAAAAGTATTTGAGAGGATTAAGAAAGAATGTATTTTAAAATGCAAAAGATTTTATGATTTTTGAAGGACTGAGCAGACTCTGGACTGATGCTACATCCTCGCAAAAAGATCTGGGGATCAATTTAACTCTTTCACTACATATTTTTTTCAAGGTTTGTGACGTAATTGGGGCCAATTTCATAAAGCTGTTTAGCAAAATAATTTGCTTAATTAAAAATTTGTTTGCTTTATAAAAATGGGTTAATAGTAAAAATTGTAAGTCAACTTGTGTTCTTAGTAAGAATAGCAGATATTCTTGTCAAGAACACAAGTTGACATGCAATTTCAACTTTTAACCTAATTTTATAAAGCCAACAAATATTGGATTAAGCAAATTTTTTGGCTAAACAGCTTTATGAAATTGGCCCCAGGTGTGTTCGGGTTGCCAGTAAGCCACTGGCAACGGCTTTCCGACCGAAAGTAAACATTTCTCGAGCTGCTGTGAGTAGCGCGCTGAGTAGCATAAGAGTTAAGAAGTCAAGAGCAATAAACTCTAGATGTATGTAGGAGGTCGTGGGTTCGAGTCCCACCCGAGCATGCTATGAAGTTTTTCATAGTGTCTCGGGAAAGCACTAAGTATACAGTGTTAATAATTACGTCGGGTAAGGGCAAATACAACCTTACTTAACATTCGATTTCCCCGACGCAAGTCTAAATCAATTTCTGTCCAGATGATCTATCAATTATTAATCCAGAAAACCTGTTGCAAATACTCACTCTTCTGACTCCATGGTCCTTGTTCGCTTCCTCTCCATATCAAACTCCTCGAGTTCATCCGGTGTTAATATCCCTTCATCGCTCATGGAGGAATGAGCCTCGTCCCTCTGTGAGACCGTAGACACTCCAAGCTTCTCAGAGAGTCGTTGCTGTTCATGTTCATTCTCATGCAACCTTTGCTGTTCTTCTTCAAGCTGGTCCAGGGTTAGAATCTTCTCATTGTTTACCAAGGACTGAGCCTCGTTTTCTTGTGCCATTGCAGATTCTGCAAGCTTTTCTAGGAGTAGACGTCGTTGTTCTTCTTCTTGTTCTTCTCGCAATTTTTGGAGTCTCTCTTCCTCTTCTAACATGAGACGTTCTTGCTCTTGGCGTTCATCGAGTAACTTCTCAAATCTGTAAGGAATTGATAGAAAATGGAATTTCACAAAAGGAAGAAAATTATTCAGATGGAGGAAAGGTAAAACAAAATTCACACTGTACAGCAGAAACAAGTGCTTGGTACTAAAAGTCGAAAAATGGAACTGAGCGATGACAAAGATGTGCTAAATTGACAGAAAATTACAGTAATCCAACAAAAGCTTAATTCCGAGAACCTATGTCTAGAATGTCACAGAGGTCATGGCTTCTAGGCCTAGGACATTAACTTAATCAATTACTCGCGAGTAGTAATTAGAAATCAGACTCACAATTATAATTTTTAAAATACTCGCAGCATTATGATTAACATTGCTTACTTGTGATTTGACTCATTTTTGACTGAAAACATGATGAATTTTAACCCACTGAGACAAAAATTTTATAACAATGTAGCATTTGTGAAATGTTTGCGATGGTCCGATTGTTTTTCTGCTTTAAAAATGCTAAAACTGAAGCAACGGAGGAAAGAACCTTTTTCTGAAAAACTGTTTTCACATCATTTGTGTGTTACTAAGGTGGATTCACACTAAGTCATTTTATGTTTACATTTGATGCGTCGAATAAGTAGAGTGGAGGGAGTTTACACTGAAAATCACATAATCAGCTGGGAGGAAGGTGTTTTTGTGATTCTGTGATTTCTAGTGCATCTTTTCACTCCTTACCACTTTTTCTCAAACCGACATGCATTAAATTTACACACAAACAGGCTCAGTGTGTATTCACCCTTAATGCTACAGTCACACAGTCAAATACGTATGCTGCGGATTTTTTATATTTTTTATCCGCAGAAAATCACTTAAAAACTGCGCAGAAAAGTTAAATTAGCCATGAAATACGGATAATTGCGGATGAATTACGGATAAATACGGACATTTACGCCTAAATGAAAAACAATTGCGGCAGGTGACATCTAATTATACGGATAGTTTACAGAGAGTTACATATATTACGGATAATTATGGATGCATTGCGAATTTTTTACGGATTTTTTATCCGCGGGAACTTTAAAAAATATTTTGAGATTTTCAAAATATTTCTGCGGATCCTGGCGGATGCTGCGGATTCGGCGGATTAATTACGGATCCATTACAGATAGATACGGATTCTGCGGATTTTTTACGGACAAACATCCGCAGCGTCCGCAAGATCCGTATATGACCGTGTGACTGTAGCATAAGGCAATAACTACATGTGATAAACACACATAACTTGTATTTTTTAATCCCCAAACTTACACTCTTCGTGCAGCATTTCCCCTGACATAACACTGTAGCCACAGTGTTCCAACATGTAGTCTCTCTATCAGCCGCCTTGTATAGTATCCGCGCCAACAGCTCTGAATAAAGATGGCTGCTAGTCGTCTCTCACGTTCTTGCCGCAGCACTCTCAGTTGTTTCCTGCTGATCATTCCTCGCACGCCGCACTGGAATGAACAAAAATCACACACCACACTACAGCAAACAACAATTCTCACAATGTCGTCAGAGATCCTCCAAATTTTTTTGGAGTACTTTCTTTGTAATAAGCTAAACACTATGCACCACCACAGCACTTTTCACGAACAAAGGGGTCTAAAACCTTTTTGAAGAAAGGGCACTGAAGTGCAAACAATTGACCACTCTCACAGAAAAATTCTACTGTGTATAAAACGCCATCAAGTACGCGCACGCACATCTTGGAAAATGTTCCAAACATGCGCGCATGTTGCTCAAATTTGTTTTAAAATACGGCACAGCCGATGCGCGTCATAAAAATTTATGCTCAAAATCTTGATGCACGTGACAATTTGTAGGAAGTGACGTCTTTTGAACGTGATCAAATCTTTGAAAAATGCTTTTGGTTTTATACTATTATACTTTTGGTTTTATGATGCTAAGTATTTTAACCTAGCAATTTGAGTACCTGAAGTTTGAGCGTAGCGTATCTCATCTGCATGTATCGTTGTCGTTGTAGAATCCCTCTCATCCATTTCTGCACTGTGATGATTCTCTTCAAGACGTGACTGTGGAGGGCTTCTTGTAACTTGAGACGTTCAGATTCTCGAAGGAATACCTAGGAGTTGTTATTAAAGCACAATGGAGATGTCAGAAGACTCAAGTATGGACAAAGTCTGCAGGAATGTTAGAAATCTTGTTGAAACAGATGAGGGGGTTCAGGTGTTTTGTTTGTGTTTTGGGTATTTTTTTGGGGGGGGGGAGGGTGGTGGCTTTGCAGGATGCCAAATTTTTCTGCCGAGTATCATAAATAAAGATGCACTTATCGGGATTCGAACTCCAGACCTATGACCGCTTTTTAATATTTGATATGGTGCCTAGTCATCATTGAAATGAAACAATCAAACCTGGGATGAAAGAATCATATGGTCCTTATCAGGATTTGAACCCAAGACAAAAGTCCTACCTTTGATTTTCCCAGCTGATAATGCTTAGGATCTAACTCCATGGCTTGTAAGAATCGCTGAATGTCTTGAAGACTTGAATCTCTGCCGTTGGCCAACAGCAAATGGTAACGATGGCTGAACTCCTGCAAAGGAAATAATAAAATAAAATGAAACATCAAGAACTCGACAGCAATGGAGTAGGCTTGGGCGGATTACGTTAAGACGAGTTCAATGTGTCTTAATTCCAATACCAACGTCCCAAGATAAGAAGAGTGACCCTTCCTAAGGCGTGTCTTAGTGCTTTGTGAAATCGGCCCCTGGTCATGTATTTAAATCAAGTAACATGTCTCGCCAGTTAGTACAAATTATCAACTAACCACTGAGACCTTGGATTGATTTCACAGAAGTTAAGACGAGTTCAATGCGTCCTAATTCCCATACCAACGTCCCAAGATAACAAGAGTGGCCCTTCCTTACAGATTGTGAATGTTTCGACCCAATTGATGTTTCGACCCAATTGATGTTTCGACCCAATAGATGTTTAGACCCAACTGATGTTTATACCCAATTACCCTGTAAACTAACCTCAAACGTCAGCCTGACATTATACCCAGACTGGCGTATTCTAACAGTCTCCAGCATGCCTGTGTAGTGAAGCTGTCTCATTATCAACTCCTCATCAAGACGACACGGTTCCTTGTTGGAGTTTGACTTGATGCAGCGTACAAAGAATGGATTGGCTTGGTTTAATGTCTCCATGAGTTTGCTTAAAGAAAGCTGTTGGCAGAAAAGCAAAAGGTACATTTGTTACAATGGATAGATAAGTTAGAAATTATAACGTCATTGAAATATGGATGTCAATGTTTCTACTAGTGTAGTTTATTTTTATTTATTTATTTTATTTTTTGTTCTAAGTGATAACAAAATGCAATAGATTGGAAGCAACAGAAACATTTTTACATTTGTAACCAAGTAATATACACTGCTGCTGATTAAAATGAGCAATGTATAAACCCCTTATATTCTAAAACTAAACAAATGACACGTTCATAAACCAACCTGGAACTGTGCACTGACAGTCGGTGGAAGTTTCTTAGTGGTTGAGCGTCGGAATCCAATCATCTTTCTACTCATGAGTGTCTTCATGGATTTCAGGTCTCTTAAACCCTAAAAATTGATAAAAATAGTACAGAAATGGTTCCTACAAAAATAAAAACACAATATATAAAAATACCAAATAATGTAAAATTTTGGGGCTTTTCCAAATCTGGGCTTCGTTTCTGTCTCTGTCTCCGTGTGGTTTACATGGAGCCGGAGCCTGAGCCCAAGTCGAGATTTAGAAAAAGGCCCATACTTATGCATTTCCTAAATTATGGTAGATTCTTGTATAGCGCACATATCTACCCTTCATAAGGGGTAATCCTGGCACTGTTGCCATTATTACCGCTGCCATCAGGAATTCACTAGAACCATTTCGCTTCAACTATATGTGGCTGCCTGGCCAAGGCGCCCAACCCTGTAAGCAGTTAGATTGTAGCATTCCCCCTAACAGCTCCCCAAATATCACTTGGGTTGACGAGGCAATTGAGATTAAGTGTCTTGCCCACAGACACAAAGATGTTGACACAAGTGGGACTCGAACCCATAACCCATTGATCATAAGCACGGCTGTGTACCCACTAGACCACACAAGCTCTCGATTATACTTATACTTATGTATTTCCTAATTATACTTATGTATTTTCTAATTGATATAAAGTGAGTATTTCAAATCAACAGAAATATTCATGCGGTGAGCTGTTCCTCTCGCCCCTGCCCACCCCCACTCCCCAAAAAAAAAATCAAAATAAAACCCAAAAAAATTGTAAACATTTTTGCTCACCTTGGTTTGTGAACTCTGAGCTCCTCTGAAGGACTTGTTTTTCCTTTAAAACAAAATGAAAAATAAATTTATACATAACAATAATATGCTAAGAAATAAAGCAAAAGAACTGTCACTTTTGTCCCTAAAATAAAGTTCAAACCATCTTTCTTGTGCTTGTTATCATGGTCGTTCAAATAGTGCAAAACGCAAGGAAAAAATAAGTCTGCGTCCTAATTAAATGTCTACGTCTTAAAGTTTGACATGAGTCAATGGTAAATGCGAGGTAAACGGCTTGCTCCCTTTCCCTAGTTGTGTGTAAATTCAAAATGTAGTCATGTACTTTAGACATGAGTTAAGCAAGAAGGATACGTGTGATCCACGTCTCTATAATGTCGAAGCGGAGGCCGACATAGAAAAAGCCTGAAGGGTGTAGATCGTGTTTATTACTGTAGTTCATTTCACATCCGGTCTATCCAAATTATAATTGGTTTAAAGGCAGTATACATGATTGGTATCTCGAAAATCAGAAATGTTCACAGATTTAGGCCTACCGGTAACTTACACAATATAAACACGATGACCGTAGAAAACTTCCCCTAAAATGGTTTTGTCTGAAGAGCTATAGTCTTTGAGAAATTAGTAAAACAATTAGTTTTCGTCTCATGAGACGAAAATTCAATTCGCCCCAAAACCATTTCGCCCGAGTGCCATTTCGCCCCAAATTACTTCGTCCAAACACTACATCGCCCAAATGCCACTTCACCCAAAAACCACTTCGTGCACAGGCCGTGGTTCAGGGCGAAATGGTTCAGGGTGAAGTGGTTTTGGGGCGAAATGAATGCAAACCCTTGTTTGACTGTTTTCTCAAAAGTTAGACGAACTACGGAGCTGGTTTTTGCTCAGGTTGGTTTTAATTATGCATATCTTCAATCACACAGGGGGGTAAAACTATTTGTACATGTAACAGTTTACCAATCATGTATACTATCTTTAAATCGTATCAACAACTGAATTAAATCAGCAAAAAATGACTTCAACAAAACCTAGAATCTCACACATTCACCACACAGTAAAACTAGAACAGTTTGCAAAACAAATACACACCGGAAATCCACAGATATGAAACCAAAACAAAGATTGCAAGTAGATCCTTTAGAGTTAGTGGGTTTGCTTCACGCAAAGCCACATATGAAGCATACAGCTTTCATGCAAATAAGGGGAAGTGATGATTAAACAAACATTAGCACGGTAAAAAGTAATTAGTATTTGATTGTCTCTTGATTTGAAGAAATAAAATGTTGGCACTGGAGTGCAGGATTACAAATGCACATTTAGTCAAGCATCAAACAAACCAGTGACGTATAGAGTGATATACATGTACCCATTTACGATGGTTTGTGAAACTCTTAATTTCATGATTTTCTCAAAGTCATCTAATATGCAATGATCAGGCCACTAACATGGCAAGCACTTCATGCAACATCCATGTAACTATGCCGGGGGCAGCCATGTTTGGCTTGTTTGTCAGTTATTACTCCAAGTCCACAACTGAATTGGCTAGTATGACAAAATGCTATGTGTTCAGCATGCAAATATGTATTATTACTTGTAGAAATATTTACATGACAGCTTAACAAAAATAGAAACATCACATTGCTTCAAAAAATGCAAAAATAACGACATGCATTTACCAAACAAAAAGCATGCATTAAAAATATATGGTGTGTTTATATATGATGTTTGTAAAAATCTTCAATATTAAAATCGCACAGAGTAAAAGAACTTTGGACACAAATACATTGAAATCTTGGTCCAAATATTAAGGGATAAGCTCAAATTTGGAGTAAGGCATAGTTAAGCCGAACTCAAAATTTGAGTCTACTTTGGACAGAAATAAATACACCTGCTTGGTTTTAGATTACATAAACAGTTGGTGCTTTAGTAAATATAGACACCACTAAATTGAGAAAACAATGCCTAGGACCAACACCTACTTCATAACTCGTGCCGCTTTCCAGTACGAATCGTCATACAGCAAGCTGGGTTTGAGCATGCTCAGACTGTGCCTATGGGGACTCAAGAGGACTCCCTGTTCGCTGGGTAGCGGGGATAGCTGGTCCTCTGTGGGACCCTCCGTAGGGGCGGTTGTTTCGAGGGCTATTATTACTTGTGACATGTGTTTACGACCGTGTACGGCCCGTCGATTCTGACGTCTGTACACAAAAGGGGGAATGACAAAGCCGGAAACATGCAGCGTAACAGGGTTTCATGCAGTTAACAAAAATAAATGTTAACATGTTACAATGTTGGGGAATGCTTGGAATTTGTTGTTAATGAAAAATAAAATACTGTAAGTTTCAAATTTGAATTCAGTAAAATACAGAACTGTAACTCAGTCTGAAATCAACTCATAACTTGGTCATGTCATTTTGTCCAATGACTGTCATTTGCAGTGTCACTCACAAGGACACTCACAAGGACAGTGTCACAAATTGACACAATAGTCATTATAACATGTAATACACTGACAATGTCATGCTTTGGGAAAAATAACAAAATAAACACAAACAAATAAACCAAAGAAACAATGAACGAAAAGAAAAACAAACGTGTGAACGCGATTCAAATTTCTTATTTCTGTGCAATCCATCAATTTGTCATTCTGTGAAGTGCAAGTCATGGCTTCAACCCAGGCAGTGATATACTGGCAAACCCCACTCATGCATGTATGGATGGATGCAAGACCATCAGTCCCAAGAGGTATACGTAGTATGTGTATGCAGCCATTAACAACGGCAGATCCAGATTCATTAACATTATCGCTGTACATGATTGTGAGTGGATAACTCCTTAAGCAGCATCAATTAAGGTGGTTCTGTTAGTAGATGAATGCTACAATAGCACAACAGCTTTCAAAAGCCTGTATCTTCTCAAGCCAGTGACCAGGGTCCTTTTTCATAAAAGTTAAAAAATATTCTTAAGTGTATAAAGTTTAGGAACAATAAAATATAATTTTTCCTATCTTTAAAAACATGAGTTAGGAATGTTTATTTAGAAATGTTTCTAAGTGGGCTTTATGAAATAGGACCCAGAACTGACAGTTAACGACCAGGATCAGAAAATCACAAATTTGTCGAACTCACAAATCACTGCAGAAAAACATCTGCCATTGACAAGTGCAGCTTAGGTACAATACAAAGTACACTTGTATGAAAGTGTGTTTCTTCTCCGTTTGCCATAATAACCGTTTGGCATAATAACTGTTTGACTGACATTGAGTCGATTTGCAGCTTTTTAACAAAATCACGCTGCTTTATAAAATGCCATTTTGCAGAAAGCATTAAGGAATACCAAGTGACTAGCATAGATGTGTTACATTTTGGCATTTCGTCTCATTAATAAGTTCATAATTATGAGTTTAAACTTACAAAATGCACCAACTGCATTGTCACATAGGTTTCACTAATACCACATGACAAAGCATGCTCTCGTGAATGGCTTGTTGTATTGCATATTCATCACAAAGCAATCAATATTTGCATAACAATTAGCCACCTTTTCCCCCAATTTTTTCAACACTGTTGACGAAACCGGATCTGCCAGTAATCAAATCAAAATCCAAGACCAAACTAAAACCGGGTCGGGTGTGCTGGGGCAAACATCAGCCACTGGGGGACTTACTTTATTTGGCGCATAAGACGGTAGGTTTTAGCGGCCGAGTATATTTTTCTGAGACAAGACAAACATTGGCTAGGACAATCAGCAAAACTAATTTTTCAATTTCCCCAACGACGGATAAGTTCTTTTTTTTTTTTACACAACTAGATACAAACAATTAGAATTTATACAGATTACTGGCAAACATAAATTTAAAGAAACACATTTTTTTTATGAAGGCCACTTCTGTTCTTGAAAAAAAAAGGATATTCTGCTTAAATTCAATTTTAAAAAATGAATTTTATTCAAGTTTATTTTTCTTTTCTATTGTGAGCAATGTAGAAAGTAGTTTCATTGGGACATAAAGACGGAGGGGCCTTGGCCTCTGTGAAGTTCCAACCCATCGTTTTAGCCTGTCAATTCTGCCATGAGCTTTGGGACATGTTAGATCGAAGTTAGGTAAATTCTTTAGCAAGGACATACCTGAACATTTGCTCGTCCTTCGCTGGTACGGTGAAAGTAAAATCCTCTGGAACCTTCGGTTTCTTGGCTTTGTCACCTAAAAGTGAAAAATACAAGTGGAATAAAAGTTGACAAGTGGATGAAGTCTTAGGTTATCACAACACGCAACTGATTGTGAAATGAATTAAACTTAAAATACAAGTATCATTTTTAATCTCAAATGCCTAAATTAGACCATTTTGTAATACTGAAGAAAAGAAATATGATGATTTTTGGAATATCTATCCTTTGTCGCAATGGCAAAAGACCTGTTGCACTTAGAGGGGCAATCCCATTGTTACTGTACATCATTCATGAGTAGACACTTTGTGGATCTATTGTCTCCTCATTAAATATGAAAACCTTGCTCCCCAACATGGCGGACGGTGCAGATGCTCTATACTTTACCTGTCAGTTTATGCCTCTTGCCTGCAGCTAAGAAAGCTCCTACTCCTCTGAAGAACGCTCTAACGATCGCCCAGCGAAACACGGCCAACGGGTCGACACCGACAAGCTCACGCACAAACGCCAGGCTGCTGTTCTTGAGAACTGAAGTGATCTCGGGTCGCAACAAGTCCGTGTTCTTCTCTCGAAAGTCCTGAAGATAAACAAAATGAGCAAGAAAATAAAAATTTAAGGACATACCAAACTGTCTACACAACTGCTTGACAAAGTCTTGCTGTTTGACGGTCGAAACGTTGCGGTCACCACACTGAACACATCGCAAGACAGTAGATGGGTATTTGTTTGTTGCGATTACCGCAATGATAAACCTATTTTGTTTTACATATCCAGATTATTTGCATAAATCTTGTTGAGTCAACCGTGTCCCCTGAATCAGTTTTATATAATGTATATGTCCGATTGGTACGGTGCCAGTTATGTATACGTTCCAAACCTCGATCTGAAGATGGGGATTGGAACACACAAGCACCTTCCAATCAGGAATTTGGACTATACAACTGAGGCGTATTCAACAGCACAATACCGAAATACGGCTTGTTGAACGACTGCATCCCAAAACATACGATCAAACATGGCTACTGTAGGCAAAGCGGGTTTGCAAAGCACTAGGGCTGCACGCTTAACGCAAAGATTCTGACATTTAAATTCCAAATCAAAACTGCTAACTCAACCGGTAATGGTCTTCCACAGTCGAAGAATAAACAGTTCAAAATTCTTCTCGACACGCTGAATGTTGAATTCCTATAAAGCCGTAGTCACAATATATCCGTCAGCCATCTTGGTATGGAAAGCATACTACGTTCGAGTTGGAATTGTTAGGATGCAATACGTATTGGAAATACCGTGCGTTTGGTTGCGTTCACCGTTTTCTGTATGCAATACCGGCGTACGTATTGTGCTATTGAACGCGCCCCCGATTCAGGGGGCCTAACTGATCCGTTCTAATGTGTGAATCCGGTTAGTAAGTGCTATGTCCCACGCGCGCGCACGCAATGCCATTAGTTTGTACACTATGTACAAACTAATGGCAGCGGGTGTGCGTGTGACGCAGTCACTTACGAACCGGATAGAGTCGATACTGCTTTCTGGAGCACTGCAGGGATCATTGCCATATGGAAAACTGACAAAAAGAAATTAATTCCCTTAAAATCAACCTTACCTTGACTTTATAGTTGACCTTGCCAGCGTAGTGTACAATAATGAATGAAGCTTGCTCAAACTGGACGTTCTGGAAGTAACTGTTGTTTTTATGCTCTGTGGTGAACTTCTGTAGAAGATTGGCACCGTTGGTGTCTTTAGCAGGGAAGCTAAGGGAAATAGTCATGATAATGTTAGTTTAGAATTGCCATTTGAAACTTTGTGTACAAAATGTGGTAAAAATAGACCGACAGGAAATGCACACCTTATTCTAATAAAAACGTCCTTATTCGAAGTCATGACAGTAGGGCTTGGCAGGAAAACTGTGTGCATTTTTTTTGTAAATATATGTATATTCCAAAGAAAGTTGGGTGTGACACTCAAAATGAATCTCACACCAAACTAAAAAGATATAAACTGGTCACAGATTGTCTAAATTTCTCAGTCTCAGGGAGAGAATTCCAGAGTTGAGTGTAGTATGGTGTGAAGTTTTGGATAATACCCGTCTTATAGTCAAGGGATGAACATGTTAGGGAAATATCTAGTTAAAAAGAGGATTAATTTTTCATGTTCAGTAAAAAAAACCCAAATATTCAGTCTTAGTCTCAGCACTAAGACAAACCCACATCTATTCTACCCTAATTATCTATGGCACAGACCACTTTAAAAGCCTGACTGGTACATACTTGCAATCATCGTTGAGTATATGTAGCAGCCCCGTGGGTCGCTTCTCAATCAACAACAAGCAGCCCGTGTTGTCAATAAACTCAATGTTCTTCCAGATGATCCCTTCTCTCCTGTATTCCTCCTACAAAGAGCGTGAATAGACAAGAATTACGTGGGCAGTTCCAGAAATTCAGATTTACATTTCAGAGACCGAGGGCGCGTAATGCTTCACGTATTCAAGTTGTTTGATTTTAAACACATGTTCTTCAAGCATCCTTGATGGAAGTGTAATTCCTGACAAACTGATTGTATAGCCATTCCCAAAATCAAAACAACTTGGATATGTGAAGCATTACGAGCCCTCAAAGTCTCTGAAATGTAAATTTGATTTTCTGGAATTGCCTGGGTATATAAAAAAAGTTATATTTACATAGAAAATGTAACAAACGTCCACAAGTGAAAAACAGCTTGGCTCCCCTGGGATTTGAACTACGGTTTTATTTACATAGGAACCAAGAATGATAATGACTGTTTTAATAATCATGTGACTGTATTTACCTGTTCAATCTTGAAGACATGTTGGTTGAAGTAATACTGAAGGTGCTCATTAGCATAGTTGATGCAGAACTGCTCAAAGCTGTTCAAGACAAAATCCTCAAAGCCAAAAATGTCTAGCACACCGATTGAGTTGCCCTGCCAAAAAGAGAAGACAAAATACACAATCAGATTCCAACGTACCGAAGCTTGTTCATTCAAAGACAGGATTCGAACCACGGCCACAGTAGTTGAAAGCACAGTATTCTGAGTGTTATAACCCACCTGATGTTCACCCGTCTTCTCATAGCGTGAAAGCAGTGCATGGTTAACCTGAAGCACTATCCACTCAAACAGACCGCTGTACAGTCCTTTGACAGGATTCGAACCACGGCCACAGTAGTTGAAAGCACAGTATTTTGAGTGTTATAACCCACCTGATGTTAACCCGTCTTCTCATAGCGTGAAAGCAGTGCATGGTTAACCTAAAGCACTATCCACTCAAACAGACCACTGTATTGACAGGATTCGAACCAGGGCCAAAGCACAGTATTCTGAGTATTATAACCCACCTGATGTTCACCCGTCTTCTCATAGCGTGAAAGCAGTGCATGGTTAACTTGAAGCACTATCCACTCAAACAGACCGCTGTACAGTCCTTTAGCCAGGGCGTCTCGGGTCGCCAGGGCCTGTATGTAAAAGAAATTGGGTTCTTAATAAGATATACATCAAGTAACCCTTGATAGGCAACATACAACATTTTGCTCCACTGAAAATCGTCCAACTCCAAATTACTGGTATAGATTCCAACCTCGTTACAACACTCCTTGGCATAATTCTAATTATTTTGTTACATACATGTATATATCAGGAATCGTATATCATCAAGAATGGGAAACAATGAAAAACAAAAACACAAGGCCTAAAATTCTGCTTGTTATAAGCAGACCGATGAATTATTGGTGCTCATTTTACAGGGGTAAATAACTAAAAACATTTAACTATATCAGAAGATTTTGTTGTCCACACAAGTACTCAGGAGGTCGTGGGTTCGAGCCCCACCCGACACGCTATAAGGTTTTTGTGTGTACTCGGCAAATTCACTTAGTATATAGTGCATACACTGCATCCTGCATGGGAAAATTACACCAATTTTTTTCATTTGGACCAACGCAATAGTTCCTTACTTTAATTATTTATTGCCATGTATATGTATATTATATATGCTGCTGTGAAACTGGTACACATTTTCTGGTGTGTTTACCAGACAAAAATTCTGTAATTTCATTTAATATTTGACCTCATATCAAAATTTACACTTTTTATAACTCCATATACAGTTTTGTACATGCAACCTCAGAGATGAGGGCATCCAAAAGTACAGTGTCAAAGTTCAGCAACCGTGACTGAATACTAAGACACCACAATCGATTTGACACATGCACAGTGCAGTGCAGGTTACAGTGTACAGAAATAAACCGCCCACTCAATAGCAATAAACACCGTGCTTAATACGAATGGCAAGGATTTTTGCTGGTCATGCATCAAGGCAGAATTTAACCCAAACCACTTTCAGATATTGAAAAGCTCTTTTTTTTGGACTTAACCAACGTACCGGTACATGTACTGTATTACCCAATGTACTTCACAACCCGTGTTTTAACAAAAGAATTAACCAACCACAAACAGCAAATACGTTTTTTATCTCGGAGATTAAAACCGCACAAAAACCTCAGTAAAAGTGAAAGAATTTAACAATCTCTCCTCAGAAATATTTCACAATAAACTAAAGACAGCCTTATATGTTAAAACATACAGGTATTTAAAAATTACAACACTTCTGCAACACTTTAGCAATCTCTTTTTTTGTCTGGTCTTTGAGATAGAAGGGCAGTAGTATTTTTTAAAGGTTAACATTTCAGTCTTACATGTAATTGATTAAAATGTCCAAAAGAGGTCCAAAGGTGTATTTTAAAGGCCCATTGTATCATTTGCAATGACCCGATTTTGTTTTTTATGAGTTGACAAGAAACTCCTTACTCAAAGTGTTGATAGCAATGGTAACAAACACCACATGTTTTTTTACTATTTACTTGTACACAAAATCCATATATAGATTTTCAAGGATTTCTGAAACATTGATGCATCTAAGTAGCTAAAATTTCTTCAGGCTAGTTTACCAACATTCTTCCTTAGATATGTTACACTCTTATTCCACGAATCTGCAACGGCCACTTTAAAATACATATGAAAACATAGAGAAAGCAATTGGTTTGTCAGAAATGTATCGTCAGAAGGAAATCTGTTCAATGTAATTTACTAACTGCGATATATACCGTACATGTAGCACCAGTTTCATTTTTGGATAGTAAAAATAGCAGTGTCACACATGGTCAACAAAGCATGCATACAAACTGTGATATACCTACATGTAAGTGCCATTTTGTAACAATGTACTGGTAAGCTACGAAATCATGTTGAAGAAACATGAACTGAACTCTCTGCACAGGATGCATGGAAACCCAACAGATGGCATATACATTATCTGTAATCTATGCGGCATATTAAAGAGCAACCACTGTCTCACTCACATACATCTCACTTAATATCAGTTATGTAATACAGTCACTGAGGTGGCCTAAAATGTACATGTAACACAAGTGTCCGTCCTGGTTACGAGCGTATATTGGAAATTTGTACACAGGGTTTTTAGAAAGGCATGTTGTCACACTATTTGTAACCCTTTTCGGGCCTAAGTTATCTCTTCAGAACAACTCAAACCTATTTCTATTATTTTGAGACCAGACAAAGGTATTGTCTGGAAAATATGGTCTGTGTTGCCAAAATGGCCCCTTTACCGTGGAAAGACTCGGATGCAATCTAGAAAGTCCACATACTATGTATGCTATTGCTACATGGTGCAAGCCAATGCCTAGCAACCAACAGTCTGGTTGCTTTATGCCATTCTCTCCTACAGTAAACATGGTATTGATTCTGTACTTCACACCTGTCTCTTGCACCCAGGCACATTATATGGCAACAACAATTTAGTCTGGCCATTTGGATACCAAGTGTACAAGTGAAAGGAAGTACATACATGTACCAGACGCTATTCATGTGAAACATGCATGTTCTATTTGAACATTTAAACCCCTAAGATTATTTAAGTACTCTATGGCTGCGTTCGGGTGTGTACTCGTGTTAACACGAGTATATTAACGACACTCGGGGCAGTGAGAGTATGCTCTCACTGCTCCCCGACAAATGGGGAGTGTGCTCTCACTCTTGACAAGTGTCATGTGATTTGTACGAAGATGGCGGAATATGGGAGGGATTTTTGGTGAATTTGCCCAACGTGTCAACTCAATAACTGAAACAATAACTCACTAAGGTTTGTTTTAGACAGCATCAAAGGTTCTCACGACTTACGGCCTGTATTTCCTCAGTTTCTTGTGAGCAGTGAAACGGCATTTTTTGTGTGTAGTGATGGCAAGAGACGGCCATCTTCACTGATTGCCATTCGCGCACGCGGACTGCGGACTTGCTGTTCGCGTGATGTGACCCGAGTGCAATGCGCACGCATTACTCCCGAGTAACGAGAACTGCACGCCCGATTGCAGCCTAAAAGAACCTGCCAACAACAAATGCTGCTAATGGGTGTTTAATCAACTCACCTCTGACATCCTGTATTGCACTACAAACTGCTCCCCGCTAGCCATAGATTTCCGCTTAGTCAACACCGATACCAGCGTTTCCTGCTTAACCTTGAGCAAGTCCGATACCAACTTGACTGTCGCGATGTTCTTGATCGTTACGTATTCTTCGAGTTCGTGTCGCTTTTTGAACGTGATGTTGCCAATGTGGAGAACGGCAGACATGACCGAGAAAATTCTGCATTCAATCATAATAATGAAGAGAAAGTTCAATTAAACTGAGAAATTCTACATTGAAATCAACTGAACCCCCTTTCAGTGAGTGCCATCTACTACAGTTTCAGTGAACTATTTTTCCTTTTTTTTGCACTACAGTAGTGCACGTCTTTGTTTGAGATGCTAAACCAGACTAAAAGGGTTTTAGCCAGCCCAAGAAAAAAACGGTCATTTATCCAACAGACCGCATCTTTATGAGTTAGTTACGCAAACAGTACAAAATTAGGTAACATGTAGAAATATGAAAATTTTGTTTTTTTCAACGAAATTCAGAACCTCACCTTTTCATGGTCTCACGTGAAAACCCCACCATCTCCATAGACTGCTTGAGCCGTGTGTATTCATATTTCTCATCAACTCCTTCAAGAGAGAAACAGTTGCTCTGTAGGAACAGAAAAAAAGCCATCCTTAATCTTAACATACTTTGGAGTCTGTTGAAAGAGATGTAAATTTAAAATAGGTACTTTGCCATTGCATACCAACCTTGCATAAGAACTTTTCCAAATTACACTTAAACATTATTAAAAACCCACATTTGGAGCTTTGCATTGTACAATTACAGTACATTACAATACTGACTGTAATTGGATAAAAAATAGTGCAAATTATGCCTAATTATGATGCTCTACAGTATGACAAGATTAGAGTGTCAGGCAAGAATTCGTACGTTCGCATCGACTTCAAATAAACTGACTTGACACTAAACTGGAAACAACTTGAGTTGTCTTGGGCAAAAATGACTCGTGACTTGACTCGAGATAAAATGACTTGCGACTTGAGTTCACTAAGTTTGACTGACTGTCGGAAATGAATAATCGCTAGGGACCCTGGATGTAGAGCACAGCCCACACGGTACGAATTGAAACATGTCAGTGTTGATTAAAGACACACATTAAAGACATTAATGTCAGTGTGTCAACAGGGCAAATTGATTGCATTTGTGAGGTGATCTGTAAAAACCCTTCACAAGGAGGAAAAATAAAAATGTTTATGAGAAACTGGTATTGACTCTTTGCTGAAATTACCTTTATTTGTCTACCTTTTGATCAGAATGTAAGGGGACGTCCAAACTTGTCAACATTTTCACGGTTCTACAAAGTGTAGGAAGGGGAAGTGGAAGGGGGAGGGGGAGGGGGAGGGGGAGGGGGAGGGGGAGGGGGAGGGGGAGGGGGAGGGGGAGGGGGAGGGGGAGGGGAAGGGTTGTAGAAGGCCGCATAGGACTTTACATGCACTGTAAAATGTTGACATTTCATGGTTAGTGACAAAAATGTTGATAAGTAGTATTTCGGGGGAGGGAGGGGGGTCTTGAAAAATACTACGTTCTGTAGAATTGTGAAAATGTTGACAACTTGGGACGGCCCCTAACTATTAAAAGTGGAGGCTGTACTGCCCCAAAGTGACTTTGGACAATGTAGGCTACTGCCTTCTTGACCTCTAAGATATTACCATGCTTAAGGACAGTTAATTCTTGGAGAAAAGTCATTTCCTGGGCAAAGTACTGGGATTAGGAAATTTGAGTGTGAAAAGTACAAGAGAAATCTACTGGGAATTTCATAGTGTAAAAAGATCTTTGGTTTATAATTCAGTTAGCTGCAGAGTCGGTGACTTTGGAATCAATATGAACTTTATAATTTATCTTCCAAGGAAAGATTTGGGACTTGAGGTAAAAGATTCGAAAAGGGGCTTACTAGAGAAAATTCAAAAATTGATTTACAATGTAGATACCGAAACGTGAAGCTTCAATGCCATTCTGACTTGAACAGCACTGTGCAATGTCATAGACTGCTTAAAGCCCGGTTCATACTTCACATGAAAAACAAATGTGAACATTAATCTGAAGTAAATCTGACAAAACATTTCACAGCAAACTTTTCCACAAGTTTAAACTAGTTCAACTTTCTGCAAATTTTTTGTGACGGCAAGTTCGCGTTCCCTTTCGTGTCAAGGGAAATTTGGCCAATTGTTTTACTTTACCTGATTCAAGTAATAGTAGTCTTGCGGTTTCTCCAGCCAGAGACTCTCCCTTTCTGCATCCTCTGCTCCTTGAAGCAAGTAGTAGAATACGTGGTAGTTGCGCTCATTGGGTGCTTGAGAGACGATACGAGACTTCTCCAGTAAGTACTGCTCCACAATGGCACTGAAAAATAAATCATTTAAGTTTTATACAAATGTTTAACAGCTCAGAGTTTCAAGTTTGTTTTTTTTAGCCGAGAGAAGGAAATTAGATTTGTAGCAACTTCTTAGTTTCTGGGTTGTACATGTAGCTGGCATTCCTTGGGAAAGGATAGCAATTTGGACACCAATATAGACTTTTGCATAGCGGCCATCTTAGGGGACAATCACATTGTCACTGTGCATCATGCATGAGTAGACACTTTGTGGATTTAATGTCACATCATTTAAATAAGAAAACCTGCCCCCTGTCATGGCCACCGGTGCAAAGGGTCTATTGATCAGTTGGTAGAAACTGGTACATGTATACACCAAAACAGACGCCCAGGATCCAATCCCAATTCAGAAAACAATTCTTTGCTTAATTTGAATGCAATTAAAACAATTATTTGGACAGTTTTTTATCATATGAAAATTCCAAGAGAGTAATTTAATAGCTACTGTATCTGTACATGTACCGGTACCATTATTGGAAAAAGATACATGTATTAACCAATACTAACTGTTGAAGCTGGCTTGAACTCGTGTCATATTTCTAGATTATCTACAGTTATTTTTCTAAAGCACATCTGTAGTTCATATCCTACATTTTTTGAGGCACACACAAACATGATGAACTCATTGCAGTGTTTTGATAACTTTTGATAACTCAGTCACGACATTTCATATGAGATCATGAAGCGAAATAGACTAGTTCCCAGTCCCTACATTTAACAAACCAAAAGAGGGCGCTACGAAAAACAAACCAAGATCTCGGACTTGGAACCAAGTCTAGAAAATATCTGGAGTAATGCATGCTTTGGCCAGATTGCACACATGCTGACAAATGGCTCCCCTGGGATGAATGCAATATGACCTTAGGTGACCTCTCTATGTAAATTAGCTCCCATGCTAGGTCAATATGTACAGTGACTAATGGTCTGTTGCCTGTAGGAAATGCCAAAGTTTAATTAGACAGCTAGTTGGGTCACTTCGTTTCAAATCGATATCAGGGCTTTTGTTCCTCTCCAAATACCAACAGAGTTTAGTGGGAAACTGTTTAATATTTTACAGAAAAATCAATGAACTGAGTCCACAGGGATTTATACAGGGACAAGGAATGTGCATGTTGGAGAACTGTGACTAAGTTAAGCAAGAATGTTTGTAACATTTTTGACAGACGACGGATTGTATGAATGTGTTGTCACCTACCCATGTACTGTACCGTTCTCCCTGTAGTTAATCTGGATGAACTTGCCAAAGCGACTACTATTGTTGTTGACTACTGTCTTAGCATTGCCAAAAGCCTGCAATAAAAGGGAAAAACAAACAATAGTATGAAGGTTAATATTATAGTATGTAGGTTAATATTGCTAATATGGGGACTCAGACATACACAAACTAGTATCAGGTTGTAAAAACTATTAGTTTTTGCCTTTAAAATAGAATCAAATTCAAGTGGATTAATAACGGACTTTAAAAATGATGGAGTCATTCAAATTGGGGCATAATTTATCCAGTGTAGCATAGCAGTTTGCTATGTATTAATGTTATGTAATGTTATGTAATGAAGAGTACTAAATTATTATTTCTCCAAACTCCACAAAACATTTTTCAAACATAAAGAAGTAGCCAGTATACATGACATGACATGACATGTACAGGTATGCCCAAGCAGGTGATCAATTAATTATGAATAACAGCCATTTGTATCCAATGAAAAGCATTCGTTTTATTTCTACGCTTGCTACATTAACAACAAAAGGCCCTGGGGCCAATATTGTAATGAGGGAGCAGGCAGCCCTTTATCAGCGAAGCATCATGACATATGCATAACATTTCAAGATGAGAGATACATGTACTGTGTTTGCCAGGCAATTTAGAATGGAGCTGCTCATTCAAGTTGAAAATTCAGCCCCAAGGGATGAAAACGGATCCTTGTGTTTGCTCTGATGCGAAAAGCACATTGGTCTGGCCAAGCTGATGAAGCATGCAATTGACTACATGTACATGTAGCCAATAATGCCCACCTCCCTCAAACAAAATTGTTTCTGTTTCTGGACAGGATGTACATGATTGCTTGAAAACCTTGAACAACAGCATTTATTATTAAATTTTTGAAAAAATCTGCTATCCAAATGCATCCCTAATTCCTTCTTTTATAAGAATTATAAACAGAATACAAGATCTGTATTTTACATGGCGAGCCATACAGGAAGGAATTTTTTCTTAAATGTCTGAAGGTGTAAACATTTTAGATTGCTGTACTAGTATTTGTTTAGAGAGTAGACATTTTAATGAAGGAGTATAGACCGTATCGAATAGCCGCCATTTCGTGGGGCAGTTTCTTTGTTACTTAATGACATGCATGGTTGCACATATTGTGCTTCCATTGTTGAACGGTTTAAGTAACAAAAGGTGCCCCACGAAATGGCGGCTATTCGATTCGGTCTATAGCTACATGTAGTTCATTGTTCATTGTTTCACTATACCGGTACATAAATGGTTGAATTTATTTTCCTTATAACACAACATATAGAAACGTTAACTCAACCATTCACTTTCTATATGTTGTGTTAGAATTCAACCATTTTTGTTTTAGTAGACATTTCAGTAAGGCTTTAAATTTATTTTAATTTAAATAAAAAATAATGAAAATAAAATTTGAAAATGCGCTCTGGTTACACTGTTGCAAGAAATCTGAACAAACACAAAAACAAATTCCGTTACATCCTTTTTAAATCCAACTTCTGACCATAAACCTGACTTTTTTCAAGTACATACATGTAGCCTTCATGTCTTGGATGGAACCGTAATAAACATGGGAATACCCTGAGGGCAAACAATCGGTAACACTCAGCACATGTCGGGACAATAAGCTACATGTATAAATTTGTATATACAGTTTTGCCGGTAGCTTCACGCCATAAAAACCGACTTTGCCATCAATTGATAATGAACACAAGACTGTCATCACTTCTGGAAATGTTCAGAGCAAATACCCAGCCCAGGATGGGAGAAAACGAAAGGGTGTGTAATGAATGATGAGTCATTGGTGGAGATACAGTTATGGATGATAAAAACAATATTTGCTGATTTGATGATACTGGGTTGAGTTTAAGCCTGTGCATATACGGGTTTGAAGGGAACCGGAACCGTAACGATCGTAACGGTCGGGTACCCGGGTATCCGCAAAGCAGGCATCGCGAATTTCAAACCCGGAAGTAAGGGCAGGTGTTTTCCTCTAGCGGCCGCCGGACCGCCACATGTTTGTATATGATTTATAGCAAGGTTCATGAAGTCAAAGACTCAAAGTTACATGCATCTTATGTAGATTGTTTTGAAAATAAAGTTTATGTAACTTAGACATAATAAAAGTACCTTTGAAAGATGTGCATAATAAAGAAAAATCTCGAAAAATTTACGGAGAGTTATAGACGTCGATGACGAAGTCCGCAAGTCAACAAATTCACCGGTTTCTCCGACGGCAGCCGCACAGTGCACAGACTATGTACTAGTGCACAAACACGGTAAGTATGAAGGCACATGTACAAACTGTACAGTGCCTTCACCTATGGGACGGCCTGACGCATGTGCTATGTACGATAACAGTTGGCCCAGTCGCTCCATTACGCCCACGGCGATTGGCTAGTTTCAGTGCACGTGGTGACTTTTAAGCGCAAAAAGCCGGCCGGATACCTTGCGTTTCGTCCGTGATCCGATCACAATAGCGCCATAGCGCACGTTATGCAGCGCATCACACGGTGTACGGGTTTTGCGATGCGTTTCGATGGCGATGTGGTCACGATTTTGTGTAGTCCTACGTGTCCGTCGAAACGCAATTTCAAAATTTCGATTGTCTGTGGAATCGCAACGGAGTCGGAACGCAAGAGTGCGCAGCTTGCCTAATAACTGTAAAACCAAATATTCAATCACCATCGCACACACCCTGACCATCTTGACACGACTGCCGCCTTTCAAGTTGCCGAATGCCGATGGTAAGCTCGGCCCCCGAAGGCACTCATTGGCTGCTTCACGCAGACCATGCACAGACCGACAACCAATAGGGAAGCTTTTTACATACAACCCGTAATAACACCCAATCATTTGCGGTAATTTAGCGCTCGCTGTCATGCATGCAGCTGGGCTTGAAAGGGCGCCCTCATTTGATGACGAATAGTTGGGCTTTTGTTATGGGACATGTTCAGTGAAAAAGCCGTTTCCTGCTTACCTTTTGGGCGTGTTATATGCAGTCGGTTTCTGTCTGTATGACGAAGAAATGCTGTAAACCAGCGTCCAAAACCAATTTGCGTTCGCAATTCATTCTCTCGGTCTTTGCTGGGCTGCACTCCCGGCGACCAAACTGCCCAGGCGACGAGTTCCGTCCCATTTTCCCGAAAATATTGTACATTGCCTATTTATCAATTCCATGGTTTTTGGGCAAACTTCCTAAAAATGCAGCCAAACTTGCAAGATTTCCGATCACACGACCGCGGTTGCAAAGTTTGATGCAAAAATAATCACACGCACACCAAATAAACTAGGCCAAAGCTTCTTTTAATGTATCACATTGTATTACATTGAGCTGCAAGCAGCGGCACATCACAGAAACCACCACAGACAATGTAATACAATACTCCCCAAGTATCAATGGGCAGTGAATTCCCTCAAAGGGGAGCCGTTAATGTCGGCACTTCTAGAATTAGTGGACACAAAAGACGCATCCACGATCTTTTCTTGTTCTTCTTTCGTGGTTTTTGCTTTCGGAAACCATCCTTTTCATACGTTTTCAAACGTTTTCATACGTTTTCAAAGCTTTTCATACTCTCCTGGAATAAAACAAAAAGGTTGTTAGATTTTTTTAAAAATAGGATACGGTTACCCGAACCCGCAAAATGGATCCGGTTCTTAACATCGGCGGTCGGATATCCGGATACTCGGGTACCCGGCACTGGCTTAGTTGAGTTGGACTATCTCATGTTCAAAAACAGAACATTTTATTTTTAGAAACAATTTTGACTCATAAATCACTAGTCTAGTTTCCTGTGAATTCATTAATGTACTGGTAGCTGTCACACATTAGAATAAGGATAATGAAAGTAATTTAAAGGTAGAACACATGATTGGTAAACTGTTAGAAGGGGCGTTATTCCCATGTTGATAAAACTGCCTTGTAGAAATTTCAGCCACATACATGTAATTTATTTTTGAGTTTTATTGGTAAAAAATGGTATTTTGCAAAAGATTTTTTAGAAAACCAGCTTCAATTGTTAATTTCTCACACAAAACACCATTTTGGACTAATAAAATCATTTTGTGTTTGGTACCATTGTTATTAACCCCTTTTAGTATAAAGGTTTTTCTTGTCAACTTGTTAAATAGCGGAAAACATCAGCTGTCTTTGCGATGAATAGCAGATGTTTTGCCTATATGTAGAACTTGCAAAATATAACAAATACTAAATTTCAAAATGAAAAGAAACCACATGTATGTAGGCCTACACAGTCCATGTGGTTGAAATTAAAGTTCTAACAAATATATTTACATTTCCAGAAACTGCGGAAGTTTTTAAGATAAATACCAGTAAACCGTAATTGAATACAATGCGATATGGACTGAGGATAACCATGGATCTATTCTTGTGTGTATTACGTACACTGTGACTCACTGCCAACAAAAGGTGTGCCATACACACTGTACTCATAGTTGGGTCACGCTTTGACGTACCGTAGGTGTGTCCCACATGCACTGCAACCAGGCAATACTCGAGAGATCCAGCAGCTATTGGAGTAATTGTTGTAGGATGGAATATTTCCTAAGCTATTCATCATGACATATCAATGAATAGACACTGACTGCCGTATTCAATGCGGAGATACCGTATCTTGACAATTGGGTTTTGACATGTGCTAAATAAAAGTACATGTACATGTACTGTATTTCTGTCAAATACGGAATTAATTTTTTACTGAGCAGCAAAAGATATGCAAATTTTCAGTTTAATCAAAATTTGAAAATTTCTGTTGTAATTAAGTTGACATCAAAATATTCACATAACAGCTCATTATGCATGACTGCACAAAGCGTCTGTGTGCTGAAAATTCCGCTCTTAGATTAACTGCTTTTTAAACAAAAACGTGGAGAAAATGTTTGCATTGCTGCTCAGTATATACACCAATCCGGTAGTAAGGTCTTCTTCCCTGTATATCCGCCATAGCTGGGGGGCTTCCACTGAATGAACTGTATGTTTTTGCTGTTGCTGAAGCTGCATTTGTTTACTTCGAACAAGTTGCGCGTCTTTGTAGGGTTGTGTGCGCGCGAAGGCGGGCGCGTCGCGTGTACGCAAAGGCTATCGCGTCGCGTATACGCGAAGGAGGCTCGTTCGTGCATGTAATGGATGAGCGCTTTTCGTTCTAACAGCAACACAAAACGCACAGCCCATGCACTGGACGCCCCCCAGCTATGGCGGATATGCAGGGAGGAGATATTAGTTACCGGATTGGTGTATACCGTACATGTAACTCTACTGCACAAACATTGAGGTTTAAATAATAAAAAAATCCAATGGTACCGATTTGGTGCATTTACCGAAAGTTTGTGAAACAGTCACAGTGATCCAAAACACTTTATAAAGGATAACATTGTGGAAAGCCACTGGAATCTGTTTTGGGGGTCATTTCACCAACAAATGAATTTGTATTCCAGGAAGCGCTTGTTAGCATCCATTATTAACAGGAACACCACGTTTAACCACAGACTGACAGGAAGTTTTGTACTGTTGACTTCCGCTAATGCATTCAATTTCAGCTTTGTTATCTGTTGACATTATTGCAAGGTGGTTCATTGTTATAACATGTACAGTGTTAACAAAGGTCCAAAAAATTTCTGTTTTATCAGCAAAACAGACACAGGTACAAGTACATATGTACATGTATGTACGTTTAACTGAAAATACAGGAATCTAAATGTTCATGTATTTATCCAAGCATTAAACTATGGAAATGAACCTTGGACAAAGCTATTTTTTAAAGATAATATGACGAAGCAGTTTTACTTCTTGCTGGGGGTTGTTGCTAAAAATTTCTCCCGTCTTCCAAAGTACTTGGAAGAATTACATCCTTGGGCAAATTACAATCATTTAACATCGTTTAGACAAACGCGATAATTCCCGACTTCATAATTAGTAGAAGAGGGTTTGGGAAGAGTGACTTTTGGAAACGTCTCTGGTGGAACATGACCAAAATGGTATTTTACGTAAGTTTTGTTTTGCCCTTACGTAACTTTGTGCTAATCAAGTTACGTCGGGTAGGGCAAAACAAACCTGAATTAATATCCAATCTCCTCGATGCAAGCTAAATCCCCTTATCTCATCTCTGATGGCAATTGGCCAAAATGGTACTTATTACGGCTTCCTGCACCTAAACGTTCTATCCGGAAGAACAAATGACAATTCGAAAAGGGGAAACCCTTCAAGCATCATGCATGGCTCTACTCAGCTGTTTGAGTTTGTCAGTTGCAGGATACTTAGGTATTTGCAAATCACTCTTCTATGTGCGGACCTTGGGAAATGGGATGCCAAATTCTAATCACTAAAATCATTTTAGACCCCTCTCCCCCTTGTACACAAAATTTAACGTTGAATGTACGCATTGGCTCCAACTCCCCAAGCCCGCCCCCCCCCCCCCCCCCCCCCCAACCCCTCCCTGTGTACGTACTCAAAATGAGTGTTTATGGGAAGTGCCATTGACACTACACATTGAACTTGCCACTAAGTTTCATGCAAGCACCATAAGGGAACGTCCATAAATAAAGTATGTATGCACACAGAGCTAATGCGTACACCCAATGTTAGAGTATGGGTGACGTCACAAATTTTGGGTACAGGGTGGAGGGGGGTTAACATACGGTACCGTACTTTATGGACGGCCCCTAACTTGGCTCAAGCTGACAATCTTTTTTTCCCTCCCCAGAAGGGTTAATGACCACATCCACTTTGCCACAGCACGTCCTTTGTTTTTCTTCATTGACCATGGTGACCCAGGGTCATATTTTTGTTTTGGATTTCATTTTCATTTTAGATATATTTCCTTTTTATTTCGTTTTCGATTGCAATCAACACAATGACTTCAGATAGTGAGTGTGTGCACTTTACCTGTACAAATGTACATGTATTTGATTACCAAGGCCAGGGTTACACTGGACAATTATCGTAATTACTCGATTATGATATGATTGTAATATTTCCGACTACGACAGGGGTGAGACAACAAACTTATTATAATCGGATTGTAATCGTATTATAATAAAGTGGGGTCACACGAGCAACACAATATCGTAATAGTATTGTAATCCATCCCATAATCCCTTTCCCCGTGTTGCGTCTGCTGGGGAAGTTTACCGCAGGGGCTTATGGGAAGGATTGTAATACGAGATGGGGTCACACGCGTGTTTTGCTAATTTATTGTAATACGATTACAATCGTATCACAATCGAATGAGTATTCTCGTAAATAATTTGGGGTCACACGGACAAAATCTCGTAATTGTACAATAGTAATACTACAATAAATTGGGATATCGTAATTCGTGTGACCCTGGCCTAAGATAATTTACTTAAGGGAACACCAAACACAACAGCTTTGAGAAACTGGCTTCTTGAAAATGAAGACTTACAAGATTGTTTACTACATGTATGCCAGTAGGAAACAGTCTGGCAAATTAACACAAATGTTTACACAGATACACGTACATATGTGTAGGCCTATACATGTATGCAAAACATATGAATGGATTGAGTTATCTTTGAAGCAACATGGTGTGGGTTACCAGCAGGGTACTGCAATGTCTCGTCTTATTTCAGGATATTACAGGAAGAAATGAAGCATTTCCTGCATCAAATTTCACACTGGATATTTTATGATTTGTGTGTTCTCTACACAAGGAAAAAGCATTTAGGATCGCACATGTGATGCACACAATGGAGCTACCAGTATTTGGTATGCATAATCACTACAGCATACATGTACAGTAGATAGTGTACATGTAGTCAAGTTGTGATCTTCAATAGCTATTTAAGCCAAATGGGTGTACATGTATCAATGTTTGTGTACGTATGAAAAGTTGAAAATTTGTACACGTGCAGTTGTATACTATGTACAGTCCTACCCGGTACATTTGTTCAAACATGGTTGAAATATCGCCTTTTAAACTGAGTTCCACATGTATAGAATATTTCTGGAGGCTCTGAATGTGAAAGGGTACCGGTAGTACCCGGTAGGTGATTGCTAAAGAGTACCACGTAGTAGTGGCCATTTTAACTCAGATCTTTGAAAAAAACACCCCAATGTCTGTAACAAAAACTTGAAAAAAGCACTGAGTAAGTCGGGTAAGGGCAAAACAAACCTTAATTAACATTCATTCTCCCCGACGCAAGCTAAATCAATTACTGGTACCGGTACAAAAAATGGTAACAATGAAAGTGAAAAATCAAGTGTTTTGTAAAAGATACACACTTTGGTTTAGCACTACTCTGCCACATGTGTACATGTATGTAAATGTACTGAGTATGAAACTGGTATGATACTGTAAACAAGTGCATGTTATTGTCAAAACCACACAGAACTCAGGGGATGTTACATAAAGACAAGAATTTCACAATGTCTCATAAATTTGCATTTTGCCAACTGATAGAAAACCTTGTGTCTAAATTTACACCCAAGTAGAAATATATGAGCACAATCCTGTTCAGTTATAAACTACTACCGAACATGTATGAAAGCTTTTTACACCGCGTTTACACTCGAACCGGCAAAGGTGGATACAGACCCAGCATTTTTATTGCCACCGCAAAACTGAACATTTGCCGTGTTTACACTACCTCGATTCGGCTTCAACTCGCCTTCAGAAACCACAAAAGCCACCACTAGTTGTAACTGCAATGCATGGGTGAGCCATTAGGTAGGTGTTGCTGCACTAGTGCCAGATTGGTCAATTAAATATACTACACTGCGGGCACCGCCCCAAGGTCACTCAAATTGCCAAATCTGTATTTGGGTAGCGTTTACACTACAAGCGACCTTGACAATTGCGGGGTTCAACCCCGCAATTGCGGGGTTCAACCCTACCCCAAAGATGACTTGAAAAGGACGAATCAGACCCGGGTCTGATCCGCCTTTTTCAATTCACCTTTTGCATTTACACTTAGCGCCTACCCGGCTTCAACTCCTCTTTTTGGAAATTGCGGAATTCAATTCGGCAAAGGCGAATCGAGTGTAAACGGGCCTTTAAATACCATCCAAAATAATTCACTGCTGAAATACAATGAAATGCATTATCAGTGTAATAATGGTAAAAGGTGCTATTGTTGTGGCCAGTTTTGTAATAACATTTCACAATTTCCCATTTCAGGTCCTACAAAATACAATTCATGTTGGACCAAAACTGAAACCACAAGCTCAAATCCCACACCTCAATGATTAATAGAGAATGTTAGTAAATATGTAATGCACAAGGGTTTTCTCCAAGAAAGTCCCCCTGAGACTGCATGTTTTCCCTGGCTGAGTCATCTAAGATCAAACCACAATCCCCAGCCACTAACTGGGAGCCCCTGGCCAGACAGTAATCTATTAATAATAGTGCCTATCTGAGTGTCTGAGTCAGCGGGGTTTATAGTGTCAGGGGAAACAACAGTACCAATGTACCGTACCACCATAGGCTGAAACTGGTACACAAGATGAATGGAGTTGTGTGATTTGGTGAATAAACATCATTATTCTACAGTTAAAAAGACACAGGGTCAGCAGTCATGCGCTCGCACCAAATTCGTGCCACGAAATACGCAGCTCCATAGCAAAGGCATGGAGCTGCGTTTTGGCACACGTGCATTGCTGACGAGCCTGTGCCTTTAATGTTTGGATCCACTGGGGAATGATTCGGTTTTAGCAAATTAGTTGATTGGGATGCCAGAAATGCCAGTAAATGTTTTGTTTTATACTTCCTGGTTTTTTAGAGAGCCCAATTAACTCCAATCACAGAATTCTCAAGAGATCATGTGACCCCCACAACCAACAAATCATAATTCTCAGTTTCACTTCCTCTGTTTCCACTGACTGACCTGAATTACAGTACAGATGTTCCATATACTGGCTAATGTCGGACTTTGTTCATTTTGTTTCAATAAAAGTCATTTAAATATTTGCAAATTTGTGTGTGATAAACTCCAGCAAATTCCACAGACATATCAAGCATGCTTTAATATTAGCTAAGGAGACTGTGACCTTAAGAAACCATTTAAGACTTCGGGCCATTGACACCATTACAAAACAAAAATGCTTGAGAAAAAATAATAAATTAAAAGCATCCTTGTCGCTACTTGTACTGCAAGCATAAAACACAACTCTAAGCAGTCATTCCACTGTACTGGAGGTCCTTCAATTCACCTGCCACATTGTAACAGAGGACTGCAATTCATTAGACCAGATACCATAAGCCAAGATCGTTTCTTCCCAAGAGACGATCTTGCTGCCAGACCAGCAATGCGATCGGTCGAGATTGTTTGAATTCTGGGTGCATCCCCAAGTCACCCTGGTTCAGTGTAGCCATTTCAACTCAATAATCCTCCCATGCCGACAGGGATATTAACCCTTCCTTGTGTTTATTTGGGGCATGTGGTTTTGTTTGGGATACGAGAAGATAAAAACTTAAGCACAATGCAAGATTTCTATCAACAATGGGGGATTGTTTGTTAATATTTAAAGGAGGATTGTTTAGCACCGTGTTTACACTGGTCCCGAGCTCCGGATCAAGACTGGTTCCCTGATAAGAATGCGTCAGTGTTAACCGCAATGATCATGAGTGCCGCGTTTACATTCTGTAGTCGATCTCGAGCGCAGTGCCAGAAGTTGCAGTCATGTACTGATCAATGTGTACAAGGCCACTTGAATTTCGCGGGCTTTTCCCCCACTACGGCTGTGGAGCAGATGTGGCAGGTTGCGGTAAAGATTAATTGCTTATCTAACCGCAAACTGATTCCGAGCTCTGGATCGAACCCTCCGCCAACGCAAGACCAAAATCTTGGGGTCTGATCCGGAGCCAATTTGGTCCTGAGAGCGTTTACACTCAGTTTGTGATCCAGGGCTGATCCCGAGCTCGGTGTTCGACCCCGAGTCCGGGATCAAGTGTAAACAGGACACAGGTCAGTGTGTCTGAATCATTACTCTACCAGGAAGCTCATTAGGTAGACCCTACCCTACAAAGCATCTACTGTTCGTGTGTCTGATATTATTTCCATACTTAACATTTCCACCTGTAATGCAGACCTACGGTTAGCTTCCCAACATCATGTGTACATGTATCTGTCAGACTCATTTACAGATCCATCTACTTATGCTAACAGTTATAACAGTTGTAGTTGTAGTAAAAACACTCTAATAAATTTTTTTTTTAATCTAATGAAAATGGAATGAACCTGTTGAGGTTTAATTTTCCCCAAAAAATTGTCAGGTGAATAAAAATAATCATGAATGCTATCACATGAAACAAATAGAAAAAAATTAACATATCCTGTAAGGGTAAAAGTAAAAACAAAGTGCAAACGTAAACTAATAAATTCATTTTAAGTCTGGTCGTTGCACATGCAAGCATTTGCTTGTCATTTCAATTTTGTATTGATGAGGACAGAAACAAATTTGTTCGACCTCAAAGGTCATTCACGGCAACCACTTCACAGTTTTTCTGCATTTTTATCTGCACGCTATGGTAGATGACAAAAGCCTGACAACATTTTCACCTAGATCTGCAAAATGCACGCACTTGAACCATCACCTTTGTTCAGTGAACTTATTTAATGACAACTTCAAATATTTTCCAATAAAAAGCCAAACAAAGGGTTCTAAGACACAAAGAAACGACCCGTGTTATATTTCATAGCTTGGGGGAATGATGACCATCCAAAATGATGATAGTTTCTTTTGTGTGTTTCATGCTAAATTTGATCCTACCACAAAGGCCCAGTGGTTAGTGTTGATTGGAATTCTGCTAGGTTGGGTTGCTGTATGGTATAGACACAGGGCATGCATGGTTGAGGGATATGGGACAATCACTTCCTTTCTGTCCTGAGGTCAAGGCTACAGAGGAGCTGTTTAGATTTGGGCAACAGAAAAGTTATGGACTAGACAGTGGCCTTTCACATGTACAGCAGTAGGCTATAGTCCAACAGTTACTTGTGATGTTTTTATTTCACCAAATTATCAACAGAAATTTGAAGAATACCATGACTGAGTGGATAGATTGTGTAAAAGTGATTTACATAGAATAATAAATGGCAACCAGAGGGGGAAAAAATACCTTTCGATATGTATGTTTTCAGTCCATTTTGCGTGCATTCTGCGTGCGTGCCCTATACTTCAGCACGGCAGTACGCAGGATGCGGATGCAAAACGGACTGAAACGTGCATATGAAAGGCGGCTTTAGACTATCAACACTGCAAAAATGAAGAAAGGAACGTATAAACCTACCTCCAGAACTGGCCCTGCACCTAACAGTGTCTGTTCTACACCACTCGCATGGCCTTTACGACTCAATGCAGTCAGGTGGTGTATGAGCAGATTGGTGCTTTCCGTTTTCCCTGAACCGCTCTCTCCCGAGATGACAATACACTGGTTGCGCTTATCCTGCAGCATGATGTGAAACGCCGAATCCGCAATGGCAAAAATATGAGGGGGCAGTTCCCCAAGTTGGTGATTCTGGTATAAATTGACATACTTGGGATTGTAGATTGGGAAGAATTTGAACGGGTTGACAGCTATTAGAATGGATCCCACATAGGTGTAGATCTTCCCCTGTTGGAACCGAGTCACAAGGTTTCCAAGTAACGTCTTTTCATTCAGGTCAGGAAGGGTACAAAGGTCGTGGTACTCTTTGTCCGTGGATGGATGGGGGAAGAAATTACTGACAAACGAGTCTATGGTCCGATAGTCGGCCGGGTTGGATACCCGGCTGGAGAGTGTATCGTGCATGCTTCGCAGGAAGAAGTGATAGTTTGTGTAGAAGTACGGCGCATCCGATTCGTCGTCTGATAGGACTTTGGGCCAGAGGAGTTGCAGCTTAACGGGGTATTCCTCGAGATCAAGCTGACGTTCTTTACAGCTCTGGCCAGACTCTTCGCAGACTTCGGCAAGGTTATAGCGCTCTTGGCTGGTGGAGTTGAGTTTGGCTCGTACCATGCGCAAGACCTCGGCCGTAGTGGTCTGCTTGGTTGCCTCGATCGACACCCAGCCTCGATCGGGGGCCACCGATCCGAGGTGCACACGCACTCTGTACACTGTGTTATCTATATCGCAGTCTTCACTCATTTTAGCAGACGGCTAAACATATCTACAGGAGACACGCAAGAATTCAAAACATAAATAAAAGCACCTGCATCATTTAATCACACCAGAGCTGACAACCCTCCCGGATTTTACAACATATTTCCTGGAAAAAAGTAATGTTCACACAACTCCCAAAGCACAACAATCCTCCAACCTCAGAGATTTTTAGATGTGTCTGAAGTCAGGAGATCAATCTATTTTCTGGGCATCTTTCCCAAAATCCAGGAAAGTTGACAGCTCTGTCATACTAAACCCCAACGAGTGTTAATGCATCTGTCCCAATTTAGCATAGGGAAACTACATGTACATCTTAAAACTACACAAGTCTATAGTATAGAAATGATTAAGTCAGAGCTCTACATGTACCATGCACCTACCATTGACTCATGTGTATAATTTCAAACGCAACCTTATTAAGTCCCAAAAATACACATCTCTCTGGAAAGCAGAGAAAAACATTGTTACAGATTTCTAGTAAATGACCCTAAATATTAGACACTGCTAACAGCCAATTATGTAGTCAACTATTCAATGAAAAGAACAATCCCTTTGTTAATTTAGAGCATTCATTGTATACCATATATGTATGGTAATGTCATTTAGTGCAATGGAGCCCATCAATATGTTTACATCTAAATGGGTGATGGTTTGCTTTTCTAATTTGTTTGAGGTGTTTGAAGAGAATAGGGCCATATGGGACCTACACGTACAGGTATCAGTGTCAGGGAATCTGACATACAACCTCTCAGTAAACACTGCAGGTTTTGTGATACATACATGTATGTCAGCAGCCTACAATGCAAGATCATGTTACATGATGTGGCACTAATCTCACTTTTAACATACACAAACTGCAAACAGCCAATTGGAAAAACAAGTCAACCAATAAGACAACTAAATTTCTATCAGAGACGAAAATGACATCGTATGTAGAGGTCAATACCGGTAGGTGATAGCCCTGTCCGAGATTGTCAGCATAACGCAAATGCACGACTTGAGAAAATAAAATGCACTTCTCATTCTCATACTATAGTAGTGACTTGATGATGCAAGTGAAGGCTTCTCAGACAAGAAGTGAGTAGTTGATCGTGGCTTCAGACCTTGTGTAAAAAATATGAGACATGCTAAAGCATTTCCTCACAAAATCTTGAAATCTTCTCACTCAAATTGGGGTTTTTCCTTTTTAAAGAAAACAATTTCTGATCAACTTCTCAACTCTTACCATAACAAAAATACATTGTAAGGTAATTTTCGAGATAAGGGCCGTCCATACAGTATACTGTATGTATACGTGAACGAAATGCAGACTTTTAAGACCTCCCCCTGTACACATTTTGGTATGAATTCCATTCACTGGTCGACACTAAGATGCCATGTGCAGAGTCTATGACTGAGACATGGCAGAGGGAGTTAAGCATTTTGAAGGAAACTGTTGAATGTTTGTCGCTCCTAAATTCACCTTTTTAGTGTTGATTGAGTTGGAAAATGGAAAGAATTCCATTTACTGGTCGCTACTTATTCTCTATATATTATAATGACCTAAATAACCACCAAATCGTGTTAATATTTTAATGGGAAGTGATTTTTTTAGCCAAATTTGTAACGTCATCCATTGACTTTAACAATAACAATAACAGGAAAAAGTACCATACACCTTCGCCAGTTCAGACTCCATGTTCCTACGTACTAAGTCTATGGAGCATGACATAAAAAGTGTTTTTAAAGGAAAACTTGAAATGTTCTCACTGCTAAATTCATGTTTCCTCACTAAATTTACAGTTTCTGGGGCTTTATCATGTCATATTAGGAAGAATAAGTGGCGAAGGTGTATGGTATTTATACCACAATGACATTTGCACACACCTCACCCCCCTCCCCCCTCCGGCCGTGCGTACATACTTTATGGATGGCCTCATACGGGGTAATTATTTATTAATAAACCCTTTCACGGTTATCAATGCCATCTTGTTCACGGGGCACTTCGAAAACGCGTTGCCGTGTGCGTGCGGGGATCGTAACTAATGCACAATGACCTAACAATGGCAATGCATTCGTATACGATCTACGCACGCAGACAGCAACGCGTGTTCGAACTGCTCCGTGGCCGTGAACAACATGGGCATGGCGTCGATAACCGTGAAAGGGTTTATTCTGCAATTGCTCCATAGTTTCTACACCACTGGCACTGCATATATCTGCATGGATGAACCCCAAAGCGGATACCCCTGGCAAAGCGGATTACCGAAAGCTTACCACGAAACATGCACATCATAGCGGCGGCAGCAGCCGAACATGGCTCACAAAATCACATCACAACAAAATCACAACGTCCATCCATCGCAGTACTCCACTTACTTGGTTTTTCAACGTTTACTTAATTCCAAAAGGGATTAAAACAATACCCATTCACGATAATACATAGATCATGTCTCTAAACTGAGAAAACTGAAAATTCTTACTTAATGAAGCCATTTGGATGTTTTTTCCCGTCGGTTTATACGGGTTACCACAGCGTACGAAAGTGTGCACAGTATAGTACCGTAGTTACTTAATCATCAACGAATCGAAACAATGGGAAATTTCATTGGTTTCTATTTGTACAGAGTACCAGGGACGTACTTTAGCCTTTTAATTTCATGAAACGCTAGCTTACATTTTTGGGTTTGGCTTGTAATTTCACATTATCGTCTCCTCTTGCTTTGCTTTTAGATTATTTTTTGCTAACATTGCGTGAGTGAGTTTTAAAAAAATCTTTTTTGATGATCTTTATTGAGTTACTTTACAAATGAGTAACTAATAATTGACACGGACAGATATTAGAGTTAAAGCCCATAACAATAAAACCAGCGTTTAAAGATCCGCAAGTTGTTTCAATGATGGACAACAGAGGGCGCAAGACCATGACTTTTGATGGGAGGCGCCATTTTTAAATTACCAAACTTTGTCGTCTGCTCAGCATGCTAAGTGCTCTTCTTGCACTGTGTGTACATCTGGAAAAAGAAAATGACACAATAAAACGTTCGTACTTGGAAGAATAAGATGGAGTTACAGGCCTTCCATTCAAAACAGTACTTTGGAAAAATAGTTCTCAAAAGAAAATGCTGTGCTGTGCCTGTTTCATTTGTTGTGCCCTCATCAATATCATGCTCATCATTGATTGTTTGACTTTCCCAATTTCTCGAACATCTTCAACCAAGTTCTTGGAAAATGTTCTTACAAACTCAGTCTCTAAGGTCTTCTGGCAGACATGAAGCACAAGGAGCCAAACAGAAGATGTTTTGGAAGAACACTTTGAACAAGTTGAACTTGAAGGTAAGATAATAAAAAAAGAGTTTTGGCTTATGATTTGATTTATGAATTGTGGTGGAACAATTTACTGAACAAAGCCAAAGGGAGCACGAAGAGAGTGAAGTTTCATTTAGGTGTGCACTTTTGTGAAAAATGCATTTGTTAGAAAAAAATCATTTACCAGTTGTAAAAACTGGACATAGGCCTATCTGCCTATAATAAATATAATTGAAAAATGCATACAAATTTTGTGCATTTACTTTAAATTCTCACCCAAAGATGCCAAATCCTATTGTGTCCACCATACCAAAGAAAAGCTAATTTTATCATAACGCAGTGACCCAAAATCTGAATGAGTTGTCAAGGAAAAAAATGGGAAGGGGGAGAAACAGGTAGTGAGCAGAAAAGGTATTGAGAAAAGGGCGTGGCAGGTGTGCATGGCAGCCAAGGAGATAGATGTAATTATATGCAACATTGTTTTCCCTCGTGTATGACAGGCAAATTCACCAACATTTTCAAGTGTTCCAATCAAATAAATTTTTATTTCATATTAAAAAGCTTAAAACCTCTAAAATGAGGGATCTTTTATTGCCAGAGGGTTCTTGGAACTAAAGTTATTGTGGATTTCGATCCGTTTGATATACACAATTTGTGGCCATATCAAAAATCTTCAACTTTTGAGGGCCTCTAAAACAACACTTGGCATTTACTCACACTGATGTAATTAAGCTAATTGGTTGATTTTATCCCTTTATTTATGAATTGTTCGACATGAAACATTTCTTGATACTTGTTTTTGTCTCCCAAAGAAATAGGTTTAAAAACTGGTCACAATTTGCATGCACAAATTTGTATATCACAGAGTGCGCCCTCAACATTGCAGCTTGTGAATCAAACTACCCATATGAAAACAATCTTTCCATATCCCGATTGGTTGATAACATTTTAAAAAAGAGAAAGAAAAACGAAGGCAACCTAATTTCAATGACCCTATATTTCTGGACATGCAGAGGATGGTCCACATACTTTCTTAAAAATGACCTGAAACCTTGGCCATAAACTTGCTCACTTTTCAGAAGTAACCAAACTTGGGATGAGAGAAAAATAGTAAGGGCCTTATCAGGATTTGAACCCAAGACCTCCGACTCACCGTGCAGATGCTCAATGCACAGTTTTCAGAAGTACAGTACAACCTTTTAAGGGAATCATCCACAACAAAACTGACAAATTCCAGTATTTTTTTTTTGTACAATGAAAAAAGCAGGTTCCTCACAATATGGTTTGACTTTGCACAGTGACAATGTTTATTTAGAGTCAATTATTTTTCTTCTTTGTCAAATATGTGAAAAATTAAAAACATACACAAATGTAAGAGTATACAATAATCACATCATGTATTCCCATCCCATACATCTAAACTTTAGGCCTACACATTTAATAAAAAATTCTACTTTTTTAATATGGTGCGATATCAATACAAATTGTGCATATAAAACATAAAAAATATCATGGAAACCCAACTGAAACTAGACTCGTTTTCAAAAGTTAGACAGTGCCTTTTTAACTAGGGATTATTTCAAACATTGCTGTCTGTAGGCGCGGGTTTATTTTTAGTTGAAGCATGGAGGAAGGAAAACAACTGAACTCATTAACCATGCATTGTAAAGTTGTTGTTATGTTGATGCGCTGTCATTGTACACCCCAATGTTGCTTCGTTATAAATTGTTTTGACCATTTTCCTCATCAAGTTGAGCGCTTGTATCAGGCTGCCAGGGCTGCATACTCCCCAGGGAGTTGTGCCCAATGACACTGTAAAGCGCCACGAGTATCCCGCAGGATCTGTGCAATATAAGATGTCACAATTACTATTATTACTGCGAGTGTAGACATTAAAAGCAGTAACAAGTGAATTTCTCCTAAACGTGTTAACAATTAAGTCCTCCGCTACACCGATGCAGAAAAATGTTTTCAAGTTCTTACCTTTACTTCTGAAACATTAAATGTAATTTAAATCAGAATAAAAACACGATTTTGTTTAATACTAAATAAAATTTGACTATAGGTCTACAGTTCTGCATTTATTGAGCTCTAAATACTTTAAATTATTATTATTATTATTATTATTTCTTTCTGGTATTCATACCAAGGATTCCTCAATAGTGCTCATTGCACTGTCACTCGCAAGCGTGAGGAAACCTATGAAGAATTAGAATTAGAAAAATGGCCAGAGACACCGGGGAATCCCCTTGCTCTTCACGAAAGAATGCTCTGGGATCTATAGAGTGCGTTACCATTACCTAACACACTGGACCAACGGCTTTACATCCCTTCCGAAGGATGAAGCAAGTGTGGTTGAGTGCTTTGCCCAAGGGCACAGGTACCGCAGCCGGATTCGAACCCGCAACCCTAAGTTTTCACCCATGATTGCGAGTCAATGACCCAAACCACTCGGCCACTGTACCCCACAAATGAAGTTATTTGAGTGTTTCTCAGGAAGTCAAAATGCATTAAAAACAAATATTAGGAAATTTGGAGTTGTTCCGTTTCAATACATGATCTGAACATAAGACACATTACATAATGTCAATTTAATACATGTATATGAAAGACCTTGACCTATTTCAGTTTGTTTAATAATTAAAAGTCATTATTTAGGTAGTATTTGTACAGTTTCTATTATAATCTCCATCCATATAATTGCATCCTAATATTTGCACATAAACTAATTGATTGCCTAGTATAAAATCCAATTAAAAATTACCAGAAAAATTGTTTACACCAAAAATTTCAAATTTCATTGTTCACATATAAAATGGGTTATCTTTTTTAATACTAAAAACAACTATTTAATTCCAAATGCACTACATAAAAATATTCATTTGTTAAAAAAACATTATTACATCAGAAGTGAACCCAGTTAATTACCTAGCACTTCTAATTATGAAACTTGACCTTTGGAATAAAACTCACTGGTATTAAAGAACATTAGGTTCTTTACTGTACTTACATTACACATATGATACTTGCACAAAATACAATACTACAAAATGCAATAGAAAACAAAATCAGTAGTTCATATATTATATACATGTATCTTTCACAAAAGAAACTTGACACAAAAATATATGCTTTCGTCTTTACTGGGCTTGTAAATGTTGTAATTTCACTGGTGATTTCTAGATGTAAAGTAATCCCATTACATACAAACATTGCAACATGGCTATAGATACCTCTCAGTTAATAAACCCATAAAACCCATGTCAAGTGTTCTTTTAAAGAGTATATGGTATACAAATATTGACTGCAATGAGGGGCATGATTAAGATTATAGGCCCAGGAAGCCATGACTATGCCCCAAAGCATAGTCATGCCCCAAGGTATAGTCAGAATTCTAAATGCGTGGGGTCTAGCTAATTCAATGCCCCCACTTTTAACCAATCAGATAACAGGAATCTATGCATGAGGTATATAACACTATGAACATCTAACAATGGAAATTGGGCACACACCATTGTTACTAACAATGGGGTTACAATGAACATGTACATGTTTTTGCTCATAGTGTAATACACACTATTTCTTCACTGGAATTGACCCTTTGCACAGGCAACCATGATGGAGGGCAGTCACATTGTCATGCACAAGTAGGCACTTTGTGGATCTATTGCCACATCATTTAAACAGAAAGCCTGCCCCCTGTCATGGCCGCCAGTGCAAAGAGTCTATTAGGTATTCTCTAACATTACAGGTACATGAAAAGCTTGACCTGTTTCGTGTCCATTCTATGGGACAAATCCCGCAGTCGACACAGCCTTACCCCTCTGGCATTCCCCACATTGAACACGCGATACAGGTGAAACAATTGACCCTTTTCTTGTGCAAAAGCCACTTGCTTGGGAGAGATTTCAATCACTTGTTTTCTATCCTTAACGGTCGATTTCACCTCCACATAGACATTGGTAGATCCATCATTGATCACAATGTCATAGGGTTCTCCACTCTCATTATCTTGATTCACCCAGTGAACTTTGACCTCCGATAACCCCTGCTCGGCTGCATTTTGGACGAGATACAAGTACACCAGGTTCTCTCCCCAACGAGCGATTTCTGTGGTGTCGACATCTTCACTAACAGGTAGATCAACATCTGTGAGGTTACTCAGAAGAGCCGGGCCGTGAGCTAGATCTTCAAACTCTACTTCCAGAGGATCTCCGTCCGTGTAGGGTGGGACAAAAAACTTTTTGACGCTACCAGATGATGGGTGCGAAGCCGCTGCCAGACGCTGGACACTGGGAGGAGAGTGAAATTCTGGATGAGGTGGATGTTCATCTTCCTGGATTTCTGTTTCCTGTTCTTCATCCTCCTCCTCCCACTCCCCACTTTCTTCTCTTGACTCATTAGATGAAACATCTTCATCAGAAGTAACCGACCTCTCTTCCCCCTCAGAGAAAGCTTCCATCACCTCTTCAGCAGAAGCAACCATCGGATTTTCATCAGGCAGTTTGGTTTCTTGAGGCGAAGGTCTAAACTTGACAGTAGCTCCTTCAAGGGGTGGCTGAATGTAATCAGCCATAGTGCGGCTACCTCGGTTGGAACCTGCAATTACCACAAGCACTTGTGTAAGACTGTAACATCAATGTAAGAAGCTATGACCACTCACAGAAGCAACATTTTGAAATATTAAGTGACATTCAAAAACAAAGTTGTACAGGAAATGACTTGCCGGTAGTTTGTCTCTTGAAAAACTATATAATCACACAACCCTTATTGATTTTTGAACTAGAGGCCTGTCACACATGATGATAGGCAGACTATGCCGTAGCAGCTGAGCAAAGGGAACCAATGGTATCAACCTAATAAGTCTTCTCTAAGGGGCATCTGACATGTTTGTAGTTGAGTCCATCACAAGTCTAGAGCCGATAAAATCGCAAGTCCATGACAAGTCCCGCACAAGTCCGTCACAAGTCTAGTAACAACAAGCAAATAATGAACACGCACAAAATAATTCCTTTGTTGGAGTTCATTTTAACAGCTTGTGACTTGAATTAAGACTCAGGGACTTGTGGAGGTCTTGCGATGGACTCGACTACAACCCTGGAATACGAGCAAAGCAACAAACAATACTCTCAATATTGCCAACTTTGTCTTCATTATAAGTAAGGGTACAATGGCTACTACCACAGAAACAAAATTATGAAATATTAAGTGACATTCAAAAACAAAGTTGTACAGGATTTGAACCAAACACATCCAACACACAGATTGTCTACCAGGTAAAGTATACTAATGAAACTACCACCTTTGTCCCTTTTGTGAAAAAATAATGAAAGATTCACTTACCCTGACCACTGGGCTGTGCTGGATGACTTCCCCCTCCAACATTAACGCCTGGTGGATACGCTACACCGGTGCCATCGGGATTTCCTCCCTGCCGTAATGGTGTTCCTTCATTGATTGAGGTGGTTGTGGGTTGTCCCGGGCCCAGGGGTATAATTGGGAACGGTGCCTGTCGAATGCTGGATGGGGGTTCGGGTGGAGGCCACATTTTGAGAGCAACCTCTTCGCTTTTGGCCTGGCTGCCTGCTTGCAATAAAAAAAAACAATTAGCTTCTTGAACTGACTGAAAAATTAAAGTTGAAGTATACGTAGAGAGAATTTTAAGTTTTTGAGCAGGTTTTAGGGTTCAACCCATGTAAAACAAATGGGGACTAAATTGCTAAAGTTTGAACAGGTACAGTAAGTGGTTTCAAGGTGGAATCGTAGTGTGATAAGGCCTAACACCAAGATTTCCTCAATTTACTCAGTGTACTGGTATTGTGACATATCTATTATTCACATAAGCCATGGAGTGAAGAAAAAACAGTTGAGATGTTGCCTTGCTCTGTGTTACTATAAAGATTCTGTCAAGCAAGTTGGGGGAAGGGAGGACAAATGGTGAACCAAAATTTACACACATTTAAACAGTCTGCTTATAATACAATCCATGTTGACATCTCAAAAAAAGGTTTACAACTGTTGTGAACTGCCTAAATATTGCAATTTTGAGTCGAAAAGACCTTCTTTATAACTTCTTTGTGTACACTTCAGTAACTACCAACCTTTAGTGGAAAGTTGAGGGCCATAGGCACATGACTTAGGAGGCCAGCTGTGAATTCCTGCACCATCATCTTCAAGCAGTGCGCTGGCTGTGGGTTGTAGAGGCTTCTGATCGGGTACTACGGTCTTGACTTTGGCTGGTTTCACCACTGAAAAGTTTTAAAACAATGAAGATGTGATCACCGTTAATCAGAAAAGAAAAAGCAAGTTGAAGCAGGGTTATCGGCTCTAACCTCGTGATAGACTTGTGATGGACTCAACTACAACCCTGAGTTGAAGTGTACACAGAAAGCAGAATGACAAGCCAATCTCACGACACAAATGAGATCTATCAAGATCAGAGGGCTTCGACACTTTTTTTGGTGAAGTAATCACAAGGAATTGGCTATTCTAAAGAATACAGAAGGTGTGAGGGTTTCATTTCCAAAAATGTCAATCAGATGAAAAAAGAACTTATTGGTCGGAAAGGATGACATTTAATGAAGATAAATCAAAACAATAAAAATACTTTGGAGGATAAAAATTTCTCACTAACCAACTGGGATGAATGGCTTGGGTACTTTCCACAGTTCCTCACTGTCTTGCAGTGGGGCAAGATCCAAATCCTTGCAGATTGTTTCATCCACCTCCTTGTCGTCCGCCGTTTTCCTATTCCCCAGTTCAAGCAGCAAACTACCCAGGAAGGTAAACAAGTCTTTTTGGATCTCCACACTGCCACAGCTGAAGAGTTTGGCCACTTCACGTCGGACGTTGCTACTCTCACGTAGCTTCTGTGAGATGTTCGAAGCTACGTTGAATACCATAAGCTCCTCTAGCCCACAATCCACAGTTTCCTTAGCAAAGATGTTGGGGTCGTGCTTAAAGCGGTAAAGCTTCTCCAGTGTTTTGGCCTCCATGAAGCGCATGACTTTAAGCTTAGCTGCGATGTTGATCTCTGAGCTTAGCTTCTTGTAGACGGAGTGGAAGTCTCTTTTTGCACTCATGTGGAGCTGTACGTAGGGACACACCTTATGGAGGAAGAGTTGAAGTTGCAATGAAGGCTGTGTCAATTGAGTGATTAATTCCTCCTTGATGCAATCTGACAACATCTCAATGCCACAAGCTTCTAGGAAAACCTTAACGTGCTGGTTTGCAGACGACCCCTGAACGTCTTGCACAACACGACCCAAGCGATCCCTGTCACCCAAATTCAGCAGATGCACCTCCTTCTTATCCGAGAATAGCTTCTCAAGTTCCGATGAATGGCTGTCGCAAATCAGCGGGTTTTCCTTCAGTGTCACCCACTTGTTGGCTAAAGTGGGATAGACAGCATGGTCCTCCAGTATGCTTTTAACAAACATGGCAGATGTTGGGTCGACTTCTTGTGGTTGTTGTTTTGCACCAGATGCAGACAGATCCCAAGCTTGGCCAACGGTCTCCAAGTTGGATCGCAGGCATTTGTACCCCAGGATACGGTACAGAGTGAGAATTTCACTCTTAATACGGGAATTGTCCGGTAAAGTGATCTCATTTGCGCATTCCACCAAGAGTTGGGCATACTCTTTGATAGTAGGCATGTCATCAACACCGACTTTCCTGAGAAAGAAATCCTCCAGAAAGAAATCCTGCATGAAGCGAGGATACAATGCACCCAACTGACTGCGAGGAGATACATCATACATGCCTGGGAGGCCAGTAGGATCCTTCCAATAAACCAAAGACTTGTGGACAAACTGGCCTTGAATAGCATGCTCTGGAGACACTACATTCCCCCTTGATGGCACAAAGACAACTCGGTGATCACTGAACAACGTGGTAAATTCTTGAGGCCTGCAGTTTCGCTCCAAGTACTGATACACCTTGATAATGTGACTCAACGACGTGACAAAGGGTGTTTTAGCAGAAACATCTAGTGAGGGCTCATCACAACACCACGCCAGAAGCTTTGAGGTCAGGAACTCGACATCAATCACGTTGCTACTTTTCACTCCCATGAATTGCAACATCCCGTTCTCATCTCTTTGATCTCCAGAAATCATGTATGGTACATGGTCACCCAGTAGCTCTTGAGCTTGCTGTGTTGAGAAGAAAACCTGACCTGGGCTTCTGAACACAACTTGCCCTTTATTCTCGCCAGTGACACCGGTTGACGGCAACCACGGACTCATCTTTAGGTGCATCACAAAGGTGGTCTCAGTGTCGGCAAGTTTGATTCCGTCCTGGTTAAAGACGAGGGCTCTGGTGTAACGGGAATAGTTGCTCCATTCTTGCCGAAGAACTTTTAGAAGGTTTTGTCGCTGGCCTTGCAAGTTAGTCACATCTGCTTGGACCAACTCGTCAAACTCTCTGCAAACATGGTCATGGATCTTATAGACACCGTCTGCTGGTTTCGTCCAAAACTTGGCAATATCTGCCCAGGGCGTCGCATCCTATAAAAATAAAAGAAATCAAGAATCAATAGTGAGGTTTTGGTCACACACGGTTGAAGGCAAAACGACGACTACTAGTGAATTTTGCATCATCAGTAAGTACGGTACGTACCGTAATTTTCGGAATATAAGCCGCCCGGGGTATAAGCCGCGACGCCCGAAAATTCCAGAAACAAGATTCACCGTCGGCGTATAAGCCGCCCGGCTTATTAGCCGCACCATTTTGTCGGCCACAGATCGATCACGAACTGCCGCCGTAAGTGCCTCACCGCGGGCCACGTGCGCTCGACCGCGCACTGCACAGTAGTCACACTCTCTGTCGGCACGGCATGTCGCCTCAAAGAGAGCTTTGTGGTCCAGGTTGTTTTAATGACAGCACACTCAAGAGAAAACCTTATTGAAATCAAGAAGTGGCTTTATCGGAAAAGGCGTTACATGTTTATAATAAGTTATATAGCAAGGTGCAATGCACTCAAAGTAGGCTAATCTTGTTTCAGTTTGTTTTGTAATTAGATAAAGTACATGTAACTTGACATATTTTAAAAATGCCTTGGAATGTGCATAATAAGAAATCTCCAAAAAATAAAGGAGAGTATATTAGAAGCCATCAAGATATTCGCTGGATTCTCCGACGGCGGCCACACGGCAGTGCACCAGGCTGACAGGCCATGCACAAACACGGTAAGTGAAAGCAGGGCTTCGTTCCAAATACGCGCACATTGTTAAACGTTTGCAACGTTCGCCAACAACATTCCCAGCTTGTACGCATGCACAAGATAAAAGAGCACAACCAGAGGCGAACGTTGCCCACGTGAACGCAGCCCACGTGTACAAATTGTACACTGCTTTCGCCCGGGCCCGACGCATATGCTACATGTATGCATGTACGATAATAGCCGGCCGAGTCTCTCCATTACGCGCACCGCGATTGGCTATTTTCAATGCACATGGTGACTTGGCGATTTTGATCTCACCGGCCAAAATAAAATATGCCAAACGTTTTATGTTTGATTGCTTCCGTATTGTATTGCCACTACATTGCATTTGTCATGCGTTTGGGTCCATCACGATTAAACTAAAAACGCAAAGGACATGACAGTGACAAAGAATTAGACATTGTACTGGACCAGATGGACGGGGGTTTAGACCGAAGCTGCAACATCAATAATTGGACGTTCATGGGGCCTCTCCATTTTTGCAAAAAGAGTTTATAAATAAGAAAACCAGCTTCACGGTGGTCCTTGCCTGCGCGGCCAGCGGCAAAAAACTGAAGCCGATGGTCATCATCAATGGGCGTCTTGAGCGGAGTATACCAAGGCTGTGCAAACGCTATGCCTTCTTGTTTTCCGAATTCGGTTATCTCAATAGATCATTCTATGTTGATTCACTATACATCATTCAAAATTACTTGAAAAAGAACATTGCAACTGACATAAAAGGGGCTTCATGGGGATTGGGTGATTGATACTAATATTTGTAATTCAGCGGAAATTCAGCGGAATGCTACATAGATCTATCGTCTTTTGCTTGGTACCGGTATTCCCGATGATTTCTCACATTTGCGTCCGCCCCATATTTTTGTGCACGACGCCGCTATAGTTCATTCACCCCCAATGGCGGTGAATGAACTATGGCGGCGTCGTGTTCCGAATTTACCTTTGACCTCGCCACCGCGCGCGAAATACCGAAAAGGCTTATTAAAATAGGGGACCGTTTGCCTGCCTGCCTGCGCCTGCGGACGTACGTAAACGTATGCCGCTTGGGCGAAATGGCTCAAGTTGCAATGGGCAAAGCATGGAGGCTTCCTCCATGGGCAAAGTGACTGTACATCGTTGGAAAAACATCGTTAATTAAAATTACTTGTAATGATTTTCCATCTAAAACACACATTTCCACAGACAATGACAAACACAGAACTCTTTGGATTTTAAAACAACGCCAACTAAAAGTAAAGAATTGAAGAAAACACGGAAGGAACAGACGCACCAAACGATTTGTTTGGCGTTGGACGAGTACTCACGACCGATGGCATGGTCCGATGGCGAACTGGTTGCCTGCGCTTGTGCAGTGTCACATCGATGTATGGGTCACCAACGAAGATCGGTACACTCTCTGCACCTGGAAAAATTGCACACCTTTTCGTGCGCGTGCGACGGCCTTCAACATCGTTTTTTGACAATAAAAAATTCCCGTAAAAGATTGATAGAACTATTTAACTACATTAATGTATATGAGCATATCATGATTTTTATCTTTAGAGCTCGGCGTATAAGCCGCCCGGTTTATAAGCCGCCGGGAACATTTTTTTTTGCCAAATCAACGTATAAGCCGCGGCTTATATTCCGAAAATTACGGTACTTGTGGAATTTACACAATATCCCAAGTGTAGTTTTGTTGTCAACACTGATAGCAACACCTCTGCACTTTGGCAAAAAACGGACAGCGAAAGGTAAAAATAGCTAATTGTAGTCGTAATCACCAACTGTGAAAAACGAAACCTTACTAATATTACTGCTTATTTGAAATAAGTTTTAAAAAAACAAAAAAAAGTGCTAATTTCTCTATAAGTTCTACTTCCAAGTCCGTTTTCATAATGGAATTGTTGAACATCTGCTGCCAAAATGAAGTTTAGGCCAAGAGGGCAACAAAATTACCCAATCATAAACAGTAGGTCTACAAGAGGGAACAGAACACCAGAGCTATACAAACCAGTTCATCTACTTTCACAGTTATGATTTTCTTTTCGACAGCTAGGTAGTCCAGCACTCCTAGTTTGCTGAAGAATGAGTGCCACTGTTTGATCTCAGATGTTGTTACTTGGCGAGCTCCACGGTGAAATATGTAGCAACTATCCAGTAACACCCAGTCATAACCTGTTCAAACCAGACATAAAATGAAGAATGCGATTGTACAATCCAACCTCATTATATGAGGTCTACGGGACTTTAGCCGATTAAATTGTTATAACAAGAACGGTTCCGAAGGCAAACACCCAAAAATACCCCCTATCCCACAAAATTTGAATGCGCTTAAAAAAATGGTGCAGGTAACTAATGAAAGAATATCGTCACAGCATTTCCAATTCAAAAAGAGGTGCCCAGAAGTCTCGTTTACCGCAATATTTACACAATATAGAAGGCCTATTGCGAGAGCATGCATTCTGAAGGGGGGCCTATTTGCTCCTTCGTGGGTCCATGCGGGCCAACCCTTGAAGGCAAAAACACCCCCATCCTACAAAATTTGGAGCCCACATGGGTTTACACCGGCCTACAGAGTGACCCTTCCTAATATCGCCTCCACCCCCAAGGTAAAGGGCATGGATTTTAATTTTCATGTTATTTTAAAACGCCCCAGTTGAAATTCATGGCTTATAATGCACAACTCACCTGGCAGATGTTGATTCAGATCGATAGGATTGCCATAAGTCACAGTGAAGTGCACTGGTTTATCTCTGGGTTTCATCAGTCCGTGGTTTGTAACAACGTGAATCAACTCCGCTATGTCATCCAGGTTACAGACATCTGGTTGTCTCTGGAGATTGTCCTTGATGAACACTATGTACCCGACCATCACATCGCGTGATTTCGTCTGAAATAACATTCAATGTGGGACAAATTACTGGAGGGAAAACTGATTCATGCCGTGTTTACACTGGTCCCGTGCTCGGGGATCAAGATTGATCCCCTGATAAGAATGCATCAGTGTTAACCGCAATGACTCGGAGTGTTGCGTTTACATTCTGTTTGATCTCGAGAAAAGTGCCAGAAGTTGCAGTCAAAAGTCATGCTCTATGTGGAAGAATGTGTACATTTATGTACAGTATACAGTGTGCAAGGGCATTAGAATTTCGCGTGCTTTTCCCCCGCAACAGCTGTGGAGCAGACGCAGTAAAGATTAATTGCTTATCTAACCGCAAACTGATCCGGAGCTCGGGTTTGACCCTCCGCCGACACGAGACCAAATCTCGGGGTCTGATCCGGAGCCAACTTTGGTCCTGAGAGCGTTTAAACTCAGTATGTGATCCGGAGCTGATCCCGAACTCAGTGTTCAACCCCGAGCTCGGGATCAAGTGTAAACAGGCCGTCAGAAACTGGTAAATTGCTGTTTATAAAGGTGCCAGACATTATTGCTGTTTTCAGAATGACGGGATTAGTCTCTGGCTCAGGCTTGGTGCGTTGCAGAAACTTTAATGCTGCCAAAGGCCATTTTCAGGGTAAACCGGATTATGGTTGTAGACTTATTTCAAGTTTGACATCGTACATACTTCACAAATTTATACCTCATACATAATACATAAGTATACCTCATACATAATTGGTGATATGCAATATCAGACTATAAGTTTAAAATGGCACAATCTTCTCCCCGTTTGTGCATACCTTCCACTTGTCCGACTGAATGATGGGCATTATGTGATGCTGTATCACGTCTCTTGGGCTGATACGACGAACACCGAGTTCCTCTAACAGCTGAATGATCTGAGAATTAGCAACTTGATCAAGGCTGTTTAGTACTCTGCCGTCGAGTGTGGACATGTCGCTTTCTAGGGCTTGCAGAGATGCACTGTAACCTAAGAAAAAAAGATTATCTGAGAATAAGATTTTTAAAATTGTTCATACAACACTGCCATTGTAATGTTTACGAGCCCATAGGGTCACCATCTTTCACATTACTTTTCAAACATCTTTATTTTTCAATCTCTATTTGCGGAATCTGTGGGTTATTTACACCTGTGTGTAAGGCATTAAATATCAATATCATTAGATGTCAAGGGTTTAACAATTTTGCACACCACTGAATAAATATCAACATTATTATTAATTAAACTGAACGATTATTGTAAAGCTTAAGTGAAATCGGCACAAGATTTTATTGTCACTTGTCATTTTTGTCACTTTTTTTTACCTGAATGAGATTGATCAAGCGCTTCATCTTCCTCACTAATCGGGAAAAACACATTTTCCTCTTCCATAGCGATGACTCGACCGGATGACAGCGGAATCATGGGAATTGTGCGTAATCGATCAAGTGTATTCTCGGTCACATCATAATCTCGCTCCCGGCTTCGGAAAATACAGGTGAGCCACTGAGCTACACTCTTGGGTGACAAAAACTCCCCTGCAATCATTGATATTAAAACACCCTGTTAAATTACATTGTTTAATTAACCTGAAACTTCTCAGCACTCTTCTATGAACATGTTTCTACTGTGTTGATTTCAGCTACCTATAATTTACACTTGAAATCTGTGTTAAAGACCCACTGTATCATTTGCAATGACCCCAAAAGTTAATTCAACGAATTGACAGGGAAAACTTGAATTGCTAAAGTGCATGACGTGAGCCACAGAGCTGAAATTTCTTTTGATGAGTTTGTTGACGTCTTTCTTTTGATTGATAATGGTTTTATTCCCAGAATCGCTCAAAAACAGATCATCTATATACGGCCTGTAAATGCTGAATAAGAGACAAAAACTTCAACACGGATTGAACATAGTACAAGAACTAATTGTTCAATCCATGGGTCGTATGAATAAAAAGTAGTAAATACTAAGAAGTATTAGCAAAAAGTTAAAGAATTTACTTCAAAGTAGAAGCATTCAGTAAAAGCATCTTCTACATTCCGTATGAATAATCTTATTCTTTTACTGCAAAGCACTCACTTAATTCTTTGTAGTAAATGCTTCTGCAAATCATGCTGCGTGCATGGCCGAATGACTTTGAAGAAATAAAACTATTTCCTTTGTGTTGTAAAACCATTCACTATACACCCCACACACACGCACATAGTCACACAAGCAGTATTAGGTTAGAAGTTAGAGTTAAATCTAAAATCTACAAGTCAGCCATGAGTGATGTTGATTCTGACCATCATGCCATTTCTCCCGTTGAGTCCTTACTTCTCTATTCATAAGGTAGCTCTGGAGCTACCTTGAAAAAGGACAAGTAATTACTTGCAATTTGTAGTATCTGCCTCCTTTTATTCATACGGAGTTAAGTAAACGCTAAAAAGAAAAGCAAATGTTTTTTAGGTACAAGTAAATACTTTTAACATTTAGAAAATACTTTCTAGTAAACGCTTTTACTCATTTTTATTCATACGGATGGTAGTAAATACTACAAATATTGAAGTAAAAGCAAATACTACTTTTTATTCATACGACCCCATGTTCTGCAAATGACTTGTGCTACAAATGACCGACCTTTGCAAGTGTCAAAACGTACACTTGCCAGTTTTTCACCCATGCAATGCCCGAGAGAAAAATAGGGTTGGGTTTGCAGGGGAAACCTGAGGGAGTGTGTGCCACTGTGTCATAGCTCAGCTAGTAGAGCATCTGCCCAGTGAGTCAGAGGTTTTGGGTTCAAATCCCTATATGGCCCATAAGATTTGTCTATCATCCCATGTTTGGTTGCTTCATACCAAATATTGTATTCATTTCTTTGCTTAGTTAGGATAACTCTTTGAAACACTACAATTAGCGTTATTACATATCAGACAGTGCATTAAATAGTGCATGGTTGACCCGTGTTGAAACTGTGCACATATTAAGTTTGTCAAACATGCATAAATGACCATAGTGTGTCCCGGGCCTCGGGTGTAACCCACCATTCTGCCTCCCAGTCAACGCAACACTGCTGAGAATGTCGATCAAATCATCCGTCACCAAGACCTTCACGCCAAGACTCTTTAGCAGCACGTCGCTAACCGACTCCACCACATGTTGATGGAGGTAGAAGCAATTGCGATGGGTCTTCAAAGCACTGCTGGGGACCACTTCATGCACAAGGTGGTCCTTGCACATGATGGTTTGGGATGGCTGATTCCAGGAAACCTCATCTATCAACAAACACAGAATCAAGACGTTTTGTAAACTACAACGTAACAAGGATATTTTGCCGTGGTGAGGGTATCGTGGTGAGGGTATCGTGGTGAGCGGTCACTGACTCACAAACTGCAGATGGTGACACTTTACGGCTGTGGGTTTGATACCACTTGGGGTACCTTCTCCCTTGAGCAAAGCATTTAACCCCAATAAACCTTTATCACGGTGCGACCATCTTCCTTTTTCTTCTATTCAAATGAACGTAACCAAAGCGAGGCTCACAGGAAAATTAGTTTGGTCCCGTGTTAAAAATTATTCATTGTGCCTATCATAATGACACAAGCGTAGCGCGATCAAGAAAACGCACAGCGCAGAAAGTGATTACGTAATGCAGGCATGTTGTACACGCACGCACACGACCGGTAGATATTTTGTCACAGTGCACATTTTGCTTTTGGGGAGCGTGCAGTTTTTGTGTTTGTATGTGTGTTATATACGCGCTAACTAGAGCGCGGGCACAAACGCGAGCCAGTTGGCCCATCATTATCACTGGTCATTATCGTCCGTTGTAAACTGTCTAAGGTATTTATGAATCGCCAATAAAATAAGCACATCTATCAGCCTCCTTGATCAGTATATGATTTGCATTTTCTGAGCTGTATCCTTGCCTTGAGTTTCACCAGTCAGCACCGGCATGCAGGCTGTAGCTTTCAGCTTTGCATGGATGTCAACGGCAACCTTCTTGAAGAAGTCTGTTGTAATCTGACTCTGGAGAGGCACAAACTTGAGAAATCGGCAGACGGCCTTGATTGAGTCATCATAGTGTGTCTACAGGAAGGACATTAGGAATGAAACAAAACTTGATGAGGATTCGAACCAGGAACCTGTGATTCAAATACCAGCACTTAGCTATACAGACTTGAACAGTGAAACTGTCCGGAGAACCATGGCCAAGTGGTTAGGGTACGTTATTCGTTTAAACCTTCTAGCCCAATTATGGTATGTGTGCTCTTGATCAAGGCACTTTACTTGCAAATTGGACTGGAAATCTTTGATCAGAGTTTCTGTCTTATAATTAGGTGAGTGCTTCTACAGTAAAGTAATTGATGTTGGAGATTTTGTGTGGAGATTCTAAATGTGGACAAAAATGGCCAAGTTGTCAGGTTGATGGTCGAAACTTGTCCCATTGTACGCTTTGTACAAAATTTGGCTCTGCAATGGTTTGATTCTTAACTGCTGTAACAACAATGGTTTCTGACCTTGAAAGCCTCCAACGCTTCAATGAATAATGGTGCAATCTCCTGTCGAAGCCATTGATTCCATGCCGAGTCTCCATCCACATCCTCACGTGATGAGGGGATATCAAAATCACCTAGTTGCATCAGATACAAAAAGGGTTGATTGATCTTAACCCATTAGACCTCAAAGTGCCTAAAACTGCCCCATGTTTCTTCCATGTTCAACACAGTAAAGGAACATTTTTTAACATTACTAAAAAGCCTTGAAGAGTAATAATACACACTTACCGTAGTAGTTGCGGCCATTGAGTGTTATCGGGTTTAACATTTAGCAAAGTTAATGTTTTATATATTTACTTAAGAATCAATAAAATCAGAATGCTAGGGTGGTTTGTGGAGTAATAGGCAGGGCAGTTTGGGGTGTTACAGTGACAAAAGAATTTTTAAAAAAAATTTGACAAGACTTATTATATGCTCTCTTAAGTGGGGGTTTCTGGGGTTCATTTCACAAAAATAGGACTTAGTGGAAAAGGTCTTAACAATAGGAGTTGATTGTGCTTAAGTCCTACTTAAGAACCCCTAAGATGGATCTTACTATGTTTGTGAAACGAACCCTGAGCCTTTTATGGGTCTTTGCCAAATGAATTTATATGACAAACCTTGAATGATGAAGTGAAATCCGTAGCTTCTCAGCGGCAAGTAAGCAAAGACATTCTGTTCAGTGGCTGTTCCTTCTGACAATGGGAAAGCCAGCCCCAGCTCCGTTGATTCAATTTGTGTCCGTTGAAGCTGTTTGCAGATACAGATTATTAATACTTGAGCAAAGTTTTCAAGGGTTGATTTGAATAAGTCTACAACAGTTAATTCCAAGTAGTTTGGTTTCTGGTTCATGTAACTGTTACGTTGTTTAAAAAAATTGACTTTCAAGACAAAAATCCACCATGCATGCTGTTGAATTTTACTTGTGGTGAAACTTTTGTCAGATAAGGCTCCGACTTCCTTAAGACTGACAAGATGTAACTACCACATACCTCAGTAGCATCCAGGCATTTCTTGACAAGCAGCCAAGAGTCTGTAGTTTTGGAGTGTCGGATTTCTACTACATTCCCACCTTTGTCTTTTCTGGTCATGCGACTTGTCTTGTTTTCCTCCTACAATTAAAACAATTTTTCCTTTTGGTTGGAATGGGTGGTTTACAGTAAAAATAAACATTACCTGCACCAACTGCTCTAGTATGTTGACATGAGTGTTCTCACAATTTATTATAGTATTGTCTCGTCCTTGTCTTTGTCTGACTTTAGTGTCCCTGTCTTTAATTGTTGTCTGTAAGGTCCAATATTTTGCAATCTTTATGTTTTCTTTTGAACACTCCACATGACCCAGTATTTCTGTAAATGTGCCTAATTCATATACTGGGTCATGTGAGAGTGTAAGGGGCTCATATTTATAAGCTTTGCTTTTAATGAGTTCCTCTACAACGTCAATTCTTGTATCCATTGTATTTTTTTTTAAATACAGATTAGCAGTAAACTAAAAATCCCTGGCATATGAATTGGTGTGGAACTCTATAATTAGTTGAAATAATCAAGGATACCTTGTTTATGATGACAACTGATTTGAGACGGTTGAGGAACAGCAGCAAAGATGGCTGAACATCATCAAACTTGTTGACCAGACTTGTGGTCCGCTGGACATCTCCCTTTAGTGGGAGAGAGATTTGGGTTGTCCATCTGTTGAATCAACAAGTTGGGGATTAAATCGTCAAACATTGTTTCCATGCAGCCTCACCTCAAAAATCTAGGGGTACCTTCATATTCTATACCTCAGTTTTATACTTATGTTGTTCCTGGCTGTCATGGTAAAGTTTTATTGTCTTTTTGGTCGAATGAAGAATAAGAGTAGGAATCCCATTTTGTACAAGAGAAGGGTAAAGACTGCCCCGCCCTATGAAAGGAACCATGACTTTTGTCTGGGTCCAAAATGTCTCTTTTTTACCCAAAATTTATAGAATTATGTTTTCCACAAATTGACAGCTTAGGTAAAAATAAAAACTATTAATCATAGAATTGTTTGTAGTGATTCAGAATAATTTTGACAGACATTGCGGGAAAATGTTGTATACCAACCATCCACATTGTGCTTGTGATCCAAGTTGTTTTTTGCAGCCTCAGCTCTTAAACAGCACACTCTGCCGTTGCAGCTATTATCAGACAACATATAACCCTTTCTTCCAAGGGCGCGTGAACAATCTTGATTTTGGAGGATTGAGGAGTGTTACAGATAGGGCTTGGCGAATAGCTTGATTAATCGCGAGTAGTAAACGGTACTAGGACTCACAATTAGCATTTTTAAACTACTCAATTAATCGCGGCGCCGCGAGTACCGTTACATACTCGCGATTAATCGCGATTACGCTATACTGTTACACTGTGACAGTCCCCTTTCTTAAAAGACGGCCTGTGTGCAACTGAATTTTATTGTGTAGGCCTATGCTGACAATTTCAACACATAGGCCTACACGTACAATTACGTATTTTTTTTGCCTTTTGATACGTTGCCAACTACTCGCGATTAATCGACTAGTCGTGAGTAATTGCTGCAACTACTCGCGAGTAGCAAAATCCACTAGTCGCCCAGCACTAGTTACAGCTAATGTAACACGATTTTTCTTGCAAGGTCTGTGGGAAAACATTACTTAGAATATTTCCCAAGTTGTCAATTGTAATACATTTCTATAAATGAACTAAAACATCTCCTTGAAATGAACTCTTACTGCTTGGTTGGTTCTTCCATCTGGCATATTTCCTCAGGATCTGCCGGTCCCACCCACGTTGGTAGTATGTACCCCATCTGATCATTGCTCCGATCAAAGCACATGTGATATCCCTTGGATTTGATCTGTGGCTTGTCCGTCACTCGAAACACCGATTTGAACCCGATGCCTTTATGTCCTAAATAATTGGTACAAGAAACAAAATCATCTAAAAACCTCTTTGCAGTGTAAGTGACAAGCACATGTATTTAAAACCAACCAACTTGGGGTACCGTGGCCGAGTGGTTAGGGCCATTGACTCGCAATCATAGGTGAAAACTTGGGGTTGCGGGTTCGAATCCAGCTGCGGTACCTGTGCCCTTGGGCAAGGCACTCAACCATACTTGCTCCATTGTTCTGAAGGGATGTAAAGCCGTTGATCTAGTGTGTTAGGTAATGGTAAGGCACTCTTAAAGATCCCAGAGCATTCTTTCGTGAAGAGCAAGGGGATTCCCCGGTGTCTCTGGCCATTTCTAATTCTAATTCTTCATGGGTTTCCTCATGCTTACGAGTGACAGTGCAATGAGCACTATTGAGGAATCCTTGGTATGAATACCAGAAAGAAGAAATAATAATAATAACTAACCAAACAAACAAAAAATCACGCACAACAAACAGTAATCAAGCTTAATTAGTCTGAGATATAGCTTAAAATAGCCAAGTAGATTTACAGGAGGTCTTTGGTCCAGCGAGAACAGTTTCACTCCATAAAGGTTCATGGGCCTTCAGTAAATAATGGGCTTGCACAGGGAAACTTTACAGCAGAGTCACAGCAACTTTATGATGTGCGAGGGAAAACATTTCTAATCCACAACAAAATTACGTGGAGGAATGTTACTGCAGTCACTTTCTGCAGGGTAACGGAGGAAAAGGTCAATTGAAAATGCAGCTTCAGATAAACTTAAAACACTTCACAAAAATATTTCAAATTAAAAAATGACAACCTTTGTATCTTACCAATGTAACCTCGCTTATGTTTTCCTTTAGTACTCCTTCCGATATCGCATAGCGCCCGTATGTTGCTCTCAGAGAACCCAACCTCATTGTTCCACACCACGACCTCTGACCTATCGACAATAAACACCAGGGAAGGTTCCACGGACGGCTCATAGTCATTGTCATCAGCGTTTTGAATCAGTTCCAGGACAAAATGGGTGTCTTTGCTGTATAGTTCTTCCGAGAGGCGTTTGAGACTGCGACCAATGCGTTCATGCTGTCTGTCCATTAGCCGTCGTGCGTTGTCGTCAAGTTCCATACCCACGCCGAATTCCTCCCTACGGATGCTGTTGATGACCAGCTTGCTGTCTAGCACCGACTGCTGGAATGGAGTCAACTCTATTGGGGGTTCTGCTTCATCATCAGTTATAGATGTTGTATCTGACTCCAACGAGTCTAAGTCTGACTTCTCACTGCTATCAGAGACTGAGACTCTGTCTTCCTCCAAGAATGCTTAAAGACATGATACAGAAAGAGTTTCAGTACAGATGTTTCAACTGCTTCAAAAAGTCTTGCTAGAACTAGCCAATTGCTATTAACTTTTTAGTCACTTTACTGTCCCCAAACTACCCTGCCCATTACTCCCTATATTGCTCGAAACCCCCTCCATGCTTTTACTGATTCTGTAGTGAATAAATGGAATGTAATACGGTTAATTAGTTATCAAATTTCCCATTTTCGTGAACTATCCCTGTAATTCTTAAAGGGGCACTCCATCCTGAAAAGTACTAAATTTGGTAACAAAATGTGTTATAATTGAAACAATGTTATTTAGAAAGCGCATGAACAAGTAAGACGGAAGCTTCCATAAAAGCTGATAAGGGTCCATCCAAAGTTATCAACATTTTCACAGTTCTACAGTGAGTAGTATTTTTCAAGACCTCCCTCCCTCCCCCCGAAATACTACCTATTAACATTTTTTGTTCACTACCATGAAATGTCACAATTTTACAGTGAATGTAAAGCTGTACGCGGCCCTCGACTCCCCTTCTACGCTCTGTAGAACCGTGAAAATGTTGACAACATTGGACAGCCCCCAAGAATTACACTCCTTACTTTCTGATTGTTCCTCATCCATTTCCTTGTTCTCCTCCTCGTCTTCCAGTCCACTTGAATCATCTTCGTTTTCGTCTTCATCGTTTTCTTGATCTTTGTAGCTTTCTTCTATCTTGTCGGCAGTTTCACTTTCAGCCCTGATATTTTCACTTGAGTCTTCAATCTCTTCTCTCAACTCTTCATTCTCTTCTCTCATTGGTTCCGGTTCTTCAGATGGACCTGGAGTATTATCGGAAGCCATTGCTGATGCACTGGAGTTTTCAGTCACCTGTTTAATGAAAATGTCATGTGACCATGCGAAATACTGCGACCTCAACTGGCCACAAAATTGTACATAACCAGATATAGCTCAGTTGGTATTGTACAGCTTTATGACAAACCAGGCTCAAAAATTAACATTTTAGTCAATGCTCCTTATTAAATCTCATCTTACTTCATCAAAAAAAACAAGATCAACTAATTTCTGTTTGAAAATAAAATAGATCTAGAAACTATAAATAGTTCCACAGCTAGAGGCTCCTACATTATAGGTCTTGACACATTTTAAACTGATTGAAATAAAAAGCTAACAGTTACCTCTAAAAGTTTCTTCACGTCCAGAAAGTCAGTGAAATCAAATTCCTCCTCATCTTGGGAAAGATCATCTTCTTTATCCATGTTCCGGGGCATTCTCTCTTGCATAAAGCTGTCTTTCCATTGGCTGATGCCAAGCAGGAGCCCCAGACTCTGGATTTTTGACCTCTGTGTTGTTGTTTGACAGGCTAGGATGATCAATTGTCTTGATTTGTTTTCCGATCCAATGACGGTAGTCAGAGGGTTCAAGATCACCTGTTATTAGAACAAACAAATACAATTTTGAGGACAAAAATCTGTTTTGAAATCTTTTTTTCAAACAAGTCCAATGTGAAACTGATACCAACCTGTCTGACAACAGCCTGTCCAATGAGCAAGGGCACCGTCAATAGACAATCAAGGACAAAACTGATCACTCTGCCATGCTGCCCTGTGGACTGATTAGCATCAAGTACATTCAATGCCGTCTCCATGTGATTACTCAGCAATGCAAGAGGAACGTTGCTAAGGCCATCCTTAACGACAAGAGAAACAAGATGGCCGACCGTGGCTGTACTGTCTGCATTATTGACTGCCTCAGCAAACCTGTTGGGTGATGTTTCTGTAGCCAGTTTTAGCAAGACCCCTGGTCTAATTTCCAGGGCACGGATTTCAGTTCGTGGAGAAAGTCCTTGGCCTGAATGTAAACATAAAAAGTATTTCCGAAAAATTAACAGTTTTCATGAATCAGAAATTTCTTCCAATGTGCAATATTTGTGGTTAAATTACAGGCGTTAAATTTGTCATGCAGATGATTTATTTTAAACTTGGTCATTATTGTGTTATGCAAATGAGATGTAAAATCCAATGGGCACTCCCCCAATCAGGAGAGAGCAAGACAAACTTTAAACCAATGGAAATACAGGTTGATGTTCAAGACACTGACATTTGAGTTTCTGTAGGCGAAGTAATGTGCTTTATTTTAATAAACTCACTTTGTTAAAGGCAATTGCTGATCTGAAAAATGTTTGCTATGCACAGCTTTTTGTGTATTGCCTGAAATCGGGCATGTAAATAGCAGGTACAAATGTCAAACATTTATATATTATTGTTGAAGCTAGCCCTTCCCACCAAGAAATTTTAGAAATGTTTATCCCTCAATAGAAACAGACGCAAACATTCTCAACAAACGTACCTGGATTCCTCTCCAAGAATGCTTTCAAACTGCCATGTTCCGGCTCAAACACCATCGACCAATGAGACCACTCGGCTAAATCCTCCAGCAGTGGTGCAGACAACAGACACAAGAGGGCGCTCTCTAAGCTTTGCGAGCCAAACAGGCCCACTTCCTTCTTTTTACTTTCACTGCGCCTTCAAAAAGATGTAGATAAAAGTAGCATTCGTCATAAAAAAAATTGCATCATTTGTGCGGTATATTCTCATATCATCCACAAAGTCATCAAATTTCTTTAAGTTAAAGTTAACAGATTTTAACTCATAAAGTTGTATATTACTTGAAGCTTTAATTCCTGTGTTTCTTGGCTCCGTTGTCCATGCAGTATAACCCTGGAACCAGCCTAAGTAGGATGACAGTTTTGCACAATTCCTTGAAACGTACTGAGCCGACTTAGAGACAGGTTGGTTTTTATAATATTTTTAACAGTTTTCCAATCATATAATCTGTCTATATACATTCACCTTACCTTGCTGACACACAAACAGCCGTCTCATACGCAACTTCATTCTGTTCCTGCTGGGGGCCCAAACTGTCAGCCATTTTCTTGATTTGTCGACTAACAGGCCCGTGCCCCAACTCTTCAACGCTATTGACTTGGTAGTGAGCACACAGACAGGCATCAATCGTATCGGAAGTCTCCTAAATAGAGCAATGGTTGAATTTTGACATTTGTGAAAACAAATTTGAGATCATGATGGGCAACAGGAAATTGGTAAAGAAAATTGCCGTTCGTAACATTGGCAACATTCACGTAACTGAAACACCGCCTAGGGGCCAATTTTACAAACACTAATACGCGTCTTAAGGAGGGGTCACTTATATCTAGGTACGTTGGTATGAGAATTAGCACACAATGAACTTGTCTCAGGTCTCAGTGGTTAGTTGATAATTTGTACTAACATGGCGAGACCCGTTACTTGATTTACATACATGACCAAGGGCTGATTTCACAAAGCGCCAAGACGGGTCTTAGGAAGAGTCACTCATAGGGACTTTGGTATGGGAAATAGGATGCATTGAACTCGGTCTTAACTTTTGTGAAATCGATCCCAGGACATTTACCGTAGTTGTGTTTTACTATATGATTGAGGACAATCCTTTGTGTTTCCCTTTGTTCCTGTACTTTAGCTCTCTCCCATAGACTAAGCACACAAACATACGATCGAGAACCGGATCCATCAAAAGAGATGACGCTTGGATCTTTTGTGGTCCATTTGTCTATCTATCCTCGCTCATCATAAACTACAAGAGCATGAGATTCACGTAGCTACATGTATTATACACTGACCACAATGTCCCCACAATGGACACTTAAATTACATAAACATCTCAAAGAGATTTATGAAAACAAACGACAGCTTTTAATTCTTTCTAAGTTGTACTTACTTTGCATGGATCACACTGTCTGATAAATTCCACTAGATCCATGCGGGATGGTCTGTACATTGAGCCTTGGCTTGGATTGGTGGATGCTAGTCCCACTACAGTACCGGCCACACTCTCCAAAACCTGACAAGGAATCAAAAAGAAAGAGACTAATTTTGCAAGGTCTACATGGTAGTAATTTAGCATGTAGTCTGCCTTAACTTAATCTTCACGTAACTTGCAGATGCACTATACTTTTGCCGTATTAACACTGGATACCAACCCAGGATTCTTATTGTGAATGCAATTTTGAACATTTGTTGCGTTTACACTACATTTTGATCCTGGTTGAATCAAATTTTGGTTGAATCCAAGTATTTAGATAACGTTTACACTACAAATGACCTTGACAATTGTGGGGTTCAATTCAACAATTGTGGGGTTCAACTTGGCAATTGCGGGATTTAACAAGCTACCTAAGGGCGTGTTTGTTTCGGACGGATCCAGATTCAGATCTGCGCAGATCCAAGGTAAACTCGTTCACTTCGCGCACATCCTGATCGAGATCTGTGATCTGTGGAATCCTTCTCGAGAGATGGTTCAGTGCTAGATCCAAAATGGCGACGTAAACATCGCGGAGATTTTGTGTGAGTATAAAACCGTGTCGTTTCAGTTTTCAGAGGCAGCACACGATACAAACACATTTAGAATGCTTGTTTATTTACGACGAATGTCGTGAGAGAAATTTGGAACAGAAGTTTGACAAATTTGGTAAATAAATCGCAATTCACATGATTTGAGATCCGAGTTGAGAGCGGTTTCGTTTGTTTCTGCGCGGTAAAACAGATCGGGATCTGGATTCGGATCGGTCATGAAACAAACACGCCCTAAGAGGTGAAGTGAAAAAGGCGAATCAGATTTGGGTCTGATCTGCCTTTTTCAATCAACCTTTTGTGTTTACACTTTGCACCTGCCCAGCTTCAACATTTTGTAAAATACATGGGTTCAATTTGCCAAAACCAGAATAAGTGTAAACAGGTCTGGGACCAATTTCACGAAGCACTACAATCCTTCGTAACACTAGATGCGATGAGTAAACCACAGTAACGTGCGTCTCGAGTAACGTGAGTCTCGAGTAACGTGCGTCTCGAGTAACGTGCGTCTCGAGTAACGTGCGTCTCGAGTTAAAAAGGATTGTAGCACTTCATGGAATCGACCCCTGGAACTACGAATCTGAAACATATAGCCAATATAAGAATAACCTCACCCCTGGATGATCCAGAGAGACAAATTGAAGGAAGGTCTTCCTTGCTCGGCTGAGTGAAACAAAGTCAGTAAACTCAAAATTTTCGCAGAGTCTGATCTCAATACGAGCGAGGTCTTTCAAGTTAAGACCCCTGAGGCGTTCTAGATATCGTAGTAGCTTTTCCTTTACTTCATCTGAGGAGTAAATAAATCATGCTGAATTTGAAGTTTATATATATGGTTCAGAAAAACAAACATATTTTTCATCAAATATGGATTTTTTCAATGCATAGTTCCGAGTTTGCCTAGTTAGCCCCGCCCCCGTGGATATTGTTGCTATGGCTCACACGCTATCGTCAAAAATGGCGACACACTACGCACAAAGCAATGGGACTTTTAACGGAAAGCACAGATTTATTGGAGAAAACTCAAAGGCATTAATGTTTCAGGGTCGACAGTTATCTTAGAACACACAGAGTAAAGGGCCAGTAATACAGGGATGTCATATCATGACATACGTGCTTTCGTACCTTTGAACAACGAAACGACCGGCCTTGAAACCAAAAATTCACCCGGATCATCGCATACAACACTGTACAAATTGTATGGGGCCGGCAGAACATATCGCGTGATATCGCGTGATCATGCACTTTGACCTATGTCAGTGATATCTGCTAGCTCTGTTGTGATTGGTCGACGGGTTCGATTGATTGACAGGTCGGAACTATGCATTGTGGACAACAAAGCAATGATTTTGACCACTTGCTTTCAAGACTATTCCACTTCAGTGGGAGAAACCAGCAGTTAAGGACTCTCAGAACTCTGTTGGGTTTCCAACCGGGGCTGCTTTCGAGCGCGGCACCAGGTGCTCCATGGTGCTCCATGGTGCTCGCCCGAAAGCGTGTGTAAGCATGTGTGTGACGTAACGTTTCCACCACCTGGGAGCACCAGGGACGAGCGCTCGAAAGCAGCCCTGACTGAACCTGCAGGGGTAGAGCTGACCTCTGGATCCATGCATCTCCCAATCTCTAAAAGTGCAGGAGTCAGGGAGGTTATACTTCAGGTTAGGGCCAGGGTGGCATGCACACCCTGCCTCAACAGTTTTCACAGAGGCTGGTGCAGTCAGCCTTGCCACAAGAGGTGGTCATACATAGTACTAGCTGACCTATATGTATACAATACATTATATGTTACATTTCTCAGCCTACTCAAACTTTTAGTTAGAATATAATTTGCCTTTCCTTTGGTAAACCATATATTATAGGTTACTATTTGGATGAATATGTTTTGAATAAACGGTGTGTGGAATGCACGGGTATCAAGTTGAAACCTCATAAGGTTAGCCTGGATTTACAAACAACATCCAATGGCTGAAATGACCGACTAAGTTCAACTTTCCAAAGAAAATTTGAAAATCCTACCATCAGTTGGTTGTATTTTCTTTGGGGTCTTTTCTTCATCAGACTCAGAATCTTGATCCTTTTCACTGCACTCCTCTGAACCCACAATCCACTCAGGGAGATCGTCAGGTCGACTGAGGTCACCACTACAGATTGCTAACTGGAACAATGACCTGCTAAGCGGGTCGTTGACAACATTTTGCAGTGACAGGCAAAACTGCCGTAGGTTCCCGCTGTGGTAAATCAATTCGCATGCGTTGGTGAACACCGTGTTCACAGCTTCAGCGGCGGTCACGTTCACGTAGCGCCGTCGGACTTCAAGTTGGGGTCCAGGGGTAAAGTGGTGACCGGTAACATCAGCTGGCGTCATGACGGCTTTACGTATTTTCTCCATAGAAGTTTTCACTTCTTCAGTCATTGAGATCTTGAGATCTTTACGAGCTTGTTCCATGGTGTTTTTTTGCTCCCGTTTGCCAGTCTTAATTGCCTATGAGGAAAAGTAAACAATAAGAAAATTAGTGTTGACCAGGCTTGAGCAGGAAAGTGTATAGGATAGTAGATGTTTTATGTAAAGACCAGTCTTAGACCGATGAATAATTAGTAAATTTTATTGCAATCTGCCTTTTAACTTTAGCTTTCACACTCTGTGTTTGTTTGTTTTTTTATTCATGGACTTGTGACTGGGTCCCAAACTCAACTACATTTACCACACTTTCTTTACAACAGAAAAAACTAATTATGAAGTGTAAAATCACCTATAATAAAAAAAAAAGGTAGTATTTACCGCAATGCCAAGACCAAGACTTTGGATCCGTACGCCCAGCTCATAGAGACTTTCAACACTGTATTCTTCCATCAAGTACTCCATGAAGTTTTCCAACTGGGCACGGCTTCTCCACAGCTCTTTTGCTGTCAGGTACTTTTCAAGCTCTTCCAATATATCGAAAGTGGTGATTTTGGGGATTTCATCGTCACTTTTTGTCGCTGGAAACTTGAAGAATTGCCAGACCAGCTGTTGTTTGGCTAAGGGACCCAGCTTGAGAGCGGAATAATCAAGTTTTTCTGTAGATCCAGCCGGAGCTTCCACCATAGCGAGACATTCCCGGAGCTCATGGAGGGTACAAATAGCACGGACTTTGACAAAAGCCTGGATGAATGCATTGACTTTAGACTGCAGCCTTTGCAACTGATTGAGACATGGGAGTTGCGTTTCACGTTGCAGTCGAAGCTCACGCAAGTTACTGATTTGATAGTGCTGTTTGAGTAGGTCTACTACGCGTTCTAATGTCACCAATTCATTAGCCTCCGACAAGTTGGCGATGATTGTTTGGGCTACGGCATCCTCTTCGCTTCCATTCCAGTCAGGTTGACTCATATTACTCTGCCGTTGTGGTCGCTGCTGTTGTTGTGGTTGTTTCATCTGCTGCTGCTGTTGCTGCTGTAGCTGCTGCTGCTGTTGTAGCTGCTGCTGCTGCTGTTTTTTCTGCTGCTGTAATTGCTGCTGCTGCTGTAGCTGTAGCTGTTGTTGTTGTTGTTGCTGCTGCTGCTGTTTTTTCTGCTGCGGTAATTGCTGCTGTAATTGTTGCTGTAACTGCTGCTGCTGCTGCTGTTGTTTACGCACCATTAGCGCCGTCTGATTTTCAATGCCCTCTTTTTGCTGACCCTGCTCATAATGGGACTTTACCCCTTGCTGTTGTTGAGCTGGTTTTTGGTGTCTAAAAAGCGACTCAATCATTTCAGGGGCACTCACAGTTCCAAATGTAATCCCCAATTGTTGCTCATTGGATGCCACGTTGCCGCTTGCTCCTCGTTCTACTACGAAGCCATCAAGTTTTCCCTGCTGCCTTATTTCTCGACTTACTTCTTGCAAATTTTCAGTTGGCCCTCTCTGGACACTTCTATTGTCTCCCAAAAGACTTTGGAAAAACATTGGTGACACAGGAGCAGGGAGTACATTTAAAGACATCAATGAGCTTGGTGTTGCTGGACTCAGGAATGCACCAAGTAAACCTGTGCTACTCGTCTTGGTCCTTACTCCACTTCCCCCTTGTCCGACTGACTGATCAACTGCCAAGACTTCTCCCAAAATGCCTGAAGAATTAGAAGCCTTGGGATTAACTGACCTCAGCTGAAGGTACTGATGACTCTTGGTATTACAAATACTGATGAAGTCGAAATCATCTTTAAACCATTCCATGACTGTCTTTAACTTGGGTATGTCCTTGTGGTACATCTGCGTGAATTTTGCGTTCAGCGTAGAGACTGCCACACCCTTTGGGTGTTTTTGAATCAACGTTTCAAGTTCTTCTTTGAGCAGTTTTCGTGCTGGATCTTCTGCTTTCTTTTTCTTCTTCTTGCCAGCGCCTGCAGGTTTACAGCGCATGTATCTATGCTTTATATCATGACAGTCACTTACAATCTCAAGTACGTCACTGAAAGTAGTTGCGATAGCTTGAGCACTTATGATGCCGTGCGCTGCAAGGTTCATGCTCGTGTGGTATGTATTTTCGTAAACCTCCGGCAGACTCTGCAGTGGTGTTCGGCCCCTTGGAATGCTCTTCAGTAAACTCACCAAGTCATGTTTCAAGTCTCTTCTCCCAAACCCTCCACTAAATGACAAGGGCATCTGGTAAGACCCAGCATCGATGCCTTTGTTTGGTATATTCCGTCTTTGAGAATGTGATAGCAGATGTGCCAACACTGGCTGCTCACTATCTTTCTTAACCGCGCCATCTTTGCTGGATTTTCTAACTTCCTTCTTCACTTCATGCGACTTTTCTTTCCTTCCTTGCAGCCTCAGATACTGTTGATTCCCCACAGGAATGATTTCCAAAACATCACCAAACAAAGTCACAAGTTGCTTGACCGAGGATATGCCAAATTTTTTAACGGAGAGATCTTTGTGAAACTGCTTTCGGTACAAAGCCTGAAGTTTGCCAAGGTCTACATGTGGCTTATTAGCCTCCAGTAGTTGCACCAGCTCACGTTTGAAGATTGCAAGTTGATCTGGGTCGACGCTCGATGCTGCGGCCATCTTGTACACGTCTAGAGTATTCTCAGGAAAAACTGTGGAAAAAAATTTCACTTTCTTTTAAAACAATTTAGTAGTACGAGTAACCTGGAACCTATATTGTTTTGTTTGACATTGGGGCGCGGCTTTACGACATAGAGGGTCCAAGTGGGTTCGCAGGTACCGGCCAATTCCCAGCCCTCACATGCCCAACAAACGCAGCATCTTTCACCCTCAAAATGGACACAAATACACTTGAAACGACATCTGAGGAACAAATAGATTTTGAGGTTTCAGCTGAGGTGTAATAACCTTACCTTTTTTTAAAAAGTGAAATTGTCTTTCCGATTTCGAGACCTATCCTTCTGTTACAAAATTATTGCGTGATACGCACGCATTGTTTGAATGACCGAAGTGCTCGGATGTAGTGCGGAAAACATACTAAATACCGGAAAACACTGGTGTTTTCCGGTATGTTTGTTGCTTTTTTGGTGTTTTCCATTCTTTGTTGTCATGTGTTTCCCAATGTTTTGCAGTATTGTGTTTGCAGTTTGCATGATTGCAGTCATGTGTTTTCTGGTATGTTTTTCGGGCGTGTTCCGGTGGGTTTTTCATGTTTTCCCGTTTTTAAAAAGTACATGTAGGCCTATGTTTAGGGTGTTTTCCTGTGTTTTACTGCATTTTGAGTGTTTTCTAAAAAAAAATAATAATTTTCCTACGCCTAATCTGCACTTAATACTGATGCTTGATAAGTTATTTTAATGAAAAAAGAAAATTCCTAACAATTTGAATCTTACCAAATTGGCCGGGGTGTTACTAGCCTATTTACCTACCGGAAAACACACTAAATACCGGAAAACACCCGAAATCACCGGAAATCACCCGAAAAACAAGTGTTTTGTAGAAAACACTTGGTAAATTTTCAACCAGTCTCATATGTTTTGTGCACAAGGACTGAAGCGACACCCAAGATTTAATTAGTGCTGATACCGGTAAGCATGGTATTAAAGTTTGACTTGTCGAAGCTCACGAAATGCTGATATGCAGCATTACAACCACAACTAGAATGCAAGGAAATGTAAACATGGTAAAGTTACACCTAGAAACAAAAGAAATTAATATTATTGAAATGAAGAGCTCGATAGAAAAAGGGTCGTAGGTCGTACCATCGTACTTACCTGCTTACAAGTTACAAACAAGGCTTCAACAAGGGGATGAAAATTGCAGAACAGAGGGGGAGAGAGAGCTCTTATTACTAGTGAAATGTATTAGCAGGCCTATGTCGTTTTTAAATGGCTCTCTCATTGAGAAATACTGCTGCCTTGTTCGTGGAAAAAATATAAAATGTGACACCACCTTTGTCACGTGGTGGGTTTGCACCGTTTTAATTGGCTGCCTTCACGTTTTAAATGAATACTAATGAGCTATTTCTCAGACAGGGAAATCCCACATGACAAATTTAGCAGGGACTTCCCCTAATGTTGACGAAATAAGGTATGGTGCTCCATGAATGCCATATCAATTACACACAGAAAAGAAGTGAGATGCATGATTTTCAAGACTTGATTTTTTTTTAGTGATGAAATACCTCGTTGAGTGAACGTATAGCCTACCAGCATACAAATCAATGATAATTGATATCCAGCAAGCAGAATGCCACTGACAATTTGCTTTGGATATTCTTAGCCGTTTCAAAATGGCTAAGTATGGTAAAAGGCACTGTGCACTGTTATTAATGAAGAGCGCCCTCAGTTTAAAAAAATGAAAATGGTTATGTGCAACTTCATTGAGGCAAGGCTTTATGGCGTTGGGATTATTTTGTTTGGTAAAATGTGTGATAAATAAGTCACCAAATCTCCCAAATTCACGAGGCCTTGTCAAAAGGCTACTTCAGTCCACAAATCTTTGACTTAAGGCCTATTGTATCATTTGCAATGACCCAATTTTGTTTTTCAGGAGTTGACAATAAAAACCTTACTCAAACTATTGATAGCAATGGTAACAAACACCACATGAATTTATTTCCGTCCAAAATGGTATTTCATGCTGGAAAATGACAATGAAAATGCTTTATTTGTATACATAATAAAATCGGTGTAAATGTTTTTAAAATTCTTATTCTGTTCATTATTTTTAGTTGTTGGTCGTTCTTTTTGTTTATTTATTTTTGTTTTTAATGCTTTAAATGCTTTATTTATGTATACAGAACTTTTACTTATAGTTATTTATGTTAATTGATCCCATTCCTGTAATTGGCGGTCCTTCCGCTGTTGGATGTGGTGAATAAATAAACAAATAAATAAACACAAAACAACAGATTTATGTTTTGAAAGTTTTATTTTCCATATTCAACAAGTATTCATTCTAAAATGTATATTCATCAATACATTGTTTATCTCATATTCTAGATCAAGCTCACATTATTTCATTAATCACTACCAGTACATATTTGGACTAGAGACAATATCATTTGAATTTTCAGAAAATGGAAGAGAAAAATCATTGCATATTTAGATCTCTAAATTTAAAAAATTTCAAAATAAGTTGAAATTGATAGCTTGAGAGAAGAACAAAATATTGATTTTTTGTGTTGTGTTGAGAAAAACAAACAAACAAACAAACAAACCAACAACCTCAACAACCCAACAACCATTATCCCGAGTGATAGCTATCAAACACACCCCCACTGTTCAGTTTTGTAAACACAAAAGAAAAACAGGGATTTAAACTAGTATTAAGTTTCATTTTAGCACCCAAAAGCATATGCAGCACGATATGCGACAGAGGGTATACCCCCTTCTATTGTTCCCCATTGTGTCTCAAACATCCAAGGAATTTTGAAGGAGTTTTTCAGTTGTTAGGGTAGGAGGGAAGAATGTGTTGAGGTATAAGGGCATTACAGGGAGTCACATATCGTGCTGGGTATACCCAAAAGACTAGTTATTTCGTTAATCATTTTTGTTGTCTAACACCACAGTAATTTACAGTATCAAACCTTCCTTGTTTTTTGCAAAGCATTATATTAAAAAAATACAAAACCTTTTGCACCGGCAAAGTTAATATTGAGTAATAATGTTTATCACACTGTGATTAATACAGTCTATAATAACAGGAGGCAAGAAAGGACGTTAAAGAAGCGTACCCTAACCTTGAGCTCGTCTTAAGCGTTCAAGTAAAGGCCTGTCTGCATTATACTTTTTTGGGGAAACCTTACCGAGATAATGGATACTTTTTCCATTTTAAGTCCAATGCGGACAGCCTAAGACGTTTTCCTCTCGGTAACTTTTCCCGAGTCCAACGGTTACTTTTCCTGGCCAACCTCTGCCCAAAAAAATTAACCAGGGAACTTTTCCCGAGACGAAACGTCCAATGTGGACACAGCGAGTCGGTAAAAACGCTCTGTAAGCGTACATCCGGGCAGTGAAGGTCAAACGGTGCTCTCCCACGGTCTCGGTAAAATGTTACTGTGTCAAAAAGTCCAAATGCGGACAGCAGTAAAATTTTGCCATTTTTCATTTTACCATCATCTCGGTAAAACCTTCCAAAAACACAAGTCCAATGCGGACACGGCTTTAGAACACTTAAGACAGAACCCAACGGTAAGAAAATTCATCTAAATTTATCTCAAAATAAAATGTACCAATGTAGAGTCTACCATTAAAGCACCAGAAAAGAATTAACAACCTCAACTACAATGTACTTTAAAATGTTATAAAATGCATTTTCTTTGTTCAAATAACGTATTATTTTATAAACATGCTGGATGGTCTAATGATAATTGTTGATGTGTTAAATATCCCCAGAACAGTCATCACCAATGTTTAGCATGCATTAACCAATCGTTAACACAAGCAACAAAAATCTTCATTTCTTACACAATTTTTAAATGTTTTTCTACGTAATGAAATTTTCATATTTCAGTGGAAAAAAAATGAGAATGTGAGAAAAAGTGTGCAAATATGTTTGTTTTAAAGATAGTATACATGATTGGTAAACTGTTACAAATGTGATTGAAGATATGCATGATTAAAACCAACCTGAGCAAAAAACAGCTCTGTACTTCGTCTAACTTTTGAGAAAACAGTCAAAAAAGGGTTTGCAGTCATTTCGCCCTAAAACCATTTCGCCCTGAACCATTTCGCCCAGAACCACGGCCTGTGCACGAAGTGGTTTTGTGGCGAAGTAGCATTTGGGCGATGTAGTGTTTGGACGAAGTGATTTGGGGCGAAATGGCACTCGGGCGAAGTGGTTTAATGGGGCGAAATGGCACTTGGGCGAAATGGTTTCGGGGCGAATTGAATTTTCGTTTCATTAGACGAAAATTAATTGTTTTACTCATTTAAAGAACGCTGGATGCCGCAATAGGGCGACACTCCGGCAAGACTCTCGCCGGAGACCACCGAAATTTCGGCAAGAGTCACTCAAAATGACACCTTATTTTTTTACCCAAAGCTTCCGGAGATGGTCACAGACCGAAGAGAAACGACTCCAGTCCCCATAAAAATGGTTCTCGACCTAAACAAAATGGTTTTTGACCTAAACAAATTAATTTTAAACTCAAAAATATTAGGGCGACACCAAAATGTCGCCCTATTGAGCAGGTCGCCCTAATATAGCTTTTTTAAACACGATTTGTCGCCCTATCCTACAATTCATAGTAATTTCTCAAAGACTATAGCACTTCAGACAAAACCATTTCAGGGAAAGTTTTTTATGGTCATTTTTATATTGTTTCAGTTAGGCGTAAATCTGTGAACATTTCTGATTTTCGAGATACCAATCATGTATACTGCCTTTAAGTGAGCAGGCTAAATAGCCCGAGACCCTTTCAAAGAGAAAAATTACTTTCCCACAAAAGCGAACAAACAAAACGACACCACACACTGTGTAAATTGAGCATGGGTGTCAAATATTCTGATGAGTCGGCAGAAGCATATGACAGTTGCAAAACATTATAAAATAACAATTGGTTACACAAATCTTGGATAAACCATAGTAATGTTTTATGCCAATTAAATAAACATACAAATATCATTCCATAAAATGTACACTTATGGATGAGGGCTACATGTAGTCTTTTCCAAAGTGTTTTCATTTATTCTTTAATAATCAATGAAAGGATGGAAAATTACATACGTTTTAATGAAAAAAACATAATAAGTTTCATCCAACTGATAATAACAACTTGGTCCCACAACATTTTAGAGGGCACATCATTTACATTTTCAAGAAACAGATCAATGTTTGAGTAGTTTTTGCAATAAACAACAAACACATATATATATTTTCTGGCAAATCTCTCTAAGCCAATTGCAATGTTTGTCCTTAAAAAAATAAAACTATTACCACAGCTATGTTGCTTTCATGCTGCACAGTAAAATATCACATTTAAAGTTCTAACTGTAAAATATCCTCAGTTGCATGCCTCGCGTAAGTCTCATTGAAAGTGGGGCTCACCTTTAAGTCTAAAAGGTCTGGTTAGGCCTGGCCCGGGCCTCAGGCCTGATATCTTGCTACTGCCTACCCTAAGGCCAGTACGAAAGGTCTGGTAAGGACAAGCCAGTGAAAAGCCCAGCCTGGCTCAGGCCATCAGGCCTGATATCTTGCTACTGCATGCCCTAAGGCCAGTACGAAAGGTCTGGTTAGGCCTTGCCAGTGAAAAGCCCAGCTAGGCCTGGGCCATCAGGCCTGAAATCTTGATACTGTCTGCCAGAAGGCCAGTACAAAGGTCTGGTTAGATCAAGCCAGTGAAAAGTCCAGCCTTGCCAGGGCCATCAGGCCCGATATCTTGCCTTTGTTTGCTGTCTAAAAGGTCTGGTAAGGCCTTGCCAGTGAAGGCCCAGCCTGACCTGGCCCATCAGTCCTGATATCTTGCCATCGTCTGCTGTCTAAAGGTCTGGTAAGGCCAAGCCAGTGAAAAGCCCAGCCTGGCCCGGGCCATCAGTCCTGATATCTTGCTATTGTCAGCTGTCCAAATTTGGGTGAGACTTGCATGTCAAGACTTTAAATTATGCCATCACCCAAAGCAAACCATATATCACATTGTAGCATCATATAAAAATTACAAATTCACAAGTTACATCGTACACATATTTAAATAACTGTGTACATAATACATCGTTCTTTTAAACAAAACTACAGTACATTCATATAAAAGTGGTCGTTATATTCTATATCCAAAGACACAATGTTGCTGCTTTCTGAGAATGCTTTACATTATACTGCATGTCTATAGATTGTCTACATTTCATATCTCGTTCGTTATTAGGAAGCCCTTTATCTCTATACAGTTTGTATTTACATCCAAATTAATTACATTTTTAGCTGTCATTATGCTCACTCTTCCATTTGGTCATTTGTTTGTTCATTTCGTCCGTGCATGACTTTTTCCCAGCAAAACTCAACGAGTCAATTGATACTTCTTGCCTATTTTCTAACCAGGAAAACTGGCCACATCAAAATCAAAGGGCAAGTTCGATTGACGACTACAGTTAACCATAGTTCAACTATTTCCAACCGAACGCAGTCTAGTCAATGATGGTTAGTTTGGTAGGCCATTTGGAACCAGCCCACAAGGCACGGTCGCGCTGGTCACTGGTACCCATCAGGTATTGAGTTGATGGAGTGTTTTGTGCAGAACTAGACCAAAGGCGCTTACACTTGAATGTTAGTGTGCATGTGTGTTACCAGGATAACGTTAAACCAGTGGTTAACTCTAGTCTTGAATCAAACTTGCTCTTAGTTAGTTTTAACAAAGTCCAACCTGAACACCCTTCAAGTCACAAAGTCTAGTGGTCTGGGTAAAACTTCCTGATAAGTGCACAGTGTATAGAGCCGTTACCACTAAAGCGTGTCGCCTTAATGAGGAAGTCAATTACTGAGTTTCCTGAGTTGAAAGTCCAGGCGTAAATGGCCGTCAAATTTTACCACATTTTGTTAACCTCTGTAAAATATTCCCAGAAAAATGAATTCAATACAAACATGGTCGACTTGTATGATTCATTACATATGTTGGGCAACCACAAATGTCTGGCAAGTGGCAAGCTACATGTACATGTATGTGAACTTGCTTAACTCAAAAATGTCATAATTCAATCCCATCAGAATTTAATCCCATCAAAATTACAGTACAACATAATGCTCAGTAAATGTAAGCATGTTTATCTCATAACTAGGTAATTTGCCCTAAATTTTAATTAAATTACATTTTTCTGAGCCTGTGGAGGTGTATAGACTGGGAGTTCCAATTGTACATGTATGTTTAAACGTACATGAAAAGGTGTGTTGCACTAGACTTATTTTTTTGTATAAAATTATAAATGCATTTTCTTTTTTTATTAAATGAAACTATAGAAGTGAAAATTCTGTCGGCTCAAATTTTTACAAAAAAATGAACATACTGGCAATGTGGCCACTTATTAAAATTCAATAAATTTGGGTTCCTGGTGAGGTTTAATATGATCTCAATCCATTTAGCTAACAGGACACTCACATACATGCCAATTTTGCATATTTCCCCCTTATTTATTAGTTGTGCACTTTTGGCGCCATTTAATGCACTTAAATCGTCGAGCACGTTTTGCAGCGCAACCATTCCTATGAGGATGCACTTTTGAGTGCTTCATCTTTAAATCCCAGTTACCACTTTGATGTCATATGAAAAGGTCAATTCTGGATTTTTCAGATGGAAAAATGACTACGAAAAAACAGCGGCGCCTAATACACAGACTGCAGGAAGTCAATGAGCCTTGTCCATGTACATTTCAATTTCACTTTCTGTACTTTTTCTGAGGGTTAGAATGTTGGGAGCCGGAGGGATGTGATTGTTCCGGTTTTCCCTGAAACTTTCTTTTGTCTCATTGGTTTGTGACAAAGATTATTCCGGGAAAAACCGGAACAAATCACATCCCGATTTATTCATTCCTTTATTTATTTATTTATTTATTTTACAACCACGGGATAGTCGTTCACTACTACTGTGGGTGAACAATCTTCCTTCAAGGTCACAAATTTTTTCAATACTATTATCTTTGCAAATTAAAGCACATAATTGTTGTTGAACCCAAGCCTTATGTTGTAGTCATCTCCCAAAACAAACGACTGCCATTTTTGAGATGATGAAAGGTCCTGATAAGTACAGGCTCGGGTTTGAATCCCATCTAAGCCAAATTCTTTCTTCAATTTGAAATTAATTAAAATTCTACCCATCTGTTTTTCATATCTGATATGAATTTTTCAGTAATCTGTCAGGAAAGGCCTTGCAAGTCCTTACAAGCGGGGCGTAGTCATGGCACAATTTACTAGAACTATTATGCCTGTTTGTCTACTCGTATCTAGACCCTTTTCACCATGGAAGGTACCAGACTATTCATGCATTCTGATCCTGTCATGACAATGAGATTTTGAATGCTTATGAAGCTGGCACCTTTCAGATGGCACAATTTAACTGTCCTGCGTGAATAGCCTGTGGCTGGGGTCATTGTAGACTTGTGATTTTATTTTTTAAAAAAATGGTATGCAATTAATTCAATTGACTATACTCTACAGCCATTTTTTAAACTGTCACTGTCAGGCTAGAGAGGTTGACTTTTAGCCGAGTGTTGACATTGAGCTACTCTAGCCAGGTCTGCTGGCTCTAGCTAGCTCGCTGGCGGCATGAATACCATGAAGAGCTGAGCTATCTATCTTCATATCACATCCATTTTATCAAGAGCCCAGTGGCATGATATTAAGTATTTACGTACTGTCACTCGGCTTTGCCTGGATCTTAGTAGAATACTAATATATCTTTAATCTGATTTTTTGTTCAGATTTCTTAGATCTAATATCTATTTAATTCAAAGCTCATTGTCTCATTTGCAAATGATTTTTTTAAAAAGAACTCCTGGAAAAATGGTATTACATAATGTTGGTAAACTACATGTAGCCTGCTGAAATTTCAGTTGCAAATATACAGAAATTTTCATAAAACATGCAAGGTTTCATCCAACCTGTCACAGAAACTCACTGGATGTAAACGTACATGCCACTGGTGTCAAGTGGTCAAAAACATATCACTGATTGCTGAATCGAAAGAGAAAATTTAGGCAAAATCCAAAGCACTTTGCAGTCCTTTCTGATGAATTATTGAAACAAAACCTTGACAACTCTGAGAGGTGTCAAGTTGTCCATAGAATATTGGATACCTGAGGCATTTTTGAAGACTTGTTTTTTACTAGTGTGTACTTGTTGCCAATTGCTACACATGTACCCTGGTTTTCTTTTAAGACTCAGAGAAACAGTTAAATTTTCAAGCAAGGTACATGTAGATAGATAAATTTAAAAAAATACAAAGGGGAAGAAATCATTTGAAATAAAACTGCAAAAAGTTGATGTAAGGTTATTGTTTTGTCCTTGTCTTTCACAATTTACAGAAGTCAACAAAGTTGATTACATTTACCAATATATGAAAGTATCCTCCAAACATAATTCCCGCTGGAACAAACAGTAAATACATGTAAATAAATAAAATGTTCAATTCTACAAGGAAACACATTGATGTCATAAAATAAAATTCTTCCTCAAAAGACTAAAATAAATTTCATATAAAAATAGCATTTACTGAGACATGAATTTTACTTAGTGTTTCGCACCACATGAAAGTTGACATGAAGCTCGGTTACTTGTTTGGGTAAATTTAATGCAAAATACAACACTTGTCAACTCTGTGTAAAATATCTTCAGAATTAAGGAGCATCGGTATTAAAAACTTGTGATTGAGAGAAATTTTTATTGTACACTACAGTTAAACAATATACATGTGTATGTTTGGGTGGAGGGGGAGCGGGGGGTTGAGGATAACCACTGGGCCTGTACACAGTGCATTTTATTTTTCCCAAGATCTAAAGTTTCACATTAGGCCTACAACCTTTCATGCCAGAATTGACATTGAGTAATTCAAAGTACAGAAAATATACTAGACTGACAATTTATCCATACATTCAAATTTGCCAATTTTGTTTTCATGTGGAGTTCAATAAGGTTAAACCTTGCATAGTTATTCATACCTGCTCAGAGGCCTCTGAGCTGAACAATTAATATTGTGTTGCACATTGTGTTTTCTGAGTGTGCATGTGGATTTCCTCTATCCTGTATACAATAGATGAAAACTTTTCATTGGGGGAGGGGTGGGATTGGGGGAGGGGGTGGGATTGGGGGAGGGGGTGGGATTGGGGGAGGGGGTGGGATTGGGGGAGGGGGTGGGATTGGGGGGAGGGGGTGGGATTGGGGGGAGGGGGTGGGGGATTGGGGGGAGGGGGTGGGGGATTGGGGGGAGGGGGTGGGGGATTGGGGGGAGGGGGTTGGTGTGGGTGGTCACGTCACTTTATGTGAAGTCCCAACTGAAAATGGGTTCAATTGGCCCATGTGTACATGTTCAACTCAATGTTTTTTGTTATGTAAAAAGCCAAGTTTTGTTGCATCATATTTCCCCTCAGCAAAAGGCATTAGCCCTTTACACCCTAAAGATCCACACTGGGGCCCCAAAGCAGCAACTTTTACACCTGATAAAAATATATCAGGGTGCGAAGGGTTAAAAGTTATCTGAAAACACCAAATATCTCATCATATGTTGGTGGCAAGGGCTGTACTATAACCCCAAGCTGCACTCATAGCATTTGCCTGACTCACACCCTCTCAAGTCCGAGCGCCAAACTGCAAAAGATGGCGACTTACATGAAGCGTACAGAGTTAGGCAACCCTTTGCAAGTGATGTCCCTTACTTTAAGTTAATGCCACAAAGAGAAAACTTGACAATGTGAGATATATTTTAGATTGCTGTGTCCTAGAGGAGACTATTGCAATAAAACCCAGTCATAAGGCAAGTTTAAATTTAGCCCAAAATTGGGAAATATTTAGCCCAAAATTAAGTGCCTCCAAACCTGATACAAGATTTTAAAAGATTGTCATATCTATAGCTTCAATTTCCTGACTTGTAAAGGTACATGTGCGCTGTGGAGTTTTGAGGACAAAATTTTCAATCCAAACAAAGAGGGCGCTTTTAAAATGCAAGAAACATCCGCACAGTGACAAATGACCAATACTGATAAAATAAAAAGCAAGACATCAGAAACAGCAACTTGCAGACATACATTGTATGTGACAATATCGGACCCACCCATCACCCAGGTCAAAGGTTAAATGACCAGATCATATGTGATTCCCCTCTAATAGTTTATTGAGTCCAACGACAATCTTGTCTAAGTGCGATTTAAGAGGCGTGTCTGACGTAAAAACTGTCTCCAAGAAGGCACTGTTCGAGAAAAACTTGAAGACGTGGTCGATGCGACCTAAGGACTTGTCACGTAGATGGCGCTCTACCAGTTGCGTCAGCATCTTTTGGCAGCAGGCCAAAAGTTCAGTCATGTACGTCTTGTCATAACTAAACTCCACCTCACGGAAACTGACAAAGGTCATAATAAGAGTGTGGAATTTCTTACGGAAGTTTTCAGCCAGCGCGAGTTCTTCTTGGCTGAATTGATCATTGCGGTACAGGATCCCGATCTTGATCGTCACCTTGATGATGTTCTTGATGATTTTCTCAGCATCTTTCTTGTTTCCCGTGTACTGTTTGAGCAAGCTGGATAGGTTATCAAGCACCGACGCCATCGTGTCGTCAATAAACAGCGTGGCCACGCGCTTCGTCGACATCTTGCTTGCAATCTTCTTCTCAAAGCGCAACGCCATATTCTTGGAGTTAACGTGGGACTCGGACTCAGCCACTGCAAGGAATATAAATAAGCAAAAATGAATATCCACAGGTTCCTCTCTCTTAATTGCAACTTCCCTTCCTCATTCTATCTTCATCAAATAGGATTAGAGAGAAACATTATACAATCCTACATTATACAATTTTAACTTGAGACATCTGACACACCGGGCAGATGTTCACATTAGGAAAAGTCACAAAAATATGATGTTTCAATTTTTAACCACATGCCAACCCCAAGATTTGTTTTGCTCCAGGTTAAATTCAACCTGTTCCAAACCAAGGCATCATTTCATGGTGCTGCTTAACAGAGCTACAGGCTATTTCATGGAGATTAGACACAGTAAGCATTGCAAAACATTCATTAACTTCATATCAGACCAAATTAGCTGAAGACGGTGTTGCAAAAAATTGCCCTTTTCTAAGCATGTAACATGTAAATGCTTAGACACATCATGGCTGTGAATCTAGCAGAAACGTTAGCACCATGTTTCTATAGACCAATCCAGTAACGAAAGTCTACTTCCCTGTATCCGCCATAGCTGGGGGGCGTCCAATGCATGGGTTGTGCGTTTTGTGTTGCTGTTAGAACGAAAAGCGCTCATCCATTAGATGTAAAAACGCAGCCCTTCCGCGCGTGCACGTGACGCGCCCGCCTTCGCGTACACAACACCCTATAAAGACGCGCAACTTGTTCGAAGTAAACAAATGCAGCTTCAACAACAGCAAAAACATACAGTTCATTCAGTGGAAGCCCCCCAGCTATGGCGGATGTACAGGGAAGGAGACCTTAGTTACCGGATTGGTGTATACTCATGGAAAAAAGAAACGCACCACTTACTACAGTTTTAATATTTTATTAATATTGATCCCATGTTCTATTTTTGGCCAACAATAACTTATGTAAAGGTGTTGTCGGTATAAAAAACAAAAAAACCCATGTTATAAATGCACTAACATTGAAACAACTAACAAAATAACAAGGTACCCTGAAACTTCAGTTTTCATCGGTGGACACACTCAGTATTAACTGTCCATGCATTTGATGAAAACTGAAGTTTCAGGGTACCTTGTTATTTTGTTAGTTGTTTCAATGTTAGTGCATTTATAACATGTTTTTAAAATTTTTTTAATACCGACAACACCTTTACATTTATTGTTGGCCAAAAATAGAACATGGGATCAATATAAAATATTGAAACTGTAGTAAGTGGTGCGTTTCTTTTTTCCACGAGTGTACAGTATGCATGCTTCTTTAGCTAGCGCTTAGCAGCTCTGCCTGGGATAAAATAATATTGGTAACCACAAAACAAGTGTGAAGTCAAAACCAAACCTTTGGTCAACCTGGATTGACTTGAACCAGGGTAGAAATACTTCTGATGATGGCCAATACAAGATTCCCCAAAAATATGAATGACATACACCGATCTATCGTTCATCCGTAAAAACGACAAACACTCCATCCAACACAATGTGAGTCAACTCAGATACAATACCGAAAACCAAACTGACAGTTTCACAATGATCAATGGCATGATTCACTCGATAAAAAAACACACATACTTCATTCCCTATGACACAGTTATTTAAATCATACATACACGCTCAACTGAAAAAATAAACAGATCCGAGCCCCAAATTGCTTCCAGTCGTTGTTGTGTTGGATGGAGTTTATGGAATCAGCATACACACACTGAAAGCCGAGATAGTAAATGATTAACATCAACTGCAGAGAATAGATTAAGGTTTCGGTCTCACTTATGAATTCACAACTAAATGTACATTGTATACCACCAAAATACAAGTATGGACAATGTGTACCGATGCAGATTCGCAGAGTATTACTAAATATATCACAATTTAACTGAACTAGGGTATTCTTGTTACATTATTCCTGTGAATAAATATACTGTAAAAAGGAAAAGTGTTACCGTGCATTGTATATGTTTACAGTACAGTTTGCCTATCACTTTCAAAAACTACCGGGGTAAATCAACAAGACCGTCAATGCCGATTACAAATTGGTATTTTTAAGAGAAGATGATGAAAAAATTGCTCAGTTTCAGACGTACGTGGAATATCCAGCATGAATGTGCTTATAAAGGAAAACCCACAGAATCAATTTACGTACTATAGCCCACGCAAGATTCGAACCAGGGCCATAAAATATCTGTACAAAAAATAGTTGGTTTGAAATGGTAAAAACCAAACCCAACAGACACAAATTGTGCTTGAAATATTTGAATTTGTGCATAGTGCAGTACCTTCATTCCTTGAAGACCCTGTGCCAATATGTAAACCAATCTGTCTTCTCCCGCGACAAAATATGTAGCAGAAACACATCTTGAACAATTCTTGCAGGAAAATCTCCCTCAAAATAAAGAAAACTGCAGATGAAATTTCCGATGTGAACACTACGGTGCTTCCAATATCATCTGATGCCTTGCGATTTTCCCGATCATTTTACGTACTCAGCTTTTTTCATTACAAACGTACGTGCATGAAAAAGCTTTACAAGCTAATAATGGAAATTGTTACGTAAGACTTCTGTCCGCAAGGCCGTATGTTCGCGTGTTTACGTGTTCACCCCTGCTAATAAGGCACTGTGGGGGGAGGGGAGGCGAGGTGAGACATCACCCTAATTGATTTCAGAGGGGCAATTTAAGCATAATGAAACCATTTGTAACAAGGACATTTGAAAAACATGAGGAGTGGAGCACGAATCACGAAGAGTCGTCCCAATAAACCTTTGTTATTCATTATCACTGTAGGCATCAATTGCATTAATTGTTCATCCTGAGATATCAGGGAATTTCCACTCTGCAAAGCGACGTAACAATACCCTGAGGAAACACACGCCAATCTGTGGAGTGAGCCGGCTGTTGTCTTGAGCCAACTCACGCCCAAGTCATTTTGATGTAATTTAATCAATTCGGTCGAAAAGAAACGATTTCTATACTTTCCAGAAATTGTATTGGGTTCCGTTCCTTATGACTGTCCCATTCCTACCAAACTTTCAAACGACGATCTTAATTTACTCTGCAGTTTTTCAAATTAATAACAGGGATGCATGCTGACAAATGTAATGGAACGGATTCCCCAGTATGCTTTAAATAGCAGCCAATCGTCGACGCGGACAACGGCCAGCATTACCGAGTACATGTATCACATGCATGCACTGTGTTTACAATCTGCGCGTGTTACATCTGAATGCCTGCAATCATGCTGCAATGCACTGCCAAGCGTCCTGATTGGTCCAGCAGAGGCGACAATATTTCTGTCGCTAGTCCCACCGCGAAATGGGGCCTTTTTCAACAGGGCCACTGTACGCAGGAGTTAGGGAGTGCGTTAAAGGGGCACTGTTGCAAGAGGATGTAATTGTTGTGCGGATGCATGTACAGTACATGTAGATGGGTCTTTCCACAGTAGATGGGGCATTTTGGCAACACAGACCATATTTTCAAAAAAATACCTTTGTCTGGTCTCAAAATAAAATAAATCAGTTTCAGTTGTTTTGAAGAGATAACTTAAGCCCAATAAGGGTTACAAATAGTGTGACAACATGCCTTTCTAAAAACCCTGTGTACAAATTCTCAATATACGCTCGTAACCGGGATAGACACTTAATTGTGATATATTTTAGGCCGTCTCGGTTACGAGCGTATATTGGAAATTTGTACACTGGGTTTTTAGAACTAGGCATGTTGTCACACTATTTGTACCCCTTTTTAGGCCTAAGTTATCTCTTCAGAACAACTGAAACGCATTTCTTTTATTTTGAGACCAGACAACCAAAACCAAAAGCATAATGCTTTAAAATTAAAATATCTTAGATGCATCCTGAAATACTTAATAGCCCGGCACAGAGTCACAGACAATTATCTCCTTGTGAATATTTGTTCATGAACAAGTTCACCAGTGTGCAGCTTGAATATCTGTTGAACAATGTTGAACAAGGCTATGGACATGCATCCGCACAACAACAATACATTTCCTTTTGCTTAGTTTACCCCTTCAGCCAATTATTGTTAGCATTGTAGCCATGTAAAGCCATTCTTTCCCCTGCAGGTCTGCTGTTGGCATGGTAACAAGTTTTCAAGCTGACAAACGATTATTGTCTACTGTGACTCGATTTTTGTTTGCAAACATTTCCGAACAAATGTTTGTTGTCTGTATAGTCTTTGCTTCCACAGCACACAGCATATTTGGGAATTATTGAAAAATGACACCTCGTCAGTTTTTCATCTTTAATTTATGATCCTTCTTTAAAAACAAATCTGTACAATGTATTCAAGATTTACTGTCTATGTTTGCCACAAACAGTGAGAAATAATTGTCCAACCACCACATAATCGTATATTTGCACATAAATTTAAGAATCCTTCAAGTATAATTAATGTCTGCGCAACCAGAATGGTATTTCACAAGCGGAAATGTTTTTCTTGGCTTGGTCTGGGGCATACTTTGAATGCCAACTCGCACCAGGAAAAACATGGGCCTGTGTAGAGTACAATTAATAGCATGTAGTGATAAATTAAAGCTTTGGAAGTGTCACAACATGTCATATTGTACACTGTCGATAGAACTAACCATATTTACAATTTTCAACTCATCCTTTATGTATAGCCATACATGTAGTTGTAAAGATTTGGGGTAATTAAAGGGGAATTACACCCAAGAAACACAAGACATTGTGCTGAACAAGTGTAATTCGTACATTAATTTTATATACAAACAACAAGGAATTTGACCCGCTGAAAATCAGATACGAGCTTCACAAAGAATGGCAATTGCAGGGACACCGCGTAGCACATTTTGTCCGGAAACTAGTCAAAGTATGACATTTTCGTTTTCCTACATTCTGGATGTCTTCCAAAAATGAATGTCATCATTCTGCGATCTTAACAATTCAGATGGCACTTCCAGAGCTCCGTAGTACTGCAAAAGGAGTACACGAACGAGTTGTCCGTGAAAATGTCATTTTTTGCCCAGTGAGTTCCAGGACAAAATGGCGGCACCCATAAACCATTCTTTGTGAAGTTTGTTTCTGATTTTCAGTCGGTTAAATTCTTTGTTCATTGTATAAAAATAATGTACGAGTTACACTTATTCAGCAAAATGTCTTTTGTTTCTTGGGTGTAATTCCCCTTTAATTTATAGCCAACTATTTTCCATATAACGGACAAGTTCTGCATCGTGTTTAGGGCTTAAATTGCTTTTTGATGTAGTGACATTTCACTTTCAGACAAAAACAACTGTCATTTTTTAAATCAAATGACTTTGACAACATGGAGAAAAGCGCTAGAGATGTAATTTTGTCACAAAACACTGAATGTACATTTGTGGTATTGGTTATTAATAACCATTTATAAACTTGCCACTGGCTTCGGTCCATTGACAAACATGACTAAGTGAAAAGGGTCTTCCTTTTGAAAAAGTGCCCCTCTGAAAGATTTTTGGAATGGCAAACAAAAAATTCTTAAGATAGTATCCCTGTTGTACAACATCTACATTAAAGGCACAGGCTCGTCAGCAATGCGCGCCCGCCAAATGTGTGCCACGCAATACGCAGCTCCGTAGCAAAGGCACGGAGCTGCGTGTTTCGAGCACGAATTTGGCGGGCGCGCATTGTTGACGAGCCTGTGCCTTTAATAGATGCAGACATGTAGTAATTGCCTTCAGTGGCCTACTGCTGTCTGCATGATGGATTAATTAAAACTGCCACAAAAAGTCAAAATGTCAAAAATGCACTGTAACCTACATGTACATGTACAATGTAGGGTAAACACACTAATGCAGTGCACAAACAAAGTGAGAGAAACACTACAGGGTTGGCACCTCTAGAACAAGCAATGTTCATTCCAATTTTAGAAAAAATCCAGAAATTTTGTTTTAACAACTCTCAAGGATTTTCCTGAATGTTACTTGCAACAGGAAAACTGATCAGCTTGAAAAGATTAAAAGCTTGATATAAACCCAGACATTGCACGGTTTGTTGCATAACTTCGCGCTTATTTAATATTTTGTTAAAAATCAGTACACGTACACATATATGTATTTGCATTTGAAGAGCATGACATGAGACTTTATCAAACCTGAAAAAAAATTTTTTTAATCAGATTTTGGTTTTTTTATATCAAATTTGCCTCAGGCACAAACAATATATTTTTATTGTTAACTTTTAAAGTAAACATTACCCCTTTCATCAATTTATAATTTCTTTTACTTATTTATCCCTAATTTGTTTTCTCTCATTCTCACTACACCAGGAGTTCAACCTCACATGCCAGATGAGCCATGAAAACTTCAGTGAAATTTCCACCTTTTTTTTCGGCACAAGATGCAAAGTTCTAAGGTAAGAGGTAAATCCCTTTCAGTATCTTCCGACAATTTTTCTTGTTGAAAATGGTTCCAGAGTCCAACGCTAGAGTAATTAATTAAATGAAGAGGGAGAATCGTGCTGGAGGCATTGTGTAAAAAACACAAAACATAATAAATGAGATCAGTAAAAGCTTGCAACATCAACAGTCCGTCTTAAAAGACTGTAAAAACTTGAATGAATCATCAATCACTAAACATGTATAAACTCTTTGCACGGCAGCCATCTTGGGGGCAGTCACATTATCAATTTGTGTTGTAGTAGGCACTTTGTGGATCTATTGTCACATCATTTAAATAAGAAAACCTGCCCCTAACATGGCCACTGATGAAAAGGGTCTATAGAGATGAATCACAAAGTCTAAAATCACTTAAATGTAAGGCCCATTTCAAACGTCGTGCTTGTGCCCTGTCAAATTAAATTCAACTTGGTTTTTTTAAATTCGACATGGCACAAGCACGACGTTTGAAACCATTTGGCTCGACAAATTGAATTCGGCACGGCAGAAGAATTTAGCTTGACAGGGTCTGCCGTGCTAATTCAATTTAGTGCAGAAGTAGCACAGCGTGGTTTCAGACGTCGTGCTTCTGCCGTGTCGAATTTAATTCCAGTTCGAAGTTGGTCCGCAATTTTTTTTTCAATTAGGAATGCGCATGCTCGCAGCATGTATGTGAGCAAAGAAATAACCAACAAGCGCATCAAAACAATAAATATGGGGACTTACAATGGACAGAATTGAAAACGCACCTGCACACCGTCCATGACGTGACACGACTCATCCGCCATGTAAGTTCGGCTGGGAGTTTTGAATTAAGTTCGATGTTTGATACCACTGTCGTGCTTACGCCGTGATACCGTCGCGCTAAATTTAATTTAATTTGACATGGCACAAGCACGACGTTTGGAACGGGCCTTAGTTTTATGCCATTTATAATTAAAACACTGTACCTACACTGTACCTGCATTTTTGACAATTTTTGAATATATTATTTCCATTAATTTGGACTCACTGCAACTGACCTGGAGTGAATCATGAAACGTGGGTCATTCCATGAAAATTCTGTGTCCCAACCCCCCTTACCTGACACTTCTGGAGTTGAATTTGTTTAATTACCGGACTTCAGGGAACAATTACCCTCAGCATGCATATATGACCTCATGAATCAAACACCACTTTTATCTGTTGAAACCACCCAAAACATAACGAGAACGATTGAATAAACTAGTGCGATCTTCTAAATGCAAGTGTGACATTTTGAGACTTTCACTCAAAATGTCACAAATTTCGCTCATAATGTAATTCAAATCGGTAAAGTCCAGGTTCTACAGCTGGGTAAAATCAGCAACTACCTTTTACAGAAAGAAACTGGTCAAAAAGACTTGAAATGTAATCGAAAGAGTTGAAAAATGCATTGAAGTCCCCCTTACGTTATGAAACAATTTTCTTGAATATAAGACTATGATACATGTACCAATACATGTCTAACCATTTGTAAATTATTGTAGATATTCTGCATAATTTAGAAATTGCACAGAAATTCCTTTAAAAATTTTGTTAACTTGAAAAGGCCATTTTTACAAATTTGCATTAAAATGTTACATCGTCTTTGGCTCCTTTTTTATGGAAAGACCCACATACATCATGAACATGGTTACCCATATTGGCCAGTTTAGTACATAAAGTGTAGCTAATCACATGGTGGTTAGTTGAGAAACAATTCCAAGCTTATAATCTTCCATTGCTTCTAGGTCATAAATGTAGGACCGTGTTTACACTGGTCCCGAGCTCGGGATCAAGATTGACCCCCTGATAAGAATGTGTTGAGGTTAACCGCAATGGTCTCGAGTGCCGCGTTTATATCTGTTGTTGATCCCGAGCGCGGAGCCAGAAGTTGCAGTCAAAGGTCAAGCTAACGCAGCAGAATTCCGAGATGTTCCGTCCAGTTCAGCCATTATTTCTGCGCTGGCTCAAATGTCGAAAAACTTCGCCAGTTTGTCGTTGCTCCACGAGCGCCCGCGAACTTCGTTTGCCATCTTTTCACACGAAGACAACTCGACTCGGCTACTTCGTCTTCGTCAACTTCTCTTCACGACGAAATAATGTCAACTTATGCTATGTCGGAAATCGTTGAATGACACTCCGAAATCCTTGATATAACAACTAAAAACTAAGCTGTATGATAATGACAAAGTGTCGCTAGATAGTTGCAGAAAGTAGAGAAGTTGCAGAAAGTAGAGGAAATACAGAAACACTTTTTCTCAACGTGTGAAGTTTGTATCGGACACGCAAAAGAGATTGCTGAATGCAGGATACCAATTACGTTTGTAGTACGTACGTTGTGTTTTCGTAACGGACACCAGCGATCGAGATTCTCAGCGTTGCATCACATGAGTCGCGTCGGGGTATCAGGCATTTTGTCCAGGCATATATGCCTGCACACAATGCATGGAACCAGTGGTACCTGTGTGCGTGTATATACATGTACTATGTACACGTGTATATAATACGAGCGCGGGCTTCCCTGGAATTTTCGCGCGCTTTAGCCCGCAACAGGATGTGGGGCTGTGTGGGGAAGATTTATTGCCCAGCTGACCGCAAACTGATCCCGAGCTCGGGATCGAACCCTCCGCCATCGCGAGACAAAAATCTCGGGGTCTGATCCGGGGCCAGTTTGGTTCCGAGAGCGTTTACACCTATTTGTGATCCGGGGCTGATCCCGAGCTCGGTGTTCGATCCCGAGCTCGGGATCAAGTGTAAACACGGTCTATGTTGCACTGATTTCCATCAGGCAATTTCCCAAGACCTTTTCACACAAGTCAAATTTTGTTTTTTGCTTGAATTGTTAACATCACCTTTGTCAGAAAAATGCACTATTTACCCTTTTCCTCCGCCCCGCCCCCCACGCCCCCCACACACCCTCCCCCCCTTTTTTTTTTTTTTTTGGGGAGGGAGAGAGACAAGTTAGCCCCTTCATGAACCCCCTATCTTAAACCACAATAGGCACCTCCACATACAACCTGAAGAAACAGGCCTGTGGTCTTCCCTCAAGGTTTCTTTCTCAAATGGCATTGATAAAAATCGTAGCAACCATGGCTTGGGGCACCGACACTCAATCAGCTTCCTCTGTTAAATTTTAATAACGCGGCAAATCTTGTTAGCCGGTTTGGTTCCGGAAACAACTGCCGGATGATTCAAATCAAGATCAAACGCTGTGCAGCTGGCGGTGATTAAATCTCATTCGTGAGTATATGACCCTCCGGTTTGGACCCAAATTTTGAATTTTGCCCTCGTATATGCCACGGTGACCACTGACAATTCATCTTATTTTGTTGACCTGCATGCGTATTCTTGGTTGCCCGGTTTCAGATCGTCTGTTTGTGTTTGGGAGGGGGTAATAAATCTTGGAGAACCTGGGTGAAAAGCGTGCCAATGGAGTAGAGATAGTGTTTCACTGTCACATAATGCATAAGGGCACAGCTAATTTTACTCATCAGAAATTTGAATGCAAGCAGCTAATTTGCACAAACTTTGCAAAACAAAATCTTATAACACTACGTTGTAATGCACTGTATAGTGTTCATGAACTAATTCCTTTTTATGGGATTTTTGACAAGATCGACAAAAACATAATCGTGTATGTTAAAAAGCCAACTGAAATTGTATTGTCATTAAAGGCACAGGCTCGTCAGCAATGCGCACGCGCCAAATTCGTGCCACGAAATACGCAGCTCCAGGCCTTTGCTACACTGAGCTGCGTATTTCGTGGCATGAATTTTGCGCGCGCATTGCTTTATACGAGCCTGTGCCTTTAATAATTATCCTTATCATTAATCTCCAAGTCAGAGACACAGCACTGGTGACATTTCCTTGAGAGAAGGGGAGAGGGGTGGTATATAGAAAGGTTACAGCCAATTGACATTCTCTCATTTAGAGAGGTTTGTGGAAAGTGATTTGCTTTTAAAACTCCTATTTGCAAGGCAGACAGGGGGCAGACATCTTTGGCCTTGGTGTGTTTATTACTTATATTGTATATGTAGAAGTGCCTGCTTGTGCTATGGAATTGGAAGGTCCTGCTGGTCAACTTGGCCTTCCTCCATGGCCTGAGAGAGTGTGATCTGTAGAGGCCTTTTCCCACTACCCACCTCCGACCCGGGTAATTTTTCTACCCGGGTAGCGGTAAATAACCCGGGTTACATTTAACCCGGAGTTTCTTTTCACACGACAAGCATTAACCCGGAGAAGCACTTACCCGGGTCGTCTCTTACACGGGTACAACAGCGACCCTTTTCCCACGGCATTTCTGCATGCGCACGTAACCCGGGTACACCAATCAGCACAAATACCCAGAAACCATTGTGTGTGGAAAATCGATCGATCGATCAGGCTGCGCGCGCACACACAAACGTGGCGGACGACACAGAAACATCGCTGGCAATTTTGCTGTTAATATTTCGCATGTTTAATAATATTTATCTATGTGTGCTTTGTCACTGGCCTCACAGGTATTTTGTTGTAGGCCTACTCTACCTTCAGAAGAGTATGTACCAGTTTGACAGTGCCATTCAAGCGCGGGCGCACTTGCAACATTTGACCCAATCACAAGAATTTAACTCGCTAAATAGCCTACCCGGGTAGGCTATTGTTGTCGTTTCCCACGACAAACGTTAACCCGGAGAATCGTCTCAAGGTCGCCGTTAACCCCGAGATTGGTGGGTTAACCCACCTCCCGAGCAGGGCTAGAAATTACCCGGGTTAAGTGGCATTTTTGGCCAGATAACCCGGGTAATTCGTAACCCCGAGATTTGCCGTGGGAAACGACCCCTTAACCCGGGTAATCTCGGGGTTAAATTTTTCTGTTACCCGGGTTATCTCGGGGTTAAAGTGCCGTGGGAAAAGGCCTCTTGTGGCCAATTCAGCAGGGCAAGGAGCATTTTTGCCACTTGAAGAAAACATGCACAATTTTTCTAAAATGAGTGGCACATGTATCTGTTCATGGGTGTTTCTACATGTATGTATTACCAGATGAAATTGACATTCAAACATTCAAAAAAACCAAATACTAATTCTAAGCAGTACATGTAGGCTCAAAAACAGTAGGCCTACTGAAAATGTCTTTACACTTTTGTATCTTATCTCATGTTGCCACAACTTCTCGTTGAAGTGACTGTAGAGTAGCAATTTTGCCTGTAAAACCATTCAATACACCACTTATTTGTTGTCTGATGTCGATTTTTCTTAATCTTTCTCTGACATTACAATGGTCTCAGTATATAAGCATGACATTTGAGTGTGCACGTACATACATGTACAAGCGCCACGTGGAATATTAAACTACGTACATGTACAGTAGCTCAATCTGATCTATTCGTCTTGCATTGAAAGCCAATATCTAGCCAGGGTCCTGCAGCAAGTTGATGATAGCAATTTGTAAAGGCAATGTAGTCCTTTGAGAACATGGCTAATGAAACAGGGCAAGTGTTAACAGGTTAACCTTGAATAAAGTGGTATGCACAATGTCTACTCTATCCTCCTACACCGGGTTTACACTCGAACCGGCAAAGGTGGATACAGACCCAGCATTTTTATTGCGACCACAAAACTGGAAATTTGCCGCGTTTACACTACACCCCAAATCGCTTCAACTCGCCCTCAGAAACCGCAAAAGTCACCACTAAATGTAACTGCAGCGCATGCGTGAGCTGTTGCTGCACTAGTGCCAGATTGGTCAATTAAATCTACTACACTGCGGGCACCGCCCCAAGGACACTCAAATTGCCGAATCTGTATTCGGGTAGCGTTTACACTACAAGCGACCTTGACGATTGCAGGGTTCAACCCCGCAATTGCGGGGTTCAACCCTACCCCAAAGGTGACTTGAAAAAGACGAATCAGACCCGGGTCTGATCCGCCTTTTTCAATTCACCTTTTGCGTTTACACCCGGCTTCAACTCCCCTTTTTGGAAATTGCGGAGTTCGATTCGGCAAAGGCAAATCGAGTGTAAACGGGCTGTAACACACTTCAAATTTGTCCCAATTGGGTTAATTAATTAGGTGTGTATGTCCTTGTTGTGCATGTCTGTAGAAAGTGTAGAAAATGAACAAAAATGTAAACAATCAAACCTTGATAATACAAACACTGTCAATACAACATTCTGCTTATAACAAGGATAATTTTAGGTACCTACATGTATACTGTATGTTTTGTTCTCCCTTGGTTTTTTTTCCTGATAATACAAGGTTCTTGTTATAACCATGGAGTTTGTTTCTTCCACCATGTTATAACAAAGCAATCTGCAAAGTACCGATGACCTCTTACCAACTACATGTAGATTTGACTACGGTAGGTCTGGTTTTTAGTTTGCAATATGATTGCAATTTAGTTTGCAATTTGATTATTACAACTATACAAGCCAATGCATAGTCCCGAGATTGCCCAATTAACCCCGCCCCTCCTGGATATTGTTGCTATGCCTCACATGCTATCGTCAAAATGGCTATGCACACTGCACAAACCAATGGGACTTTCAACGGAAAGCACGGATTCCTTGGAGAAAACGCAAAGGTATTCATGTTTCAGGGTCGACAGTTAATGTAGCACACACTTATTAAAGGCCAGTGATACAGAGATGTCATATTTATAACAATTCGCTTTCTTACCTTTGAACAGCGAATCGCCCGGCCTTGAAACCAAAAATTCACCCGGAACACCGCGTACAACGTATCGGCAGAAAATCGCGATCAATTTGTTTGTGAGGCAATGCATTTTGACCTACATGTATGTGGGCGCTGTCTGCTAGGTCTGTTGTGATTGGTCGGCGGGTTCGGTTGATTGACAGGTCGGAATTATGCAATTGTCACAAGCCTGTCACAAGCCTGTCACAAGCCTGTCACAAGCCTGTCACAAGCCTGTCACAAGCCTGTCACAAGCCTGTCACAAGCCTGTCACAAGCCTGTCACAAGCCTGTCACAAGCCTGTCACAAGCCTGTCACAAGCCTGTCACAAGCCTGTCACAAGCCTGTCACAAGCCTGTCACAAGCCTGTCACAAGCCTGTCACAAGCCTGTCACAAGCCTGTCACAAGCCTGTCACAAGCCTGTCACAAGCCTGTCACAAGCCTGTCACAAGCCTGTCACAAGCCTGTCACAAGCCTGTCACAAGCCCATCATTTAAATAGCTCGTGCTGCAGTTCATTTGAATACCGTAGCTGTTTTCCCTGCTAAAATACTAGGGAGCTTTCGATTACACAGCGGCGACGTGAAATACACCGAAATGATGTCACGCATATCCACTGCGCATGTGACGACCTTGTCTGTTCGTTCTCTTCTCATAAATTTTGCAACGTGCCTTGGGGTGTTTTGCCGTTGTGTAGAGAACGGCAACATGGGGTGGTCCAAGGACGTCAGACAATGCATTTTCGGGTCACATGGCTGATTACGCGTCATCGTGAAAGTCAAAATGTGTTTAAGTAGCACAGGAAATTTTGTGCAACGCGGTTGCGGTTAGCGTTTTCTCCCGTAGTGTCTCTCTCCGTCGTCCAATCGAAAGCTCCTTATATGCGCACATCGGCAAAATCTTTCGCCATGCAGATTTTCATTTGCCATAGCATGCATCAGTAAATATGGATGTTTCTAATGGCACCAAAGCATTTCTGAAATGGCAATTGTGCTCATACTCTCAAAGTAATCCAATTATACATTTATAACTGCCCAATTCAATTTCATTGTACAGTTTATGCCAAAGTGCATGTGATACATTCTTGACAGGGTACTAATTGATTGAATTTAAAAGCTGTACTGTACAAAGGCCATTTTCCCCAATTACACTACAATGTACAATATAGTAAATTATCACATTTACAAAAGGTTTTGATAACAGCACAAAACACCATGGCAGTTTTTTCCTTATTCCTATTAAGTCAGCCAGCAGAGGGTTATTACCAAATGCTGACAGAGAACGTTAATAAACAGGTATATTGGCCATGACATTTATTTCTTGTCTAAATGTAAATTATTTTTTTTAACGGCAATGTCGTCACAGAGCAAGACGTGACAGTTTTATTAAAATGTACCAACAATTCAGTTTGACTTTTGTCAGCTTTTGATCAGACATTTACATACACATGTAGGCCTATGGAGTCAATGATTTTTGGTTCACTAAAAAGGAATTAAGGCCTTGTTTGGGGCTTACCCTTTCCTTACATGTATATGATAAGGAAGCACACAGCATCATTCTGGATTAAAGTCAATTTATTTTTCTATTTTTAATCCAGTGCTATTGTGTCTGGACAACATTTCAAATAAAAGCAGTTTTCTGTGTTTTTTTAATCAAATTATTTTTGACAAAGTGGTGGCAAAATTATTGGCATCACATATTTAGCAATGATTATAAACTATTATTATCACATTTTTATTCACTTCCTGCTTTGGAAAATAGAATTTAGTAACAAAGACAAAGGCATACTACGTGTGTTGTACACTAAAGCACGCTTTGATAAATTTGCATATCAGAGAGATAGTCACATGGTCAGGTTGCTGGATGCTGATTGGTCCGCAGAGTGACAAATATTTGAAGAGTTCCTTTGCAAAAACAGATAAGTGCCATTGAAAACGTATGTACCTCAAGCATTGCTGTCTTGCCTTTCAGAAAATAACCATCAAAATGCAACACTAACGCATTCGATTAGTAAAAGTGACTTGATTTTACCAATTTAATACCTTTCTTTTACATTTTGCTGGTTATTTTCTGAAAGGCAAGACAGAAAATCTTGAGGTACGTGCACAATTTTGAATGGCGCTTATCTGTTTTTGCAAATTAATTCTTCATTTGTATTTCTGCATTTTGATGTGGGAGAAATACCCTACACACGAGCAGGCAATGAAAACCCAATCCACATATTGACCTGGACAGGATTTGAACCAGGGCCACAGAGGTGGAAGGCGAGGAATGTACCGCTACACCAACCTGATTTTAGTTTTGTTTTCAATATTCACGTAAAATTAAGGGATTATTGTACAGTAGGCCTATGTGGTTAAAAGCCAAAACACCAAATTCCTGGCAAGTAGAGTATTTAGGGAAGTTGTTGATGCAAAACCATCTGTAAAAGTCATTTGGGACAGCGCTTGTTTGTGAATGGCCTCAAAAACATGCCCAGGAAACGGCAAGTTACTGTATTAGTCTTTTGACAAACAACCCCTTCATGGACATACTGGACGATAACAGGCAATCATTATTAGCCACTGTGAGCAAATACATGTATGATTGTACTGTCCCAACAGTAGATGATGACTATTTTCTTTAGTCATAAAAAAAATGTGCCTGAATCGCAGTGGGAAGTCAGGGTATCCATTGACTGTTGAGGGCTGTTCAGACCTGGGGCAAACCCTGCAGATGAGTTTTAATTTTTTTAAATTTTACATGTCAAACATCACCTTGTTTCACACTTGTTTTGTGCAAATCTACTTCATTTTACACTGGGGAAAGTTCAACCTGGGTAGCCACTCTATGGGTTGACACTGAAACCCTGCCCGTTTTCAGCCCAACATCAATCCAAAAATGTGTCCTTTGACATACATGTACAGTACGACCTCTGTAGAATGCAAGAAAGTATGAATCATTCATACTTTCAAATTTCTTATTTTTTACTCTGAGCCTATAAATTCTGCAATTCTGGACCTTCATTTTAATCATTGTCTCATTCCTTTCCTGTTAAATATATCTTTATTTATTTTTTATATTTGATTAAAAGTACATGTATTTTTGTAAACCCATAAGCAATTTGGCCTTGTGCAGCCATACATGTATATATGGATTTTTAAATACATGTAAACCAATTTTGCATTGAATTGAATTAAACTGAATTGAAATGAAATCATATGAATGGGTGTGTTATTAAATAAAAGTTCATAGCTTGCTCAGATGATGCTTAGAAACCTACACAGACAGCTTTGGTGGTCGAAGCTCACATCCACATCTCACTGTATTTAATTGCTCTAGGCAACAGTATTCCAAACAATTAAATCCCACTTAGCTAAAAGACACTTCTTATTAGCATTCTGTTCACCAGCTAATGTCAAGGTATTACTAAGGCTGGATCCGAATTAGTGGCTGCGGCTGTTGCTATGGGCGGACAATGAAAGTCCTTAGAAACAGCATAGCAACAGCCACAGCCAAAGCCACTAATTCGGATCCAGCCTTGAGCCCCTTTCACACTAGACGAATTCCCCGGGAAATTGCCGGGATATTTCGGTCGGTCTGTTCACACTACCAAAGGAATCCCCGGGAAAAAGCTTTTCCCCGGGAAATATTTACCCCTGCTCGGGAGTAGGGTTAAAGGAGAAATCCCCGGGGTTTAACGTTTTTCCCGGGGAAAAGCAACTAGTGTGAACGTCGCAGGGTTTGAACTTACCCCACCTTTTTGCGTCCACGGGTAATCTCGAAAGGTCACAGGGTCACAAATAGCGCGCCAAATAATTCGCGCGGTAGCTTAGTATTGTGATGCAGTACCTTTCAAATTTTTCGTAAATAAATTTACAGTTAAGTACAAAACACAAATAATAACGTTTGAAAATTATACAAATAATTTTATTTTAAAGAATATGAGCAAAATGAATGGTTTTAATTTGTAATAAAAGAAGTGTCGTGAACAAGACTGTGCATAAAAATGCGCGCGCGGCGCGGCATTGTGGGATTGGACTTCCGCCCACCATTCATTTGGGAACTTCCTGATGGGCGCCCTCAGTTTACACATTTCCCGGGGTTTGATGGCCAGTGTGAAACGACCGTGCATATTCCCGGGAAATAGTGTCCCCGGGAGTTACCAAATGGGTCTAGTGTGAACGGTTGCTGGGGCATTGGTGGGGTAAAAAATCCCCGGGAATTTCCCGGGGATTTATTTCCCGGGGATTGGCTCTGCAGTGTGAAAAGGGCTTTAGACAGTCACTGCCCTTACAAAGTAAACCCTGCAAGTTCCTCAGACCATGGTATAGCATGGTTGTCATCAAACATTAAATTGAATGAGACATCAGACATGTTATGTGAGTCTCAAGTATTTGCATGTAGTTCTTGGGTATCACATAGCAACAATGAGCCAATGCAAACAGGGTCACAGACATGCATTTGATGGATGGTATGCACACACTGCATGGAGTTTCAATCAGGACTTGGTTCAAACTCAGAGCTACAAAATTCCACCAGGCCATGTCACTGCCTGCAACATGTTGTATTCAGCTAGGCTATTCTCAGCTAATATATCTTGACAGATACATGTACATGTACATGTAGGCCTACAAGCACAAGTTCAGATAGGTATGAACAATTCCTAGCAACTACATGCATCTCTCAGATGGTTGGGAGAGGGGTCGGCCAGTGTTGGGAAAGGGGATGGGGAGGGGATGAAGACGAAGCAATTTTCACTACTCTGATGTCCATTCCCCCCACCCCCTCCCCCCAAATGTAGGTACATGTAAGCTATACATAATAAATAACAAGCTTGTTGCATTTCCTGCACACAACAAATTGTTCTTTATTTGAAATGTCTTTCCAAGTTGTTTTCGAAGAAGACTCTACCGTACTACCAGTCAGAACATGCGCCCACTAATTTTATAACCCGGGTCTGATTCACCATTTGTGTAACTTACATTTTACATGTATGCTTACCCGGCTTCATCTGGCCTTTGTGGGTGTTTGATTTGGCAAAGGGCCTTATAGATGGGGCGGCCCTGAATGGGAGGATGGGGGTACCATGTACCAAACAGTATAGGCCTACATGTACGGTACCAGTAAATTTATGGAAAATCCATGTGTGTGCCAACTGGCTTATCAGGAGGGTCCCATGCCCACACCATGTCAACACGTCTGGTTAGAGAACCAACATCCCACCCAAGTCACATCTGGGTTTTCACTATCTGCTACAAGTGAGGTACACTGTGTACTGGTAGTATAAATTACTGAGTGTAAGACAAATTGAGTCTCACTGGCAGGGCAAGATACTAGCCAGGATCACTTAAAATTTATGGGGTGTATCCAATATGAAGTGCAGTGCCTTCTGCTGAAATACATTTGTCACAAAGCCATCTGACCATGAAAGATGTACAAGTACAGAGGAATATAACACTGCAGTGTTGTTCTGAAGGCCCTTTGTCCTCCAATAGACCAATCCAGTAACTAAGGTCTCCTTCCCTGTATATCTGCCATAGCCGGGGAGCTTCCAGAGCATGGACTGTGCATTTTGTGTTGCTGCTACAATGTAGAACGAAAAGCATGCATCCATTGGCATTACATGCACGCGATGCGCCCCTTCGCGTACACAACCTTACAAAGACGCGCAACTTGTTCGAAGCGCGTCTTTGTAGGATTGTGTAGGGCGCGTCGTGTGTATGTAATGGATGTGCGCTTTTTCGTTCTAACAGCAAAATAATGCACAGTCTACGCACTGGACGCCCCCAGCTATGGTGGATATACAGTGAAGGAGACTTTAGTTACTGGATTGGTCTATAGAGCTTCTGCACTGGCGGCCATGATAGGGGGCAGGTTTTCTTATTTAAATTATGTAACAATAGAACCACAAAGCACCTACTCATGCATGACATTTGGTAACAATGTGACTGCCCCCTCTCATGGCTGCCGTGCAAAGGCTCTATACCTCACCGAAAATTTACTGTGACCTGCAATAACATTCCTCTGTGTAATGTTCCCACTGTCATTTTTCTTTCGCGCAAATACAGAAAGTTACCGTGACTCTGCTGTCAATGTTCCCAGGTGCAAACCCATTGGACTAGATACAGCAGCTATTAAACTACCGCAGCCAGCAACTACAGATTTAAACAAAGCTAACATTGTCTAAATATACAATTTATAGTTGAGGAATATTTGTACATTTTTCTAAATTATTCATGACTCAGTTATGAGTGTGACACAAACTACCCTTGGTTTTCTTGTATTCAGAGACTGTCTATTGTTGAAATACCAGTTCAATGCGAGTCAGTGTGTCCACAATCACAGCCGATTGATTATGCTTCAAAGCACCTGTTGTATGTACATATATGCTCTACGGGAGTTCTTTATAAATGGTATTGCAAATGAATATCAATAGTTGCCCCAGCAAGAGTCAGACCTTCAGAAAAACACCCTACAAATGCATGCCATGTGCTGCAGGACTGAAACATGCTGTACGTATGTGACTCGCTTTGGACAAATTACTCTGAAAACAGAAACATACAGGACTCAAAATGAATGTACATGTAGAGTAGTGTGATTAAATTACATGTAATTTCCTGTGTATTGAGCCCTTTCCAATGACGTCATTTTGGGGGTCAAAAAATGCCGCGTCATTGTTGAAGCGATGTGGGTACGCGTTGTGTGTGTCTATAGCACGCGTGACACGCTATACTAATGCACCCATTGGTGAATTAAACTGCGTTATGGCTGTTCTCTCTGAAAATTCTAAGAAATGACAGGGTATTCTTGAAGATGTCACGTTCGTAATGGGGACAGACACATTGCCATCTGAAAAGTGCTAAAGGCATTGATTACATTACAAAATATTACCCACACATCATGTATTAGCTCTAAAACATTAACAAAAACCAATTAGGCCTTTTCCCACTACCCACCTCCGACCCGGGTAACTTTTCTACCCGGGTAGCGGTAAATAACCCGGGTTACATTTAACCCGGAGTTTCTTTTCACACGACAAGCGTTAACCCGGAGAAGCACTTACCCGGGTCGTCTCTTACACGGGTACAACAGCGACCCTTTTCCCACGGCATTTCTGCATGCGCACGTACCCGGGTAAATCAATTAGCACAAATACCCAGAAACCATTGCGTGTGGAAAATCGATCGATCGATCAGGCTGCGCATGCACACACAAACATGGCGGACGACACAGAAACATCGCTGGCAATTTTGCTGTTAATATTTCGCATGTTTGCTTTGTCACTGGCCCCACGCATATTTTGTTGTACACTACCTTCAGAAGAGTACCAGTTTGACAGTGCCATTCAAGCGCGGGCGCACTTGCAACCTTTGACCAAATCATTATTGCGGCAAGAATTTAACTCGCTAAATAGCCTACCCGGGTAGGCTATTGTCGTCGTTTCCCACGACAAACGTTAACCCGGAGAATCGTCTCAAGGTCGCCGTTAACCCCGAGATTGGTGGGTTAACCCACCTCCCGAGCAGGGCTAGAAATTACCCGGGTTAAGTGGCATTTTTGGCCAGATAACCCGGGTAATTCGTAACCCCGAGATTTGCCGTGGGAAACGAACCCTTAACCCGGGTAATCTCGGGGTTAAATTTTTCTGTTACCCGGGTTATCTCGGGGTTAAAGTGTCGTGGGAAAAGGCCTATTGTGTGTTGGTTTCTTGGAATTACAGTGCCAAATAAGTCACGTACAAGTGTATGCCACTGGACAGACATTTTGGGCCAATCGTCTGTCTTTGTGACAAACGTGTATGCATGAATAACCATCTAGACGACTGCCCCAGGCAATTACTCTACTTTTTGCAGACGATGTACTCAGAATGTAATAAAGAAATTACCATAAACAACTTCATAGTTTTTATCTACTTTTGAAAAAAAAAGTCACAAAAGTGTACACTTTAGTGTGGACAGACCCATTTCCTTTTCATCTGTGCTCACAAATTGATAGTTTTATTTCCGAATTTTAGGAGTTTTCCCATGCAGTTCAAATTCAGAAACGGTATAAATAGAAGCTCTTGGCTCTATACTTAACTTGAAGCACTAAATGAAGATTTGTGTGCTGTCACTTTTCTTTATTGAGACCATAAAATGTTTATTACGATGTAAAAGTTTCCCCTTAAATGACAAACGCACCAATTTCAGTCTTGCTATTAACTTACCCATCCAAATAAACCAAGCCCAGGAAATTACGACTGTGGACTTTGTTTGCTCCAATGAAAGTCAACGCTAATTTACAGCAACCTTGTCAAATTGCCTCAACAAGCCTGCCTCAAGTCAAGTTTGCAATTACTGAGATGGACTGCAAACAACTCACTGCTGTCATTGGCTTTTTAATTGATGTTGCACTTGCCAAGATGTACATGTAGGGTTGGTAAGACTTAAGGCTACAATGTATGCATGGTGGAAATCAACATGTGTATGGGTTTACGGTAGCATAATGTGAATCTCTTTTGTATATGTGTGGTTCTGAAAAGAACCGGTGAGTGTGAACTCAACGTTTCGAACAGTGTGCTCTGTTCGTCTTCAGGAGTAAAGCCGGACTTGTGATGATGCAGGGCTATAAGTACTGGTTGAGGGCATTCAGTGTACAATGTGTGCACTGAAGCGGAATGGCTTGGGTTGAGGAGGCATGGTTATAAATGCTAGGATCCTAATCCTGTGGTTGGCTGTGCTGTGCTCACTGGTGCGTGTCAAGATGTAGGGTTGTATGGACCAAAAGTATAGTACATGAACCTGACATTTCCACTTGGTCAAACAACAAAACGCCTGTCAGCGTTGGACTTTTTTGGGGAAAACTTACCGAGACGATGGGTACTTTTCCCCCATATTAAGTCCAATGCGGACAGCCCAGGACGTTTTCGTCTCAGGAACTTTTCCCGAGTCCAGCGGTTACTTTTCCTGGCCAACTGCTGCCCAGGAAAAGTTCCCAGGTAACTTTTCCCGAGATGAAAAGTCCAATGCGGACACAGCGAGTCTGTAAAAGCACTCTGGAAGCGTACGTCTGGGACATGAAGGGACACTGCGCATGCTCTCCCACGATCTCGGTAAAACCTCCCAAAAAACATCCTCAATTTGGAAGAAACAATTTTATGTATTTTGATGGTGACCCTCTTTCCAGAAATTGATGTTTTTTTTAAATAGGCATATACTGCCTCCATTGATTCTTTTTTTAATTTCTGAATTTGTACCCACCATTTCAAAGAATAGCACCTCCGCCTACCGCCTACAACCCCCCCCCCCCCCCAACCCCCCACCCACCCACAACAAAAGTGAATGCAAGCCAGTGCACGGATCAACAATTAAAATATGTAATGCAAGCTGGACACCTTATACCGTATTTTTAAATTGCAGGTAGACAGACCCTTTTTGTTTGTTTTATTATTTGCAGTATATTTTTGTATTTGAGAAAAGACATACTATGTCTAAATCGTAATATGAAAAGGCCATCTGGTTTTCTGCAGTGAAAGTTCACAAAGTTAAATACATGTACAGGTGATACAGAGTTCATCACAGCCAACTGCTGCCCAGGAAAAGTTCCCAGGTAAGAAAAGTTCCCGAGACGAAACATTCCGTCACCAAATACGTACATGTTTACATGCTAACTGACTGTGCAACCTGTTTTACAAGTGTAAAAAAATTTCAGCTAATACCGCACCACAGTCGATTGGCCTTAATTTATTTCAGATCTAAAGATATAACCCAAATACCACACTCAAATGAAATGCTTGTAAGCCATTTGACCTTGTGTACTGAGTATCAACTATACCTGCAATATTTAAGTTTTCTTATGCAAATCTGTCAAATAATTATGTATAGTCGTTCAAGCATGCAATTGGCACTATCCAAACTGGGGCCAATTTCATAAAGCTGTTTAACAGAAAAATTTGCTTAATCAAACATTTAGCTTTCAAGGACATTTATGTGCAGGTCTCTAAAATTGAAAATAACTTTCAAAGAATAGCACCTCCGCCTACCGCCTACCACCTCCCCTCACCTCTCCCCCCCCCCCCCCCCCCCCCCACAACAAAAGTGAAAGCAAGCCAGTGCACAGATCAACAATTAAAACGTGTAATGTAAGCTGGACACCTTATACCGTATTTTTAAATTGCAGGTAGACAGACCCGTTTTGTTTGTTTTATTATTTGCAGTACATTTTTGTCTAAATCGTAATATGAAAAGGCCATCTGGTTTTCTGCAGTGAAAGTTCACAAAGTTAAATACGTGTACAAGTGATACAGAATTCATCACAAAAAAGAAGCTCCCTAAATTCAATACTTAATACCATAGGAGAATGCAATACAATCCTTCAAACATCGGTTTGAAGGGTGGTTGAGTGGTTAAGACGTCTGCCTTGTATGCAAGAGGTCATGGGTTCGAGTCCCACCCGAACACGCTATGAAGCTTTTCTCATAGTGTCTGATGGAAGTGCTGAGTATTCATGTGCTAATCAAGTTACGTTGGGTTCTAAGGGCAAAACAAACCCTCATTGATATCTCTAATATTTCAATAAATTGATTAATGACTTCTGATTCCTATATGTACAATCAAAGTAAATTTTCAAATCATTGCAAGCATTCTGAAGACAACCCTAATAGACCACTTAAACAGCAATGTCTCCTCATCATAACCAGACACAGACTAAGTATCATCCTACAGTAGCCGTGTACAATGTACGTGACTGGCTATAACTGAGCACTCACTGATTAAAGATTTGTCTTCAATCGGCTCTTGTCTCAAGAGTCCATGAGAGACGTCACCAACCACCCCATTATAGACTCCTAGCAGGAGAAATGATCGTGTGCATACATGGGCTTTGCGAGATGAGCCAATATGCTGGTGTTCATAGTACCGACTAGACCACGACATACATGTACATGTACAGAACATATCTAACGTAAATCAAATTTGGTCCCTTTCCTGTTTTTCCAAAGACTGTGCATTAAAGGAGCGTGACAAGATCACATTTTTGACGTCCAAGATTGTTTTCATGTGTGTTGAGATTTTGATGTCATATCATGTGTCATATTTTTCTCATTACCATTCTGAAATTTTGCGCCCTCAATCAGTATAGTAAACTTATCAGGTTACTTGTACATGTACATAAAGCAGAGCAGTGATTACACCAAACTTTTTGCTTCCACATTCAAACTGGAGATTGCAAATTTCCTGTTTTCTTCCCATAGATAGTATTTTAGCATGAGATTCTTAGGTTAGAATGAAATCCATTTTTCCCCTTAAATCATAGTCACAGAACAGGTGCCCAGAGTGGCTGATTATGGACTGTAGTACCCTAATAACGTATCAAAAACCCTAGGCTTGGCACTACAAGATGCATCAAGACTATATGTGTAATTTACACCATTTCCTCATGGATTTGGCATGGTTAAGGCTGGGTTACATGCATGTCAAATGCAAAGCATCATGCCTCAAGCATGGCATTCAAAGTTAGCATTTTGAGATACAGTATCTCTATTTTGTATGCCAAGTTAACATTTAATCCTGAAATAGAGGTACGGTATTTGGGCAATTCCCAAAATTAGGGGTCCAAAACTTTTGGTGTCCCATTTACGTACGACACCCTTTGCATCAAGAATTGCCACTCATGATCACAGTTACATTATATTGAATAGGAATTTGGTGTCCCGGGTTACCTACAGTACGCCAATGAAAATGAGCTGTACATGTAGAATGAGTTTGCATTAACCTTGGTGCCTTATCCACACACAAGTGTTAAATTTAAGTGGCATTTATGGAAATAAAAATAAATAATTTCTACTGGGAAAACCATTTTCAATCACTAAACGCACTTGAAAATCTGTAAAAGCATGTCACACTTTTGGACCCCTAATTTTGGTAATTGGGTCTTTCTATAAATTAGGGGGTCCAGCTTTGGTGTCCCCCGTTACATTTTACATCTTGTTTTTTGTAAATTCAGGACACGTTCTTTAAATACTTTCCATCTCAAAGAGTGTGTACATAAAGTACAATTCATACAAAATGGTTTAAAAGCCATTTTAATGATTTTTGTATGAAAAATAACACATATATCAGGTGTAACGGGGGACACCAAATGTCACACTTTTGGAAAGACCCATTTACCCATTTCTATTTATAATACCGTAGATAAATGTCTCTATTAGAAATAAATATCTCTATTTCAGGATGATATGTAAATTGGCACGTCCACAAATACCGTAGCAATATCTCTAAATGTAAACTTTGCAAGCCATAGGCCTACTCGACACGCAACGCTTGATATTTGACGGGTATGTGTCACCAATCCTTTAGGTATATTAAGCATTTTAGTGTCCAGATGGAACTCTGTGCTACTTTATAAAAAATAAAACAAATCAGACAAAATAATATACGACTGGATTTTAAAGAGGGAAAATGGTAAAATATTCAAGGTGAAATGTTTCAATATACCCCCTTGGAACTGGGGGTAACTTGTTTGAGCATGCTTGTGGTATTTTTGCTCTTTAATAACCACACTTGTCCCATATTCAGACGGGATTGTTTAAGCTAATAATGCACTTAAGAGGTCCTGAAGTACATGTATCTGCTGGAAAAGGGGACTTCTCCCAGTGTTTCAGGTCTAGTGGCTTAAATCTATCACTATGGAATGTTTTTAAAGTCTTTGAAATAATTAAACGAAGGCCAGCTTTACAGCAGACAGTCACTTTTTTTTGCCGGAAGAAGACGTTTCTGAAGCCGCTGTGAGCAGTGCGCTGTAGCGGAAGAGTTAAAGATAGTATACATGATTGGTAAACTGTTACAAATAGTTTTATCCCCCTGTGTGATTGAAGATATGCATGATTAAAACCAACCTGAGCAAAAACCAGCTCCGTACTTCGTCTAACTTTTGAGAAAACAGTCAAACAAGGGTTTGCAGTCATTTCGCCCCAAAACCACTTCGTCCTGAACCATTTCGCCCTGAAACACGGCCTGTGCACGAAGTGGTTTTGGGGCGAAGTGGTATTTGGGCGATGTAGTGTTTGGACGAAGTAATTTGGGGCGAAGTGGTTTGGGGCGAAATGGCACTTGGGCGAAATGGTTTTGGGGCGAATTGAATTTTCGTCTCATGAGACGAAAACTAATTGTTTTACTCATTTCTCAAAGACTATAGCACTTCAGACAAAACCATTTCAGGGGAAGTTTTCTATGGTCATCATGTTTATATTGCGTAAGTTAGGCGTAAATCTGTGGACATTTCTGATTTTCGAGATTACCAATGATGTATACTGCCTTTAAAAGACCATGCCTGTACACAGGCCTTCATTTTAAAGGAGCGCGATCGCGCTCGCGCTCCTCCGCGCTCCTTAAAATTTTTAAGGAGAGCAAAAAAAAGCGCTCCTTACAATTTTAACAAGAGCATTTTTTTCAAAACGCTAATTGTTGAAAAAAGTAAGCGGCTTGAGTCTCAGAGTTAATCGTGGATGCGTCTTTTGTGTCCACTTATTCTAGAAGTGCCGACATTAACGGCTCCCCTGGCCCTTTGAGGGAATTCACTGCCCATTGATACTTGGGGAGTATTGTATTACATTGTCTGTGGTGGTTTCTGTGATGTGCCACACTGCTGGCAGCTCAATGTAATACAATGTGATACATTAAAAAAGGTGGTATAAAAAAAAACGGTTTCATAATTAAACTCTTTAAATTGAGTAAGAAAAAGTTGAACTACTGGTGAATGTTGTGTTCCTTTTCTTGAGTATGTGTTCATTAAAGGCATAGACACCTTTGGTTGTCATTTTGAGTAACTACAAATAGTGTCCAAGGCCTTTAAACTTGCGTTTTGTTAGCGAGAGCAAATCACTCTCCTTAATTCATTCTTTTGATTTAAGGAGAGCGATTTTAAAATCACTCTCCTTAATTCACCTTTTGATTTAAGGAGAGCGATGCACAGCTCTCCTCAGATTTATTAAAATGAAGGCCTGTGTACAGTATATATCGTAATATCATTAGCCAGTTTTGTTGACACCTTTTAATGGATTCCGAGGTACGCTCTGACATACAAGCATTGTGCAATATAATTACTTGGCGGCACAGTAAAGATTTCATACATAGGAAATGTTAAAGGTGCAAGGAGGTATTTAGAGAAGTTGGGGGAGGGGAGGGAAGGGAGGTATCATTGCAAGGGCTGTATGAGAAGCAACTCTTTTTCACAGAGTGCATCACAAACTGGCAAATTTCTGTGAAAGAGGAATATGGCAACTACGGTAGGGGAAGAATGCTGTATGGGAAGTGCATGCACACACCCCAACCCCCTTTCATCAACTACACCAGTGAGCATAATTGGACAAGCAAGCAAGGGTTCTACACACTATTCCAATTCATGTCACAAATGGCATATTGAGACCACTCCACAAACGTCATAAGTGTTGATGTCTTCACTTCTGACGTATAACGCTAACCATAAAGTGGATGATACATTGAGTATAGCTCATTGTAGCTGACATTAATGCAAACGATCAGCATGATAAGACACACGGCCAGGTGTAATTTACATGTAATTTGCTATTAGCCATGTCATTTACGGTAGCTTCCCTGCTTAAAGTGGATTGAATTGAAGGCAATATTATGCTTGGTTATGCATTATCCTCATGGGGGTACCTTATGGCTGAATCTGACTATCAAATTTAACCCAATCAAATGGCCACTTTACGTTTGCCTTAAAATGATAATAAACCCACGTCACATTCACATGTGATCAAGTGGTGATGGCTTTAAAGCTTTGTTCTGATTGGCTGTTACCAGGCAGTTCCACATTAAGTGGGCAGACGTTTGGAAAATGCCATTTGGCTTGTGTCGGAAAGAATGAATAATAATTAGAGTTTGTTTTGCCCTGCTCGACGTAACTTGATAAGCACTGTATACTCACTGCTTCCCTGAGACACTATGAGAAAGACTTCATAGCGTGCTTGGGTTGGACTCGAACCCACAACTTTCCATTCCCAAAATCATGTATATATTTACCATGCTAAATACCCAGTGCAATTTGTGTAACCATGGTAACTGACAGAGCATAAAAAGTTTTCCCTAGCTTAGATATTCTTCACATTTCCCCCCCCCCCCCCCTCCCCCCTCCCCCCCCCCCCCCCACAACTTTCCATTCCCAAAATCATGTATATATTTACCATGCTAAATACCCAGTGCAATTTGTGTAACCATGGTAACTGACAGAGCATAAAAAGTTTTCCCTAGCTTAGATATTCTTCACATTGCCCCCCCCCCCCCCCCCCCCCCCCGACCCATGAATACCTAAGAATTTCAATAGAATTTCTTAAGTTTTGCATTCAAGGCAATGGGTGGCATCCATTTGTCGCGTATAGTGAACCAAATGTTCTATAGTTATCAAGTACACGTTTTTATTTAGTCTACAGTATTCATGTTATCGTTTTCCCCCACTGTGGCACATTTTAATGGTTTAATATTGACGATGATGTAAAACATTTTACATTTGTTCTCAAGCAGCTGTGGCACACATGTACCGGTACATGTATTAACTATTTCTAATTAACCTTTGGAACTCAAATACAGTCAACACACATGCATGATACATAATAAAGAATAAAAATAAAGCATGTATGTGTTACTCATTAAATATTTTTAAATGATGAAGCTGATGAAACCAGCTCATCAGCAGCACTGCCAGAGCTTTCAAAGTGGGAGAGGGGGAGGAGTGTTCCCCCCACCACACTTAGCGACGCCACTGCAGCTCATAATTAAGAATAGTCTGTGAATTTTGGTGCCAAAAACTGCCAATGTTAAAGTCAGTAAATACAGGTTGTAAATAATTTCAGCGGATGTCGTGAACCGTCTTCACATACATGTAGACAGCTTGGCATGCAAAATGGCTATGAGTATGACACCCAACTTGTGGGTCCCGTCAGTGTTTTTGCAATATGCAGTGTGCACCATTAATGTACACCACACAAGTGCTTTGCCAAGGACACCCAAATGGCCTAATTTGTATTCAGGCAGCTTTTACTGCTGTTTCATCAATTATATAGAGAGTTCAACTTGGTACCAATTGCCATGTTCAACCTACCAACAGCAATAGCCATTGCCATATTCAACCCTACCTAAAAGGTAGTGTAAGAATTTCATAGCATTTGGCCAGCTTTTACACTTGCCCTCAATTCAATTTCAATTCGCTTTTATTTCCAGAAATGCAAATCAAGAATGTAAATTGTGGCTTCTGTGAAATTTCTACCACATGTGGTTAACCTTGGTACAAATCCAAGAATATCTGTGAACATTTCTGTCACAGGTCTTAAAAAGTACATTGAACGGTGATTGAAAATCTGTCAGAATACATTATAAAAAACTCTAAAAAATAATTAGGTGCTGTCCCCAATTAATCCCTGTATACAATACATAGTGTACAACAATACAAAACATGTACGTCATACCTACAGGTGTTTGTGAACATGTATTAAGGTGCACAGTTGTTTGCTATATATCATGAATATATTGCTGTTCTCAAGCACTACCGTGCATGTTAGATCCATTTCCTCATTTCCAAATTATCAATCCCTTTCCTGTCCGCCAAGCGGGTTCATGGCTGTCCGTGGATCACATTTCCTGGCTTCCGGGTTCTTGTGTATGCCGAGTGTAGTTTTTATTTCACTAAAAACTGCATTTAAGTGTACTCCAAAACGAAATGGTGGGGTCATATAGATCTCCAATGAAAACTACACAAAAACCTGTGTTAGTCAATTTAATAAAGCTTGTTTTGTTTCAACCACCTACCGGTACATGTATAGGATGAATAAACATAAAAAAGACTGTGCTATATTGAGAGTAGTAAAAGTGAAACCAAAACAAAACTGTTTCAGGTCGAGTCAATGGGCGAGGTCACAATTCTGTGTGCGTTATGTGTTAGTGTTAGTTTAACAGATTTGTTAACATGGCTTTAATCTCGACCTCTAACTGAATGTCCAGGTTAACACCATGTTAACAGATCTGTTAACATGGTGTTAATACCGTGTTAAATCTCTGCACTGTACATAGGGCAAAGTCACAACTCTGGGTTGAGTGTTGGTGTTAGTGTGACAGAACAAACACCGTGTTAAATCGATGTTAACATGGTGTTTAGGACATGTTAGTTACAGATCGTGTTAGTGTAACAGATCTGTTAAGTTAATTTTAACGAACTTTCGTGATTCTCAATAAATTAAGTTTTATTTTTCAACACAACTTATACATCTGTTGGATTTTGCATTCTACCCACAATTGGGACATTTTTTTGGGCTTCGTGAAGATTTTAGAAATGTCAATCACTAAGTGGTTAAGCTCGTGTAACACAGACCGGAGGTCACAATTCTGTGTTAGTGTTGAACGTCTGCCAGAACCCTACCGACTTGACATTTCCCAAGATGCCGAGTCAACTGATCTGTTACACTAACACGCAACACGGAATTGCGCCCTCACTCGCTGCAAATTGCGGTTCTGCGCACGACTTTTAACACGTCCTGTTTGTTCTGATTAAGATAACACATCTGTAACACTAACACGTAACGCACACAGAATTGTGACCTCACCCAATGTTTCCTAGTCCATTAAGAAAGAGGGCGACTACAAAAACTGTCTATTTGCCATCACACAGAGTCAACACACATCTTTTGTGAGAACTCTGCACACGCCTACAAACTGTGGATGTCTCCATTTAATTGTATTAAATCTACAGGCAATAACGGAGAAAGGGGGAGCGGTAGTACAGTACAGAACAGGGGTAGTACAGTAATTACATTTATGCGTTACCATGGATGATTTCTGAGAATGTTCACTCAGACTTCATTAAAGAAGCATGACCAGATCACATTTTTCCCATGGGTGTTGGGATTTTTATACCATATCAATTGTCATATTTTTCTCAATACTATTCTGAAATTTTGCGTTCTGAATCCGTATATTTTCAAGGAAAAACCACAATGATGTTTTGTTTTAATTAATTTATCTTGTTCCATTTTATAAACCAGTGCAGTAATTACTCCAACCTTTCCACATCCAAATTGGACATTGCAAATTTCCTGTTTTCTTCCCATGGATAGTACAACGTATTTTGGGCAGGTATTTTATACAATTGTTAGGTTAAAACGATATCCATTTTTTTGAACATGCTCCTTTAAGAGACGATCAAAGAATGCAGTACATGTAGACGATAATGGTGCATACATGTACATGTACGTGTGCACTTCCTCTACATGCTGAGCATAATTACGCATTGTGAAATACGTGCTTAATGCGAACATTTGCCAAGGTGCAAAAAGTTTCATGAAACAGAGTACTTACTGAAGTGAACATGTCACCCTTTGTGTGTTGCCAAGGTTACTGGGTCTACACAAAAACCAGTGAACTGTTTCTCTGCACTTTAGCTGAGTTTAGCAATAGAAGTTTGAGATTACCAGCGATTGTTCAGAGCCAGTTACCCTGTACCTGACGTCGCACTGTAGTACGTGTAGTCTATTTGGCCCTGGAAATTACGGTATGAATACATTTTTATTTTGGCCTACAGGTTTACGTCTGAACCCTGTGATAGTGCATTTCCTCAACCTTTAACACACAAAAAATGCAATAAAACTTAATAAGTAAATAAATTGGCAAACACTGGCTGATAACGCAGAGTCCTCTTCTGAATGTTGATCATAGATTAGGCAGTTACATTGTAGGCTTCACATATTCAAGTTGTTTGATTTTAAACACATGTTCTTTAAGCATCCTTGATGGAAGTGTAATTCCTGAAAATCCCATTCTTACATTCTCAACAAGCATAATAGGTCCAACATGTAGACAGCCTACATATAGAAAGCTTTTCTAGTATCAGGCATTTTGGAAATAATTCTGTTCACTGATCAACACTCATTCTCCTTATAATGACCTAATAACCAACAAAACGTGTTAACATTTTAAAGGGAAGTGATTTTATGAGTGAAACAATTCAACAATTTCCTTGAAAATAAAAACTTTTCCTAACAGGGACACATTGCCTTTAATGTTTCTTATACCTTTGGAGAGTTGTTCATGCATTAAAACACTTATAATGTGTTGTGATTAGAGATTAATGATTTTAAAAAAAAATGGCCGCTGACAAAGCTGGCTCCGCAGGCAATGGCATGGTAGACCTACATGTACCAGATAAACATCGGGTACCATTCTCTACCACACGACATACGGTCCACCTACAGCAATGATGCCCGCACACACATGACCACATGGGAATCAGGTCAGCTCGCCCCCTGGCCGATTCACCCCTTACCAACATGTATACTAGCTTCTTTCCAACTCGCCCCCTCGCGAACTCGCCCCCTTGCCCCCTGACCGACTTGCTTGCCATGTCGCCCCATGACTGACTCGCCCCCTAGCCTACTTGTGAGAGCGGTGCGCCGGCCGCAGACCGTGTGCACGGGTGCCAGGGGGCTCGGCTTCAACAAGATGAATACGACTACGGGCCAAGTTCTGCCATTTTGTGGAGTCAAAAATGGCGGAAATTCTTTTGACACGAAATTAAACACAAACCATATAATTTGAAGCTATATTTATGTAAATCTTTATATTCTTCTTTTTTATATTTTACTTTTTGATAATCCTTTTCATTGTTGTAGCCCAAAAGTGCCCAATCTAAAGCAATGTGTCCCTTTGTTATTTTTTTCATATACATTGAAGACGGATTTGGGTAAATTTATATACATGTAATGGAATCGATAGCTTATTCAATTCTAAGATATACTTCCCACTGACACTTCCGTCGCAAATGTTGCATTTCTGAGATAAATAAATGATAAAATTACTGCATAAAGTAATGCACAAAATGACGCGGAGAGCGGTCTGTGCGTAAACGCGACAACAGAGGGCGCTGCGCGCGCGCGTGAATGGTTATCTTGTGCACTAACTGAATGCAATTTTTGAAGAAGAAAACGTGATTTTTCTACAGAAAAGCAACATTTGCGACAAAAGTGCAAGTGGGAAGTATATCTTGAAATTACATTATGTGTTGATTCCAGGAGGTAATTTCCTTAAAATCTTTGTTAAAAAAATACCGTCCCTTTAACATACGGCTTATTACGCGTCTCTCAGTGGCGACCAGAGAATTGAATTCATACAGTACCGGCACTTTTCAGACTCCAACATTTAGTTAAGTTTTTGACAAAACAATGAACCAACTCTATTATATTAGCTATTATATTAGACCTGCTTATTGTGTACGTGTTGCGTAGACGGCGGCTTTGTTCCCTCGCTTGTCACCGTGGGCATGCCGTTGTTTTCACTCCAGCCCTACTGGATGCGAGGTGGCACCGACGGACAGAATATCTCTTCACAAAGAAATATTTGCAACGCATTGTAACAACTGATAAACACGTCCTAAAGTTACAACTACCAAGTAGATAATCGCAATACGATAACGTTCGTTCATAAATACCTTAGGCAATTTACTAGAGCTGCGACGTTTAAACGACCGAAATTTAACTATCCGTTTAGAAAAATGCTAAACGGATATCCGAAACCAACTTGTGAAAAAACGATCCTCCCTTTTTCAAAGATCTAATGGCCATTTTGCGTCGCCAGAAATTTCTAAAGCGGCAATTTTGTTCGTAAGAATCAGGCAGCTGTGATGAGCTCAACGGTACGTCGGTAACCTTTGTGGTTTCAAGCCGAAGATGTACAGTTGCGTTCGCGGGCGGAAGCAATTTTACTGGTTTACGGTTTAATCTTGTTGAATTCAAAGCAAGGCGGTAAACACTGTTTACTATATAGCTGAACTTTCGTGGCCTGCATCATGTATGCTCCAATTCAATGAAGTGTCAGTGGTGCCGCGCGAACGCACATGATACCAGGTCAAAGAACTTTTTATTGCGAGCGCGGTAATAAGTTTTACTTTTTGTTATGTTTACTATTCATTTAAACGTACGTTAAATTGACGTTTAAACGTTTAGAAAAATAAACGGTAACTCCCAGCGCTACAATTTACCTACTTCCAAATACTGAATGAAGGATTCACGTCAAATTACCCCCAAACGGCTTTTTGTCAAAGCGACCCGCGTGGCAACTTTACGAGTGAAAAGTCATTTGACGTGAATCCTTCATTCACCGACCGCACAGTGGCACGCCTAAACAAATCCCCCCTCGTCTAAAAATGGTACGTGCTGGAACTGGTCTGGTGCTTGAAATTGTTAGAGGCAAGCGCCATTGCGCAAACGCGGCAATGGACTCTCAAAATAACGTTTATGAAGTTTATGAAGTTGAATTCGATCGTCAAATTGTTAAAAACGGAGGTGTGTACGTATGTTTTGAGAAAATTACGGCCGGGGAGGTATGTAGAACTTGTAGAGATTTTGATTTTACCAAAAATTGCAATTTCCTGTAAAATGACCTTCCTAAAGATTCCATTTTGAGCAACGATTTTGATGGGGATCTTGAAAGCCACCCAGTAAAGTCTGCGTGGCTTTCAGTATTTGGAAGTACAATTTACCCATCCCTTTTAGTCGAGAGCACGTCACGTTGTTAGTTTTAAATGAACGATTAATACCGATTTGTCCAGTTTTAAATACTTTCTAGTTCGACCTGCATATGGAAAACATGCAAGCACAACAGCTTGTGACCTTGACGTCTTCCTCAAATTCCAACCATAACCATCATTATTAAATTTTAAACTCCATTTTCCCCCTTATTCCAGTGCATCAACCAGCCAACACACACAAGACAGCGGACAGACTTGTCTTGAGACTTTCCAGTCTGAAATTTAACACAAAAAGAGAGCCTTAAAATGCGTGTTGATCATCAGATCTCAAACTGTTAGATAATACTTACTCTTGACACGGTGTCTCCACGCTCGAGCTGCGTGAACCTCCTCCTGCACGGCATAAACCACGCTGGGACCCAAACGGCCACGGTCGGTCTCACCTCGTAAACATTCAATGACAATGCTGGTTATCTCATAAAACACACGGAATTAAAATACTCCCGCGGCCTTGCCAAGCGATCCAGTTCATGTACTTTTACCAATGTTGATCCGATCGTTACTTCCAACAGTAAATTGTAACTTTCTCGTTGGTAAACCAAGAGATGGAACTTGCTTTTTGGTAGACACTGCGCTGCTGCGATGCTGCTGCGATGCTGCGACTGACACCTTTTTGCGTGCACAGTACGCGTTGTGGCCCGTGGAATGCACACCCTAATTTTAGTACACACACACTTCGACAAAGGCCGGATTTCCTCCCTTTTTGCTGGCGTTACATTGCTACAAACTGCCTGTAATCTTCAGATCACACACACTGCAGTTCAGTCAACCATTTCCTAGGTTGAGACCAAGTTCCGTTTTGTATAATGATAGGTGTTTATGAAGCAAGTTGAAGCACCGTATCCCCGGCCCGTAAAGTGTGCCTCCGATAACCATGCTCGCTCCGATCATATCACGATCACGAACACAACTTGCAGTCTTGCACTAAACTAATTATAGTGCAGCGCGCCACCTGTTGGTAGAATGGTAATTGATTAAAGGGGCTTTCCTGGATAATATGACCAAAGCCATTAGGGCCATTTGATAAAATAACTTCCAGTTTACCAAAGTTAATTAGCTTCCGATTTCGGAGAAAAAGAAGTTATGAGTTAAATGGCACCATTTTATCTATAATATGACTTGCATTATATATTTTAAAAATTAAAAAGCCTCATTGAAATGCTGAATACAGTAATTAAAAATTGGTATTGAAACTAGGTAAACTCCATGCTATTTTGCTTTAGGCACTTAATTTTATGAATTGTTGTTTGTTTCGTGCCATGGCTCACGCCGGCCCAACTTGTGCCGGCCTTAATATAGACCCTTTGCACAAGTTTTCATATTTAAATGATGTGACAACACATCCACAAATTGCCTACTCCGACAATGTGACTGCCCCCTGTCATTGCTGTCGCGCAAACGGTGTATTGCAAGGTTGGTTCTGCTTTTTAAACTGATTTCCCAATTTCTCCACAACACCATAAATTTATACCAAAAAATGGCTTTAAAAAAAAGGTAAAAACAGGAACCACCACACAATATTTTTTTATGAATTAAGTAGAAAATTCTGAGTACATTTATTCAGCTCTCTTGTGAGCTCTAAAATACATGAGTACAGGGTAGAAAAACACACCAAATATAATAAAATGTACAATATTGCCCACACAGTATACATCATGCACAGTAAAAACAAAAACACTAACAAAAAACACTAACAAAATTCTGCTATTATGTTGAGACACGATAGCGCCCCAACTCCATTGTAACATCCTACACCCTTATGAAATATCAAACCCCACCCCTACACGAAAAACTCTGGTTTCCCAGTACCCCTTTCGAAAAAGTGGGCAGAGAGTGAGACAATGTGGAGTAAATTGTCTTGCCCAAGGACACAACATGGTAGCAGTGATAAGGCCTTGGATCTTGAACTTGAAGGTCTGGTGCATTATGTATTAAAATGAATACACTCCAACATTATGAAAATGTTTAGTTATGAATACCTGTTAACTACATGTATGAATATCATAAAGAAGTATAATAATTTAAGAAACGGTTCCATAGATTATATTTTCATAAATATTGGACGGAAATATTGATGAAACATGGAATGTGATTAATTTAAACAACAACAAGTTTAGTCCAATACATCATCAAAGTAGTCAAGACAATTTTTCTTCTCGGCATAAACTCTGTAAAATACATCTGTGGTATTTCGGAATGATTCTTAGTTATTTCACAAGATAAACATTAGCAGTTGTAAAACTTTCCCAATAATAAAGATGATAAAAGTAGATAATCGAGTTAAACTTTGGCCTGAATCAGTTGCCCAAATTGACACAATGATTGCAATAAATACTGGGTATTATTGGCCCATTTTGACCATAATTAATCTAAGTACATAATCCACTTTTATAATATGGCATGATTTAACAATGCTGGCATAAATAAACTGAACCTCTAATATGCGGACGGTGAAAAGAAAATATTGCGTTCATATGCAGATACACTTACCATAATTATGTGGATTAACTCTTCACTACGGAATTTTTCAAGGTCTGTGCTGTAACTAATTGAAGGCCACCGTTTGTTTATATGTAACGGCGAGCCGCTGGCAGCGGCTTTCCGGCCGAAGTAGACATTTCTTGCGCGCCGTAGTGAAAGAGTTAACTCCACAGATAAGTAACACTGTGTCCCAAAACTATTGATCAACTTTCCCTTTATTATTACGTCAGGAACGAGCAGGGAATTTTCAATTAATTTCCCTTTTCTTGTTAATTATATTATCAAGGTGTGAGACCCTGTCTCAGAATAGAATACTTGGAATGGTTTCTTTCAAATGCTTTAAGGTATCATTTAGTAACAAAGACAGTATATTTTAAAAGCCTCTTGAATACACGAGAATACAAAAATACCAAATGGGGTGTTTCAAAATAAAGTTAAATTTCAAGTTCATGCTCTTTAACAGACTGTTGAACAATAAATGTTGGTTATTTCAGTTTTTATGAAAAATCTTGTGTGTTGGGCATTGCCAAGCTTAGATGCACCCACAAAATTCATTCTGGAAATGTCGTTTTGGAAATATATATGTAAATATGTGTCCCATGCGAAACACTTTTCGCGTCAACCAGAGAATTTCCCATGCATAACACCAATTTTGCTGATTTGTCACTTTGATATCCGTTATCTGAAAAAAATGAATGACCCTGCTGAAAAGTATTTATAAATTGCCACTTCTAAGAAAGTAGTGTACATTGGTTTAAAATCTGTAGAGATATGGTGATTTAAAGTCACTTAAAATTTTGAAATTCTGGTTGACAGATATTTCATATTATTTTGAAACACCCCAAATACACTCGGCAAAAGAAGTTCTTGGACACTTGTAAAAGTTCAAATAATTTTTAAAAATAATTCATAAAAAGCACATTATTGTATATCAATATGACCACACAATAGTTCTCTACCAGCATGATATGGAGTTAACGCGTGAGCAATCATGCATGGCTGGTTACACGCATTAAACAATAGCAAGTACAGTAACAGAAAATTGCAAGAAATGGAGCATTCAGTTATTCAATTGTGAAACAGTTTATGTGGCATAATGATCCATTGAAAGAAAAAAGCAGTATGTTTCTTTGCTGGGGGTTCATTATTGAACAAATCCCGTGCACATTGTCAAGTCAAAATTAAATGCCATTTTGAAAAGAAGAGGAAATTATCCATCTTGGATGCATCATTATTCCACTGGAATTGTTAACAAAATTTAGGCCTGCAGGATGGACATGATTATTAGCATTTGAATGCTCCATTTCTTGCAATTTTCTGTTACTGTACTTGCTATTGTTCAATGCGTGTAACCAGCCATGCATGATTGCTCACGCGTTAACTCCATATCATGCTGGTAGAGAACTATTGTGTGGTCATATTGATATACAATAATGTGCTTTTTATGAATTATTTTTAAAAATTATTTGAACTTTTACCAGTGTCCAAGAACTTCTTTTGCCGAGTGTACATACGACAAAAATATCACATTTTTTCACTAAGAAATACATGCAAATTAAAGCTACATTGGTTAAGTACTGACTTTTCTAAAGTGCTTGGTAAAATATGGAACAACGACAAACGGTCACACCTATAAAAACTACATGTAGTTCACAAAAATAGTTCAATCTTACAAAAATACAAAATATTTTAAGATCATGATTTTTGATTCGTAAATTGAGTACTTTATTGCTTATGCATGATATGTTGAGGCACACAAGTGCAGTATTAAGGCTAAAGTACATTGTTAAGGCATCAATAAGACACTAAAATTTGCTTTCTTTCAAATCGCATAGAGCTCTTTCAAGAGATCTGAGTGCAATAATATCAACAATTTATTTTGTTGAATTTCTGGCAACATGATATTTTGTATGGAATAAATTTCTTTTAAACCAATATTACCCAGAGGATTGGAAGTATGTAACAATTAAAGGTGCGTATCTGCAATCTGTATTCGTCTCATCTCATAATGATCCTGCGTTGTGTCTCCAGTAATGTTTGTATCAACGAGTCGTGAATCATCGTGCCAACCACTACCGCGAGACGACGGCCGACTTCGCGATTCCCCCTCGTCGCTAACGTAAGCCCCGCCCGTCTTAAGAGCAAAGATCAAATCATCAAAGTCTTGTGAGTCGGTATCGTCATCATGTTGAGGGGCATGGTCGTGGAAGAGTGTGGCGTCTTGGAATGGCGCAGGAGCGTATAGATTGTTGGGCGATGGTCCAGGTCGTGTACGGCTAGAGACTGACCCGGGACGACTGTGCAGTGATTGGTTGGTTTTACTGTGTTGGCTGTGCTGACTGTGTTGACTCTGTCTGCCAATAGACTGGGCATCCCACTCCAACTGTAAAAAGAAAACATCCATTCAGTCTCTGATACAGTCAAACCTTGATAATACAAACACCGTTAATACAATATTCTGCTTATAACAAGGAACAGTTTAGGTCCCAATCCCTTGTTTTTACTCCTGATAATACAAGGTTCCTGTTAAAACAAGGTAATCTGCAATTCCCAAGGACCTTTTATCAACAAGATTTGATTGTAGATTGGACCCCCTATCACAGATGGTTTAGCAGAAAAGAGATGAAAACACCTTTAAGTAAGTTGCTCTGGTGCTGATTGGCTGAAATCAACTAAGTCTTGTACTTTACAACTTGGAAACACCTTGTGCAACATATACACATGCAAAATAGTGCACATACAGTTCGGCCGAGTCCACATCTCCGACTAAACTATGGCGGTAACCTCTGGCCAACTCGCAATTTGGGACGCATAATGTGCATTGTAGTGGTTTGATGCATGATAATCCATAGTTCCGACCTGTCAATCAACCGAACCCGCCGACCAATCACAACAGAGCTAGCAGATATCACTGACATAGGTCAAAGTGCACTGTCTCACAACAACATGATCACGCGATATGTTCTGCCGGCCCCATACAATTTGTACAGTGTTGTATGCGATGATCCGGGTGAATTTTTTGTTTCAAGGCCGGTCGTTTCGTTGTTCAAAGGTACGAAAGCACGCATTTCATTATATGACATCCCTGCATTAATGGCCCTTTACTCTGTGTGTTCTAAGATAACTGTCGACCCTGAAACATAAATGCCTTTGAGTTTTCTCCAATAAATCTGTGCTTTCCGTTGAAAGTCCCATTGCTTTGTGCGTAGTGTGTCGCCATTTTGACGATAGCGTGTGAGCCATAGCAACAATATCCACGGGGGCGGGGCTAACTAGGCAAACTCGGAACTATGCATTCACTGTCATCTCCAAAGAACTCAAAACATGGCCCACCACATGGGTTCACCATGCAACCCGCAATGTGACTCATTATCCCATTGTATCATTCAATAGACCCTTTGCACCGACTGCCATGTTGGGGGAAGGTTTTTGTACTTAAATGGTGGGACAAGGGAACCACAAAATGCCTACTCATACATAATGCATGGTGACAATGTTCTATATAACTCCCAACATTACTCACATCTTGGTTTCCCAGCATGGTGATTCCAGGCGGCTGCTCAGCTTTGGTCAGTAAGATCCTCGATCCCTTCTCAGACCCCGTGGCCATCAAGCCATTCGCTCCATACTGGGTGTTGTCCAATAACATGACTGAGTTTTCAAAACCCGCTGGGTTGAGTGAGTAGTTACCCTTCCTGGGTCGGCAAATCTGGTTACGGAGGACGGTGTACACCACAAACACATACAGGCCCTGCAAGGAAGCAGCAAACATTTTTTACTATTTTGGTTTCGCTGTAACCCTGAAAGGTTTCACTTTATTAATTAACGATTATTAACTCATTTCTCTTGTGATTTCTGTAGTGAGAACGGGGTCATTGAAGCTTCACCAGATGGTCAGTATGGTGTGTGGAGACATTAAGGTCTTGTGTTGCTCAGTTAAGCCTGGTTTCTATATCATTGCAACAAACGCAGAGAGTACCACAAACTAGACGTAAACTGTAACGCACACAGCAATGCAGACAGTCGGCAAAGTTGAACTGCATTGCAGTTATTTGCGTCTAGTCTGCGTGTGTGTGTTACGATTGTGTGGAAACTAGCCTTTCGAATTCAGCCCTTCATATTAATGCCATACCTGAATGATATTAAAGATGACAAAAATAATCAGCATCCAGAGTTGACTGTAGGCCATATGAAGTCCGCCAAACAGACATGTAATACAGATGATTGCCCAGAACACTAGCAGTAGCTGTACCTCTGTAAAACACAAACAAAACGAACTCAGTTTTTCATTCATTTCTCGGAATGTAGATGAGGTACTGAACTAACTTATACACAGGTTGGTTTTTATCATACACATCCTCAATCACACATGGAGATAACGCCGTTTGTAACAGTTTTCCAATCATGTAATCTAACATCCAGATTTCCCAAACTCATGGACATTTGTCCACATTTGTATCAAATTTATTCACCCCGGCGGTCCCTAGGTCAAAATCCCCCAAAAATAATAACATATTCATTTCCGGTTTCTATATTCTATAATATATATTCTATTTTATGCTTTTATTTTTTCATTATATCAATTTGTTGGACTTACCAGTTGTATTGTAACTGCCCATGTAGATATCATCATAGCGTTTCCACTGAGGTTTAACTTGGTATGCTTGAATAAACACGGTGGCTGCTATGAGTAGGCATAGTATTGCTGGACCCATAGCGCTGGCCAGGGCTGCGTAGCCGTTGGGCATGAAACAACTGGAAAAACAACAAAATATTTTTATCAAGAAGACTTAAATTGAGGTGTAATTAAACTGTATCGAACAGCTGCAATCTTGCAGGGAAACTTTTGATATTTAAATTGGTCAACAATGTAAGCACAAAATGCACAACCATGCAAGGAATAAAGAAACTGCCCTACAAGATGGCTGCTATTCGATACGGTCTATAAACCTTTTCAAATGTTATACTTGCGCATATGCCAATTTGCGAATTAACAAGAGCCACCCGTACATTGTTACACAAAGAACATGCAATGTAGTATGGGTGCCCCCATGTTGTCCGAAAACTGAGCGACGTATGACGTTTTTGCGTACAACTTTTTGGTGTATTGCTATAGGAATGCAAAAAGGAATGCTCTTTTATAAATGTTAAACCTTTTTCAAGAATTTTATTTTTTTAAATGACTGCAAACTTAGGGTGTTATGGCCGAGCGGTCTAGTGCGTCGAACTTAAGTTCCTGTGCCAGTACTAGAATGTAGGTTCGATTCCGGGCCACGACGGGTCGTGGCACCTGTGCCCTTGAGCAAGGCACTCAACCACACTTGCTCCCATTCCTGTAATTGGCGGTCCCTCTGCTGTTGGATGTGGTGAATAGATAAAAAATTAAAAAATTTAAAAAAGGCACAGGCTCGTCAGCAATGCGCGCGTGCCAAATTCGTGCCACGAAATACGCAGCTAGCTTCATGCCTTTGCTACATGTATTGAGCTGCGTATTTCGTGGCACGAATTTGGCACGCGCTCGCATTGCTGACGAGCCTGTGCCTTTAAGAAAGCTATCACTCAATAAACTTGGACATTTCATTTATGAATGCTTACATATTTTTTAAAACAAAGGCTATCTGTCAAATGTAGAAAATCAATTTCCTGTAAGTTTTCTGCTGATAACGTGTATTGTCCTTACATGTCTCCATTAAGATGCACATCACCATAAATGACTGCTGGGTACGATGAGTCAACTAGGGAAGAATCGAGCAGGAATGGCCAGCCAAATGCAGCATATGCTATCACCACGTAGATGACGATAGCTACCACTGGCAGACCTGTCATGCAAAGAAACATAACTTGAGTCAACACCATCTACATGTGCAGAATGTTTTTGTTTATCAAATGTCTCATTTCATTATCTGATCATGATTTGGAAAACAAGCTGGGTCACAAGTCAGGTCACAAATTGCATCGCAAGTCGGGTTGCAAGTTGGGTCGCAAGTCGAAGTAGCAAGTTGAATCGTAAGTTGGGTCGTAAGTCGGGTCGCAAGTTGAATCGTAAGTTGGGTTGCAAGTGAGTGAGTGAGTGAGTTTGGCGTTTAACGCCATGCCAGGATCAGTGGCCATATTCATGGTGGGATTATGTTAATATATAAAATACTTGGTTTTAATTAAAGTTAATTAAATCATGTAAGTTGTGGAAAATATATGATCTTGGAATCAGTTGTATAGATATCAAGTGATATATTTCAATAAGATTGAGGAAACATTGTATATAAGTACTACATGGATTCTGGGCAGTTTTCCAAGGGAATCCCCAGGAGGTCGGTTATAGAGGATCCCCCAGACACACGGTACCATGTCTAAATGGTCCTGCAAGGCCGGCCGTTTCCCTCGCAGTTTAAGGGCCCGGGCCCCGCCGGTATTTTTACAGGTCCGCTGACCTGGGTTGCAAGTCGTGTCATGTCACAAGTCACAAGTCTCAGCATGTGATTTTCAGTAAATCACTCCAAACTTTGCCAGTTATATATTTGATCCAACTTACACCATCCAATGACAAAGAAGAGTATGTAGTAACGGTCTGTGTGCTCATCGTTAATCACAAACACCTTCCATAAGTTAAAAGCCTGTAACAATGATATAAATACCATTTAAAAGTAAACAAATTCAATTTGCACAAAATACATTTTATTAAGTGAGAAGGTTGCCAACCAAAATCAAATATAAAATACTGTAAAAGCTGAAATATTCGCGGTGGTTTTATTTTCGCGCATTTCGCGCACTAGACAGAGCCCGCGAAAATAACAACCCGCAAAAAATTGTTTGCAACAATTGTGGCGATCCCTGTTAAGGTGACATAATTTACATCCGCGAAAATAACAACTCGCGAAAATGTCAGTGATGTTGAAAATATCTGTACGCGAAAATATTGGCTTTTACAGTACACTTTTAGTTGGCTAGTGTCCAGGAACTTGCTGCTAAGCAGTTACCTGTGCTAAGCAGCATATTATTTTAAACAATCAATATTTAGATGACTGATTTGTATTTTCAGAAATAATTACTTCTTATACATAATTACTGAGTATACAGTGTTAATAATTACGCCGGGTAAAACAAACCTTAATTAACTTACTTTTTTATCAACAAATAAAGCAACAACTAACTACATTATCCCTTCCTAGGGTGTAAGTAAAATCGTATTGAGTTTGAATGACTGAGGAGTGTTTATAGGGTTAACTATTGAGGTAAAATGATGTGACTTGATTGTGTCCTTACCAGTACAAGCATCCACGAGAATTGAGCCAGGAAAAAGTAGTGAATGAAAACACCTAGGGCTGCACAACCTGCTGTAGTGATACGACTACTAACATACGCCGAGATGACAAACACGGTCTGGCAAAAAACACAGGAAAAATCAAACAATTAGGAGGTACCATACTTGACCAATAAGAGTCATTAAGAAAGTCACATGATTTCTGTCATGTGACTGATCATTACTAGTAGGCAAAGTGAACCACGACATCAACAAAAGTGGGAAACGGCTTACAAAATGACTATTCCTTAAAAAGTATCACAATTAAAATCAATTAAAATTTGATCTGTGTTGATGAAGCATTTGATAAACCTACCTGTAAAGCCATAGCAGCGAAGCACATGTGCATTAGGAGTTTAGCCGAGAACATGGAATAAACGGAGCACACATTGTGGGCTATGATAGCACACAGGAGCCCGGCCTGTCAAGAAAAGGAAAAATCACAGTTTGATTGTGGGTTCAAAACCTGGCCTTGCCATGATTGTTTTTATCTAGCTATAAGTGAATGGGTACTATCGAGAGCTTTCAAGCAGTTAACTGGTGAACAAATCAAACTGCCAATCAACTTGACTATAATTAAACACTTGAGACCTAACAATTTCCTTGTTGAAAATATAAAAATAACTAAAAAACTCTGGTAACTCTGTCTTGTAGGAGTTGCCAAGAATGTTTTTGTTGGTTGACAAAATTATTAAGTAGTGGTTTAATAGTAACAGACAGACCTACCCACATAAATGTCTGTCAAGTATTCACACAAATGGGTGTTTTGTTCAACTAGTGGAGCACTAGTGTCAGCAGCCGATTTCACGAATCCTTGCGCACTGCGTAAGCCCGCCTCGCGCAACTTTTTATTGCGTAAGCTGCGCAACACTCCGGTGATAATTACACGCAGGCCTATGGGGGCTTACGCCATTTTCAAAAGTTGCGCAAGCTACGCAATTTTTCTTGAAATCGGCTGCTGATGTCCTAGGTTCGTACAAGAAAGAAAAACTATTTTCCAATAAATATTTTGTGACTTACAATGCAGACGAAACAAGATGCATAGATGTAGGCGTTGTAACCGACAAGGTTGTCTGTATCACCCTGAGCTGCGTAGTCTGATAGATGAGTGCAGGAACACTCCACAAAGTCACCTTGATCATTCTGGGAAGAAATTCAAGAATCAACCAATCACAAACTGTTACTTAACAGGGAAGTGTTTTGACCAATCACAAATCTTGTTAGTAGGCAAAATAGACACTTGATAACCATAAATCCTCCAGAATTGTTTTGGAGGACTTGAAAGATGGGGGATTGTGGCTAAGTGGATTTTGAAAGTTTGCAGGATTTTAGAGTTGGGCTGAATGGTCGAATGTCGTTGTGGATATTTTTATTTTATACTTGTTGAAGGTTTTTATAAAATATAAGCATTTATTTAGATCTCAACGTCAAGCAATCAGACAAAAAAAACCAAAACAAACCAACATCTGTAAGCAAATGTGAATGTTGAACAAAAGTTGGTAACAAATTGCACATATTCTGGTTGTCCTCAATAATTTTGTTGCCAAGTAAAGTTTTAAACTTTATGAAAATGAAGTCGTTTTCCTTGGAACAGCTTAGATTTATCTTGAGAAGCTTAAAATCGAATCTCTTGAAAACTCACCAAAACTTGGCAACTGTCAGGCCTCCATTGTTTGGTAGGCCCATTAAAGATAACACAACTGGCTCCACGTGGAGTGACTCGCGCATTGTCTGTGTAGATGCGGTATATGACAGGGGTGGAGAGGCGGGTGAAATTATGCTCCGCCCCCTTAATGGCCACTGACAAAACCTGTAGAGTCATTACAAACACACGTTGCATGGAATGAGAATCAATTGTTCTAGTCTACAGGGATTGTTCTTCTCAGCAGATGCCAATATTGCATTTTGAAAAAGAGTAATTTGTAACAGGACACTCGCTTTGGACAGGAAATTTTATAACTGCCCTATTTAAACCCCACATTTGAAGCTATGTATTCTAGAATTATGTCACAGTACTGATCATCATTGACTGAAACAATTGTACAAACTATGCCTATTAAGTCGTAGATGTTGGCATCTCTCTGTCTATAAACCTTTATGGTTCATCTTGTTCCCCGTTCGTGTCAGGCACGATCCGTACATCTGTGTCACAGCGCGTTAGCGTGTGTAATCTACCGTTGTTATCAGTGAAAGAATCACTGTCTGCGCTGCGCATTTGCTTGGTTGCGCTGCGCATTTGCTTGGCCACTCTATAGTGCTTATGCCATTGTGATACATACGCAACAATTTCAACATGGGGACCAAACTATTTTTCCAGCAAGCCTCCCTTTGGTTACGTTGATCAGTATCAGTAATTTGTAATTCAGAGATTGATGACGTCTGATAGGTCTTTCAAACTGCCAATTTCACTGTATTTGTACCTGGTTGTTTAGTGTGTTTGCTTCATTCTTTCCATAGAACCACTGCTGACTGCTGTATTCAATAAAATGGATATCCTCACACGTTGATGACGCACTGGTATCCAGCAGATTAGTTGGCATTGTGAAGCTGTTTCTGTCTCTGTGGAAGGGAACCAGGGACATATGGACAATCAAGTTCTTTAACAATATCATGGTAAGTCTTTTTTCTTAGGTGGAGAAAAGAAACTTATGATAAAGTGCCTTGCTTAAGGGCACACACCATGGACATCCTCAAGACAACGATACAAAAGTAAATATAGTCAAACCTTCTTAATAAGAGGCTCTTTGGGATTGTATTATTAGGAATAAACAAAGTGAAGAACAAGAAATTGAGACCTAAAATTGTCCTTGTTAAAAGCAAAATCTTGTATTAACAGGGCTCTTATTATCAAGATTTCACTGTATGTAAAATGTATACTGATGGACACTAGTGTTTTATATAAGGTCTCAGGTTGGAATCCCAACTGGTCAGATATCTTACTTTCCCTGGAAGTTGTTTCCATTGATTCTGCCGCCGGACCATCGCGCCGTCTCCACCTTTGCATGGTCACATGACAGGGTCTGTAGTTCCGGAGTCTCGCAGGGTAGGTCTGTGACTAGAATGTAGGCAAATGAGCTGAAGGAAGTGGCTAGCTGGTATACCCCTCTGCACAAAAACAAACAAAATAGAGGTACAGGCATTTTATTTGTAACATGTGGCAAGGCTGACTGCACCAGCTTCTGTAAGAGCCGCTGAGGCAGGGTGTGCCACTTTGCCTGAAGTGTTCCCGCACTGTTAGTGCTGTTTGGGAGATGCACAGATCCAGAGGTCAGCTCATCCTACGCAGGATCAGTTAGGTTAAAACTCAACACAATTGCAATTGGTTGGTTTTCTGAGAGCCCTTAACTACAGGATTCTCCCAGAAACAGGAAATGTCACATTTCATTGCTGTGGGAATCACTTCGTTCAAACAAGTCCCTTAGACCTAGAGGAAATCACTGAAGCAGAAAAGTCTTGAAAGCGATTCCAAAGTGATTGGTCAATCATTGCCTTGATATCCACAAGATCACTGTATTCAACAAACTTCTGTTCTGATCAAGAATTGATATTTTAAGAAAAGTGTTTCTTTTTGGGAGAGTATATCGTCTTAAGTTTTTAAATGTTAATACCTTGTATCTTGTCTCTCTGGATCCATTAACGTGCAGTAAATCTCCATCAACTGCATCATTAGGTTGCTAGGCAACCGCCTCCTCCCACCCTCGTCAACAATTATTCTAATAGTATCCATGACAACGGCCAACTGTTCATCAGTCAACGTCCCACGGACGTGATCCGCCATGTCTAATAGAATGTTGTAGATGTTGTCATCGCTTAGTCCCACGAGGGCGCTATAACGGTTCTCCCAAATGTTGGCTGTACGCTCGTCTCTGACCAGAGCGATATTGGCTGTGCCATACTCCGCGTGGATGGTGGCGCCATTCGTAGGCAGCGTAAGTTTAACATGAAGTATTTTGGGGTAATCGCTTGATGATGGCTGATTTTCCGGCAACAGAACAATATCGACAGGGATCCGTCTAACGCCCGAGTTGAAGTCTAGAATTCCCGAATCGCTGGCGTAATCTGTGCCTGCGATTGCCGGGTATGTAGTCACTCCCGCGAGTTTGGTGGGCGTGTCTAGTTGAAGCGTACCCCAAAATACAGCGCTGTCTTTAGTGCTGCCACCGACACGTTCGATGCGTAAACTCACACGCTTAGTGCTGCTGTGAACTGACTGAAACCTGTAAACACAGAAAATTTGACAAAAAACAAGTGTGAGTGAGTGAGTGAGTTTGTGGTTTAACGCCATGCCGGCATCAGAGGCCATATTCATGGCGGGAAAAACAAGTGTGTAAATCACAGAGTGTGAATTGGTCGGCTATAATTATTATTAAAAACTTAATCCTTTTTGTGATGATGCATGGACACTTCAATGTTTGTCAACAGATAACTCTCACCTATGTTCACATGGGACTCTTTGGCTGTCTCGTAGAAAGTTACCGTGGCGACGTGGCCAGCTATAAAACTCCTTCCCGTAATCTTGCTGTGTTCCCATGTGGGAACTTTTTCTTCCATGGCCATTCAGAACGTTACTTTAACTGTGCTTTAAATGTCCCTGTGCAAGCACGTTACTGCATAGCTATTAGTTTAATTTCTACTCGGTAAAACTAACTCGCCTGAGGGGTAAGTGTCGATGGCCTCCTGTTGGCCTGTTACTTTTAAATCAATACTGCAGTATTATTGACAGAGACAAACTAAATGTTGTCATTTTGTACATCTATTGTAATTTTTAAAAAGAAAACAATGGAAACACAGCTCACAAGTGTTCATAAATTTGTATGGTCAGTACTACCTTGTATCAGTTGTAAACTGCAGCAGGCCATAGGGATAGTCACTGTCTGTCGTTGTGATATTACCTTGTATCAGTTGTAAACTGCAGCAGGCCATAGGGATAGTCACTATCTGTTGTTGTGATATTACCTTGTATCAGTTGTAAACTGCAGCAGGCCATAGGGATAGTCACTGTCTGTCGTTGTGATATTACCTTGTATCAGTTGTAAACTGCAGCAGGCCATAGGGATAGTCACTATCTGTTGTTGTGATATTACCTTGTATCAGTTGTAAACTGCAGCAGGCCATAGGGATAGTCACTATCTGTCGTTGTGATATTACCTTGTATCAGTTGTAAACTGCAGCAGGCCATAGGGATAGTCACTATCTGTTGTTGTGATATTACCTTGTATCAGTTGTAAACTGCAGCAGACCATAGGGATAGTCACTATCTGTCGTTGTGATATTAGCAAATCGCTGGGCTGTGTTGAGAGTAGCGCCTTGACCAACTCCAACGAGTTCCACTAAGAACCATGAAGCAAACTCAGGTTCCTACACAACCAAATCAAATTACATGTATTGCTTAACTCTTGAAGCTAATATACATACGTATAAATGGCTTTGAGCATCATTTTTTACAAACATGATTTTGAAGTTTACAATTTGTGTGTTGTTACATTAAAAAACTAACATGTCCAAAGGTTTTTGTTCATGAATGTGGAAAAAGCAAAAAAAAAATGATGTTCCTTCAACAGTGGAGATAGAAAGGGAAACGAACCATGTGTACACAGACTAGCAGGAGATTGCTATCATTTTATTTATGGTCAAAATGTTATTTCAAAATAATTTAGTAGTTCCACAACACATTCCACAACACAATTCCTACCTCATCTTGTCGCAATGTTACATCAAATGTACACATCCTTTGATCAGGTGGACATGTGACCATGCCCTGGGCTAGCTCTAGTTGCGAGTACAGATCAGCATCACTGCTGATGTCACCAGTTGAGCTGTATGTCGCTCGCCACTCAACCTAAAGCAATAACAAGAAACTGCCATGTATTAAAACTGACGACAAAAGAAACAATTTTCTTCAGAGACAAGTTTAATGAAAATTTGAAGAAAAACAAATTTCCCATGGTTTAATCCAAATAACATTCAGTGAGCTTGCCCTCTTGTGGTTATTCCATTGTTGTTTGTTACCGGGGTGTATGTCCATTGTGACATCATGTAAACACATTGATACATCGCAGTATAAAGTTGACATTAAAATATTCATATAACAGCTGTGACATCAAACTCATAAAGTATGAACTGGCTTTTATGCAGATTTGAGTTACGTCAAGTGTTACACTCACCGTAACTTGACCAAAGAAAGCCTGCCCTCTATCAAGCGTCAGTGTAACAGATGGTTGTGTGTCTTCATCCACAGTCACAAATCTTGATTGTGAAGCAAAGCTTATCACACCGTTGTAGTTATCACTACCCAGGATGGTGAATTGAGTAAAGCCCTGAAAAGGACAAAGAAGATAAAACTAAATTAACTCTCTGACATGCATCGCGCATAAAATTACAAAGTGGAGACTCTAGAAGCGCTGTACCCTGAGGCTATTTTTCTGCCAGGCCATTGGTTGCAAACAGATGTTGTTTACATAGTGCCACTGGGCTAGAAGTATAATGAGAAATTAAAATTGATGATTGGTATAATGATAAAAGTCTATTAACCCTCTGAATGTATTGCACATAACATTACATGAGGACGTAAAGGGGAAACTCCGGAAGTACTGTACCCCTGTCAGACTATTGGCTGCAAACAGCTGTTGTTTACATTGTGTTACTGGGCAATAAGTATAATGAGCGACAAAAGAAATGCAAATTGATGATTGGTATCATGATAAAAGTCTATTAACCCTCTGAATGCATTGCACATAAAATTACATGAGGATGTAAAGGGCAGACTCCGGAAGTACTGTACCCCTGTCAGACTATTGGTTGCAAACAGCTGTTTACATTGTGTTACTGGGCCAGAAGTAGAATCATTGATAGCTTCTATTATGCAGGGTACACAAATGAATGGAGCTTGGCTAGAGGCCCAGATTTCCTAGGGTCAGCCTGACTGGTGAGTGAACTCAACATTAAAGATGACTACACACTCTCCGACCGGGGGTTCAGTTATTTGTTAAAAAGTGCCTTCTGAAAGCCCCCAATGGTTTGATGGAGAGATAATAAGGGGTTATACTAGTAATAGGCTTTCCCAAGACACTTGGCATTCTTAAGTGGGACTTGAACCCAAAACCTTCAAATTAATCAACAGACCTACCTTTAGATTACCATCAGGTACTCCTTGAGCAACTCGCACACCCCCCGTGGGTTCAGATAGGTAGACAAAGAATATTTCAGCAGGCTCGGCAAGTCCATCATCGCACACCTCAACTTGGAAACTTTTCATTCGCTCGCCGTCCTGAACACAAAGGAATGACACAACTTTGGTTATGATCAAAGTGCTAAGTGATAAGTTTTGTTCTGGAAAATAAAACTATTTATTAATGTTTGCTATTGTCCGTCTTTCTGCAAAAGTATCCTTGGAAAATTATACAAGAAGACCTTGATGTTTCAAGATTTTGAAGGGATAAGTTTGAGTTTTTCAAAGCAGGACGAAGTCGAGTCCAATGCAAAGTCCAGGGCGGCGTTTCACTTACATGAACATAGCCATGAAATATAGCCAACGCTTGATTGTGATTTTCTGCATTCGTCCACCTTATTGGCAAAAATGAGTGAGTGAGTGAGTTTGGAGTTTAACGCCATGCCGGCATCAGTGGCCATATTCATGGCGGGATTATGTTAATATATAAAATGCTTGGTTTTAATTAAAGATAATTAAATCATGTAAGTTGTGGAAAATATATGATCTTGGAATCAGTTGTATAGATATCAAGTGATATATTTCAATAAGATTGAAGAAACATTGTATATAAGTACTACATGGATTCTGGGCAGTTTTCCAAGGGAATCCCTAGGAGGCCGGTTATAGAGGATCCCCCAGACACACGGTACCGTGTCTAAATGGTCCCGCAAGGTCGGCCGTTTTCCTTGCATATTGGCAAAAGAACCCCTCTTGGACAACCAACCCACGAGCCTGAATATGAATTTGAAGTCCGAGTCCAGATTCGACCATTACATCAGTGATAAAAAAACAACTCACTCTAAATACTATCGCCACATCGATCTCTCGGTAGTCCTGACTGGCCGTGGCCTTGGGTCTGTTCTGGATATTGGCCAGGGCATTCTCTATAGTATTGCTGGTATCAGAGGGTTGAGGGACGACGTCTGATTGCCAGGGCTCCCCACCTCCGATGGTACGCACACGGATGCGGACATCACCATGAGAACCTCCTAGAAACACAACCAAAAGAGACAACATAATAATGCTAACTGGCAATAAATTGTTATTGATTCAAGATAATTATTTTGCCAAAAACTGCATTTGTTGGTTCGCTAACACCAATGCAACACTGAGATCAAGAAAAAAACTGAAAACCTGCCTTAACCGCAGAGCCAAATTTTGCTTAAGATAGTGACGCAACAATGGCGGTTTCCAAGCGTGCGCATGCTTAAGCAAGCCGCGGCCGTGAAATAGCCTTAACGTTAGTACAACTTTTCAGCTAGCGCTAAAGCAGCTCTATGAAATTGAGCCCATGTGTGCATACTGTAGCAAGAAAAGGTGTGCTAATATTAAGGCTATTTCACGGCCGCTGCATGGTTAAGCAAGCGTGTGCTTGGAAACCTGCATTGTTGCGTCACTAGTGTTTAGCAAAATTTACCTCTGAAGCTAGCAAATATTTAGCAGTGCTTATTTTAAAGGTTATGGTTTTCATAAAATAGCCGGAGCCTCCGTTAGCACAAAATTCGGCTGCTAACCAGCGCTATGAAATTGGTCCCAGTAGTTTTCCCGACTACCAAGGGAGTTAATTAAGTTTATCAAAACACACAATGACAAGGTACCTGTTCTTTGGATGTTGAGCATTACAAATTTACACGTCGCTTCACTTTCAGCTATTTCAATGACGTCAGGATCCATACTCAACACACCGTATGGATCATTACTGCCGTCTATAGTCACTTGGGAAACGGCGTATCGTGAGCTCAGTCGAGGGCTTATACCTGTGATTATCAAACAATAAGATTTATTAAGTAGATAGCTCTATGGTTAGAGTAAATATCACTGTGCAGCAACAACATTGGGTATTGTATAAATGACTCTCAAGAGTCATTGCTTAATGAGTCACAAATGTTTTTGACCCAAAAATAATCCTCTTCTTTGGGGCAGTTACTAGCGATTAGGGGCCATCCATAAAGTATGTACGCACGAAATGCCAACTTTTTAGACCCCCTCCCTCCTGTACGCAAAATTTGTGATGTCACCCATACACTTTAACATTAGGTGTACGCATTGGCTCTAACTCCCCTCCCCGCATATGTACTTTATGGACGGTCCCTTACAATTCAGATCATTTCATTCAGTCTTTACATCTGTTAAGTCAAGCTTTTCAAATAAATTTCAATAATGGCATAGTTATTCTTTGTTAGACCCACAGTAGACTTATGATTTTCATTTTATCGTCATTGTAATTGCCTTGTGACAATCTTGTGCGGTTATGTGAGTGCTTTGTGAGGGCTTCGTAATGTTCTTTTGACAGCCTTATAACAGCCTTGTGACGTTCTTGTGATTTTTTGCGATGGCCTTGAGATAGCCTTGTGATGGTCTTGCAATGGCCTTATAATTTTCTTGACTACAGCCCTGCAACTCACCTTGCGTCCCATCAATTGGTAATCTAGCAACACTAGTGATGTTGACATAGAACACCTTGGCCAGCTCCGGTTGCTGCTCCTCCAGTATGGTCACCAAGACGGCTGCCGTGCGTGTTTGCGCAGCCATCGTGAGGGCGCCGCTAGTGATAGCTATGTAATCCTGTCCTGGCATAGCGGTGGATGCGTGGGTCTCGTATGTTACACGGATACTGCCAAGAGTTCCCAGCTGCCGCTCGATGGTTAGGGAAAGCTGGGGAGAGATTAAATCAATTTTTTATTCCATTTTGCTTTTGAAGAAGGCTCTGCTACAGTCGGAACTAGAGGCCACTAATTTTAGCGTCATTCTATTCCTGTAACCCAAAAGTGTAATGGAGTCACAATGTGAATTGAGCCACAAAACAAATCACATTGTCATCAATCTTATCACATATTCTCTAATTCCATTTGCCGTATGTCACATTGTAAGTTCTACCACACATTGTGCCAGTTGGGGTAGAGGTCACATTCAAAGTTGCAATGGATGTTACATTGCAAGTCATGTCCCAAGTTGCATCTCAAATCATATTCCAAGTCACAAGTCATGTCCAAAGGTGTGTCTAAAGTCGATCTCAAGTCACATATCAAGTCATGTCCAAAGACGTGTAATAAGCTACGTCCCAAGTCGCATCCCAAGTTGCACAAGAAGTCGGAAGACAAAAGTCCAAACAGTGACAAAGAGCAATTTTTTTAGCCAGCCATTCAGTTGAAGTAAGGTATGAACAGTAACAAGGAGCAATCCCTTTTAATCGTTGATTATAGTCAAGGACGATGAAATGTAAATACTGACCTCTCCACTGGCCTCTGCCACCGTGACCAGTCTGGAACCCTGACTGAATCCCACCACTCCATAAGGCTCAATTGGTGCTGTGGTATAGCCTGGTCTGAGCATGGCACCACCCTCAGCTGATGTCAGGGCACCGGTAAGGTGAATGGCAAACAGCTCCATGGGGTTGCCACTTGGGTTCAACTGTCAGGGAAAACAAGAAATCATACATTCACGACTATTGACCAACACCCCTCAAGTGAAGACAGTTTACATTTTGGGTGTATTTAATACCCCGATCTTTTGTTTTTGCCAGAACATGGGAATGGAGTTTCGAATGCAGAGAACGAACTCGCGAACATCTTTCGCAAACAAGATTCTCACTCCCCGCTCAGTGGTGATGTATGAAGAGCACTCATTAACAAAGATAGCTGACATAGAATGAAAGGTTATGGCTTAAAGTAAATAAGCTGGCTGCTGCTGCTAATGCATAGTTCCGACCTGTCAATCAAGCCGAACCCGCGACCAATCACAACAGAGCTAGCAGACATCGCCCACAAAGGTCAAAGTGATGCAATCATCACAAACAATCCGCGATGTTCTGCCCATACAGTTTGTATGTTGTATGCGCCATTGACCGGGTGAATTTTGGTTTCAATGTCAGGCGATTCGCTGTTCAAAGGTAGGAAAGCGCATTTTTATGAAAGATATGTCATCCCTGCATTACTAGCCCTTCGCTCAGTGAGTGCTACGGTAACTGTCGACCTCAAAACATAAATACCTTTGGGTTTTCTCCAATGAATCTGTGCTTTCCATGCCGAGTCCCGTTGCTTTGTACGTAGTCTCGCCATTTTTTTGCGATGGCTTGTGAGCACATAGCAACAATATCCAAGGGGGCGGGGTTAACTGGGCAATCTCGGAACTATGCATTTACAGACCACCTAACTAAAATAATAATTACATTGTAACAGCACGAGTAAAACAGCAGCATAAAACATAGATATGGAGCTCACTTCAGACAGTATTTTCTCAACAGCCAGAGCATTACCAACTTCCACCATTTTGACAAAATAATGCAACCACACGCTCATCTGCAGTTTCATGTTCGTAATTATCAACCCAAGAACTTTGTTCTCAAGTCACTTGGGTACAGGATTTTGAGTACGCCCCTTTAGGACAACACTGACTCTAAACCACAAACTTACCACAATAGGTAGTGTAATCGTTGACACCCCATTGGCTGCGTTTAGCTGACCGGATGCCTGTGATAACGGCCCCTGTAGGTAGCCTTGAGGCAACTCATTTGTCGGGTAGCCAGCCTCCCATAGGACATCAATGGAACCGTAGGAGCCTAAACGCTCAATGTTTAGAACTGCACGGTTGGAAACTGAGAAAAAACAAAGAAAGTAACATACATTAAAACAACAAGAAGAACAAGACTGGAAAAATGTTACAAACGCCATTATCTCTAGATGTTCTTCATTATCTCCTACTTTCGTTCAGGCATTATGAGACATTTTGGAATAGCCGTTATTATTTCATAGGTTAATGGAACTTCAATTTTTCAGCATGTAGGCTCAATTGCATGAAGGTTACAAATGTCTTCCACCTAAACAAGATATAATGGGGGGAGGAGGGTGGGGGGGGAGGAGGGTGGGGGGAAGGTTTACCATCATCTGCTGTTGTTGCATCAAGTCTAAAACCGACGATGGAGTTGGCAGCTTCCTGAGGCACAATAATGAGGGCGCTCTCCGCTCCTGGCAACATCACTGGACGAATGGTCACTAAACAAACAAACAAAGCACATCATTGTCAAATTTGAGTAGTTCTTGAGTAGTTCTTCTTAGGTTTTGCTTAAAACTATGTTTTATTACAAAACAACAATATAAAATTTAGCCATTCACAAATCTTACATTTTAAAAATACTGTTTTACTCTTTTTCTTACCTTGGCTTGGCCCACGATAGTTCAGCATTGTCATGGTAACATTAAAACTGGTATCCCTTCTCAGGAACAAGTCGTTATTCAGAAATGGGATATCCTGAGTGCACTGTGAAGTAACAATAATGATAAATAAACATTTATGGGTGAGTTCGGGCGGTCTGTTCTTGACACAAGTAACTAGTTATCAGTGGATATGTGGTGTGTGATGGGTGGTTGTGCTTCTACTGTTTGGGTGCGAGAACATTGTTCAGATGTCAAGAACAGACAGCCCAAACTCGACCAATAAGGAGCCAACAAGTGACCTCCTTTAAATTTTCAGAGAGACAAAAAATGTAACATAACAGCACCTAAAAATGACACCGTAAAAGAGCTCCTCTGACTGGCCGTTTCAAAATGTTACAACCAATCAGAATGGCTCTTCTCTAATATGAATGCCACCTCATCCTATCTCACTTTAGAGCCCCTGAGGACATTTCGAAATAAACACTTCTAGTGAATAATAGAATTCTGACAGCCAACTTACAAGCGCATTTCCACTTTGGCAAAATATGGAGCCACTGCTTGGAACATAAGCACCAGTTATACCCTGCAGAAAATTGAAAAAAAAAAGGGTCAAAGAGTTTTCAGTGGATTGTGTTGTTTCTTCCTTATTGGTAATATAAAACTAATTCTACAGTCACCTGGTTCATACAAACTTGAGATAAGAGAAAAATTATATGGACCTCATCGGGATTCGAACCCGAAACCTATGACTCACTGGGCAGATGCTCTACCAGCTGCACAGTGGTATGCACTCCCTCAGGTTTTCCTTACAAACCCAATTTTCCTGTCGGTGTTGCATGGGAGCACAACACCGAGATTAAACCATTTCATCTATTTATAGAATGCTAGCTACTTACATCATTGTATTTGAGGTCAAAGGTGACTGTCACATCGCCCTCTGTTCCAGCGTTTCGTGTGACGAGGATCCGGAGAAAACGTTTCCTGTTGGAGTCAACGCCAACTGTCTGATTTGCTTGGTGAACGCTGAAGATGCCGTGTGGATTGTCATTGGGTCTGGATATTACGAAAAAAGGTAAAGCAAAGTCATGTTTAATGAATAGGAATACTTACAAAAGACAACCTATATTGCAGAGGCATGCAATAGATTTGTGAGAACTTGTAGGGATTATGATGGACTTGTGGGGACTCGCAGGGACATGCGACGACTTGCAGTGGATTTGTGAGGACTTGCAGGGACTTGTAAGGCACTAATACAGGGGTGGAAAAGGTGAACCATCCACGCTAAATGGTCTTGAAATCTCAAGTTGAAGTCAACCCATAAGGATTTAACTGTATTTTTGATATCAACCACAAAGATTACACTGTATGTTTTACATTGTCTGTGATGAGGTTTACTGCATATAGTAATGTAAATCGTGGCTTGCTTACTGTATGTAGAATGTCGACACATTAAACAATGGATCTATTTCCGCCCCTCCATCTACAGACACCAAGACCAGTCGCAACTCTTCCTGTAGTTCCGGTATCCTATCGGCTAAAACAGTCAATAGGATCTGTGTATTGGTCACTCCATCAGGGATTCGTAGCGTTCCATTGGCTGGCGAGACATCGGTGGTTAATTGACTGGTTATGTCACGTACTTCCCAATGCACCTGGTCAAGGAAAAGCAAGCAAATTGTAAGTCAAAACATTTTTCTGCTTACATCTTGTTTAGGAAAACCAAAGCCACTGATAAGCAAATAATTTTCTGCTTGCAGGAAAATCTGCCTACTTCATGGACAATAAGCAGTAAGCATGGCACAATGATTGCTAAGTTCATAATTAAAATTTGCATTTGTCAGGGATGTGATTGGATGTTTAAAAAACAAACCTGAAATTGCAAGCGAGCAGCGTGAAGCCATTACCGCGTGGGATTCACACGATTCACAGGGGTCATGTTTTTTGGCTAAAAAAACCTGAAAAATCACATCCCTGATTTGACAAAAAAAATTAGGGCAAATTTTGCTAAACAATAAAAATGCTGTTAACAATATTAACTGCTTACTAAAATTACCTACTAACCCCAATATTTTTTTCGTGCCTAAGTATATTTCCTGCTTAAGCAGCTCTATGAAGTTGGTACCAGGTTGGGAGAGACAGGTTTTGTTTAGCCAACCCTTAAATTTGAAATTTTTCGCCCGGAGACTTCCTTACATAAATATCTCCAATGTTGCCTTCACGACGCCTGAGAGGAAATGACACGGTGAGAGATCCACCATCTGCTGGTTCTTCAAAGCTTCTTGGGGTGATGGACTCGCCGTAGAAACGCACCACACCGTTAGGGTCTCCATGCTTTAGAATCTGGTGGAGAGAGTTACACAGGAAAAGATACAATCCTTCAGTGAAAGAATATGATCTTTAAAAAACTCTGCCTGGATTAGGCTCCACCAAAGTTGTCAAAGGATGAACACACACAAAGTACTGTCATTAGTACAGTTCATTTAAAAAGCTTGTGGCTTGCATTACAACGCATGGACTTTTGTGGACACAATTACAAAACTGCACATGAAATAATGAGTTTAAAGATAGTATATACATGATTGGTAAACTGTTACAAATAGTTTTATCCCCCTGTGTGATTGAAGATATGCATGATTAAAACCAACCTGAGCAAAAACCAGCTCCGTACTTTGTCTAACTTTTGAGAAAACAGTCAAAAAAGGGTTTGCAGTCATTTCGCCCTAAAACCACTTCGCCCTGAACCACGGCCTGTGCACGAAGTGGTCTTGGGGCGAAGTAGCATTTGGGCGATGTAGTGTTTGGATGAAGTGATTTGGGGCGAAATGGCACTCGGGCGAAGTGGCACTCGGGCGAAGTGGTTTTACGGCGAATTGAATTTTCGTCTCATGAGACAAAAAACAATTGTTTTACTCATTTCTAAAAGACTATAGCACTTCAGACAAAACCATTTCAGGGGAAGTTTTCTACGGTCATCATGTTTATATTGTGTAAGTTACATGTAGGCGTAAATCTGTGAACATTTCTGATTTTCAAGATACCAATTATGTATACTGCCTTTAAATCCTTGAAAAACTAGAGCTGCCAACTCTCTTGGATTCTGTGAGAAAAATCTGGAAAATTTATTAATCTCACAGATTGCCCAGTGACTATCCTAGACCATTTTCAGATGTACTGGTAGTTAGGGCAAAAGATAAAGTTTCTGATAATCTTCCTCTAAACCCATTGTTGCTGGAAAACAGCCCCTCACCTTGAGTGTTGCACGGCCAGCCTCTTCACTTATTTCCCCAGCTCCAATAACCTGATAGATCTCAATTATGAAAATTTCTTCCACTTCAGGTCCGGGGTAAGGCTTGACCCTCAACGTGAACCCCTTGGTGCCTCGCTGACCGGGGTCAAAGGTTACAGAGCCCTGGAGCTGGCCGTCAAGGGTGGAAATATCGCTGGTGTCTGGTGGGATGGTTTGGGAGTTAGGACCAAGGATTCGCCAACGAATCTGGGGGGAAAATGATAGGGTAAAGGCCCACTGTATCATTTTCAAAATGTTACTTTTTAAAATCCCTAGAATAATGGCATAACATACTAAAGAAGAATGTTGGTAAACTAGCCTGTAGAAATTTTAGATACACAGATGCGTGTGGTCTAGTGGGTATGAAGCGGAACTCCCAGTCAGAGGTTGGGGGTTCGAGTCCCACTTCGACCAACGTGTCTGTGTCCCTGGGCAAGGCACTTAATCCCAGTTGCCTCGTCAACCCAAGCGATATATGGGAAGCTGTTATGGGGAATGCCACAATCTAACTGCTGATAGGATTGTGCGCCTTGGCCGGGTTGCACACCTAGTTGAAGCGAAATGGTTCTGGTGATTTCCTGATGGCAGCGGTAATAATGGCAACAGCCGCCTCGGAATATGTTTACATAGATAGATGGCGCTTTACAAATGCATGTGTTATGTTATGTTATGTTCAGAAAACATTTAAAATCCATGCATGGTATTTGTGTTAAGTGAATGCTAAAAGAATGTGTGCGCATACATATTTTTATTAAAACAATGGGCCTTTGAACCTTTAGAAGAGAGGACATTAGAAAGGAAATTGTTCTTTCTGCATCAACATTTTGGTGGGGCACCTAGTAGTAATAACAATTGTGGATATTTGTGTAGCGCACATATCTACCCGACAGGGTACTCCTGGCACTGTTGCCATTATTACCGCTGCCATCAGGGAATCACCAGAACCATTTCGCTTCAACTGGCTGCCCAGCCAAGGCACACAACCCTATCAGTAGTTAGATTGTGGCATTCCCTCTAACAGCTCCCCAAATATCACTCGGGTTGACAAAGCAATTGAGATCAAGTGTCTTGCCCATGGACACAAACACGTTTGCACCAGTGAGTCTCGAACCTGCAACCTCTCGATCATAAGCACAGTTGTGTACCTACTAGGCTACATATGTGGGATGCCTAAATTATTTTAATATTTCTATTTATCTAATAATTATTCAAATACAGAGCCAATCATAAGTTACCTCAGCACCCGTTAAGTACACATCAATTCCACCCGAGAGCTCGATGGTAAACTCAACATCGCGATTGACATCCGGGTTCGGTAAAATCCTCGTCAACTGCGTCGCCGCAAATCCAATCAACCCGTCTGGACCATCGCTCTTCAGAATTACTACCGTGGCCGTAACATTCCTGCCCAGCACAGCGCCCCCTAGTGTCTGCGTCAGTGTAATCTCAAAGACTTCTGAGAACTCTTTGAGCTGATCGTTGATGATGTTGACCCTTATTGACCCCTGAGACTGACCATCCAGGAATGTCACTGACCCGTCGGTTAGGGAGTAGTCCACACCGCCTGGTGTAGCGGTCAAATTCCTGGACGTGTAGGAGACTTGGACGAGGCCAAATGAGCCTGCAGTTCGGATGACGGGAATTATCGCTGTTCCTACACTCTCAGAAACTACAACGAAAATCACAAGGAAAAAATAATTAGGCACAATTTTGTACGGTATATCAAAATCCACAGTATTTTCTTCAAATGCTTCATGGTGAAAAAATTTCCATTTTCTCAGAAACAGCAGACTATAAAATGCAAAATCTTTCAAGCATACTAACAAAAAAAATGTTTTTCCCACTGCCAATATTTTGCAATTTAGCCACCACGGAGCAGCGAAATTTCACACCATTCATGTGAAGCATTGTAAATTTCATCTGCACCAATTGTCTAGGCTTGTGACCTTGTTGGGTCTTACTGAACAAAATTGAATTATATTCAAATTGGCAGATGATAGATGTGCATTTCTTTTTAGTATATTAACTGGCATGGATTATCGAAATAGTGTAAGCAAAGAAGGATAATCAGACATTCAGAGATTATTTCCATTTTTCCCATAGACTAACTTACAAAAACATGTAAAGGAAAAACTGACATGTCCAAATGTATCTGACGGTCCTGAAGACTCGTTTGCAGTATATCAAAAACTTACATTCAAAGACACTTGACTGGGCAAATTCAATGATCCCCTGGGCGTTGTCGTTGGTTGCTATGGTAACCGTCTTGACACTGATTGGACCAATCACAGGTGCCATGTCCAATGACAGACCGTTACTCATGGTGTAGTCATTGTTCCTGTACATGAAAAATATTTAACACATTTCATTTGCAAATGAAAAGATGTGTGACGTAATACAATAGGGTCTGTCTATGAATTTGTTTTTGTAAATTCAGGACACATTCTTTAAATACTTTTCATCTCACAAAGTGGGTACATAAAGTACAATTCATACAAAATAGTTTAAATGCCATTTTAATGATTTCTGTACGAAAAATAACACATATCAGGTGTAACGGGGGACACTAAATGTCACACTTTTGGACCGCTAATTTATAGAAAGCCCCCTATTTGGCTCAGCATCTGAAACAAGGCTGCTAGTAAATTTGAAATTTGTCAATACTCACACAGGTTGTAATAGCTCAACAGAAGTGATATTAACAAGGAACGATTCTGGACCCTCTGGTATCTCATCCGGCACCAGACTAATCTTAATTGTATTCACGTCTACCCCTTCGGCAAATATCAAATCTGAAAAGAAGAAGAAATCAGTCAATTTTGATAAAGTAAAATAAAACCATAAATCTACATAATGCATATGCATATTAAAAATTTAATGAATATAATACTACAATTTACCTCCACCGGCCTCTATGTAGTCTTGACCAGGCTGGGCCGTCATTTGTTGGGTTGTGTAAGTGACCTTCACTGCTCCAGTAATGCCAGCATTGCGCACGACCTCAAGGTTTACCTTGGAAATAAAGGATGATCGTGATAATAAAAAGGTTGGCATTCTACAACTCCAGCACTGTTCATTTTAAAGTAGGTTTGTTTTTTAGTGTGTGTGGGTAAAAATGTGTCACAATCATGCTGATGCACTGGTTGTATTCAAAACTCCAGTCCAGGGTGAAACGCACACGGCGTGTTTGAGTTGCAGTTATGAACATGGGAGTGCATTTCATGCACGGTGTTGCGTCACTTTAAATAATGGCAGAAATGATGTTGCACAAAATTTATTTTTTGTCTAATTTACCGTAGACCCAGGGCCTTCTCAGGTCAAATCATCAATCCATATCAAACCACTTTCAGTTTTCCTTTTATTGTTTCAATCTCTCCAGAACAATTTTATTCACTGTAACGAATACTGATGTGATACTTACAATTGGCAAGTCTTCGCTAACAATGATTTCTGGAGGTGTGCTGAACTCAAAGACTCCATGGGGATTATCGCTAGCGACGACAACGATCGTAGCCTGATTGGCTAGTGTGTTAGGGTCGATGGCCGCTCCGCCTGTGACTGACGACAGTTGGAGTATGTAGGTTTGCTTCAACTCAGGAACGGAGTCATCAATTGTCTGATCAAAAACAAAACAAATTATATTCCTTCAATAATGATAAATATGGATTTATACCGCGCACTCACCAGGGAAACCCCATCAAGGCGCCTACACTATCATTACCCCTGGTCATAGAGCTCCATTAAAACACTCCATATACTATCTCAGCTCCCTGGGGAGTATACAGCCCCGGCTGCCTTAGGCGCTCAATGGCTAATCAAACACATCAACGTTCGCTACCCTCTCAGGTACCCATTTTACTCCTGGTGGAGAGAAGCAATGCGTGAAAAGTGCCTTGCTGAAAAGTACAAGCACCATGGATGGGCCAGGACCGGGATTCGAACCCACAACCTTTGGAATTAACTCAGGTTTTGAATACGATCCACTAGACTGGTCCGCCACATGACTCAAAACTCGGTGTTCCTTGGGTAGACAGGTTGACGTAGTGGTTCTTTCTCCACTTATAAAGTTGTCAAAGTCATATGTGGACAAATCAGCCCTAAGCACCGATAGCTATTTCTAACTGAAATTGTACCTGTAGCATTATTGTAGCGTTTTGTTGTTGGTCTTCAAATACAACCGTGCCAGACGTTTGGGTAAATGCAGAATCATCTCGCGGAGTTAGCTGCCAGTTGACTGTTACTCTGCTGAAGATTCCAGCGCCGCGGGTTAAACTGAAAAATATATACAAATTGTTTGGATTTTTATTCACGTTGATATCACACTGCTTTTTATTATTACCCCTGGTCATTGGGCTCTTTAAATATCACTCCTTAAGACTTCTTAGCTCCAATAGGTGTCTACACATCCTTGGTTGCTTGTTACGTGCTCAGTGTCTAATCAAACACACATTACCCTCACTACCCTCAAGGCTACCCATTTGCAGAGAGGCAATTCAAGTGCCTTGCCCACACTTCTGGAGCCAATAGATCTAAAACATGCGTGTAATTCTATAGCAGTCTTAGAATAACAGATGACAGAAAAGGGTCATAGGAAAACATGCATGTAAACATGATACCATTGTTTCAGTCTATTCAATGACATTCCTTTGTACATGCATTACTGTGCCCTGCCTGTTAATGCGCTGTATCACCCAAAATCTGTATAGTTTTATTAATTCCTTAAAAGGCACAGGCTCCTCGGCAATGCGCGCCCGCCAAATTCGTGCAGCGAAATACGCAGCTCCATGCCTTTGTTATGGAGCTGCGTATTTCGTGGCACGAATTTGGCGCGCGCGCATTGCTGACGAGCCTGTGCCTTTAATGAATAAACACAATGTAATACAGGACTGTTCATTTCTTACAACTCTTTGAATGGACTTGTGAACAAACCATTCTACTGTTGTCCCATCCGAGATGGACTCGACAACAAAATACATATGTAACTGCCAATACTTACAGCAGTGTCGCTGTACCATCATGTGTGTCCGTTGGTTCACCAATCAGGATGTATCTTGAAGCAGGGAGGATGGAAATTACCCCTGATGAACCTGCGTCAGGCTGGATTACAATAGTAGTCTTGCCTGCAAACAAATACACAATCAAGTTTGTTTCATTGTCTAGTTTTTCTAGAGCAGGAATAATCACAATCAGAAATTGCTGAATCAGAATGTAAAGTTTTGCACTTTATTTATTAATCCTCATATGTTACTTTACTAATTTCATTATTTACTTTACTAATTTCCAAGGCACCTTGTACTGCCCAAATTACCCCATCATCGGACCTTTACATCGACTTACCAAATACAGGCGATATTTCAGCATCGTCAGTTACAGACTGGATTGAGACTGTGTATCGTTCCTCTCCTTCTAACTCCTCATCTTGCACAGCGCGGAGGGTCAGAGTTCGTCGAGTTGCTCCCTGGAAGATGAAAAATTATAGAATAAAATAAGTCTTAAAAATACCAAGTAAAATAAGCAGTATATTAAAACACAACTTGGTGCAGTTAATCCACAGTCTCAGTCTTAAAACTAGGTCAACCAAATTTCCACATTTAGAACCGATTTAAAACCATTTCTTTCAATTTGCAATCAACTTCTGTTTATCAATATTGTATAAATATCTTAAGAAGAATATATTTGAGCAATACCTCCTGGAATGTGAGTGTACCCTGAGTAGGACTCAGATCCATCCGTCCAAGTTCCTCCAAAGACCACTCAACCTCTATAATACCCTGCGTGCCTTGAGTTCGCTCGATGATTAGTGTTACTTGGCCGTTTGGATCGGTTGCACTTAATGATTCCATAACAGTTTCCTGAAAAAAGAAAATTGTTGTTCTTAATTAGAGCGGAATAAATTTTCTCTCACAAAGGAAAATAAAGAGTGCAATATTTGGTTTGGTGCCTAATCACCATTGAAATGAAGCAACCAAACATATGAAGGAACTAAGTGAATTTAAACTCTAGTTTGACAAGAGTCTCTTGAATGCATAGTTCCGATCTGTCAATCTTGCCGACCAATCACAACAGAGCTAGCAGACGGCGCCCACATAGGTCAAAGTGATGCAATCATCACAACAATCATGCGATTTTCTGCCCATACAGTTTGTATGTTGTATGCGCCAGTGACCGGGTGAATTTTGGTTTCAATGTCGGGCGATTCGCTGTTCAAAGGTAGGAAAGCGCATTTTTATGAATATATGGCATCCCTGCATTACTAGCCTTTCGCTCAGTGTGTGCTACGGTAACTGTCGACCCTAAAACATAAATACCTTTAGAGTTTTCTCCAATGAATCTGTGCTTTCCATGCCGAGTCCCGTTGCTTTGTACGTTGTGTCGCCATTTTTTTGCGATGGCTTGTGAGCACATAGCAACAATATCTAAGGGGCGGGGTTAACTGGGCAATCTCGGAACTATGCATTATGGGTGATATCCATTACTTGAGGAATTTTGTTCAAACAAAAGACTTTTATTGGATTTTGCCGATTGTAAGTTAGCATCTTGACAAACCTGAGTGTACAGAAATCCAAACAGTCCCTTGGGCGAGTCATTCTTAAGAATCTTAACAATGACAGATGTTTCAGCTCCTAGAACAGCGCCCCCAGTGGGGTTGTGAAGGGACACGGTGAATCGCTAAAAAGACAAAACAACAAATTACTTGGTATTTATCTTTGTAAATTCTTAAAAATTACATTTTTAAGAGCTATGTGGTGGTGACAAATGTTATAATACAGGGCTGCGTTTCACATACTGCACGAACGTTTGCAAATACGGTGGTGACCAATGTTCGCCAACGTTGGCCAACAAACTTTTGGGTTGTTCGCGATGTTCGCGAGTCATTTTAAACAATGACAGACAATGGTTTCCAGTTTTGAAAATAACAAATAAATCGCACCTTTCATGGTTTTTTCCCTTATCGCTGGCGATACACAATAAATGCCAATATGTCACATTTCCTCAACAATTTGGTATGCGGCGCCGAGCCACATTACAACGTAGCTACGACCGTTAGGACTGTGGGCGCCACCATCTTGACAACGTATTTTGGAAAATAACCTGTTCCAAATTGAGCAAAAAATTGTTGGCGTCAACATTTGCAAACGTTCGCGTATATGTGAAACGTAGCCCTGGTCTCAAAAATGTTTGCTTGGCACAAAATGCCATCTCTAAAGTAAGAAAAGGCCACACAAAAAAAAATTAATAAATAAATAAAATTTGGTATAGATGGTTTCCTGCAAATTGTTACTCATCAAAATGACTTTGAAACAGTAACACACATCTAAGTCTTTCCCAATTTTTTGCTGTTTCAGTCTTACCTCGTCATTCTCATAGATTGTATCATCAATGATAGAAATTTCGATGAAAGCTTCTCGCTAAAAAATACAAAACAAGAAACAATAAAAATGTCAGCATTCCAATTTAGCGAAATGTCCATCTTGACAACCCCGACCCCATACTGTTGTAAATCTCTGACAAATTACTCATTAATTTTGATCACATTTATAATTGTAAACTCAGGTTTGCCCTGAGATTTTTAAAGAATGTTTCTAATTTGTAATCTTGTGAGCATTTTCTACCTGTCCCTGAATAAAAGAAACGTTCCCTGAAAGTGGGGAAAAGTCGGTTGTGCTAGCCGACACCGTAGTAGCTCGCCAGTTGACTCCAACCAGACCCAACGCCCCAGCAGTACGACTGACGGGTAAACTCAGTATGCCACTGGTTCCGGAACCCTCGTAAACTTCAACATCGCCGGCCAAATTCTGGAAAGGAAAATTCAAGCTTTTGACTTCAAAATCATTTAACATGAATAAAAGGTAAATAAGCTCTTTCTTTATGGTTTCTGTTGTCATAAATGTGCAGAGTTTACATACCTTAATTGCATCAAACTGCAGAATGCCGTTAGCATTGTCGTTTTGTGTAATGACGATTTCTGCAACATTTTGATCAATCTTGATGCTGGGAGCTGCTCCACCAAGCGGGGTACCGGTTATGAGGTCAACTGAGGTCAGATTGACTAAGAATGTCTCTGGGCCTTCGGCGTCGGTGTCCTGCCACACAGAAGGGAATTAAAATCAAATGTTGGAGAATAAATTACTAATCTTAATGACATTTAGCCGAGTTCACAAAAACATAGTGTTTTTTAGTACCTAATAAGAGGCTGTACAAATTTGTCAATATTTTCATGGTTCTACAGAGCGGAGTATTTTTCAAAATGCCCCCTCCCAAGAAATACTACTTTAATATCAACATGTTTTTGTCACTACCATGAAATATCAACATTTTACAGTCTTACGCGGCCCTCCTCCTTCCTACGCTTTGTAGAACAGTAAAAATGTTGACAAGCTGAATACTTCAGTGAATTGCAATGTAACCGTCTTAAGTCTAAGACACACCATATTTGTCATAACTAAATTTAGGTGTCCTAAGTTTTATGTGTCTCAAGATACAAGTTATGACACATTGATATGGGTCAAGGGTAATTGTCATATATCATGGTACTTACTGGCAGCACTGATATGGTTATGGTAGCTGCAGTAACATCGTCTGCCATTCTGACATAGGTGTCTTGACTGATGAAATCACTGTTTGGGGCGGCTTGCTTGAGCTCTGGAAGATTAACTGCTCTTGATGTCCTAAGAAATAGTTTGGGAAAAAAAAGAAGACTTTTGAGGTTTTTCATGCATGAATAGTTGACGTGGACAACATGGGGTTGAGGAAACACAAAATTTTGGCTGGCAACCCATTTTTGCAATTGACCACTCTAACGGACGCTATCTTTGTAGGAGAAATGATACTGCGTATTAAACGCATTCAAATACTCGCACGCACACCCTGGAAAATGTTCTAAACACGCGTGTATGTTGCTCGACATTTGTTAAAAATACGGCGCAGCCGATGCGCGTCACCAAAAGATCCTGATGCTCAAGATCCTGATGCACATGTAGGAAGTGACGTCATTTGAGAGTGATCAATATGAAGCAAACAAATTCTGTGCTAAGCAAATGTTTTTGCTAAACATCGCTATGAAAGTGGCCCCTTGGTTTTAGTATGGTACTTCTGGCAGGGAAAGATAACTGCTTCAACTACAACTGAACATTGGACTGTGCATAATTAGGTTTAAAATATAAATTTCAAAAATTAGTTGGCCAAGTGTTTGTGTTCTTACTTGTATCTGACATTAACAGCACCCCTTGAACCCTGCTCCCTCATAATGTGCAACACGATGGTTGCAGATGGTTGCGAGCCTTCCGGTTCATTCACGACACTATACAGCGAGTTGCGCGTCCATGCAAACACGCCGTGTGGCGAATCGTTAGCGAGCACCGTTAACGATGCCGTGTTATCGGTGGTACTGATCGTGGCGCCACGGTCTGGGTGCGTCGTTCCGGGGTTGATGATGCTAGTCAGTTTAATAAGGGAGACTTCGTCGAGCTCTGGGGAGGAGTCCGCCGTGATTGTGATGACAATAGCTGCTGTAGACACGCCATCTGCAAACTCAACCTTAAAAGGGAAATATATGCCGTTATATACCTCATGCGTAGATTCCTGTCATCTGATTGGTTAAAAGTGGGGGCATTGAATCAGCTAGACCCGGCGCTTGTAGAATTCTGACCATGCCAACGGGCATAGTCTTTGCCATGCCCCGGGCATAGTCATTTAGCGGGTTCCGGACGCGCGCATAACATGTGTTAGCATAGCTATAGCTGTGCACCAACTATGCAGCTGTGCGCTTCACGTAAACATTCATCAGGACGGTAATGGCGGAATCTCGACGAAGTCGTTTTGTCGTCTGTCGTAGATGATGAAGTCCTTAAGAATATAAGAGAAGTGGCCTACAGTGAAAACTGTGTCAGGTGAAATGTGCTACTAAAGTGCCAGGTGATTATGCTACAATTTTTTGCTGTAAATATACAACTTTTTCGCCGCAGACCAGCTTCCGAAATCGAAACTCGAAGGACCACTGTCATGACTGTATGATGTATCGTTACTTTTAACCAACCAGATGACAAAAATCTACACATTCGGTATATAAAACAAATATTGACTGCCGTTTGTTCTGGTCATGGTTAAGATTATAGGCCCGAGGTGATCTCGAAGCCATGACTATGCCCCGAGGCGGAGACCATGTGAACATTTTATATACAAACCCTAAGAAACAGAATTTTGTAGCATATTGTCCTACTCAGGTGAATATGATCGTTTACAAATACTGACTTGTCATGCATAGTCATGGCTTCAAAAGAAAAGCAGTCATTATTTTATATAATGAATATGTTCAAGTAAAGGCTTCTAAATCCATCTAGGAATACTGGCATTACATTTCATAGTTACATATGCTGTAGTTACCATTCCTGAAGTTGGCCTGATGTCGCCGCTATCATGTTCCCCTGATGCTTGCCAAGCTACAACCACTACTCCAGCTAAACCACATCGTCTAACCAATGTTAGGATGACAGTCGAGTCTGTAGCTTGCTCTATGGCTTGGACATCCAGTGAGTCCTGTCAGATAAGGACAGAAATGAAGATTAATACTTCCTACTACTCCAGCTGAACCGCGTCGTCTGACCAACGTTAGGATGACAGTCGAGTCTGTAGCTTGCTCTATGGCTTGGATATCCAGCGAGTCCTATAAGATAATCACATGTTATAGGTTGGCAGAAATGAAGATTAACTCAAGTGCCCCCAACCACCCTGTATTTGTTCCATGCTCAACTCAGTAAAATTCTAGTTTCTGCAAACACACCCTCAACTGACAGACACACCTATTGTGTTTGCATAAACTTGAATTTTACTGAGTTGAAAATGGGTGAAATACATGGCGGTTTGGGGCAATTTGAGTAGAAAAGTGCAGATCAGCAGCCGATTCATGAAACCTTACCTTACTACGTAAGCCCAGTTGTGCAACATTCCTGCGATAATTAGATGGAAGTTATGGGGTTTATGCCATTTTCAATAGTTGCACAAACTACGCACTTTTCCGTGATATTTGTTGCTGTTTAGGGCACTTTATTTTTGCCACTTGTCGGTTTTCCCGGGCAAAGGATGGTCGACTCAGATAAAGTAGCTGACAGGGTTGTCCATACTGTTCATACGATCAGCTTGATGTGTTTTACCAAAAAAAGTGAAATGCAGAACACACACCTGAGTAAATGCAATCACTCCATGAGCATCATCATTGGAGAGAATATTCACAACAACTAAATTCAGTAGACCCAGTTCCGCTCCACCGGTTGGGTTGCTAAGGGCAACGCTAAATGATTGGTCATCTTCAGGTTGATTATCATCAAGAATTGTCACGGCAACCGTCAACTCAGTGTCGATGGGGTTAAAGGTCAGTCTCCCAGACCTGGAAAACAAAAAGGAGAATATATTCTGGGGTCAGCAGAAAATGTTTTGCAAGTTTTATGAAGTTGGTAGGCCAAGATTGTCAGTACATTGCTGAGAAAAATATTAAGTTCAATGGATTTGTTCTAGGATCTGAAAGCTTGCTTACCGAGTTTGAAAATATGGTACTGGTTTAGGATAGTAGCAAAAGGTATTTGTCGTTCTGAGAAGCCAGTCAATTTGAGTTAGGTTGAGGAAAACAAAGGATAAAAATGAATTTCAGATTGTGGAAGCACAGAAAAGGCTATTTAGCATATCATTATTCACTTTGCAAATGGGTACTGGTGAGGATAGTGAAGGAGTTGTGTATTTTATTAGCTCATGAGTGATTAGCAGGCAGCCCGGGCTGCATGCTACTCAGGGAGCTGAGAAGGTTTAATGGAATGATATAATTGAGCCTCATGATCAGGGGTAATAGAGCACTGTGAGCTCTTCACACAGATTTGTGTGTGGTATAAGAATGTATCAATATTATTTGGAACAATAGAGCCTTTGCACGGCGGCCATGACAGGGGGGAGTTCACATTGTCACCGTGTGTCATGCATGAGTAGGTGCTTTGTGGTTCTATTGTCACATCATTTAAATAAGAAAACCTGCCCCCTTTCATGGCCGCCAGTGCAGAAGCTCTATTCCGGAATAATAAAGCTTGTTAAATTTATTTCATGACGTACCTTGGAATAAAGTCCGATGATTGGTCCACCCCAGTCATCTGGTAGATAACGGAATCTACGACAGAAATTCCATCCCCGAAGTTAGCCACAGCTAACATAGGTAGTTCTTGTCCATTATAATTGGTGACTGCAAACGGTACCATGCTATTAGCTGGTCCCAATGACAGGTACTCTATGAACATGGCTGTAACCGGTTCCCACTGTAGTATCTTAGACTGGGCATCCGCGTTGGCGATTGCTAGGTATGTGGTGCCATCTGGAGTGACGAATACCCTGACGGACTGGGCCCCCTGGGTGGGGAGGGCTTGGTGAAATACAAACATTGATGTGGAAGGGTTCCATCGGTAGATGTAGGAGTCCACACTTGCTTCACCATCTGTAAGGATATATACTTCTTGATTTTAGATCAACCCTAACTCTCTAGGATGTATGTAAAATCGTACTGTTTTTGGAGAATTGAGGAGTGTCAGGGTTAATGTTCGTTACCCGACTTAATTAACATTCATTCTCTCCGATGCAAAATCACCTTATCTTATAATTTTAGATTCTTTTAAAAATTAGATTCTTGTCAAAAGTTAAAACATGGAGATGTTCTGTTTTTGGATAATTTGTTTCATATCTTCCAGTTTTGGGAGTTATGCTTTTTATCACTCAAAATCAGCCAATCTCAACCCGGTTCATACTTTATGCAAAAGCGAATATGAATGTGAATTTGACGTCACTGCGACGTTTTTATGCTGCAAATTTAGAGAAAGGTGGACTAGTTACAACTTGTGTGAATATTTGCTGCGAAATGTTTGACGTCATACATATATAAGATTTGCATTCGCTGTCGTGTTAAGTATTAGTTCGCCTTCCGCCGGGCACATCTGGCAAAACTAGAATATAGCTGCAACTCCAGCTGAACATTGCACTATGCATGTTTGGGTCCAAAATTATAGACAGAAAAGTTAAAACTTAAAGTGGAGTTGGTAAAATAAAAAGGCATAAATGTAAGAACCATCAAAATGACTTACCATTGTTTCTGCTGTTGGCAAACACTAGGTAGACAGCTGTTCCTACACTGAATGACTCGACGCTGACGGCACCTAGTGTGTCTAGTTGCTGGTACTCAGTAAGGGAACCACTGGACCATTTATACACCACAGACCTGTGACGCAAGGTAAATTTTCAGTTCAAATTGAAAACAATTTCCTGTTTTCTTCCCATGGATAGTATTTTGGGGACGTATTTTATATGATTGTTACGTTAAAACAAAATCCATTTTCTGAAAAAATATAAAAACGCTCCTTTAGGAAAATGCCCTTACTTGATTTTATAGCTAGCCCGTGCCGAGTCGTAGTAGCTAGCAACAGCCACATACTGATCTCCATTTATACTCAATGCCTTGAGATCTGAAGCACCAATAGTCGCCTTGTTAGCGACGCTGACAAACTGCACACCGGTCCATCGCATGAGAGTGGAGTCAATGTTGGTTTGTTGTGTGTTGGTCATTTGGTTGGCTAGGAGAAGGAAAATGTCCGAGCCGATGGTGAAGAAAGTTGCGGCTGTGGCGCCTTGGCTGGGAATGTCTTGCATCTGGTTTAAGGAGATAACATTTTAATTAGGGTTTGTTTTGCCCAACCCAACGTAACATGATTAGCACTGTATACTCAGTGCTTCCCCCGAGACACTGAGAAAATCTTCATAGCATGCTCGGGTGAGACTCAAACCCACGACCTCCTGCATACAATTTATAAATGAAATGTCTCCAAAAATCTAAACATATATTGCTCAGAATTATACCGAGTAAGAAAAAACCAAGAATTTTCTTCAGAAACTAGTTTAATCAAAATTTGAAAATCTCTTTTCAAGTTAAATTGACATCGAAACAAGTCACAATAAAAGTTAAATGTTTTTTAAACCCTGTACCTTAGTATGGCATTGTCTTTTGTTGTCATGAGCAAAGCATTTGGTGCTTGGTATAGTATTGACCCCCTTCGAACACGTGCAAATACGCCATTTTGGGAGTCAAATAATGCTGAGTCATTGTGAAAGCGATGTGCGTGCACGCTGTGTGTGTCTATGGTGGGCGTAACGCGGTATAATTCACCAATGGGAGCCTTAGCATTGCGCGTTACGCACGCTATGGACACACACAACGCGCACGCACATTGCTTCCACAACGACGCGGCATTATTTGACTCCCAAAATGACGTCATTGGCACAAGCTCAATACGTACCACACTAAGCGTTCCATTGGCATCAACTCTGTATACTCTAGACACGGTCTCATATCGTCCCACACTTCCATGATTGGCAATCACTAGGTAGTTAGTGCCTTGAATGTCGAGTGCTGTACACGTTATGCCACCATCCGTTTCTATGGTCTGTTGGGAAAAAAGATAATTGTTGTCAAGAAAAACCACCGACAGTCATTAACCATTAAAAAAATACTTTCAAGGGACAATAATATATTGCTATTCCACGATCCAACCTGTCTGAAATGTCTGTAACTTCAGAAAAATGCTCCACAAAAAAGCCCTTTTTCAATTGGCCCTTATGACAGGAAAATCTTTTAGAAAATACTTTTTTCAATTTTGATCAAGCATCCTAAAGGAAAAAATAACAGATCAGTTTTAAACTAACATAAGAATCGCAATTTAAAATTTGGTAGAAATGTGTTTTTATCTCAATTTAGGCAAAATATTTCAATTTGGGCAGTATCTCAATTTAGGCAAAATCTCAATTTGGGCAATATCCCAATTTGGGCAATATCCCAATTTGGGCAATATCCCAATTTGGGCAATATCCCAATTTGGGCAATATCCCAATTTGGGCAATATCCCAATTTGGGCAATATCCCAATTTGGGCAACAGACATTGATATACCTGAACAGGCACAAACTCTCCCTGCCACCTGTAGAGCATTGATGTGGCATCGACTGCCGATCCGTCACTACCGACTGCCGATGTGAGCTGACCGGTCCGAGCTCCACTGACCATTACCAAGTACATGTCCTGACTGACCGTGTAGGTACACCAGCTACGGACAGCTGGGCCTGGAATGGTCTGGACTGTGGCTAGAGTCGGCAGGTCACCGGCTGTTTGGAAAATGAAAATCAGATCATGTTTTGAGTTGCTGTAAAGTCCTTGTCCCTATTTGTGAGCAAATATGCCGGGGGCTTTTCCAAATCTCGGCTTCGTCTCCGTCTCCGTCTCTGTTTCCATGTGGTTTACATGGAGCTGGAGCCTGAGCCCAAGTCGAGATTTGGAAAAAAGGCCTATGACTACATTAATTTTCTTTAAAGGTCACTATCATTTGCAATAACCAAAAATATTACTTCAAGAGTTGACAAAAACCTTTGGGGGTGGTTTGAGAAAAGAATGACATTGTATTTTTGGACAGATTGTGGACTAGTGTGATATGTGAAGTATTATTTTGATTTACCTGCTGCAGTAGCAGTGCCCGGGACTGTTTGCCAGTCTACTGTCACGGTACCAATCTTGCCCTTTGACCTTTCAATTGTGAAGTACACTGTGCCGTTGGTTTCCTCGATATCCAACGTGCCTCGTCTTTTGGGGGTAAATCACACAAAGAGAAAACAGTAAAATCACAGAAATAAGAACACATACATTTTATCAGTCAGTAATAAACATGCATGACCACCTCTTGTGGCAAGGCTGACTGCAACAGCCTCCTTAAGAGCCACTGAGGCAGGGTGCACCACTCTGTGTGAAGTGCCTCCCTGAGTTTTTGCACTTAGAGCTGTTTGGGAGATGCACAGCTTGAGAGGTGAGTTCAACCCATCAGGGTTCAATCGGGTTGATAACTTGGTTTCCTGAAAGCCAGGAGTCTCCTAGATTCAGGAAAAGTCACATTTTTTAACTGTGGGAATCACTTTGTTTAAACAGCTCCTCTCGTACCTTGACAAAATCATTGAAACAGAAGAGTCTTGAAAGCGATTCCAAAGTGATTGGTCGATCAGTGCCTTGTTATCCACAAGTTCACTGTATTCGACAAACTTTTGATCAATAATTAATATATGTAAAAAAATGGATGAGTACATCTTATCAGGCATGCAACTGGGTCATTACAGAAAAATGTCCAACTTTGTACAGTGTTTTTTATATGTTCAATGGGACAGATGAGAAAACAAAAAAGAGGAAATCAGCTGATCTGCTGAAAAATGTCATGCCTGTCTTATTCAGCAAATTTGGTTCAACACTTTTTTAAAAATTCCAATAAATCAAATAATTTATTGTGTGATACATTTGTAATATTTATATTCAATATTTAACAGTGAACTACTCACCTAAACCCTCTTGGGAATATCTGCATGCTGCCGTATGGAGCATCGTTTCTCTCAATAATAATAGTAGCATTGTTACGTTGGCCCAGCATTGCCCCGCCCTGGGGTGTGGCCAGGAGCACGTAGAATTCCTCCTCAAGTTCGGGGATGTCATCGGACGTGGCAGAGATGCGAAGAACCTGTTTTTATAGAAACACATGTTTAAAGCAAATTATTGAAGAATAAATTTGGTTATTTTGATCATGAATGTTTGCAAATTTTAAGGATTATTTTATTTTTACAAACTGCATGGGAATTTCTTTCAAAATATTCGTCAATTTTGAAAAGCAGTTTTTACAAATGCATCAAAATGTAATACTTTGGCTCTCATTTTTTATAAAAAAGATTGGTAAGGCCTTTAAAAGAAGTACATGTAGTGCTTTATTACCCATAATAATAATAATAATAACAGGTTCTTATATAGCGCCATTCCATATAGATCATGGCGCTCTGGCAACAAACTCAAGCAGTGGGAAATAGTTGAGATTTTAAATGTTTCTTGAACGAAGAGGCAGTGACCTGTGTCCTAATGTCAAATGGTAGAGTGTTCCAGATTTTGGGTGCGGCGATGGTGAAGGATTTATCGGTGATGTTGTTTCTGGATCGTGGTTCAGATAGTAGCATGTTATCCCTACAGGACCGAAGCCCAGGACGGCTTGGTACGCGGAGCTGTATGAAGATGTTTTACGTACCCCTGTGCTCTCCCCAGCAGCAATTGTTACAAATCCATCCACTGGGGTCAGGTCAATGACCCCTCGTGATCCGTCACTATGAATGAGTGCAAACGGGACTTGCACGTCACCAAACGTCCCCCGGTCACGGACTAGCATCAATTGAGCTACGCTATTTGCATTTGCCGTGTCGGTGGGTTCTTGGATTCGGATAATCGATGGACTGGCAAAGTTAATGATACCGTGGGCATCGTCACTGGCTAAGATTGTGATTGTCACTGTGAAAAAACAATCATGAAACTCATTAGTAATAGATCGTATCAAATAGCTGCTATCTTGTAGGGCAGTTTCTTGGTTCCGCGAGGACACGCATGGTTGCACATTTTGTGCTTACATTGTTGACCAATTCAAATGTCAAAAGTAGCTCCACAAGATGGCAGCTGTATGGTCTATACTAGAAACGAGTGATTTTAAACACTTTTTAGTCTGAAATTGGAAACAAACGAATCACCTTTTGCTGGATCACCAAGTTGCAATCCTCCTGTTGGATTATTGAGAATCAGCTCAAATGTTTCATCTGCTTCAGCGATATCATCGTCATGTATCTGAACGTTGACGGTTCGCATCGTTTCACCATCAGCAAAGCTAAGAACCTGTGGAATATAAAGAGATGCACGTGAAAAAATCAAGAAAACATTTAGCACAGTTGTACCGAACAAAGATGCAGATGTCCTTTATTTGGGTACGAACAAAAAACCAACCCGTGTAAAAGTCAACTCAGTACCTCGTCTACATTCAGAGACAAAAATAAAAAAACTGTGTCCATGGTTTTATAAAAATGTGCAAAGCCACCATCCACACCGTGGACGCACCGTGATAAAGGTCAATAATACCTGATCGCTGAAGCTGTAGTCAGATCCCTTGCGAGCATCAACTGGCTGACTGTAGATAAATACTGTGACCGCGCCATAGGTACCTCGGGCTCTAGACACAGTCAGTTGTAGGGTTCTGTTTCCTTCTACTACATCCAAACTACGATAGATTAAAGGAAAACAAGCTTGATAATTCAGGAAGAGTGATGATAAAAACATGAAAAAATAATATATTGTTTGTCCTCATGGCCGATTTCACAATGGAAAATGGACAATTTTCTGACTTTGCTTAAGTTATTCGTTTTCAAATAAGAAAAATGTGTTTAAAAATCCATTGATGGGAATTTGCTGGGGCAAAAAGCTATAATTTTTTAAGTTTTGAAATTTTGCCCCAAAAAAAGGGGAAAAAATGAAGTTGTTTATCAATTCTAAATTGGATTATCCACTGCATTTATTGTTACATGTTTATAACAAATCATGACGGTAAAATGAGAGATGTTTTGGTGTTACTTGCCTGCCAGTAATCCCAGTGAACAGAACCACTCCTTGTGTGCCATCATTGGCCTCAATTGTCACTTCCGACAAAGTTCCTGTGGAACCTACAGAACAAATGAATATTTTTGTTTTCATAAAAGATTATTATGCAAACAATGAATGGTGTTATTACTTACAATATCCAACAGAAATGTTGAGAGGAGGTTTAGTTAGGAGAAAGTTAAGATACAAATTATGATTATTTGAAGTCAAATATCTTGCCCAAGGACACGCTATGGTGGCAGTAACCATCTTCAACTTAGCTCATGAAAATGAACAAACAGTTTTATAAACTTGACTCTTGATGCTAACTCTGTGACACTTTCCCAAGCAACCCATTGGTGGCGCATTTTATTGAGTATAGAAATCAAATTGACCAGCACATACCTAGTTTAGGTAGAGTGTCCGTGGTTGTCGGACCAAGAATACGCACTGCCGTCAAGTTGACAAGGAATACTTCGTTCAATTCTGGAATCTCGTCCTGATAAAAAAAATAATAAATAAACAAAGGTGTTGGTTGTGAATATCTTTATATTGTAGCAGAAAGCAGAAAGTAAAATTAAGGCTAATAAAGTGGAAATGAAAAAGGCAAAACACTGTCATTTAAATTGTTGGGTCAAAAAACGTGAAATGCAGCAGCCGATTTCACGAAAAAGTGCGTAGCTTGCGCAATTTTTGAAAAAGGCATATGCCTCATCATAGGCTTGTGTGTAATTATCACAGGAATGTTGTGCAGCCTACGCAATAAAAAGTTGCGCAAGTGGGCTTACGCAGTGCGTAAGGATTCATGAAATCGGCTGCTGAACTCTTAATGAAACCAAGACTGGTTCACCAATCGCCTCATAGCTTAGCCAGTGAGTCAAAGGTCTAAGGTTCAAATCCCGATGAGGACCAAATGATTTTTCTCTCATACCAGTTTGTGGAGATTAAGCACACATAAGAAAATATCATTTGTGAAATTTACAATATACCTCATTAATAGTGACCATTATTTCACCAACGCTCTGTCCGTCTTCAAAGTCCACAGAATTAGACTCAGCAATGAAATCTTGACGATCCTTGGCCAAGTTTTGATCTGGCAGGGTGGAGTCGAGTGATCCTTCTCTGGCCTCGTAGAAAACTCTCACACGACCTGCAATCCAAATTTGGACAAGATAAAATTAGTAATTTTTGTTGAGGATTATGATTTAGAGTTACAGTACGATTAGGCGTGGGCAGATTTTTCAAAATATTTTTTGTGACCAAAAACAAAAATGATATGGTCCAACAACTAAAAGTGAAATTCACCAAATAAAAATGAACTGTACGAAAAGGCAAAGCTGATTGGTCTTTACAAAATAATCATTTAAAATTATTTGTTGATAATGCTGCACTACTACACATTGCAAACAAAGTTCTCCAATTGACAAGTTAACAAGTTTTCATATCTATGACACTGATAAATCTGTGTCTTTTTGAAACTACTTACCGATGGACCCAAATTTTCTATCCACAAACAGCTGGACCGTTGTGTTGGCCTCTGCAACCGACACAACCTCTGACCCCTGTGCAAAGCTGAATATGCCATGCGGTTCATCGCTAGCTTGAATGGTGATGCTTGCAATGTTCCCCTGTTGATCCAAAATGGCTGCCCCCGTGGGTGAAATCCCCATCGTCTGGATGTTGCTGAGGGTGATTTGGAACTCTTCGTTGATTTCAGGGGTGTCGTCGGATAGGACAAGAAGAGAAATGGCGTCCACAAGTTGCTCCTGCAAAGACAAGGAGATAATTTGAAATTACGTTATGAAAACTGGGATTCAAGCCCAAACTAAGCATGCATGGTCTAGTGGTTACACAGCCATTCTCTTTAATGAGAGGTTGTGGGTTCGAGCCTCACTTGTGCCAGTGTGTTTGTGTCTGTTGGCAAAACACTTACTCTCTAGTGATATTTGGGGAGCTGTTAGGGGAATGCCACAATCTAACTGCTGATAAGGTTGTGCTTTGGCCAGGCAGCCACCTAGTTGAAGCAAAATGGTTCTGGTGATTCCCTGATGGCAGCGGTAATAATGGCAACAGCACCAGGAGTATCCTATAGGGGAAATGCCACAATCTAACTGCTGATAGGGTTGTGGGCCTTGGACAGGTAGCCACCTAGTTGAAGTGAAATGGTTCTGGTAATTCACTGATGGCAGCGGTAATAATGGCAACAGCACCAGGAGTATTCTATAGGGGGAATGCCACAATCTAACTGCTGATAGGGTTGTGGGCCTCGGCCAGGCAGCCACCTAGTTGAAGCGAAATGGTTCTGGTGATTCCCTGATGGCAGTGGTAATAATGGCAATAGCGCCAGGAGTATCCTGTACGGGAATGCCACAATCTATGTGCTGATAGGGTTGTGTGCCTTGGACAGGTAGCCACCTAGTTGAAGCGAAATGGTTCTGGTGATTCCCTGATGGCAGTGGTAATAATGGCAATAGCGCCAGGAGTATCCTGTAGGGGAATGCCACAATCTATGTGCTGATAGGGTTGTGTGCCTTGGACAGGTAGCCACCTAGTTGAAGCGAAATGGTTCTGGTGATTTCCTGATGGCAGCGGTAATAATGGCAACAGTGCCAGGAGTGCCCTGTAGGGGGAATGCAACAATCTAACTGCTGATAGGGTTGAGCGCCTGGCCAGGTAGCCACCTAGTTGAAGCGAAATGGTTCTGGTGATTCCCTGATGGCAGTGGTAATAATGGCAACAGCACCAGGAGTATCCTGCAGGGGGAATGCCACAATCTAACTGCTGATAGGGTTGTGCGCCTTGGCCAGGCAGCCACCTAGTTGAAGTGAAATGGTTCTGGTGATTCCCTGATGGCAGCAGTAATAATGGCAACAGCGCCAGGAGTATCCTGCAGGGGGAATGCAACGATCTAACTGCTGATAGGGTTGTGGGCCTCGGCCAGGCAGCCACCTAGTTGAAGCGAAATGGTTCTGGTGATTTCCTGATGGCAGCGGTAATAATGGCAACAGTGCCAGGAGTGCCCTGTAGGGGGAATGCAACAATCTAACTGCTGATAGGGTTGAGCGCCTGGCCAGGTAGCCACCTAGTTGAAGCGAAATGGTTCTGGTGATTCCCTGATGGCAGCGGTAATAATGGCAACAGCACCAGGAGTATCCTGCAGGGGGAATGCCACAATCTAACTGCTGATAGGGTTGTGCGCCTTGGCCAGGCAGCCACCTAGTTGAAGTGAAATGGTTCTGGTGATTCCCTGATGGCAGCAGTAATAATGGCAACAGCGCCAGGAGTATCCTGCAGGGGGAATGCAACGATCTAACTGCTGATAGGGTTGTGGGCCTCGGCCAGGCAGCCACCTAGTTGAAGCGAAATGGTTCTGGTGATTCCCTGATGGCAGTGGTAATAATGGCAATAGCGCCAGGAGTATCCTGTAGGGGAATGCCACAATCTAAGTGCTGATAGGGTTGTGTGCCTTGGACAGGTAGCCACCTAGTTGAAGCGAAATGGTTCTGGTGATTTCCTGATGGCAGCGGTAATAATGGCAACAGTGCCAGGAGTGCCCTGTAGGGGGAATGCCACAATCTAACTGCTGATAGGGTTGAGCGCCTGGCCAGGTAGCCACCTAGTTGAAGCGAAATGGTTCTGGTGATTCCCTGATGGCAGCGGTAATAATGGCAACAGCACCAGGAGTATCCTGCAGGGGGAATGCCACAATCTAACTGCTGATAGGGTTGTGCGCCTCGGCCAGGCAGCCACCTAGTTGAAGCGAAATGGTTCTGGTGATTCCCTGATGGCAGTGGTAATAATGGCAATAGCGCCAGGAGTATCCTGTACGGGAATGCCACAATCTATGTGCTGATAGGGTTGTGTGCCTTGGACAGGTAGCCACCTAGTTGAAGCGAAATGGTTCTGGTGATTCCCTGATGGCAGTGGTAATAATGTCAATAGCGCCAGGAGTATCCTGTAGGGGAATGCCACAATCTATGTGCTGATAGGGTTGTGTGCCTTGGACAGGTAGCCACCTAGTTGAAGCGAAATGGTTCTGGTGATTCCCTGATGGCAGCGGTAATAATGGCAACAGCACCAGGAGTATCCTGCAGGGGGAATGCCACAATCTAACTGCTGATAGGGTTGTGCGCCTTGGCCAGGCAGCCACCTAGTTGAAGTGAAATGGTTCTGGTGATTCCCTGATGGCAGCAGTAATAATGGCAACAGCGCCAGGAGTATCCTGCAGGGGGAATGCAACGATCTAACTGCTGATAGGGTTGTGGGCCTCGGCCAGGCAGCCACCTAGTTGAAGCGAAATGGTTCTGGTGATTCCCTGATGGCAGTGGTAATAATGGCAATAGCGCCAGGAGTATCCTGTAGGGGAATGCCACAATCTAAGTGCTGATAGGGTTGTGTGCCTTGGACAGGTAGCCACCTAGTTGAAGCGAAATGGTTCTGGTGATTTCCTGATGGCAGCGGTAATAATGGCAACAGTGCCAGGAGTGCCCTGTAGGGGGAATGCCACAATCTAACTGCTGATAGGGTTGAGCGCCTGGCCAGGTAGCCACCTAGTTGAAGCGAAATGGTTCTGGTGATTCCCTGATGGCAGCGGTAATAATGGCAACAGCACCAGGAGTATCCTGCAGGGGGAATGCCACAATCTAACTGCTGATAGGGTTGTGGGCCTCGGCCAGGCAGCCACCTAGTTGAAGCGAAATGGTTCTGGTGATTCCCTGATGGCAGTGGTAATAATGGCAATAGCGCCAGGAGTATCCTGTACGGGAATGCCACAATCTATGTGCTGATAGGGTTGTGTGCCTTGGACAGGTAGCCACCTAGTTGAAGCGAAATGGTTCTGGTGATTCCCTGATGGCAGTGGTAATAATGGCAATAGCGCCAGGAGTATCCTGTACGGGAATGCCACAATCTATGTGCTGATAGGGTTGTGTGCCTTGGACAGGTAGCCACCTAGTTGAAGCGAAATGGTTCTGGTGATTCCCTGATGGCAGTGGTAATAATGGCAATAGCGCCAGGAGTATCCTGTAGGGGAATGCCACAATCTAAGTGCTGATAGGGTTGTGTGCCTTGGACAGGTAGCCACCTAGTTGAAGCGAAATGGTTCTGGTGATTCCCTGATGGCAGTGGTAATAATGGCAATAGCGCCAGGAGTATCCTGTAGGGGAATGCCACAATCTATGTGCTGATAGGGTTGTGTGCCTTGGACAGGTAGCCACCTAGTTGAAGCGAAATGGTTCTGGTGATTTCCTGATGGCAGCGGTAATAATGGCAACAGTGCCAGGAGTGCCCTGTAGGGGGAATGCAACAATCTAACTGCTGATAGGGTTGAGCGCCTGGCCAGGTAGCCACCTAGTTGAAGCGAAATGGTTCTGGTGATTCCCTGATGGCAGCGGTAATAATGGCAACAGCACCAGGAGTATCCTGCAGGGGGAATGCCACAATCTAACTGCTGATAGGGTTGTGCGCCTTGGCCAGGCAGCCACCTAGTTGAAGTGAAATGGTTCTGGTGATTCCCTGATGGCAGCAGTAATAATGGCAACAGCGCCAGGAGTATCCTGCAGGGGGAATGCAACGATCTAACTGCTGATAGGGTTGTGGGCCTCGGCCAGGCAGCCACCTAGTTGAAGCGAAATGGTTCTGGTGATTCCCTGATGGCAGTGGTAATAATGGCAATAGCGCCAGGAGTATCCTGTAGGGGAATGCCACAATCTAAGTGCTGATAGGGTTGTGTGCCTTGGACAGGTAGCCACCTAGTTGAAGCGAAATGGTTCTGGTGATTTCCTGATGGCAGCGGTAATAATGGCAACAGTGCCAGGAGTGCCCTGTAGGGGGAATGCCACAATCTAACTGCTGATAGGGTTGAGCGCCTGGCCAGGTAGCCACCTAGTTGAAGCGAAATGGTTCTGGTGATTCCCTGATGGCAGCGGTAATAATGGCAACAGCACCAGGAGTATCCTGCAGGGGGAATGCCACAATCTAACTGCTGATAGGGTTGTGCGCCTTGGCCAGGCAGCCACCTAGTTGAAGTGAAATGGTTCTGGTGATTCCCTGATGGCAGCAGTAATAATGGCAACAGCGCCAGGAGTACCCTGCAGGGTAGACATGTGTGCTATACAAGAATCCACCATCACTATTGACATTTGACACCATTTTTTAAAAGTGAGAAATCCTCAGACTTACGGGTAAAAAGACAAGCGATCCGTTGACTTGTTGAAAGCTCTGTGATGGTTCGTGTCCGTTTACTCCAGTAATGGCCCAGTCTAGAGTCACATGGCCCATGCCTGGTGCAGAGCGCTCAATAGTCACGTTGAATTCTTCACCTGTGTATAGAGACATTTTTAGTTAGTGTATATTTTAATGAATATTGCTGTAACAATATCGTATCAACTTGCATGAAAATTTGTTTGGGTTGCTTGGTTGTTGATTGAACTTGAATTGCAATCACATTGTCTCTGTGCGTCATGCATGAATAGGTGCTTTATGGTTTTATTGTCACATCTACTTGACTGTTTAGACCCAAATCGCTCCCAGTGGTTGATTATACAGCTCAATAGCAAAGACTTCATCAATCTCGGGGATTGCGTCGTCCTAAACTCACCTTCCCTTACGATGTATGAGAGTGTAGCAAACTTGACGATCCCAGCCACGTAATCATTGGCTAGGATACGGATATCCACTTGACTGTTTAGACCTAACTCGCTTCCTCCGGTTGGATTGTACAGCTCAATAGCAAAGACTTCATCAATCTCGGGGATTGAGTCGTCCCTTATGCCGATGTTCATCACTGTAAAAAAAAGAAGATAATCAACAGTGTATTAAAGTCTGACCTAAAAAGTCAGCAACATTTTTCAAGAACATGTGTACCTCGTATAGGAGTCATATATAAAGAGCAACAAACAAATGCAATTTTTCCTCAAAAGAAATTTGAAAAAAAATGTCTAATTGATTTCACATCGAAACTAATCAAAATCAGGTGAGATGTTCTTCAAACACTGTACTTTGGTGTGGCATAGTATTTTGGGCAAAACAAGCCAAGCCAATTTTGTGATTTGTTATTTTGTTATTTTTTTAAAATTAATTAATTTGTTTTTTGTTTTTTGTTTTTGCTGTGTATTAATCTGCACAATACTGTTGATTTGGAAAATAAAAATACACATTGATTTTAGAACGACCAAATATGCAAAATCTAGAACGGTTACAGACCCCACTTTCTGAAATTTATATAGATGAACACATTTCACAGTGAAATAACTGAACACACCTTGTCTAGTTTGACCAGAAGCAAAGTTAAGCGTCCCCCCACTAGCGCTGTAGTCATCGCCTGGTGTAGCTGTGCCTGGTACTGCCTGCCATGATATGCCGACATCGCCAATACTGCCACCTGTTGGATACGTGATACGGGGGTAATGAAAAACATAATTTTTATAAAGAATAATTAGTTTTAGAAAAAAATAAAGAAATGCACATCTCTAGTGCCTCTAGAGGTCATCCGATCTCACCGACTCTGAGCACAGCAGGTCACGAAATCAGTAGAGAGAGCTAAGCCGAGAGCTCAATATGGACAAAGGACAGTTGAGACGTATGCTCTATCGCAAGAATGAGCTAAATGCGTGGCTCCCAAGCCGCGAAACCCCATAAGCGCACAGTACGCTTCCGCGGGTCAACACCAATGATGATGATGAAGGTTTAATCAGATTGAAACCCACAAAAATGGGTTTTCTGAGAACCCTTAACTACAAAATTCTCCCAGTAACAGGGATGTTACAATTCATTACTGTGGAAAATTCTTTGTTCAAACAGGTCTTCTTGGACCTGGGCAAAATCATTGAAGCAGAACAGTCTTGAAAGTGATTCCTAAGTGATTGGTTGATCAGTGCTTTGTTATCTGCAAGAAAATCGTTTTTCTTTTTTGAGAGAGCAAATTTTACATGTTGTCTGTGATATGCCACTTGTGATATATCACCTGGGGCCCAACTTCATAGAGCTGCTTTAAAGGCCTATTTTCTCTTGACCAAGCATCAGGCTATTACATAGACATCGTTAACGGTAAGCAACTTAAAACGTGCCTTAACTGCAGAGCCAAACTTAGTGACGTAACAATTGTTGTTTCCAAGCGCACATGCTTAAGCATGCTACGACCATGAAATAGCACTTAACTCGACTGCTATAGTAAGCACGCTTTTTCAGCTAATGCTTAAGCAGTGCTATGAAATTGTTGTGTATTAGTTGGGCACCTGTGAAATATGAGCCACTCATAAATACATTCAATGCATAGTTCCGAGATTGCCCAGTTAACCCGCCCCTTAGATATTGTTGCTATGCGCTCACAAGCCATCGCAAAAAAATGGTGAGACTAGGTACAAAGCAACGGGACTCGGCATGGAAAGCACAGATTCATTGGAGAAAACCCAAAGGTATTTATGTTTTGAGGTCGACAGTTACCGTAGCACACACTGAGCGAAAGGCTAGTAATGCAGGGATGACATATCTTTCATAAAAATGCGATTTCCTACCTTTGAACAGCGAATCGCCCAACATTGAAACCAAAATTCACCCGGTCACTGGCGCATACAACATATACAAACTGTATGGGCAGAAAATCGCGTGATTGTGTGATGATTGCGTCATTTTGACCTTTGTGGGCGCCGTCTGCTAGCTCTGTTGTGATTGGTCGCGGGTTCGGCTTGATTGACAGGTCGGAACTATGCATTATAAACTAACCTCGTCTTTCTACAACCAGCTCCACGCTGACGCTAACTCCTTTTGTCTCAGCCACAAGAACGAGTTGGCCATTATTTACTGCCTCAGGGCTGTTGCTATAGATATGCCATATGCCGTTTGCATCGTCGTTGCTTGCGATGGTGACGCGGGTCGTCTTTTGGTTCCCTAGGGTGGGGAGATTGTTGGGTTGTGGCGTGGCGCCAACTAGCCGGACACTTGCAAGTTGCATCTGTTAAAGACAGAGGGGAAGTTTTTTTTTAAAACCTAGAAATTATATTAGAGCTCATATGCAAGATTCACAAAGTCACAAAATTACAATTTTGTGACCATTTGGAAGGAAAACCTTACTAAAATGAAAGATAGATAGAAGTGGTTCCAACTATCCAATGTAGTGATTCTGCTTGTTTGTTACAGGAAAATGATGACCGTAGATTAAATTAAGTTAATGTGTGTGTGCACATGCATTTTTTACAAGGTGAAAAAAACTAGGTCCCCGACTACTGCGGTTTTATGATTATGTTTTCCATGCAGTGTAGCCAGGGAACCAGCCTAAATAAGAAATCTTGAAAGCATGGACAGTTTTTCAATGTTTTCTCAGAATGCAGATGAGGTAGTGTGCTAAATCTTCAAACGATATTTCAAATTGTGTCAATGGTATCATTTCAGGCCAAACTGTTACTACGTTTTGACCTTCATGCTTACCAAAAATATTTCGTCTCTCTCAGGAATGACATCATCAAGAATTGTCACATTGAGATATCCATAGGCTGCACCATCTGGTATCCTGACTGCTCCACTGTTTATTGGGATGTAGTCCAATCCTGGCTGGGCCTGACTGTCATAAAGTGCTTGAGCCTGAATATAATAAAATACAACAAAATAAATGTAACAAAACTTTGACAAGTCAAACATGTAACTAACAAATCCAATTAACTTAAAGAAAGAATCCATTTCTGTACTGAACTCGAAATATCTTCTTAAAAATCAAAACCTTCGTAAGGAAAGTTTTCAAAGATGACGACAGTGTTAGGAGTAACATTTATTAGTATATTGACCTTTATCATGGTACGTCCATCTTTGTCTTGTTTCCCATAGTACGTGTCGGGTACGATCAGTGCGTCTACTTAACCGCACTATAGTAACTGTTACCGCACGTGAAGTAACCGTTTAGAATCACTGTCCACGCTGCCCGCTTTCTTTATCAGGCAACGCCTGTGACCATTGTGAAGCACACCATGAACAAGTTTAAAACGGGACCAAACTATTTTTTCTGCAAGTCTCGCTTTGGTTACGTTCATTTTAATAGGAGAAAAGGGAAGATGGCCACACCGTGATAAAGATCTATACTTTACTATGGAACACCAATATCTATAGATAACATTTTCAAAGACAAGGTTTTTACTTTTAACTAGTTTAAGGAATGATAACTGAACCGTTAACGCAGTTAAGTTATCTCCTTAGGTAATCCCTTAAGTAATCTTAAGTAATCCTAATCTTAATCCCTTAATCCCTTAAGTAACCCCTTAAGTAATCTCCTTAACGGAGATTAAGGCTAATAATGTGAAGCATCCTCCAGAGTCAATTAATACAAGTACCAGAAACATAATCAACGTAATTTAATAACCTACCTTTTCCACATTCTTCACGAAAAGCCGAAACCCGGAGCTAGCATCCAAATTGTCGATTGCTGTAGACACACTCCACACACACATGGCATCGCCGCTGAAATCTTGATAACTAAACGATCCACAAGCCCTCTCCCTCAAACATGACTCAGCACAATACAGCATTGGATTTGATTGGCCGGTGACATTGACAGTCGTCATGGCAATACCCAGTTGGCTGCCTGTGATTGGTAGTTGGTAGTAGCTGATGGTTGTTTCTCCCATACGGGTGACCTCGTTAATGAGGTCAAGAGGTCGTGTGTCAAAGGTGACTTCGAGCTCACCGAACGTTCCAGCACTGTGTAGGATATTGACAAATAGATAAAATGTTGAGACCGTTGGTGTGAATAGAATATTCATTTCCCGCGTTACGCAGAATAGCGGGAAATATTTGTCTTATAGTTATGAGAGTAAGCATGAGGTATTTACAGCTGGTATTGCGTAACTAGTAAAGTATGAAGTGTATATAAAGGGTATGATTTGACAATAGAGTCAGTTCTAGCAAGCACTCTCCATGTGAGCGGACACACACACACGCTTTTTAGTTACTTATTACAATAACAATTATTGGTTCTGATTGTTTTACAAGTTTAGGGTGAAGTCCAGCGCCCTCACTGAGGAGAATTTTGAATGTTATTGGGCACAGGTTTTCAGAGCAGTTGCAAGATATCTCTTTTCCTGGACGTCAACATTCTCCAATGAGGTGGATTTACAAATGTATAGGGTTTTATGTTGTCGCCCTTTGTGTAAACTTGACGATGTGTAACACAATTGTACATAATCATTACATTAATGGAATAAAGTGGCTGGCACACGCCGCTCATGTGCTTGGCTATATCGCAATATAAAAGCATGGCTGGGTGTGATAATTCATGTGTGAGTAAGGATAAGACTGTCTGATTGTGAACAGTCAATGCGAATGTCAAGAAATGTCTAGTAACCGTCTTGTTACTAGTCTCATATGCATTATAAATTACTATACATGGCACGTCAATTTTTTGCATGCCAGGGCGACATTAAACTATAGAAGAATAGGGCGACACTGTGTCCTGTTTTCATAGAATAAAATACCCATACCTTCGAGTGACCATAATACTGGCCATTGAGTCAACATTTTCCAGTTCCTGTACTGTGTTATCAGGCATGGTGAAGTTCACAATGCCATGAGGGTTATCATTAGCTTCAATAGAGATGGTTGCAGTGGATGGATTGCCAATTACTCCGCCGCCTGTTGCGTTGACCAGGGTCAGAATCACGTACTGTTGGCAAATAAAAAATGTTTTTGTAATTGGGTCTTTCTATAAATTAGGGGTCCAAAAGTGTGACATTTAGTGTCCCCCGTTACACCTGATGTGTTATTTTTCGTACAAAAATCATTAAAATGGCTTTTAAACCATTTTGTATTAATTGTACTTTATGAACTCACTCTTTGAGATGGAAAGTATTTAAAGAATGTGTCCTGAATTTACAAAAACAAGATGTAAAATGTAACGGGGGACACCAAAATTGGACCCCTAATTTATAGAAAGACCCAATTAGGCTGAAGGAGGATGTTCAGATTTTACCAGAAAATGGATTTCGTTCCAAGCTATAAAATACCTCCCAAAATACTATCCATGGGAGGAAAACAGGAAATTTGCAATCTCCAATTTGGATGTAGAGGCAACAACGTTCAATACTGAACTGCTTTATGGAACTAGATAAATTAGTTTACAAAACATTGGTGTTTTTTTTACGTTATCCTTGAAAATATATAGATTGAGAGTGCGAAATATCAGAATGGTAATGAGGAAAATATGACACATGATATGGTATCAAAATCTCAACATCCATGGGAAGAATGGGGGCGTGAAAAATGCGATATGGACACGCTCTTTAATGATTCTACACTTGTTTTACGTTTGCAAGAAAATCATGCAAAGCTACAATATGGATAACACTAAGTCCAGGTATAATTAACTTTTTCATCTGAATAAGAAAAGGGTTGGCAGGATATTTCCGGGAAAGAAACGTTTCAAGTTTAACCGGTATTAAAAATTCTTAAACATTTCTGATAAAATATCTATAAGTTGATTTAATAACTCGGCCTCTGCAGTGAGTTTCTGAATTAAATCCTCTGTAATTTGACTCAAATTCAATATTATTTGAGTAAACATTTTTTCTGACCTCTCTTTCTTCAGGGACGTCATCTGATAGTATATCGAGAGTAAACGTCTGGCTGACGTCGAATGACAAGAAGAACAGAGTGCCACCGGTTGGGAACACGTCATCTGTGGCTAACTCTCCTATCAAGGAAGAAAATAATGTAGCTTGAATTATAAATCTGCTTACAGGACAATCCTTTTTACTCAAAGCAACATCCTATAGCCAATCTCATCAAAAGTATAGAAATCATAAGCAACTATGCTTAACTCTAAAATCTGCTTAATAAAATAGGTACCTATTTTCTTAAGGTTTGACATATCATGAGTAATTTTTAAAAAGGTCAAGTCCCAGCAAGATGGATAGGTGGTATGTCATCCTGTTGTCAGGTCGTGTTCCCGTCGTTCAGGCGTGAGAACGTGTTAGGGGGCCATCCGTAAAGTACGAACGCACGGAGGGGGAGGGGGGGGGGGGGGGGGGGGGGGGGGGGATGGTGGAGAGAAGCAACTTATAGCAAACTGCCTTGCTTAAGGACATAACCATGGAGGTGTACTGACCTTTAATCCTAGCCTCCCAGATGACCGACACCACGCCTACATCACCTCCATTACGTATGACGCTAAGTGTCAGCTGACGGGAGTTACCATTCTCAGGTTCGTCACCTTGGATGTTAGTGAATCCAAAGCCTAAAACGGAGAAATATTAATGTAATCTAGCACCATATAGAGAAGTCAATCATAACTCAATTGTGACTTAGTTGCAAGGAAGTTGTTAATCATTTAAGAGTTGGTTACGAGTTATTTCAAGTCATGAGTTATTCATGCAGTACTTATGCACCTATCAATTGTTCCCCCCACCCCCTCCCCCCGGGCTACCCCACCTAAGAGGTGGGGATTGTCACTTTTTTTGTGACAAAACCCACACCCCTGGGGCAACATTTAGGTGACAAAAATCCCCACCCTCGCATGCAAAACATGCGCGTCTTGTATACAAATACACGGGTCAAATGCCCCACCCTGGGGCTAAAAAACGTGACCAAACCCCCACCTAGGGGGTGGGGTAGCGTGGGGGAGGGGTGGGGTAAACAATTGATAGGTTCATTACAACATTTCAACCTTGGATTGTTAGAGAGAATGTCGCAAGTCAGCTGCAAGTAATTTGCCCTCTGGTCTCAAGTGTTAGTAAGTCATTTGTGTTAAGAATTCAGTCAGTCAAAAGCCAGTCAGAAGCCAGTAACAATAGACCGTATTCCTGAACGCATGTGTGAGGGCGCCCGAAATGGGGGTGACTTGGCGGGGAAATTGGGTAAGTCGCGCACGTGTAGCGCGGGCCCAGGCTGCTGGTGCGGGAGAGCTGTGGCGCAAGTACAATTTCTATTGAAAGCTAGATAAGAAACGTTTGGAACGTGTGCGCGCGTAGCCCGTTCAAACACGCGCGAGCCACTTGACAACACCCTCACGCATTCAGGAATACAGTCCATTTGTAACACAAGTGATTAAACAAACTGCATCGAAAGTTGCACTGCAAGTCGCAAGTCACACCACAACTTGCATGACAAGTCGCAACACAAGGCGAATGGCAAATTGCATTGCGAGTAAGAGGTCAGTCAAAAGTCAGTCAAAATGTTTATCTGACATATTTTCCCAAGTTCTACCAAAGTCTCATCACAAATCACTTAATACATCAAGAGTCATTTCCTACCAAAGCTTCCATAAGGATCATCTGATGGTTCAATGGTGACGACGCAAGACGTAGGTGAGCCTAGTATAGCGCCCCCTGTTGTCTGATTCAGCAAGACAACTTGGAACGATTCAGCCACTTCTGGTACGCGGTCATTCAGGATCTATCAAGTGACAAAACAACAACGTGTGAATACACAGCCAATTTTACCATTCATTTAACACAAAAATCATGCATGGATTTTTAAGTATTACTGCATCTAAACTCCTCAAAAAAAGTTCGGAAAGTCAAGTTTGACTGACGATTTCTCTCTTGTTACTAAATCATTTCCCTTGAATTTGGTATAATTGGAAAGCCCCGTTATTCCCCTTTTGCTTGCAGGAAGGGAATGTGTCAATGCACTTTTTGACAATAGCAATGCATTTTGTGACATTTCACTTTACACCCGCCCCCAAATTCAGCTGTGCTGCACATCCCCCAATTGCTTAATCATAACAAATGACACATCACTGTAAAGAGGAATAACAGGGCTTTCCAATGATACCAAGTTCAAGGGAAATGATTTAGTAACAAGAGATAAATCGTCAGTCAAACTTGACTTTCCGAACTATTTTTGAGGAGTTCATATGGGTGGCTGAGATTTCTACAAGGCAGTTTATCAACATTATTCTTTAGTTATGTAATGATGTTGTCCCTGTTTTTAAAAGTTTTCTAATAATGTAATCTATCTTTAGTAATCTGATATTGTAATCATTGGTTTTGTAATAATTGGTATAAATGTGATGCATTTATATGAAAGGATGATTTATAATATAGGCACTACTTTCCAAACATTTAAAAGTTATTTTAAGTAAGTTTTAATTAACCTCTATAGGAATGGCCTTGTGTGTCTCTCCATCATACAAGATGACGTTAGTTGATGTCACGCTGTAGTCTTGGCCCTGATGAGCTGTGCCTGGAATGTGCTGGAATGTTACTGTCACCTACAAAAACAATAAACATCGATCAACATCAAATCGATCAGTATCAAATATTAAAGAAAATGCTTGAGCTCTGAATGTCCGCTGAAGATATTGTGCATCTTAGAATACTTACTGTTCCAAATGCACCAGCCACTCTGGTGACATTGAGAAACGGCAGCATGGAATCTTCAGATACACGCACAGTACTGGTCGATAGCTGCAGAACGCCATGGGCATTGTCATTGGGTAGTATGTAGATTTCAGCAATGTGTTCAGCGCCAATACGGGGCGAGTTGAGAACTATGGAATGGAAACAAAAATGTCACATTGAGAAACGGCAGGATGGAATCTTCAGATACACGCACAGTACTGGGGCCAATTTCACGGCGCTGCTTAGCACAAAAATTTGCTTAGCACTGGATTTGTTTGCTTTATCATTGCAAAAATGGATTGCCAGCCAAAGTCGTAAGTGATGTGATGTGTCGTAAGTGATGTGATGTGTCGTAAGTGATGTGTATTGAAAGGTATTTTCCTACTCTTGCGAAGAACACAAGTTGGCGTATAAATTTTGGCTTGTAATTCATTTTATAAAGCAAACGAATCCTGTGCTTAGCAAATTTTTGTGCTTAGCGGCGCCATGAAATTGGCCCCATGTCGATAGCTGCAGAACGCCATGGGCATTGTCATTGGCTGATATGTAGATTTCAGAGATGTGTTCAGTGCGCTAGATACACACGCGTGCTAGATACACACACAACATGCACGCACATTGCTTTAACAGTGACGCGGCATTATATGACTCTCAAAATGACGTAGTGAACACAAGCCTTATACAGCTGACTATGCAGTAGCCATACCTGGGTTAGCTTGCGGCGAAGACAGCAAACTGACACTGACAATGTAGATGAAGACACTCTCTGCTCTTTCTGGGATGTCATCGTTCAGTAAAACGACATCGACTGAAGCAGTTAGCTGACCAGCACTGAAGATTACAGAGCCTTGCGTTGGTAGGAAGTCTCTGTTTTCAGTTGCACGGCTGAAAGTGAGGGATTTGAGAATTAGCTTATTTGAAAGGTTGTTGAGACTTTGAGTGGGGTACTGTGGCCGAGTGGTTTAGGTCACTGACTCGCAATACTCGGGTGAAAACTTGGGGTTGCGGGTTCGATACCTGGCTGGGATACCTGTGCCTTTGAGCAGGGCACTTAATCACAATTGTTCTATCCTTCGGAAGGGATGTAAAGCTGTTGGTCCAGTGTGTTAGGTAACGCACTTTAAAGAGCCCAGAGCATTATTTCATGAAGGGGATTCCCCTGTGTATCTGGCTGTTTCTAACTCATCGTCTTCTCCTCGTGGGTTTCCTCACGCTTGCGAGCGACAGTGCAATGGGCACTTTTCAGGAATCCTTGGTTTCAGTACCAGAAATAATAATGATAATAATAAAAGGGAAATATGTTGAAGAAGCAAAAAATACTGACTTAAACCAGTACAGCAAATTAATTTGACATACAGGACACGAAATTTTACTCAATGTCAGCCGGTGTGAAATTACCAATATATGACAATTTTAAATCAATCTGCTGAGGTAATTTTTGTCACGTTATATAAAAATGGGTCACATTCCCTCCAGAAAATAATGACCTTTCAGGGGCGGATCCAGGAATTTTTGCAGGGAGGGGTTTTTCCAGTGGCGATAGAGTCGCTCAGAGGGGCGTTGCTGGTTATCTTCTAATCTCCCCCGCCCCCACCCCCAAAAAAGTATTTATATCGGCTTGTTGCAGGGAGGCGGGCAGGCACACACAAAATGCATCACATAAAAAATTGAGACAGAGCAGGGGGAGGGGCGAGTGGGGCGGAGAGATCAGCGCCTGCCTTTTTACTTACAGTTCCTTCCTACACTGCTATGGTCAACCAAATTTTTAATATTTTGCAAATGTTTTTATTAAATAAACCCGAGTTTTCAGTTAAATCAGAGATTTTTCTTTGACCAGCACCAAGTTGTACCTGGTATATGCTGGCATGTTGGGTATGTCCACGGCTGCATTCAGTGTTGAGTAGAATACTTGAACTACGCCTTCGCTTCCAAACTGTCTCTGAATCTGATGTTAAAACAAATGAATCTTGTTTACAATTAAACATGGTTTATTCCAAATAGAAATGCAAATTCTCTCGATATCAGACTTTAGTAAAACATCGTAAATGGGGGCAGTAATTAATTGCTATGTCAGTATTTTTGGTGGGCATACAGTCATATTACTAAAATGAATTCTCCAAACCTTTTTTCTGTAATGGTGACCTTGTTTTAAAAATCCATGTGAATTCCTAATTTTCATTGAAAAAAAAAACAAAACACCGGAAAATACAATTAAATTTTTACGTCCAATAATTTGACAAAGGAAAACAGATGCATGACCTAAAACAGTTTCAATGAAACTATCTTTAATGAAAATTATTTTTTTTAAAAAGAGCAACTCACTGTCAATGTGACATTCCTAAATGCTTCCTCAACAACAAGGCTTCTTGAACTTGCGCTAAAAATTAACGCTCCGTAGGGGTCATCATTGGCACCGATGGTTACCCTAGAAACCAGTTTTGATGCATCACCAAGACGGCCACGGGACACATTGGTCAGACGAACAAAGAAAGTTTCGTCAAGCTCTGGGTTCTATGATAAATAAAGACAATTTATACTTTTAGCATGAAAATGGAATGATTATGCAAATAGCTCTCAACAAATAGACTGTATTAAATAGCTGCCATCTTGTAGGGCAACTTTTGTTTCAATTAATCAACAATGCATGTCCTCACGGAACAAAAACAAACTGCCCTTCAAGATGGCAGCTATCCGATACGGTCTATATCAGGTGTTATTACAAGAATTTAATGTATAATTTATCATTTTCTGTGAACCCAGGATGGCGAGTGATAGAACCAAAACTATTTCATGTTTTCATTTCAATAAAAAATACATTTTAAATGTAAAAAAGAGAAATTTTATTTGAATTTTCTTACCTCATCCGATGCAATTTCAAGACTGATATCAGCCGTCATTTCATCAACCCGGAACATCACATTACCCTCTGCCGTCACCAGGTCACTAGTCTCATTGGCATTAGGATCATTGGGGTCAGAGGTCACGACCCAGTCAACAGTGACCTGTGCAAGGGCTCCTCCCAACCGCACCACCTTCAGAAAACAATTTTAAAAATAATTTTAAAAATAATTTATAAGCAAATATAATTGTTAATTGCAAAACGTTTAACTCACATAATGGCTTATACACTTTTTAAAGCCACTGTGTAAACAATAATTAAAGATGAAATTGATATAAATGCATGTGCACACGCATATTTGCACAATGGTAAACGAAACCAGGCCCCTGACTACCTCAGTATTATCACTCCAAGCGTAAATAGAGCCTTTGCACCGGATGCCATGACAGGGGACAGGTGTTCATATTTAAATGATGTGACAATAGATCCACAAAGTGCCTACTTGTGCATGACGCAGGTGACAATGTGACTGCCCCCTGTCATGGCCGCTCATGCAAAGGGTCTATAGGATGGTAGTGTTGCATAATTTCTTGAAAGCACGGACACAGTTTTTCAATGTTTTCTCAGAACGTAGATGAGGTACTGAGCCGACTTATAGACTAATCCGACGATTGAAAACTGCGGTGTATCTCCAAGGTATTTACATGACGTCACAATAGAAATACACTGCAGTAACAATAGAATAACCACAAGATACAGGCTCACTAAATGTTGCTCGGATTACACTATACATGGGTTGGTTTTTATCATACACATCTTTAATCACACATGAAAATAACACAATTTGTAACCGTTTCAATCATATAATCTATCGTCAAACCAATCTACCTGCAACCTAGCAGTGCTGGAGCCAACATCAGCTTCAATAGCAGTTACACCCAGCGAGACATCAGCAAACTGGAATGTACCATATGCATTATCTGATCCCTCGATGGTTACTTCAATGGTTGAGCCAATTCCAACCTCCGCTGAGAAAAGATGCAGAATAAGTGAAACATCAATGATTTTAACAATGATTTACAAATCTGAGACGTAGACAGAGAGGACTATTGACAATAGACCGATCCGGAAGCGTTTAAGCCCCGCCCTAAAAATTTCCACCAACCAATCATTCTCAAGGACAATGATGACCCACATGGGGCCAATTTCATGGCGCTGTTTAGCAGCTGATTTTGTGCTAACGGAAGCTCCGGCTATTTCATGGAGACCGTAACCTTAAGCACTGGCAAATGTTTGCTAGCTTCACAGGCAAATTTGCTAAACACTCGTGACGCAACAATGCCCGTTTCCAAGCACGCGCATGCTTAAGCACGCTGCGGCCGTGAAATAGCCTTAAAGTTAGCACACCTTTTATGCTACAGTAAGCACACGTTTTCGGCTAGCGCTTAAGCAGCGCCATGAAATTGGCCCCAAGTCTTTTGGTGATCCAAACAATCTAATGATTGTGCGCACTTTGAAGTTGCTAGACGCATTTCTACGTGGGCGGGGCTTACAGGATCGGTCTATTGCCAATGCCTAAACGATGCATGTAAAATATGAATTAACATGACGTTAATACAGAGTACATGTATGTCAAGCGCACAATTTTAAACATTTCACTTAAATGAGAATAGAAAAATATGAAAACAGAAATTCAGAATGACAGAAATTAAAACTGGAGTATAAATAATACTCACCATTTTGACCTATGTGTGGGTGGAGGGCAGTAGTTAGTGCAGTTAGTATTGTGAGTGAAGAAAAACACAAATGAAGGGGAGTTAGTGCAATAGTTAGTGCAATATACACATATGTAACCGCTCTGCAAAAAAGAGTCACAAGTCGCGCTGGCTAGTATTCTTTTTGCGACCATAAAAAGAAAACCGCTGCAAATCCACGCTCAATAAAATACCAAAACACAATGGAAATTCCTGGCGGTGCCCAGATACCCTAATATAGCTTTTTTACACACAAATTGTCGCCCTATCCTAGCATCCATAGTTTTTAGTGTTAATCACCCACTAAATTTCAGCTTAAATCGTGTTCCCAATGAACATTTGGGGTTAATCTACCATGGTTGTGCGTTAGAATTACAAATTTAAGTCCAATAGACCTTTATCACGATACGGCCATCTTTCCTTTTCTCCTATTAAAATGAATCGAGGCTTGCAGGAAAAATAGTTTGGCCCTGTATTGAAATTGTTCATTGTCTGCATCACAATGACACACGAGTAGCGCAATTAAGAAAACGTGCAGCGCAGACAGCGATTCTCTCAATACAACAACAGAAGATTACACGCGCTATCGCGCGGTCGCTCAGATGCGCTGAACAAAACAAAGATGGCTGTACTATGATAAACATCAATAGGGATACACAGAGAATTAGCGTCCCTGTAAAATGTTGGTGTGCATTACCAGTTAGTGCTAAATGGTTAGCAGACAAGTGGTCGTAAAAGTTAAAATACAAACATGATTAAACCTACCTCCCTGTGTTGGGCTGGACAACTGAACTCTGAATGTCTTGTCCAATTCAGCGTTGTCATTGTCTACTATAGTGATTGTGATGTATGTAAAGCGTTGCTGGTCAGCAAAGGTTAGAGTCCCACCTCCACTCTGTTAAGTAAAATGAGAAAATACTATCATTAGCAAAGTACCAGTTAAACGTGGTAAACTGGTTTACAGAGTAAAGGGGTGTTTACACTATCGCGGAAAAATGGCTTTGCGCGCGCCTGTTCTATTGGTTTGTACACGAGCTGGTTTGCCGCTTGTGCGCAGCCTCTCGCGATGCGTCAAACGTTTCGAGCTGGGTCAAAGTTCAGATTTGTTGAACTTTGAACGCGGTGCACTGACCTTTCCAACGCGCAGCCAATGAGGTATCAGAGAAGCCCCAAGTTACCGGAGTTGAATTTTCTATTTTGGAAAGATCGGCGATTGGGAGCTCATGCAATGCAGTGAGCGTGATTTGTGAACAGTTAAATTTGGTAAATTAGGTATGACCTCTGCTTGGTAATCAGTAATCACTTATTATATTAACTGGGCCGAGTGCTGAATACCAGTTAAACTTGGTAAACTTGTTTACCGAGTAAACTAGTTTACCAAGTACCAGTTAAAGTAGGTGAAGGGTGCACATCTCATTACTATATTAACTGGACTGGCTGCTGACTGAGTTAAAACTGTTAAACATGGCACAATGTTTGTTTGATAACCCCTGAAATCTGTATTAACTGGACTGATTGCCAGTTTAACTTGGTAAAGGGCACATTAGATGCCATTCTGGTAAAAAGTATTTATGACAATGTTTTGGCCAACCGAGATTATTTCCAAACCTTATTTTGAAATAAAGATTTTTAAGGGCAACACTGGAGTGAGATCACTGGAGATAAAGGCAATCATGATCAAGTTCGATCAAGCGACTATAGTTCACTATAGTCGACTAGAGTCCCCCGAACAACGGAAATTTCCTGTCGTTCAAGGAACTCTAGTCGACTATAGTTAACTATAGTCGCATGATCGAGCTTGGCCCATGCATAGACTTGTGCATTACCACAAAATCAATAGGGTCTTTCCCTGCAGACTGCGCTGATCCATCAATCGTCCTCCATTCAACTTGAACCTCGCCCAACAACCCCTGGGCCCTAACCACCAACAATTCCACCGTTCCCACCTCCTCCCCCACCCTGACCCTAACCATGCCCATAGCAGGAGGTATGATGGGGTCTGTGGGCCCAGGGGGAGGACCGGTGGCAAACTGAAGCAGCCCATTGGGGTAGTCATTAGCTGGGATGGTTAGGTTGTTGGTGTCGGATTCTGACGCGATGCTTGCGCCGCTGGTGTCGGTCGTACCAATCAAACCATCGTCGGAGAGTGGGAGTTGGGCCAGCAGAATTATCATGAAATTCTCTAGAAGTTCTGGCTGCATGTCATCAATTGTAACCAGAGTTATAGTCTGGGAAAGAGAACAACAAATCATTTTTGATAGTTTCAAAAAGTTTATAATCTTCCCTACAAAAATTCTGAATGACTGTGCACATAAAAAAACCATCATTCTTAAAATTGAAATGGTCCAAGGCGCAAGATTTCTTTTTAAAAGGTAAAATATGTATACGCAACTTTAATTCTAAGTGAACCACCACACTCTTTCAGAGTCATTTGTACAACCCAGAGTTGTAGTTGAGTCTAGCACAAGTCTATCACAAGTCCACAGCCGATAAATTCACTGCATAAAGTCTGTGACAAGTCCCGCACAAGTCCAGTAACAAGAAGCAAAGGAAGAACACGCACAAAATAATGCCTTTGTTGGAGTTCATTTGAATAGCTTGTGACTTGAATTGAAACCCAAGGACTTGTTGTGGACTTGTTAGGACTTGTGATGGACTTGACTACAACCCTGGTCTACAATCACATACCTGTGTTCGTATTCCATTTGGAAACACAACCTCTCCTGTCGCATTAACGAAATCTGACGTGGCGACCTTGCCTGTTGATTGGTCACGAACCTCCCAGGGGATAGTTACTATGCCCTCATCACCACGGCTACGAACTACTGAGCATGTGTACTGCAATGCTTCATTAGACTGCGAGTCGAGGGTCGTGGGAGTGCATGGGCCATTGAAGCCAAAGAGACCGTTTGCATTGTCACTCTTGAGAACTGAAAAATAATTGGACAAAATCCGTATTGAAACATGTAAACATCAACTTTGTTTGTCGTATAGAAAGATATTGGAGTTTAGGATTTTATGTAAATTTAGGATTTTATGTAAACAATAAGAACCTCTCCCAAAAAAAGAAAAAATTTAAAACAAATTTTTAGATTGAAACAAAAGTTTGCTGAATACAGAAAAATTATGGAAAACAAGGTACTGATCAACCAATCACGTTGAAATCGCTTTCAAGACTGTTCTGCTTTTGTGATTTCCTCCAGGTCCAAGAGGACCTGTTTGAACAAAGTGATTCCCACAGTAATGAATTAAATGTGACATTTCGTGTATCTGGGAGTAGTTAAAGGGCTTCAGCCTGATGAAACCTGCGTTGGATGAGCTGACGTCTGGAGCCAGTCCTAAAAGAGCAGGAGCTCACGGAGGCACTTCAGGCAGAGTGGCACACCCTGCCTTAGCGGCTCTTACGGAGGCTGTCTCTTATGGAGACAGTCAGTCTTGCCACAAGAAGTGTTCATACACGTTACTGACTGATAAAACATGTAATATCTCTCAGCCTCCTCGATCTTTTAATCAGAGTATATTTTGTGTGTTTGGAACAATTTGTTCCCAGACATACCCGTCAGCAGTGCAGTAGCATCATCCCTCGCAATCAGCGCTCCCCCATTACTACTCAACAACATCACAGTAAACACTTCATTCCCTTCCTCTTCATTGTCTTCTAATGATGTCATCATGATGTCAGCAGTGCCCTGACCTGGGTCAAAGGTCAATGTGCCTGAGATGGGGCTCAAGTCTTGCTTGGAGGGGGACGTCAAAATTTCAGAGATCTCCCTGAAGATGGTAAATGATATTGTAATAATGATATTACGAGGCAATCTGATGAGATTTCTTGAGTTACTCTTGCATTTTTCTACTGGATATAAATTGGTCCATCGGCTATAAAGTATGCATAACTACTGATTTCAAATGATTATGCGATGGCATTGTGATGGTTTTGTGAAGATCTTGTTATGGACATGTGATGACCTTGTGATGGCCTTGCGATGGCCTTGCGATGGCCTTGCGACGGCCTTATGGTGACCTTGTGATATGGCCTTGTGATATGGCCTTGCCATGGCCTTGCCGTGCCATTCCTTTGTGATGGCCTTGCGATGGTTTTGTGAAGATCTTGTGATGGCCTTGTGACGTTTCGTCATGGTTTTGTAAAGATCTTGCGGTCTTGCAATGGTCTTGCAATGGTCTTGCGATGGCCTTGCAATGGTCTTGCAATGGTCTTGCGATGATTTTCTGATGGCATTATAATAACCTTAGCTACAACTCTGACACTAGACTTGTCAAAACAAGTTGTACCTAGCTTGTAGTTTCCTGGCATACATGCGGACATCTTGCATTAAACCTCGATATAGCTCCATGCCCGGCCTCACAGCACCCACATACAGCCTGCCCACTCCATCCCCCTGTGCTTGGTCCATAGTTCTACAAGTCAAAGAAAAAACTAAACTGTTATCTTTTACTATAACGAGCAATAATAGAAACAAATTGTCACCACTCTCAATCTGAGAGTGAGCATTTTCAGCTTTATGCAGTCATGCACAATGAAGCTGTTATGTGAATATTTTGATGTAAACATTATGCACCTATCAATTGTCGGTGCAAAGGCTCTATACATTTACCGTTCAGCTATCAAGATCCCATCTACATAGCACGCAGCTTGCATGTTGTCTATGGTAAGCAGAATCAAGAACCATGAACCATCAAATAGGTCCATCGATGAACTCAGTGTAAAGCCCACCACAGTGTTTGTCTGAAAAACAGAAGACAGGAACACCAAGACATTTTCAACTCTTATGATTACTTTTCATGTCTTTTTGACCAGTTTTTTTCTGCTGGTTTAATCTACCCTATAGACCTTTATCACGGTGCGGCCATCTTCCCTTTTCTCCTATTAAAATGAATGTAACCAAAGTGAGGCTTGCAGAAAAAAATAGTTTGGTCCCGTTTTGAAATTGTTCATTGTGTGCATCACAATGACACAGACGTTGCGCGATCAAGATAGCGCGCAGCGTGGACAGTGATTCTCAATGGGAGATACACGCACCATCACGGAGTAGCGCAGACGTGTTGATCGTGCCCAACACGTTTGATGGGGAAACAAGACAAAGATGGACGCACCGTGATAAAGGTACTATAGAACCTGTACTTTATCAATTCAAATTACATTATGAGTGAAATTTCAAAAAATTAATAAAAGTTTCAAAATTACATTTAGAAAACCGTGCCAGTTTATTGAATTATTCTTGTCATGTTTTAGGTAATATTGAAAAGCAAAGTTATTGTTTGATTCACAAGGCCATATACTGCGTATATACTAAGGGTAATCATTCTCTGAAGCCAGGTATTTATAAAACAATCAATTCAAAAAGTGCCACAATGTAAAGGGGGACACTATATCCTGTTTTTATGGAATGACCCATGTACCGTCCTGAAATACTTACAAACCGCGTTCCTGTGTATCTATACTCAATGGACGTCCTTCCCCCTGCCTGGCCCACTTTGAGCCCATAGTGAGTAGTCAGTCCATCGATCGAGTCTTTAGCTAGTATGAAGCCGTTTACACCCACACCAGGCTGAACCCAGCCACTAAGTGATATTTCTGAAATACTTACAAACCGCGTTCCTGTGTATCTATACTCAATGGACGTCCTTCCCCCTGCCTGGCCCACTTTGAGCCCATAGTGAGTAGTCAGTCCATCGATAGAGTCTTTAGCTAGTATGAAGCCGTTCACACCCACACCAGGCTGAACCCAGGCACTAATGGAGAAACCGCTGGTGATAACAGCTGCCAAAAACTGGTACTGGGACGGAACTTCAAGGTAGGAATCTGAATATATAAAATCATAAACACAATACGTAAATAAATCATTTTACATAAAGTTTGTACAAACAAAAATCCATCTGTGAGAGGTTTAATTAAAACAACAGATGACAAAAATCTGAGAAATCTATAAAAGATATGAATGATAAAAACTACAAGATGAAAGCATATGAATTTGTATAGTGTCGACTGTCGATTGTAAGTTTTATGCCACGTCGCTGTAATGTTTATGGGGCGAGCTGAGTCGCGGAAGAATTACATTGCCTGTTTTATATCGCTGGTAAGTCCTGTGCAGACGGACATTGTAATGTAAAACCACGAAAGAACACATGTTGTGGTCATGTAACTTCCCCATGGACCTGAATGATTAGGTGACACGTTTTATCCAGTTTTTACGTCGCAGAGGAAATAAATCCACGTGCGGACGTACGGAAGAATTACCACGATGGAATGCTGACAGTGACTCGCAGAAACATTTTACAAAAATTAGTCCAATGCGGATACGGCTCTAACTGTATTATAATTTTCAATAATTGCTTAATTTTGTAAATATTTTTAGTTTGGAGAGCCCCTCGATAGAAACTTGTTTCTTTTGGGTAATCCTGCAGGAGCTATTTGGGTATTGTTTTTTGTTATGTTTCCTTCACAGTGTTTATTTGTATGTATATAATATGTGCGTGTAATTTATTTGTCTGTGATTTATATATCCCGGAAAATGAAATAAATAAATAAATAAATAAACTGTAGAGCCAAACTTTGCAGTGATGCCACAATAGCCATTCCCAAATGTGTGCATGCCTCAGCATAGACTTGATTTCAAGTCTGTAACTATAGACCGGTTGGTTCGTAAACCGCAGCAGCGTAGTCGCGAATGGACTGGGAACAAGTCTAATCGACCTCTAGTTACAGACTTGAGAAACCTGTTTCCGTTTTGTACACGTTCTATGGAGTTTGCTACCAGAATTGGACGTAGAGAGCTGATTGGTCGAAACGCAGGACGACATTAATATTCATGTTACTCCTCCGACTTGTTCTATGGCAACTGCGTGATTATATATTACGCGCTATTAATGCATTAATATTGGCGCGAATACAGGTTTCTCAAGTCTCTAAACAGGTACTTTTCATAACAAAGACTGTTGCGTGTGGGGATTATAGGCGTCAGACGGACCAAATACGACTGTTAGAGACTTGACCTCAAGTCTAGCCTCAGCACAACGCAACCATGAATTTCGGAAACAGACTTACTTGTTGAACCAGTGAACTGCATGGCGTCCGTGCCCGTGTGACGGCGCTCTGCACCTTCAATCTTGTTCACACTGGGATTAGGATCAGCTAGAAAGATTAGGTCCCGTACGGTTGGCAAGATGCCAGAGATGGAATCGGAGAACACTTCCCAGAGAACCTGTGGAAAAACAAACATGGGGTTGCAGTTGACACTTGGTCATTTGTTGTGTGATTGTCACAAGTTAAAGGTCATTGTCATCATTTGCAATGACCAAAAATTTTACTTCATGAGTTGACAAGAACAAAAACTTATTCAAAGTGTTTATAGCAATGCTAACAAACACTACATGAATTTATTTCTGTAAGAATTTAACATCTGAAGGTGGTTTTTTTAAAATATTTAAGTACACATTATGGCTCAGCTGGTAGAGCATCTGCCCAAAGAGTCAGAGGCACCGGGTTAGAATCCAAAAGAGCACCACAGGATTGTTCTCTCCTCCCCCGTTTCATTTTCATAGTGATTAGGCACCATAACAAATATTTAACAAGTTGAGAATGTCTTAAACATGAAAACAGTGCAAAAGCTAGCACATTTTACTACCACCATTAATATGTTTTTGTCATATTACAGCAAGTGCCTATTTTAATACCTGTATTCTTCCAAAGGTTCCCTGCGCCCTCTCTACAGTAAAGACAGCGACTGCAGACTGGTTGTCTCCTGGGTAGAAATCCTCTGCAATCTCCCTCTCGGTAGAAGATGAAGGAAAAACAAGGACACCGTAGGGATCATCATTGGCTCCAATCTCAAGACTGATGGACACGGGATCTAATAGATCGCCCTCTGGATTCACAACCACAAGATGAGATGAAACATTGTTATATTGATGGGCATTCCATGAAATTAAATTTAAAATTTCTATATTAAAAAAATATATAATTTGTAATGAAACACAGGTGCAACAGTCAAAACTTAACAGAATTTTAAGCAAATGCAGGTGTGACATTTCATATTTTCAACAAATTTTCTTCAATTGTTTATGTACTGTCAAGTTACAATCCTTGAATAGGACTGTTTAGGTTGTGCTAATGTCAAATTGAACAGGAAATCTTTCAGGAGTACTTTCAGGAATACTTTCAGGAGTACTTTCAGGAGTACTTTCTTTGAGTGAAATAAGCCGAGTCCCTGGGTTTTAATTGATGTTACTAGCCATTAAAATCTGGAGACGTGGTGGTCTAGTGGATAGAGCGTCGGACCTTCGGTCGAGAAGTCTATGGTTCGAAGCCTGGTCATTGCACCGCATTGTGTCCTTGGACAAGACACTTTACTCCACGTCGTCTATCTCCACCCAGGTGTATAAATGGGTACCAGCAAATGCTATTGAGAAAACCCAACTAATTGCTTGGGGTAGACCTGTGATGGACTGGCATCCCATTCAGGGGGAGTAGCCATGCTCATAGTCACTCCATGCCATAACTAACTGCTTGGGTAGACCTGTGATGGACTGGCGTCCCATCCAGGGGGAGTAGCAATGCTCTTAGTCACTCCGAGCCATAACTAACTGCTTGGGTAGACCTGTGATGGACTGGCATCCCATCCAGAAGTAGTAGTAATGCTCCTAGTCACTCCATGCCACAGAAATCGGGGACGAGTACTGGCCGTACGAGCCAGTATGGGCTCATAAACGACTTAACTACCTAGCCATTAAAATTAACCGCAACATATGCATTCTTTCATTGGTCATAACTGGACTTGTGATGAGCTTGTGACAGACTTGAATACAACCCTAGTTATAGCACTACAAACTACAAACTTACCCGTCACATTAACCAAAACCAACTCATAGTATTCCTTGAATTCCGGTATTCGATCCATGCGTGCCGTTATCTGAACCCGCTGCAAAGTTTGCTGATCAGCGAATTCTACCGATCCCGCTACGACCTCAAACTCTGATCCCTCGGGCAATGGTTCCATGGTGCCGTTGTTAACAATCTGCCAGTAGACACGGACTGACCCAAAGGCACCTCTTGCTCTCTGGATCCTGAAATAGATAAAGAACGTATGTTAATAATATATGGGCCTCATTGGGATTTGAACCCGAGACCTTTGACACACCGGAAAGATGCTCTACAAGCTTAACTATGAGGCACAGTGGTATAAACCTTCTCAGGTTTTCCCCAAGACCTCTGACACACTATGCAGATGCTCTACCCGCTGAGCTATAAGGCACAGTGGTAACTTTTCCGTAAGAACCCAACTTAGTAATACATTTAAGGTGCCTTTAAGGTATCGGTCTATGGCGCGATTTATCCACAAATCCAACCCATGCACAAAACGGACGAAAAACGGACATATTGAAAGGCACCTTTAAAGTTTAATTTCATGGTGCTACTTCTGAAAAAAAAACTACTGCCTGGCAGCTCATCACAATGCAAAGAGAATATTTCACACAGTGCAATGCTTACTCTGTAAATATTGATTCTCCCTCGTTGGCGACAACCCGAGTGAGCGGCTCTCGGAAGCTGAAAATACCATGAGGGTCATCATTGGCTGCTATTGTTACTGTTGCTATGGGTGCGCCGTATACAACCACATCACCTAAAATAATATCAAAAAGGCAGATTTTAGTAGAGCACTCGGATGATTCCTCTTTCAGAAAATTTGATTTATAAATTTTGAAACAAAATTGTAAGGTGACATTTGAGGCGAATTGTAAGGTGACAAATGAAGAAGACTCCAGAGGCAATGCACTTGGTGACTAGCCTGTTTTTCTATAAACAAGATTAGTTTTGTCATACTTCTCTCCCATAACCTGCAGTACCTTCATGTACATACGGGATAAAGCCCAGTTTATACTTAATGCTGAAGCAAAAGCGAGCACAAATTTGACGTCAGAGCAAAGTTCTCGCACCATGAATTTGCAGAAAGTTACTTGCAGTTTAAAACTAGTTTCAAAATGTTTGCCGCAAAATATTTGACATCAGATTTATGCCAGATTTGCATGAAGCATAAGCTGGCCTTACATCTTTAAGATGTTCACTAGCATGTACCAGAATCAACCCAATTATAAAAATCACCGAATTAAGATAGCAAAGTAGACAAAAGAAGAAAGCGTATAAATGATATCTTCAAAAATGAAAATTGGCAAGACATTTAAGTGAATGTCGCTGTACACAGAACGACAAGGGAATGGTAAAGGGAAGCATAGCAAAACTGGATCCATATTCAGCCGAGCAAAGCAGGGGTTTGAACCCAAGACCGCTGGGTAAAAGTACCAGTGCTCACATCTATCAACACAGAAATTGGAAAACCCCGAAAAAGTCCACAAAATTTGCTGAACACACATCATGAACAGACATTTGCAATAACTGGACTGTTGGTGAAGTAGTTATTTACTTACGTGCACCAAATGAGTACACTGTGTTACAAGTTTACAAAACAAAACAAAAACACATCTTCAACTCTTCGTAATATTAAAAATGTTCATTGAAATATAACGCAAGTCAAGCGATTTTAAACGATTAAAATGAATGTAAATCTAGGGAAATCTCAGCTCGAATTCTTACCACATACAAATTATCCTTTTATAGATCGTATCAAACAGCTGCCATCTTGTAGGTCAACCTTTGATATTTAAATTGGTCAACAATGTAAGCACAAAATGTGCCATCTTGCATGTCCACAACCAACGAGAAACTGCGCTTCAAGATGACAGTTAAATCGATATGGTCTATAATATTCACACTTGTTTGTGAAATTGGCGATACTTTCTGAATGCTATTTTGACTAAAACATACTTTTTTGCTGACTGGCAATGTTTTGTTTTTTCTCTTTTTTTGTTTATTTATCCGACTCACCCATAGGATTGTAGAGCTCTATCGTAAAATACTCGTCATCTTCCGGAGTTTGGTCGTCTATTATCCTGACTGCAATTAATCGAGTCCGTACACCAACACCAAACTGCAGAGTACCAGTCATGGTTGCATAATCTAGAAGCCCGTCGGTCGCTGTGCCTGCGACAGTGCGATAATCAACGGAGGCAACGGAGGCTGCTGTGCCGTTACGCCGAACGACAAATGACACGAAACTTGGCTCATTCACAACTTTGGTGGTCGGCTCTGTCACAGCAAATCAAACAACATTGAGCTAAGAATTTCTCAGCTTTACACAAAATACTTCTTTTCTAATGGGCTATAAGAAAATGTGACATCAAATACTTGGGCGGTATTCAATTCAATACTTAAATTAAGTAAAAACTTTACTTAGTATTTGGCTTGGCTAAGAAAATTACCTTTCTCGTATTCAAAGCCTTCTAAGAATTTTACTTTAGTAAGTCAAACACTTAGATAAATTGTGACGTTACAAATGAACACAGAGTGCAGAACTCCCTAAACAGCCAATCGAATACAGTGTGGGACGCGCTATGAACCGCGCCTTCTCATAAGCGTTTTTCTCACGCAAAACGCACAACACGCGCACCAAAACAAAACCGGTCTAAACCGGTTGCAGTATGCGTGTGATGTATGTACAAAATTGCTTTAGTGTGCTTTCCTGCCTTCTCAAATTTAAGTAAAATACTTTCCCAAAAAGAACCATTTGAATACCAAATGTTCTAAGTATTTTTCTAAAGTAAAAAACTTAGCCACTTGCGAATTGAATACCGATTTTGGCTAAGTATTTTACTTTAGCCAAAAACTAAGTAAAATTCTTAAATATTTGGCTTAAGTACTGAATTGAATACCGCCCCTGGCCTTTTGATATCACGGTCCACAAAAACAAGTGTGATGAACCTTTAATCTGTGTTTTTTAAAATCTAGCATGTATGTAACAGGGTTGTAGTCGTGTTCATCACATGTATGTCACAAGTCCTTCACAAGTCCAGTTACAAGAATGCCGTTGTTGGAGTTAATTTGAACAGCTTGCGACTTGAATTAAGACCCAGGAACTCATGGCACTTGTGAAGGTTTTTGAGGACTTCGACTACAACCCAGATATTAAACTTTTCAAAAATAAATTTTGAAGATTAATAAATGTTACCTTCAAAGAAGATGGCGTCATCATTCTTGTTGATTTTGAGTGTTGCTGCGACGACATTTCCCAAGTGACTGCCCCCGGTGGGGTTAGTCAAGATCAACTGAAAAGATTCTGGGTTCTCCGGGATCTTGGGACAGTAAAAGATTAACATTGAATTAATGATGGAGAACTTAATGGCTACAATTGAAAATTAGTTTTGACATGTCTTAAGCAAATTTGGTTTTTTGCCACTAAAGGGAATTACTGTTTTTCGACTGTGAAGGCAGTTTTTAATTATAATCCATTAGAAAACCCAGTGAATTGTGGCAACATCACACCAAGACTATGGAAAACAGAAACTACACCACTGTCCTAGTTTTAAACATGTCTGGAATTTGCTGAACCAACAGTGGACAAAAAGCTGTGTGTTAGTGGTTTTCTAAAATGATGGCCTTCTAAAAAAAATCAACAAAACAAGAACAAAACAAAAAATAATATGCACCAACCTCATCACCTTGAGCACTTATTTGGATTTCTTGCAAACTTATTCCATCTTCATAAGTCAGGGTACCAGACACTGGTGTAATATCTAACGCAGCACCAATGGTTGCAACATTCCACGAGACAGTCGCTCGGCCAAACCGTCCCGCATTACGCACGACAGGGAACGTGGCCAAGTGTACAGCAGCCCCTTTAGTTTCATCAATGTTTCTGACCATAGGGTCCTCGGGGAATGTAAAGACACCATGCGGATCGTCATTTTCAAGTACAGTGATTTCTATGGTCGTCCGCGTGCCAAGATCACTTGGCGGATTGCCAAAACTTGCCAGCGTCAATTGAAATGTTTCGTTCAGTTCTGGGATTACGTCTGGTGCTGCCAGGAAAGAAATGGTCTTTAACGTCTCCCCTGGGGCAAAGGTCGCAACTTGCGGCAGTCCGAAGAATTCTGGAGACTGCATGCTGTCACCGACGGCGTAATATCGCACACTGCGAGCAACGAGGCTCCCTCCCTGGCGTAGGATAGTTACTTCAATGAGATCGCCGCCTTCTGATACGACGTAGGGACCCGAGGTGAGCGACGAAAACTCAAAATAACCCCCTGGCCCGTCGTTTTCCAGGATTGTCACGACGGCCTCTGTGTCGCCTAATCGAAGGATCTGATTGGCTGGCTGGGCGTCGTAGAGCTGAACGACCATTGTTTCATCAGTTTCAGCAAGATTGTCTGGTAGAATCTCAATATTGATTTGGGTTCTTGCAATACCTGTTTGGCGATATCAAAATCAGTATAAAAATATGTATAAAAATATGAAATATACATGATGACGCACTGGGGTAAACATCGCAAATTGTTGTCACACTGCATTCCATTTGCTTTTGTGCATTTTCTAGGCATGCTGAAATGGACTTTAAAAGTGTTTAAAATCAGCCAGTCTTTATCGTCTGTTTAAGACCACCCACGTGACGTGCTCGCTGCCAATAGGTATTTATGAAGTTGGCCTCAGTGTATTTCCAGTTGGCCTAAATATAGTACACTCAGAGATTCTGATAATGCAATATTAAGGGCAAAGTGGCATTTTGTCTGCTGTGAAATTTAGAAATTTTCCACTCATTTGGAAAATAGCCGACTTTTTGAGCTAAGCAACTTGACTAGATTTTTGTCTCACCTGAGGCAATGGAGACAATGCCAGAAAATGGCGCTAAATCCCCAGTAGTTGGCTGCGCTGGATAGCTGGAATTATTGACAAAACGCCAGAAGATGGTAGCATCGCCGGATGTACCCTCTCGTGTGATGTTCAATGATAACTTAAAAGACAAAATTTATTAAAACAAATTTATTAAAGGCATATTTTGTCCATGCATGGGTGTAAATTTATGTTGTTCTAAAGAGAGTACTAAATCTCCTTTAGGATAATCAATGGGGTTGGAATTGAGGTGGTCTTGTGGTGCCATGTGATGACCATGTGATGACCATGTGATGACCATGTGATGACCATGTGATGACCATGTGATGACCATGTGATGGCCATGTGATGGCCATGGATGACCATGTGATGGCCATGTGATGGCCATGTGAGAGCCATGTGAGAGCCATGTGAGAGCCATGTGAGAGCCATGTGAGAGCCATGTGAGAGCCATGTGAGAGCCATGTAAGAGACTTGTGACAGCCTTGTGACAGCAATGTGATAGCCTGGTGACGGCCATATAATGGCCATTTGACAGCCATCTGACAGCCTTCATTGGCCTTACTACAGCCACATCACAATGGTCTTGTGATGACCCTAACAACATACCACAGCTGGAACTGCCCCTTCCGGTTCATCAACAAACAAATGCTGGTTGGGCAGGTCAAAACCAATCTCGCCATTAGCCACTCGATTGGTCACTTCCAAAGTGACCGCTGTCCTGGCACCGAGTCGTGGACTACTCGGCGGTAGTAGGGTCGGATGATCCACGAGGTCAACGCTCAGTAACGTGATATCAAAGGTTGCGCCGAGACTCAGGAATGCGTTGTCTAGGATTGGAATGTGGAATGGATGGACTGTGGAGCCAGCTGGGATGATTGTTGTTTGGTTTGGGTTGCCATTGAGGACATCTGAAACAAACGAAGTAAAACACAATGGCATTGTTCAGAAACCGTGTTAAATTTGCTTTCATAAAACACTGCTTGGACTCATTACTTTGCAATTTTCAGGGTAACGTGGTGCACTAATGGTTTTAAAAATGGTATCAGACCGATTTTATCTTGCCGCTAAGGTAATTTAAGGCCGAGGAGTGTTTGCACTAAACAAGAATGGTTGCATAGTACAATGTATGAATGGTTTCTGCTCTAGAGAGAAGTGGACCAGGGGCCGATTTCACAAAATGCTACGACGAGTCTTAGGAAGGATCAATCTTCTTATCTTGGGACATTGGTATGGATATTAAGACGCACTGAACTCGTCTTAACTTTTGTGAAAACGATCCCAGGTCTCAGTGGCTAGTTGATAATTTGTACTAACTGGTGAGACATGTTACTTGATTTAAATACATGTACATGACCAGGGGCCGATTTCACAAAGTGCTAAGACACGTCTTAGGAAGGGTCAATCTTCTTATCTTGGGACATTGGTATGGGAATTATGATGCACTGAACTCGTCTTAACCTTTGTGAACTTGATCCTAGGAGTTACATCAGACTCTTTGTGTAGTGCGTTTTGTACATAAACAAACAACTTAATGGAATGACTAAAATTTGAGTCCTGGCTAAGCTATGTTATAAATATTATTATTCGCGGGTGTATATTTCACATGATTGTCAAATAGGTTTGCCGTCAACAACAATATGATACTTACCAATGCTCCCACTGGTGCCCTGACTTGGTAACCGGTACACAGCTGAGAAACGGACTGCAACCTGTCCCACTAAACCGGCTGACCTGGTGAGCATGAGCTGTAAACGTCGCGGTCGTGTAGATGACACGATGCGTTGCTCCACATCTGACGAGAACTGAATCACGCCGTACGCATCATCGCTGTCACGTATTGTCAGCACGCCTTCGGTTATCGAACCAACGCTAGCTCCACCGGTTACCGATTCGGATACCAGGGACAGGATAAATGATTCGGCTTCTTCTGGATTGGTGTCGAGATTAATATTAATGAGGATGCTCTGTGACTTTTGACCTTCTAGTAAGGTCACCGTGCCAGTTTCGGGTGAAAGGTCATCTGAGACGAAGGAAGAGTCGGAACTGTTACGCGTTATGATGTAATCGACGGAGACTCGTCCGAACGATCCTCCATCGCGCATGACGGTAAAGCTGTCCGTTGATGTGATTGCATCTTCGTCAACAATGACACTAGGATATGATCCCGGCGTACTAGACGTGAGGTACAACACTCCATGTTGATCATCATTGGGTAAAATATTAACCAACGTCGTTATCGGATCAACCAAAACGGCGTTATCACTGGGACTGGCAAGCGCGATCACAAACTCCTCAGTAAGTTCAGGAACAGGGTCATTAACAATAGCGATGCTTATCGTCCTTCTACGCTCCCCCGGCGGAAACCCTAGACTCCCGTTTGTGACAATGCAGTCTATGCCAATCTGTGCACTCCCCGAGTAGAACCAATACTCGACGGTCACCATTTGTTCCGATGGTCCTAGGGGGGTCACGCCATCGGCCGCAATGCCCCGTAGTACCTCAACAGTTACTGTTCCTGCGTTCTCTGCGAAGCTGTACTCAGGTTGTGCAAAACGTAATGGGCTGTCGTTGCTAGTTACGATTAAAACAACTGTTTGGGATGAGGTATTTAATGTCGCACCGCCACTGACGGATGTCAATTCTACACGAAATTCTTCATCGTCTTCTGGTATCTGGAGAAGAAAAAAAACAGCCTTCAAAATATGACAGACTTTACAATGTGACAGTGTGACAACTCTGAAATTAAACCATTCATGTTAAGAGCTTCATCGCAAAATGCTGTATGCCCATTTTTGGCGTATGGAGAATACTGTCATTTTATAACCAAGTACTACACGGAACAGCAAATTACAATAAGTAAAACAACGTTTTGTGGAATATAACACAATTTACCTGGTCAGGAAGTACTAGAATGTTTAGGGTATCAGTAGCAATGCCAGCAGAAAGAGTTATTGTTCCTGTGACTGGTACAAGATCTTCACTGGCTGGACTTGAACCTCCCATGATCTGGAAGCAAACAAACAAAAGCAAAACATGCTAATTTCATGGAAACTAACAACATATTCGCTGGGAGAGTGTGACGTCAATTTGCGCACGGATGCACTTACTTCTTACGGTTCACGCTACTTCCATTCGTTTTGCAGAGGAGCCACATATATAATTTCTGTTGACTTTTTTTTGTTACAAACGTCACAAAATAAGGCTCTATGGTAGCGTATCGCTATGAGAGTAGGTATAAGCAAACCATTGCAAGTCATTATGGTCCTTATTTTTAAAAATTTTCTTCTAAAAGAATAATAGTAGAACACACTGTGCGCAAACACAATGGATGGAAAATGCGAGCGTGAACCAATAACCGCAGTTACGGTCCAGTGCCTGCAATGTGTCATCACGACTTTGCCAGCGAATTAAGGACTAATAACCGCTGGGGGTAAACCTGCGATTGACTGGCATCCCATACAGGGGGAGTAGCAATGCTCCTAGTCACTCCATGCCATAGAAACTAACGACCTGTTGGGGAAACCCAACTAACTGCTGGGTGTAAATGTCCGATGGACTGGCATCCCATCCAGGGGGAGTAGCAATGCCTCTGGCCACTCCATGTCATGGAAACTAACAACCTGTTGGGGAGCCTTGTGAATTTGTTTTCTTTTCTGAAACCACAAACTCATCTCACCTGATAAGTGACGGCTACAAATCCAAACGTTCCTCTACTTCGCCTTATAGGAAGCTGAACAGAACTGGGAGTTAGTCCTTCTGCAACTCTCAAGGGCGACATCTACAGACAAATCAAAATCAGACTCAAAATAAGAAAAATCAAAATTAGATGTACATATCAGAAAGATGTTTTCTCTAGGCTAGTAAGTAGCCAGTGTGGATTGTGCGGTTCATTTTAACGCTTCCGTTACAGCGTGCCACTCACAGCGGCTTCAAAAACGCCTACTTCTGGCAACAAAGCCCAGCGTTCGAATTAGCACTGGTCCGTTGGCCAAATGACAGTTGAAATCGTCTCGGGCCAGCTGGAAAGCCTCCCCAAATGGTCCGGCTGTCCAGTTGAAATAAAACTTGTACTGGGGAGAACTCTATGACTACAAAAATTTCCTAATTTTTTCACTCAAATGTGGTTATTGCAAACATTAAAGGTCGACTGTGTGTAAAAAGAACAACCAGAAATGTAACCGGGCCACTTGAAATGCTGGCGGGCCAGTGAAGACTTAAGCCAACTGGCCCTGTTGGCCAGTTGGGAAAAAAGTTAAGGGCAAACGCTGAAGCCGCTATCAGCGGCTCACTGACAACATAAACAAACTTGGCTTTCATTTAATTATGTCACGGACCTCGAAAATATTGTGTTTAGATTAGCAAATAGCTTCAGATGACCTAAGAAGTTATCTAGTTTTATCAGCCAGCACAAATTTATTCTTATTTGCATCATTTTACACAAATTGTCAAATGTAAGTGGTACACAAAAGATGTTTAAACTCATAATTTCTGAAATAACACAAATGTCAATTTATTGAAAAAGAACTGTGTTTTTTAAATTTATAGAAACACTTTTTAAGTCCCGCTTTTATTTCTTACCACGTCAAAACCAATAACTCCATACGCATCATCATTAGCAGCAATCGTAACAGTGGCTGTGCTCGGGGTACCAACTACGGCGTTATCAGTCAAGACACTCATCGTCACGGTGAATGTTTTATCTGGTTCCGGCACGTCATCTTCAGATGAGTAGAAATTTGCTTGTTGGACTAAGGTTGCAGATCCAGCCGTAAACCTTAGCACAGAGTCCGTCCCGATGAAGTCTGCATTGGCTAAAGTCTGGTTTTCAAACTAAAAAGAGATTTTGTTTTCTTAGTGGCAAGTACATGTGCAGTTGGGGGGAAATTTTAGATATATATATTTTTTTTGGGGGGTGCCCACTGTTTTAGCTGCCGAAAAAAACAAAAGATTGACATGCATGCTTAAAATCGACGCGCGCGCGGACCAGAGACTGAACATATTTTTGGGGGGGCCCTATAAAATAAAGCATATGTGATGAGTAACAACATAAACTCATCAAATAAAATTCAAAACAAAAAATAAACATCTTGTGAAATTCTTTTTAGAGTCCTATTTCTTGTAAGCCGAGAATATTCACTAATAATTAACACATCTGCCTGGTAAGTCGGGGGTCTCGGGGTCATATGTGATGAGTAACAACATAAACTCATCAAATAAAATTCAAAACAAAAAATAAACATCTTGTGAAATTCTTTTCAGAGTCCTATTTCTTGTAAGCCGAGAATATTCACTAATAATTAACACATCTGCCCGGTAAGTCGGGGGTCTCGGGTTCAAATCTCGATAAGACCCATTTGATTCTCTCATCCAAAGTTTACTATTAATTAAGTGCAAAGCACAGTATGTGTTTTAGCGTCCATTTTCCATCTTACGTACCCTAACCACAACGTCAACAGCATCAGCACTGTTTCCCGTCTTCTGAACTTGCACACTCGCTACATTTCCTTCTTGAATCGTGATTGCTGATTGGACGAATGAGACTATGGCCGATTGGCCGGTTACTGTACTGGCCAGCAGTAACAGCGTGGCAAGATGGGTTATGAGCACAGTCGTTCCAGACATGGTAGTACGGTAGATCTATATGAAGACAAGAGAATTATTAATTTAAAGTGGAAACATTTCCAAGACATTCAGGGTAACGAAATCAAATTAATTATTTTATTTTTAAAAAAATTATTTGTGGTTTATTTACTTCAAACTTGAGCCAAGAGGCTGAATTACGTTTGAATTAAATACAGTTGTTTAACAAAAATACAAACTCACCAACATACATGTACAGTTGAAGTCAAAAGTATAAATACAACTGTATGCAACCAAGTGTTAAAACTGGTGTGCTTACACCATTTTTGTAACAGTCTTTACTAAAGTCTTGATTTTGTGGAATTCCTCACGTGCATGCAGTACTTAAAACATAGCTTGCACACCTTGCAATGGTTCAGGTAGTCCTGTTTACCATTTTGGGTGATGTTGGTAGTGCTGTACATGTATTTATACTTCTGACTTCAACTGTATATACCAATTTACAGGCAAAAATAAGTAACCACATACATACTGTATAACAGTACACTTCACGAAAAAGGAGATGAAAAGAAACAGTATAACTTTAAGGAAATTGGCACAAAATATGATGTAAGAAGACCTGCAAGTTCAGCCTAACTATTTTTTAGTTTCCAGTTCTCAAAGATTTATAGACATTTGAGGCCAACCAAGTGCACATTATAAAAAGAAATGTGGTCTAATCTGTCAATTTTATCAAATGCATAACAAACTAAGGGCACCTGCACATTTGATTTTTCATAAACATTTAGCTTTCCTAAAAACTGTTAAAAAGAATGATAGGGTGGACAGATGACTCCTTTAACTCGATCACATTGGATGACTTTATACTTTAAAAGTCCAACAATAGCTACAAAATGAGAAGACAAAAAACTAAAAAGCTATTTCAAACAAATGATTTATGATTTTGTGGCAATAAAATTTGACTTTAAATATTACAATAAAAAAAGCAATAAAACAATAAAAAAAGAAAATATCAAAAATGCAGTCAACAACTGTTCATTTCAAATGACACCTTTCTGACTGTGAAAATAAGGCTGCTGTATAAAAAGTCATTATGCAATGTAGTGACTCCACCCATTAGTTCATCCACCTTCGTTTTTTCTATATTGCCAGGAGCATATTTCCATTATTAATATGATTTCAAGGACAAAAGGGGTTGGGAGTTCCCTGAATACACAATAATGGTATTTATCATCAATCAATAATTCTCTGAGATACATGTACATGGCATTTACAGTGCAGCCACACATGCTTAATGCAAGCTCTTTGGGCGATTCTTTGTGTAAACTGATTAATAACACTGCTGAAATTGTAGTATGATCGAGAATTCGAGATGGAGTCAACTTTATTGATTGCTTTCCGGTGACGTCACGCCTTCCATCCACCATTTTGGTCATTTTGGTCATTTTTCATGACCCACGTGGCCCGAGTAATAACCGGCAAAAAGAGCAAGAAAAGCGCATTGGTTGCACTTACCTCTGTTACCTAACCGTGTTGTTGCGCCATGGCTGTTGTATCGATGAAGATAAAAACGTATTTTTTCAGGCTAAACATCTTGATCAAGTAAAATCACTTTCGTTTTTACAAGCTGAGTGCATGCTCAATAATTTAAACGTATCGCAGCGCGCGTGTGCGGCATCTTCGAATGAAAATACGCTGGTGAGTATTTTTACGCGTATTCATGTGCGTCTATTGGCGCGCTGACCACCAAACATTCCCGGATGTTGTACGCCACGAAAAGCAATCAATAGAGTAAAAAGGATAGAAATGAGATTGTTTACAAAGAGGGAATTAATGTTTGTGCTTCAGTGTCCATTGGCAATATTATAAACAGTATAGGAAAAAATATATCATGAAAACCGATGCTTTTTAAGCATCTTTATGTGGGCAACGATTAAATTTAAAGAATTAAATATCTAAAATTTAAATGAATTGTTCCATAGAAAGGGAACTCATTCTTCTGTCTGATTTTCTCTTTGATTAGAATTGTAGTCTGTAAAGAACTTAACATTTAGCTTTTTAAAGGTAGCTATAGTATCCTACTTGTTTGGTAAACTGTTAAAAACGGCATGATTTTCACTGGCAATTGAAAGCATAGGTCGAGAAAACTACTTTGTAGAAATTTCAGACCTGAAAAATCCAAGTACTGTTTTTGTACATGAATGAAACAATTAAATTTCCTCTGGGACTATTGTATTTTGAGAACCTTTTGTTTTTCTTATCGCAGAAAACAAACGTGTACAAACTGTTTGCACTTGTTCTTTGTGCAGAAACTTGGGTATTGAAATAGAATGCAATGATTTAGCTGTTGGTAGAATGAATTTGTCCAATAACATCGCAATGTTTGCTGCCCGCAGTGAAGGGATATAGACATTTTCCAGCAAAACCCTAACATTTAAATATTATATACAGTAAACTCTCGTTACCACACCTCCTGATATAAAGCTCTTCTTGATATAAAGCTCCTTTTTCTAAGTCCCAGCCATTATTCTCAGCATTGTGTATGCATTGGTTATAGCGCTCGCTCGATACAAAGCTCAAATTATTTCGGTCCCTTGAAGAGTGCTTATGGACCTATCAATTGTTCCCACCCCCCAGGTATTGTCACTTTTTGCGGGAAAAAATCCCAACCACTGGGGCAACATTTAGGTGACCAAAATCACCACCCTCATGCAAAACATTTTATTTAAAAGGGTCAAATGCCCCACCCTGGGGCATGAAAAACGTAACCAAACCCCCATGACGTTTGGTTATACAAAAAAAATGTTTTAACTGTTATAGGCCTATAAAAAAAAACATATTGAAAGAAAATTCCAACTGAACTCAACGGTGGCCTATTTAGTAGGCCTATTTCAGACAGTAGGCCTATTTGATAAAAAATAAGAATTTCTTTATCCTACCTTGTGAAATTAAACTGAATCAAATCCACCTAGCAACATTTATCATGATTGATGAAGCAAAACCACTGTCAAATTTGGAAGGGATTTCCCTGGATTCAAACTTCTTCCACACATTTTGCATTCATGCCGTTGACGTTGTCATTTTTTTTTAGCAGCTGATTGCTGCAGGCAGGTCGAAATTAGGAAACAATGCAAAATGAGCACCACGTCCAAGAAATATAGAGAATACGAAAACCCGAAACGGGCACACGTGGGCTTCAGTCTTTCAACTTGACGCTATTCCAAGCAGGAACTATATGAATATTTAGTCACTTTTAAACAACACTTGTTGAAAACCTGTTCACTCAACAGGCAGAATCAACAGGTTGGCAAGAGACGCTACATCCGGATCCCGTATCGCCTTAGAAACGCGATCCTTTAAATTAATTTAATGTCGACGCGTCACGTCAGTTTCGGAATTTCTGACTTGTAATTTCACTTCGCTGGTTACCAGACCCACCACATCTGCCATTGTTCACGATCGACTTTGCAGAGAACCAGCCAACTTTACTTTCACAAAGTGACAGTTCAAGCCGCATGAGGGGGCTATAACACTTTAACGGACAGCCATAACAATTTGTTTTATAGAGGTGGGCGTAGTGGGTGGGGACAGCAAGATAACATTATTATTATTATTATTATTTATTCGGCCAATACATCAACAAAAAAAACAAGAGCACACAAATTACAGGCTGTGAACAATAAACAAAAGTTACAAAAGAAAGCGCAATTTACGATGTAATACTGAATAATGCAGAGAAAATAGACAGGAGTGAACTAGGACAAAACAGTCCAAGCCGGCCAGGGTAAGCAAAAGTGAACCTAAACACTGTAGCCCTAAAGCCTGTATTTTCATTTTATCTACGCAGCTCCATGGCTTCGCTATGGAGCTGCATATTTCGTGGCACGAACTTGGCCACGCGCATTGCTGACGAGCCTGTGCCTTTAAAACGTAACTTTCAAAATAAAAATGCTATATCTTTAGGCTTTGCGGTTTCTTACTTTGCCCAGTTAATTTTGCGTAGGCCTACCGATACAAAGTCGATAAAAATTAACGTTCAAGGAGAACCCGCCCGCCTCGCACCCCTGGCCGGGAGGAGCGGGGCCGGAGGGGGAGTGTTGCGATGAGAAGTAAAACAACTGGGCTTTAAGCTTCGGCAGGCAATAACCTTCCGTACATCTAGTGTTGGGTACCGCACGCCTCCCCTCCCCCCCCCCCCCCCCCCCCCCCCACCCAATCCCCCGGACATTTCCTTGGACTCCACTTCCGACAGGGAGACACAACGTCTATTACCCAAGATGTCCTATGAGACATGTGAAGCCCGCGAGGAGGGATCCTTCTGAGACCCACGTTGCCGGCCCCACTTAAGGCTATCTCCGAGTCTGCTCCCGTCTTCAATACGACGCACGGGAGGATCGCCAGAGACATCCTCAATTTTAATATTGATCAATAGCTAAAACACGAGTCATAATTATTACAGATTGGAGTTTCATTTCCCCCATTTTGTCCGTAAGTTTCCCCTTTATTAATTCTGACGTTTTCAGAAAGCGTTGAAAGGTCCAAGTGGAAGGGCTATCTTTATCCTTGTTTGCGCTCCAGCCGCGACCCAAACGATATCCATGCAGAACTAGCTGCCACCGCTTCCAAAATATTTCCAAGGGGGAAAATGGCCGATTTTGTAACTCCTGACAAATTAAAAACCCTCCTGAGTTGTCAGTTAAAAACCTTGGAGATTTTGAGATGCATCTAAAGTCGGGAGCTCAACCTGCAGGCGCAGATCCAAAGGAGGGGTGTGGGAGGGGGGTGGGGGCAGGGGGGGGGGGGGGGGGGGGGGGTGGGGGGGGGGGGGGGGGTGCCTGTCCGAAACAAGATGATATACAACCCCCACCCCCTGCACCCACACCCACCCCCTCCAAAGTAAAACAAAAATTGTTTCATTTTTCAATTTTCACCTATTTCCCCCTCCCCCCTCCCCCCATCCCTGAGAAACTTTTGCTCTGGCAAAACCCCTCCCTGGACAAATTCCAGGATCCGCCCCTGCTATTTTTCGGGTGTCGAAACCAATCAGGAAGGGTCCGCTGGCAGTTCTATGCATGCACCTCGGGACACACACTGAGCTGAGGTACATGTGTAAAACCGCTTTGATGACCTTCCAACCGCCGCAAATCATGCATGGCCACGGATTTACAAAAGAGGGCAAAAACTTGCACAGTGATAGGATCGAGTAGGCCCACCCCTCTTTAATCCAAGCAAACATTAACATACTGAAAGGAGTCGAGTTCATCGGGTGAATTACAGGTTCTCATTGTCGGCATTGCATTATGCATGCCGAGCCGTCTACACACCCGGAGTCTAGTTTAGCGCGGTCCGCTTCTACTGTTGGCATGCAGGGTGAAATCCATTGAAATTATAATGTCATAGGCCTATGCCTGAGTTTAATGTACGTTGGAACATCCATGGTTGAAATAACCGGAAAATGAAGCGAGGTTCCTTTATGGGATGATGAAATATGGCCGGTTATAAACCACAAATGCCATTCAGAATTTCAGTAGAATACAGCTACACTGCAACGGCTAAATTATTTGAGGAGGCCCGGGCAGGAAATACCGTGCAGTGTCTCTGACAGATCATGAAGGTAGGTTTATTTTAAGCTGTTAAATGTCGTGAAAAAGAATGTTTACCTTGGCCTATAGGCTACATTACTCAGTGACAGTGTATTTTGCATGACACTTTTTGTTTGCCTTTATCTACAAATAAACCGGGCTTGATTAAAGTTAAACGTGCAAGGTCGTGTTTGAGCAAAGAATGGGATTCCCGACGTGAAGTAAACCCAGCATTTTTGGAGAATACCTTTGGGATTAAATCCGATCTATATGGAAAGGTTGTCGAGTGAATTGAAATCTATACTCCTGTCATTTCTATGAAGCGGACACATATACTTTTACTTTCATTTCATTTGATTTGTAATCAATATTGTTTAAGTCACCACATTATGCGGTTTCTCTTTTGTACTTTATTTCTGTTGGTGGCCCGATGAATTTTGTTTGACTTTTGTTTTCGAAATAAATTGGCCATACGATGGGTTTTTATGTACCACTCTGCTTCACGCGTTGTCACTATGAACATCTAACAATGAAAATTGGGCACACACCATTGTTACTAACAATGGGGTTACAATGAACATGTACATGTTCTTGCTCATAGTGTGTATTTGTTTAATTATTCTTATTCAACTGTATTTCTTGCAGCGGAAAAGACAATAATAGGGAAAAGATAAACTTGTCTTACTTAACTCCTCAAGAACTTTACAATGGAAACTGTTCTCGATGAGGCACGACTGAGGCAGTTGGCCTCAAAGATGGGAAAGGAGTGGAAAGCCGTGGCAAATTACCTGGGAGTCACAGACGCCGAGGTTTACCGACTACAAGTTGATAATTCTGCTGCAGTAGAGGATCAAATATTTGGAATGCTGATGAGCTGGTGGCAGAAGAGGGATCACTGTGGTGACGATAGAAACGATCAAGGTCCATTGGACGTTTTGTGTAGTGCTTTGGTAGAAGCACGTAGAGTTGATCTTGCAGAGTGGTTGAAAGGCAAGTTACAAGAATGTTATTCCACTTCACAAAACGTTTATTATATTTTATTAAACTTTTGCTTTTTTACCTTTGCGTTTTATACCTTAGTTTGTATTTGTTCAGAATTCTTTTTATTTTTATGTTTTTCAACTCCAGATACTTAGAAAGTTATAGCCACAATGTCATTCCTTTCTCAAGTTCCTTGGCGCGGTAAAAAATCTTTGAGAATTAAAACAAAATTATTGAAAAGTCACAAAATGGTTACGAATTATAAAAAGTCACAAAATGGTTACCCGATTTTACGTATCATTTCCAGTTTCTCATGCAGTGTAAGTGATTACACATTGTCTCGTTTGCTTATTTTGTGAGGGTCAAGGGATTATCTTATTAAGTATGTAAATATAATGAAATTATACCTTCTTAAATCCTGTCCAACCTAAGCACGGTTTTAAGTACATCAATTTGCATTACTAAAGACTCTTAAATTTTGTCTGCTTATTTTTTAGGTCTTACTTGTGATGCGTATTTCAACATGGACGCATGTCGCAACGAGTTCATCAGATACTACAGCGACATTATGGGCGTGGTTCCAGTGCTTCCTTGGCACCCTTCAGAGGTCAAGCGAATTAAAGACATCTATGTCAAACTGAAGCTCATAGAGCGAGAGAACAAGGATGGGAGGATAGTTCAGCGTGACCTTAATTCCTACGAGGAGATGCTGAGCCTGGAGTATCAATACGGCCAACCTGTGAGGTACATCTTGCTTTCTGGAATAGCAGGAAGTGGCAAGACGACCATCACATCTAAGATTGCTTACGATTGGGCTCAAGGGGTGCCGGGATCTCCGCTCTCAAGATTCAAACTACTTGTGGCTCTTAATGTGAGGGAGCTTAAGAGTGGCCTTGATCTGACTGAAGCAATTGCTGATCAGATTCTCCCGAGAGATACAAAGGTCAATCGCAATTCTCTGAGGAAATACCTGACGTCACATGCCGAAGAGGTTCTTATTGTTTTAGACGGAGCTGATGAGTTTGAAAGGGATGACTCTGAGATGCCATGTGATGGCCAGGTCATTGACGTCATCCGCAATAAGATGATGCGAGGATGTACCCTGGTTGTCACCACACGCCCTCACATGGTGGAAACGTTGTGCGGTCTTAACCCCTGCTTCAGTCGTATTGAGACCAAGGGATTCTCAGATGCTAGAGTCAATGAATACGTTCAAAGATTCTTCGGTGAGAATAAATCGGAGAAAGAGGCCGATCTTTATGATTTTCTGATGTCATCTGAGAGTCTTCACGATCTTGCTAAAATCCCCATGATGTTGCTTCTCATGTGTCTTGTCTGGTCTGAGAGTCAACGGCTTCCTGAGACGTTAACGGAGTTGTTCCACCTGTCGATCTTCTTCATTATAAAAAGGCGGCTTAACAAATTGGGTCCATCTAACATCGATGACGCAGACATCATTCAGAACAAGCTTCGTGAGTTGGTTAAGGCATTAGGGAAAGTAGCATTGGATGGGCTGATGTTTCCCGGACAGACGTTGATATTTCCTGCGTCCGTTTTTGGAGATTCGAAAGTTGTAGACGAGGCTTGTGCGATCGGTATTTTGACACGGGAGAGGACACGGAGTAGGCTTCAGTCAATTCAGACGGTGACGTTCTTGCATAAAACGTTCCAAGAGGCCATTGCTGGATTTTACTTGGCGAGTCTTTTCCACTCTGATGATGAGTCTTTCGGGTATTATCGCGAGCAGATTAAAGAGGAAAATGCATTTGGCCTTGAATACGTGCTGCGGTTCTGTTGCGGTGTAAACGTCCAAGCAGCTGATGGTTCATTGTTGGAACACGTTGCCAGTACATTCACCTGGGAGAAACCTGGAGCCAAAATGCTTAAGGACTGTAATAAAATGGCACAGAGTGTGGCTGTACAAATTGTGTCGCTTGAAACACGATCCAGCAAACGGAAAAAGCGCCTGTGGCTTTTGATGCATTTGGAAGCCCAGTCTGAAAAGTTACAGAGCATTGCTTTGCCCTTATATGAACAAGGCCTCGTGTTTAACTTCAACTGTACAGCAGATGAAAGGATGGCGTTTGCGTATCTGGTCAAGTGTGCCTCCAAATCTTGCGGTGGCGAATCATTTCTTGCTGAAGTGCGACAGGTGGCTCTCAGTGCTGTCAACATGGACAATGTACCTGTTGTCATCAACATACTTAAACACGGCGTGAATGTGGCAGAAGTGGGATTGGTGTTGGGGGAGCGTAACTCATTTGAGTCGCAGGTACAGCTAGGAGACGCACTTGCCCAGATGCAATGTCTTGAAAAGCTTTCGCTCTCTGGTCCTCACATGAACGAAAGTCAGGACTTCTCAACTATCTTCAAGCATTTTGGTCAGTCCGACAGGGCAAGATTTCTACAATATCTTGAAGTGGCCTTGGTCCCTTGTGGTCTTGATGCCCTCAACTTGGAGAAGTTCTTCCAAGAGCCAGAGCTTGATCTGCGATGGCTAAGACTGATTGATAGCAACCTCTCGGAGAAAGTTGTCAAAGAAGTCGGTGTTATTCTTGGCAAGGCTCTCGAATTAGAAGGACTTGATCTATCTGGAAATAACATCAGTGGCGGTTTATCAAGCCTCGTAAAGCAGCTTCCAAAACTCGAACGTCTTAAAGTGTTAAGACTTAAGGGCACCAGCTTGCTTGCGGATCAGCTGGTCCATCTTGTTCGCTATGTCATTCCAAACATGGCCAATCTTCAGATTCTAACCCTGAGCCGCTACTCTCACTCGCAAACGGTGGTATCTCCCGAGGCATTGGCATCTGTTGTCGAGTGGTCGTGTCGATCGAGTTTGAGAGAACTCGAAATTAAGCAGTGCACCGATCCAGTTATCGAGGAGGCACAGACAGACGATTCTGGGGAACAATTTGCTGCTGCTGATGCTGCGACTGCAACGGAGGAAACATCACAGAGCCTCATTGAGAACTTGGACATAAGCAATAACTTCTTCGGCAAACACACACCGAGAGTTATCAGACTTCTAAAGCGCATGCCTTTCTTGAAACATTTAGACATGAGCAGAATGGGTCTGACATACTCTGATGCTCTTGAGTTAGCCGAAGCGATCCAGAGCTGCCAACAGCTCCAACAAGCACACATGGGAGGCAACAACGGCGTGGGGAGTGCCGGCTATAGAAGCCTTGCTGCGGACGTTTCCCAAACTGCCGAACCTTACCCATATCTCTCTGCCGGACAAGGACGACCGTCCAAGTCAGTTTGTCCAGAAATGCCTGGCATGTGGCAAGGGGCACAGCACTATGTTATACTTTTACGAGTTTAGCAAGTCACAAATCCAGGCCGTGGTTGACATTGTCAAAATGAGTTAGAATTCGGCAGACACATTCTTATCTTGTGTCCGAAAGTGACAGATGAGTTTCGTATACATTTCAAGAATTTGATGAATCTGTCAAAATGGAGGTAATCTTGAACGAACACTTGTCTAATGTTGTTAGAAGTTATCTCACACTTCAGTAAGATTTACATAGCCTTTGAATTCACGCGTAATTTCGACGCACGTCGCCTTCAGAAGCCCTCTTTCTACTGGCGCGCCACATAGCTACAAAATAGAAAACATGGACACTCAATTCAAATCGCACCAATAATAGGCCAGGAATATACTCTGGGCCCCAAACCGCACTGAAGATTGGGCGGGGCAACGACGTTGAAGGGGCGGGCGAAATACTGCGACCAGGCTTTTTTTATTTTCGTCATTTTGTCCAGAATTGTAAACGTTAGTTGGTTTTGTTTCTGAAGAGGTGGTCTTCAGAAACGAATTTAAAGAGGAAGAATCCCCCTTGACGAAAATCCAGCATTTAGGCTTTTTTCGATAGTCCAAACATCCCTCTTGCCGACGTGGATTTTTATTATTTTTTAATTGTCGGTTTTAAGTGGATAAATTGCAAGCAAAAGTGCGCTTTTCGAAAATGAGATTTTCGCGATTTCTGAAACGCTCATTAGGTATTCATGATATGCGCGTGATCCCGTGACGCAATCCTGAGAAAGAGAAGTCAACACGATAGTTAGCTCTATACGTTTACACGCAAAAAACTTGGAAAACCGTCTCTTTTAGATGGTGTTTTTTGAAGAATTTTGTTGTTCCAAAAAGCCAGAGATATGCCCAGTAGCTGCGTGGTTGCATGTTTTACCAGACACTAAAAAAAGAGCAGAAAGATTTTCTTTTCTATTACCAAGAGAGAGAAAAATGAGTCGCTCATTCTATAACTTGTACGGCCGATGTCCAAACACGTGGAAACTACGCCCGCAGTGGACCGTACACAGACCGCTGTGAATGCCGTTCGTTCCGTGACAAAACCACCCGTCGCAATGCACCAGTATTTACTTCAAAAGAGCTTCACTGTGAGCCACAATTTCATCGTTTTTTTCACAAAACAGGTAATAGTAGATTGCTGTCATATTACATGAAGTGTTTTTCACGTTTGTATTTTGAATTACAAGGACAAAATAGGCATGATAAACATTCACTTCGTGTATTTTCCATTCAATACTGCACAGACCGTTTTGTATGTTTCTCAGGATGACGTCAAAACCCTGTTGATAAACAAGCCGAGTGACCTCGAGCGTTTCAGAATTTGGGTGAAGAGGGTCGGAACTGCTTTACGTTTTAAGCAAAAGTCTGTCGATTTTTTGTGAAAAACAAGTTGTGATGGTGTTGTAGACACATACACCTCCATGATAAACAGAAAAACTAAAAAAATGTGGAAGGGGGGATTCTAGCTGTTTAAGGAAACCAAAGAAAGGAAACCAAAGAAAATACTTTAAAGGCAGAGGCTCGTCAGCAATGCGCGCGCGCTAAATTCGTGCCACGAAATACCCAGCTCCATAGCAAAGGCATGGAGCTGCATATTTCGTGACACGAGATTGGCACGCGCGCATTGCTGACGAGCCTCTGCCTTTAAATAGAAATTTTCACAGTAAATTCATTATGTGGCAAATTGTTTAGAAAATTGAGTTTTTTGGTAAGTTTGCACCGATAGCTGACCTACAGAGTGTTTAAAATTAGCACCGTTTGGTCATTATTATTTTTAACCCTCTTTTCCAGTCTTGTTGACCGTGACTATATCACACCTTTAAAATTTGCTCGTACAGAAGATGTGGACGGACTGGGAGACAGTCTACGTATTTGATCTCGTGAGCTGAAGGTGTAAGTTTTCGGGTTTTACCAATTTGCAATTTTCCGGGAAGTACAAACAGTCAATTGCAAGTCAGCAGGGATGCAGGGATGTCATCGTAATTGTTATTTTTAAGGCATTTCCTCGGTTAAAGGGACACACCGGCTTACTGTTTACATAATGTAGCCATCCTTGACAAAAAAATTTCGATGGTCGTTGTGAAAAAAAATATCAGAATGTCACGTAATTAACTATAAATGTTTAAAATTAACAAAAGAGACAAATGTTGGGCTATATGCTATACCAGCCGTCGCGATGTATTATGTATCATTGTTTGTAAATGAAGGTGGCGTTCGACACGTATTTAACTCCTCGTTTCCTTGTTTCCCCCCCCCCCCCCCCCCCCCCCACCCCCAACTCATCACACAATGCATGATCCCTGAGGTCAGCGCTGACTCGAGGAAGCAACTCGAATGCAACGTTTTGGTGTCTTCAGCGCCCTTAATAGGCCTATGCTGTTTTATCGCTGCGAACGCGAAGCGAAGACACGAAAATCTGAGATATTTTCTCGTCCATATCGACACCCAGAAACCCTTCTTATGAAATCTGTTGGCAGATTTGTGTACAAATTGGAAAATACGGTAGGTACATAGTGTTCGTAGGACATTATTTTTCAAACAAGAAGAGAAACCAACCGCGAATAACAAAAGCAACTCGCACTTTGCGCTGGTTTCTACGGCTGGAAATACAACTAACTCACAAGACCGCGTGACTTTTTCGGAACCACAATCTGGCTCCAAAAAGTAACGTGACCTTGAATTTTTGAAAAATGCGCAAAAACGGCCAAATTTGACGGCGTCTTTTCAGGATATATCTAATTTACTCTGGAAAGCGCTTCAGAATAATGTATGGGTCTATTTCGAACCCAAAATAGCCCAACAAAGCCGGTGTGTCCCTTTAACTTTCGACCGGGACTTGAGGGGAGTTTCCGTTGCGTTCAATGGGAAGTTAAATAAATACCCGATACATGTGAATCAATCAAGCTATAAACATTTACAAGTTATGAGCCTACTTTATTTTCTTGTAATTTCTAAACAACGTTATGTATAAATATATTCGTGTTATTTAATGGCTTGATATATTAATACAGTTACTCAATAATTATAAATTAATTAAGGTTATGTAAATGTATCCGTGTTATTTAAAGGCCATTGTATCATTTGCAATGACCCCATTTTGTTTTTCATGAGTTGACAAGAAAAACCTTACTTAAAGTGTTGATAGCAATGCATAACAAACACCACATGAATTTATTTCCGTCCAAAATGGTATTTCATGTTGGAAATTGACAACCGAAGGTGTTTTTTTTTACCATTCACTTGTACACATAATCCATATAGATTTTCAAGGTTTTCTAAAGCATTGATGCATCTATGTAGCTAGAATGTCTTCAGGCTAGTTTACCAACATTCTTTATATATGTTGCACTCTTATTCCTCGAAATTTGGCGTGTCTGCCAGTGTGCAAAATCGTGACCACATCGCCATCGGAACGCATCGCAAAACCCGTATACACCTTGTGATGCGACTGCACAACATGCGCTATCGTGATCGGATCGCGGACGAAACGCAAGGTATCGTCAATGCGCGCGTGAGGCCAAATTCGTGCCACGAAATACGCAGCTCCATAGCAAAGGCATGGAGCTGCGTATTTCGTGGCACGAATTTGGCGCGCGCGCATTGCTGACGATCCTGTGCCTTTAAGTAGCGCGATACTCATGAGATGGCTCTGTACGTTTTTAATCATTCTGTCGTTTTCGATGCAAGACAATATTTTACGATGATTAATATAGAGTTCAGTACATGTATGTCTATATATAGGCCTAGTGTGATTCTTCTCGTATCAAAAATATTTGTAGTGTTAATTAATCTGATTGTTTTAATTCAATGTAGTTTAGTGTAGTCATTGTTTCCTCATTTTAAGCCTTAATTTTATGCCTTTATTTTAGTTGCTGATTCTATATTCCACAAGTCGCCAACTAGATTAACCTGTCAGTGTTAATAGTTTAGATTACCCAGTACTTTTGTCTGTTTCTGTGTTTACAGAATATTTGTTTGTCTCAGATGGTTGCAGTAAGTGCAAGAGAATACAATGACAAACTCATTAGAAGATTCCTGACTTGCATCACCGTGATCGAAGTTGCTATTCCTGTTTGCACCACCCCTGCAAACCATTTCCCCCTCGATACACTCCAGCAAACACCCGTCCGTTCTGTCGCCTATAGTGCTCTTATATACCCACTGTACACAGGGCCAGGGGCGGATCCAGGATTTTTTACCAGGGAGGGTTTTTTTCCGGCGCGAGTGCCGATGAAGTCGATCAGCGGGGGGGGGGGGGGGAGGGGAGGGGGGGGGGGAGGGGGGGGGGGGAGGGGGGGGAGGGGGGGGGGGGGGGGGAGGGGAGGGAAGGGGGGGGGGGGTTGGGGGGTCCGTGGGGCGTGCCTTCTACACCCCGCCCCCCTTTAAAAAATTAATTCAATTTTGGTTCCGATTTGGAGGGAGGGTAGCCAGTCATATCGGCTTATTGCGGACAAAAATTTGAGTCCGGGCAGGGAGGGATTTTGACCCCCAAATTGAAACCCCCACTCTGGATCCGCGCCTGGTACATTTGTAATGATCTAAAAAAATACCTCCCCCCAAACTACGTTTCCCACAATACTACCCATGTGAAGAAAACAGGAAATTTGCATCATTTTGGATGTGGAAGCAAAAAGGTTGACGAAATGATTGCACTGCTTTACGCAACCAGATAAATTAGTTTACAAAACATCGATGTTTTTTTTACGATATACTTAAAAATATACGGATTGAGAACGCGAAAATTTTAAAATGGTAATGAGAAAAATACCATATGTTATAAAAATCTGAACACCCATGGGAAAAATTGGGGCGTCGAAAATGTGATCTTCTGGGACACCTGTGCCGCGCCCTCTGTTGCCCAACTGCTGCCATGCCAGGATCTGTCGTCGTACCAGCGGCCATATTTGTTGTTCTCCCATCTCGGCTGCGGGATTGTGAACAAAGTCTCCCGAAAAACTTTCATTTATTTTCCCTCTTTTTTAACTGCTCATCATGACTTCACTAACTAAAAGGGGTGGGAATTTGACCCAGAGACACAAAGGCGCCGACGGCGGCCGGGAGGACGAAGAAAATAACCCGCAAGATGTGGACGAAACGGAAGAGGATTTCGATCAGGATTCGTCAAAAGAAAAGCGATTGACACTCATGGAAGAAGTGTTGTTGCTTGGGTTAAAGGATAAAGAGGTCAGGAAATGGTTTGAATTTCTGTTTGAGAGATTTATTGCAGATTAGATGAAAATTACTCAAATTCAACACTTAGGTCGCTGTGATTTTCGCCCAGAATCGTACATGTACCGTCATCATGACCGTACATGTACGGTTGCCCAAAATCAGTTTTAAAAAATGCATGATCAGTAGAGGGCCAACCCTCAATAGAGAGACATGGCAACGTCCCTCAATTGAGCGACGCAATGGCTGCCGATATGTGCCACGTGTCCTCATAAATATGTTAATAGGGGGACGCAACTTTACCATTAGTTCCGGTTCTGCGACCTCGAGCGCGGTAAAGACAAACGCCCGCTCGCATGTTGCTCAATTCGAACAGGCGTTTGTTTTCATGGTTTTCACCGTGCTCAAGGTCACGGAACCGGAACTTCTGGTAAACTTGCGATTTTTTTTTCAGCTTGTTGTTTCTCTCTAAATTTTCTTTATTTCTTTTTTGTGCTCTTGCAGTTTATACCATTTATATTAAACTCGGGTGATTTTGAAGTGATTTTGAATTTTTGTTGTAACTTGCAGGGTTACACGTCCTTCTGGAATGACTGCATATCATCAGGCTTGCGAGGATGCATGCTAATTGAACTCGGACTAAAGGGCCGCATTGAACTAGAAAAAACTGGTATGAGGCGGAGAAGTCTATTAAATCGCAAAGTGCTGTGTAAATCGGAGACGCCTACGGGAGATGTCCTATTAGACGAAGCTTTGAAGCTTATTAAGGATTCATCAAATGTAGAAACGACACAGGGATGGATTGAATTGCTAAGTGGTAAGTGGTAATCAGCAGAGCCGATAAAGTCCCGCACAAGTCCAGTAACAAGAAGCAAAAGATGAACACACACAAAAAAAGGTATTTTTTTTGTATACATTGAACAAAGATTTAATGGAAATTACCTCCTGGAATCAACTGAACAGATCATCAAATTCTAAGATATACTTCCCACTTGCACTTCTGTCGCAAATGTTGCATTTCTGAGATAAATAAATGATACAATTACTGCATAAAGTAATGCACAAAATGACGCGGCGAGTGGTCTACTCTGTGCGTAAGCACGACAACAGAGGGCACGTGAATGGTTATCTTGTGCACTAACTGAAGGCAATTTTTGAAAAAGAAAATGTGATTTTTCTACAGAAAAGCAACATTTGCGACAAAAGTGCAAGTGGGAAGTATATCTTAAAATGACATTATCTGTTGATTCCAGGAGGTAATTTCCTTAAAATCTTTGTTCAATGTATACAAAAGAAATCCCAAAACAAATGCCTTTGTTGGAGTTCATTTGAATAGCTTGTGACTAGAATTAAGACCCAGGGACTTGTGGTGGACTTGTGAAGGCTTGTGAGGACTTGTGATAATGGTAATCAGAAGGCCTCAACTTTTAGGGAGAAAGGAGTGGTCAGTTTTAAAGGGCTATTGGATAAAGTTACCAGTTTGTACAACTGGGCACTTTAACTCGGTGTCATTTCGTCAACAGAAATTCAAGTATTAACTTGTTAAATACATATAAATGAACAAATCTCATCTATATGCTGATGTTCTTTAAGAAAGAATTTACAAGTCGGACGTCACCTACATGTAACGTCTTATGTACAAAATATGAGACTGGCTAAAAAATATCTACCGTAAGTTTTCCCAGGTAAAATCATCATATTTTTGCCTGCCAAATTTTTTTCTGTTCAGATCTGCAGTAACTGACAGCTAATTAGTCATTTTAAGGAATAAATGGTGATGTCCGACATGTAAATCCTTTCCATTGCTTAAATAGTACATTTTGGCAAGATTGTATAACACTGATGAACAGTTGTGTAGATTCACAATCCATTTAATATATCCTGGCAGCAACCTTCCCCACGCACGCGCGTACTTTCTGCTTCACCACAGGCGCAAGGGACTACGGGATGGATTACAATACGATTACGAGATTGTGTTGCTCGTGTGACCCCACTTTATTATATTACGATTATAATAAGTTTGTCGTCTGACCCCGGTCGTCGTTGGAAATAGTACAATCGTATCACAATAGTCTAGACATCAAATAAACTGCATAACAACAAATATTTCATGAGAGTGCATCAAATTTGTTCCCAGGTGAAACTTGGAATCCCACTAAGCTTCGGTTCCAACTACGTCAAGTGCGGGAACGCCTGGCAAAGAACCTCGTAGAAAAGGGAGTTCTGACGACCGAGAAACAAAACTTCCTGCTCTTTGACATGACAACACATCCGTTGACTGACACCACGGCGAAACAACGCTTGATCAAACGCGTTCAAGACGGCGTGCTTAGTCGCTGGCCCAACAATCCGCAGCGAATCGAGAAACGGCTTTTGTCACTCATCTACTTAGCGCATTCCTCGGATGTCCTTGAGAATGCGTTTGCACCCCTTTCAGATGAAGATTACGAGGTAAGATCATTTATAAGAAACACTCCTTATGCATGTGCTCCAGGATTCAGTGGTATTTGTTTTTAGCATATAGTTTTTAAAAATGCAAAATGCCACCCATTTGAATCTATTTTATGCAAAACATTCTTCAAATAAATCATAAATATTCACTGTTAAATATAAAGTACCATATGTGTATGATTTAATTCCTGGGAGTCGGAGCTTACCAAATTTCTCAAATTGACCTTTGTATTTTGTTATATAATAGCGCTGCTGCACCTTATGGTTAGAGCAGCATGGATGAACTAGCTAAAATAAACATGTATCTTGATTAGATCAATTCTGCCTTCTTAAACTGTATTCATACACACTTTTTTATCAGTTATATTTCCAGTTGAAAATGGAAGATCAATATTTTTACCATTTGGTTCAAACGTGAAACCGGATAACTAAAATCAATACCAAATACTTGAAAATTGGGTTTTATGTCCCAACCCAACATGTGGTTGATATGACTTTTAGAAATACTGACAAATTAACAGTGTTTTAATGTAAACAGATGGTCGCATCAGCCGTAAAGTCCAGGTACATGTACATATTATGCAGCATATCAAATAATTCCGGTGGATGTGAATGGGTCGAATGGAAAGAGCCGTAGCTAATATCAGCTGTGTCAATATTATACGTAAAAAAAGAAAGGTTTGTGTACGTCATGAATATTACTGTACTAAACATACATGTTTTTGTATGTACCGGCAATAAGCTTGAATTGTCACCAAGTATTATGTGAATTTTCTATTCAAGTCTTAAATCATTACAAAAAGTAAAACATACCCTACACGGTAAAGGTACATTACACACATTTGATCACACAGTCGTGCACTTAAGAGAATTGGTCGGAAAATCGTTGTTTTCTCCAAATTCTTCCCTCATTCACCCCAATTTTTTCCTAATCCATGTTTCTAAACTTTACTCCTGAACCCTAACCTTTTTTAAAAACCCTCCACCCCCACCCTAACCCCTTTTCCCAAGTTTGGTCAACCTGACTGTGGACTTGAGCGAACGAGTGCAAGTCCACAATCCGTCACTTTTTCCCGCAAATTGTGGACTTGAATGGGGTTTCGAGTCCACACCACGTACGCAAGGTGCGTACAGGAAAACCCTCTAGTACGGTATCTCACAGTAGTACATGTGTAACTAGGTTATATTGAAAAAATATCAAGCAATTAATTATTCCTAAAGGCCCTATAGATGATCTGTTTTTGAGCGATTCTCGGAATAAAACCATTATAAATCAAAAGAAAGACACCAACAAACTTTGTCTTCCCAATTCATCTCTTCGTTCTCAGTCGGTCGCGTACTCTGTGGCTCGCGTCAGCGACCCATGGGAAAAAAATGCATCGCGTTTGAACAGCACACACCCAGTACACAGCACACATTTCAGACCGCCAAGATGCAAATCAACTAAGTAAATCATTTGCAAACGATCTAAATAATTTCATCTTCATGGATTAATTTCTGGTAAAATTATCTCGGGTGGAAACATTTCATTGGATAGTTGCTACAAATTCAATCTTAAATTTATCCTGTTAACTCGTTGCTTAACTTTTGGGGTAATTGCAAATGATACAGTGGGCCACAAAGTGACTACTCGTGCATGACACACGGTGACAATGTGACTGTCCCCTGTCATGGCCGCCATGCAAAGGCTCTATTGCAATTCATAAGTGAAATCGAAATTAATTCCAAAATTGTTGAAATCACCCAAGCCTACCATTTTATCAGAAACAAAAAGTACATGTAAAAGTGGGTATTTTCTTTGTTTTTTGCAGCTGGCCATGAAGCGAGTTCGGGAACTATTGGATCTTGACCCTGATTCTCAAGTCAGTAAGCCTGGAGCTAATGATGTCATGTGGGCCGTCATAGCAGCATTTATCAAATAATCAATGCAATAAATGCTGCCTAATACTTACATGTACACTATTATAAATAGGAACTCAGGGTGGATAAAAACGAAACCAAGATATTATTGCTAATTGTGACTAAAGTAAGGCATATATGAATCAAAGGGAGATATCATCTGATAGGGTGGAATGTCCTCTTTAAAATGACACCCTGATCATGTCATTATGTTTTGGGTTGACTGACCAGTGTTATGCAAGGGTCTAGTTATGGATTTGCACCACTTTCTTTAATGGCGTCCAGTGGCCTGAATCATGGCATAGCCTGTTTAGACGATCAAGTATCCATTGGCAAAACCTAGGACGCCTCTGAAGATCACCAGAAAGCAGTTGTTGTCTCACAATTCTGTAAAGGTACCACCAGACAATTTAATTGAACATGGTTGGGGCCAGTGCTAAACCATTCTGTCTATGACTGCTGCAGGGCATTAATGTTCTTAGATGACCGACCAGTTCCCCTTCGCCCAGACCTTGGACTAAACAAAAAACCGCTGCATTCTCATGTAGGACTGAATGTGTTCTGTTTAAGAAAATGCAGGTTTTTCCCCAACCAACATTTTTATCGGCATGTTAATTTCTGAGCCAATTGATACTTGTTCGTCCAAACAGGCTATGCCATTCATTAAAGAAAGTGGCGCAAATCCCAAACTAGACCATTGCATAACACTGGTCACTGCTCAGTCAACCGAAAACATAATGACATGATCAGGGTGTCATTTTAAAGAGGAGTTTCCACCCCAACAGATGATATCTCCCTTTGATTCATATGTGCCCTACTTAGCAATAATATCTCGGTTTCGTTTTCTTTTTATCCACCATGTATATAAGCTTAAATGTACAATGAACTTTCCCAGTCCTCCAAACTACATGTATGTTCATTATGTTATAAAGAGAGAATTGGTTAAAGGCCAAGTATAACAAAGAAACAAACTTGTACATGTACGTTATTGCTTTGCAAAGAACAAGAAATGCGACCCACTGAAAAGTGGATATAAACTTCACAAAGAATGGCAACTCTTTCGTGTATTGCCGTAGGAATGTATGAAAGAGTTGCATGCAAAACATTCTTTGCCCAATGTTCAGAGAAAATGTCATCTGTTTTTTTTTATTGGGTCATGTCTTGCTCAATGTACAACGTTGCACTCTTTTCAGCTAAATGTCAAGTTTCTTGGGTAAATGTTTCCTTTAAGTCAAAACACAAGGGATGGGTTAAAATTTGGTTAAACAATTAAACAGATTTTAAACGAAGACCATAGGTTTGTATGTCTTAGATGGGAATATACTTTATTTTGAGGTAGCACATTTTGACCAAAATTTAGCATTTTGTTTTTCAGGCCAGAATGTTCGTCATCAGATAATCCCAAGTTAAGCAATAAATATCCTGTGTCGGTTCCGTAACAAATCCGAGACTTTGGATTTCCCTGGATAAGTGTCTTAACACGTTGACTGCCGAGCATAGTTTCACAGGGTGTTCCCTGTGTTCCCACAGGACATTCCTATTTTCTATGAGTATACCAGGCCTTGAAATAACCCACGGCAAATTGCCATCGGTGCCCTTAAAATGTTCTAACACAAATTTTTCCATTTCCTCATTCGGGTGCCCTTTACTAAGAGAAAAATTGAGGTGCCATTTTGAAAATGAGTTGAGGCCTGGTATACTCGTAGTGGCAGAATCCGGTACACCCGTTACTACGAGTATACTCGTAGTCGGCAGTCAACGTGTTAAATACCTTTCTTAGCAAAGTAACAGCCCAGTAACTCGAGTGATTCTTGACTTGGTGCGTGGTTAGTCATAAATTGCTTGTCTGATGAGCATTTTATTAGCTAAAATGGGATATTTCTTGAAATGTTTCCAGGTAAACCCAAAGAGCGTATCGGGGAATATTCTCAAAATAATTAATAAACCTCGAATATTTTAATATTGTTTATTTCTTTTATTAGTAAAATAGTTTAATATTTGGGGTTTTTAAGTTCAGGTTGAAATTAGCCGAGTCACATGCGTCTACAAGTATGTCAGTGTTACTGGTTGTATATTCATGATACAAATATTACATGTAAAATACTTTGGGGCGATGATTGTGCATATTTATTTTTTTGTAAATTTACACTCGTGCACCATTTTTTCCTTACCCTTAGCAGCTTGCTTTTTATTGCGAGATTCAGTGTAATGTTTCTGACCAAATTGATGTAAGGGTTAAGTTCCAGTAATGTACATTTCAGATTTTAGAATGGGCATTGTAGTCGTTTGTTTTGAAATGAACTTGAATCCGTCTGTCAATGGTCACAAAATTCTACAAAATAATGGCTCTGTTACGGGGGTATCTATAATCTGGATGCAGTGTAAAGCAACTTGTCTCCAAACCTCAGACGTTCTGCTTAACGTTTAGTTGGGGTGGTTATCTCTCTGTAGGGCTTGCTAAGCTCACGTGATAGCCAATCCCAATCAGTGAGGAACAACTGCACTACCGTGATTCGAGACCACCAGTTGGTTTGGTAGGGCGTTTGCACGTTAAGCAGAAGGTCCGCGGTTCTAATCCCAGTGAAGCCAAGCTGCTTTTCGCTGCATCCAGATTTCTCCACATTTGTATCGAATTCATTCACCCTGGCGGTCCCTGGGTCATAATCCCTAAAAATAATCGCAATGTATATTTTAATTACGGCAATTACAAAGATGATTGCTCAAAGGTAAACCATCACTTACCAGTCGGAATTACACATTTGCAGAATTACTCCAGACAATTGATCGATTTTCCCACCTCCATACAAAAACACCCTTTTGGGTAATCTTGGAGATTAGCAATTTGACAAATTTTTCTATTTCTGCAAAATCAAGAAGAGTAAGTGAATACATGTATATCCAAATTTAAAAGACAAGACCAATTTTTTCACAGGGAATTGATTGTTTAATGCGTATTCTGTATTTCCCTTCAAGCACATCAAGTTTTCCTCGATTTTTATGGAATTATTCAGCGGAGCACAACGATGTACATAATATTTAATTCTGTGAAAAGTGCAGTTCACTCAACTTGCTATTTTGTGCTCTGTAAAATACCAGCTATAAATAATGGGTTAAAAAAACTTCTGTGAAGTTCATCGCTGAAGTATTTAATTGAGACACGCGGCTCTGTTGACTTGTTGTATGGAATGGGGTCGTGTTAGAACCTTATGCCCGTTAATGTACAGGGAGGTTTTAGAAAGGTATGTTGTCAGATTTATCTTTGTAGGGCCAAAGTCATCTTAGAAAATATCTTTGGCTCTAGAAAGAACCATTTACAAATTCTCGTGTAGAGAAATGGTATGGGATATGAATAGACAAATTAGTCATGCACACCATTTTCTGCTTGTTTTATTTAAGGCCAAAAAAAAGAAAGAATTATGTTTAGCATAAGTTGAAGTCTCCCAAAGCATTAAATTCAAGTTGACATGAAGCCAACAGGCATTGTTTTTTTTTGTTCTGGTATTTTTGAAAAAAAAAAACTTTGTTTTTTGGGGGGCCTAATCTCGGTTTAATTTTTTTCCTTTCTTTTGTACATATCAAACCTCAAATTACCATAACATGCCGTTCAGTGTGGAATAGCGAGTTTTGTGCCTTTTTAATTAAAAATTTGAGTTAAGTAGATCCTTAGAAAATGAATTTAATTCAATTATTTCACACTAATTAATATACATTAAGGAAGGACAATTCTCTTGTATGATGTAATGTATACTCTTTGTAGTGAAAAGGCATTTCCAGGATAATATGTAGAGGTTTGGGGTAAAATACTGCCAATAATTTTTAATTCTTTAATAGCAAAGTCCCGACTAATGTGGTAATTCTGGAGAATAAGGGGCTTTTCCAAATCTCAGCTTCGTCTCCGGCTCCGTGTGGTTAACATGGAGCCGGAGCCCAAGTCGCGATATGGAAAAAGGCCTAATTGTCATTTTTAAAAGCCATAATTTTGAATCATGAAAGTTTTGGCACTGGTATGCTATTTTCAGAATGACATGCGTTAAATGAATGCTAATCTGTTACTACATATAGCATGTTAATAAAAGGCCGTAATTCAGTAAAGAGCTAATAAAAAGATGTTTTCTCTGTTTTAATTCGCTGTCCATGTCATGCATAATGTTGTAACTTATTTAGGCCCGCTTCAAACGTCACGTTTATGCCGTGTCGAATTAAATTCAACTTGGCACGACGTTGGTACGGTGTAAGCACGGCAGTGGCTTCAAACGTCGAACTTAATTGCAAACTCCCAGTTGAGCTTAACTACATCCAACATGGCAGATGAGTGTCATGGACGTTGTACACACGTGCGTTTTCCATTGTACGCCGCCATTTTATTATTTTGATGCACTTGTTTGTTGGTTATTTCTTTACTCACATACGCGCTGCGAGCATGCGCATTCCTAGTTGTGAACAAAATTGCGGACCAACTTAGAACTGGAATTAAATTCGACATGGCAGAAGCACGACGTTTGAAGCCAAGCCGTGCTTGTGACGCACTAAATAGAGTTAGCACGGCAGACCCTGTCAAGCTCAAATCTTCTGCTGTGTCGAACTCATTTTGCCGAGCTTGTGCCGTGTCAAATTTAAAAAAAAATCAAGTTTAATTTAATCCGACACGGCATAAGTGCTACGTTTGAAGCGGGCCTTAGTTTTCCCAAACCTAGTGTATATATTTCCTAAAATATATGTACCCAATTTAAAGTTTTATTTTCTTTGCTTTTGGCTCTGTATCTTTGTAAATCTCATTTATGATCGGAATTAAAACATATGCATGTAAACTATCAGAAGTGATGACAACCTGCATTTGTGTCAAATTTACCTACAGTTTGAATACACGTCCATTTTGAAATATGAAATGGGTCGATATTAATATACACACATGTAAAATGAAACGGACATGTTCAGTAATTTATGTACAATTATTGGTCTAGCATTTTGTGGTCTTGTGATTTATGCTTTTTTTTTTATTTTTGCCAATATTTTACAATCCTGAATCTGCCATTTCATCACTCAGGACCCAAGTTTTGGACCATTCTGGGAAATGGCCTTAATCGTCGTATGCCTGCCAGAAGGGCTTATAAGGGATCTGGTGCCAAAAATCAGTTACGCCCTTCTGCCAGGCAGATTTTTTGCACCCGACCGCCAGGCACACGACGAAATCCAATAATAGTACTGAAACCACTGCATTTCTGGTAGACATTACCAATAGCAACCAAATTGTTTAATTACCCAAGAAAGACCATGATCCACAGAGAACCCAACCTCCATTAATCATTTGTTCGATGTCAGTGTTCTAATCTGGGTACGCTGCATCAGTAGCAATCCCACACATGTTGTTGCGGTTTCGAGCCATCAGAATATAACCCTCCATACCCCAAGATTTGCCTACGTCACCAGAGAGACATAAAAAAACAAAAAAACTCGTTATTATGAGAATAAGAGAGAACCATTACTGTATCAGCCTTCAGGACTCTAGCCGGTCTTAAGCATACTCTTTAAGACCAGCTATATATAATCAACATACCTTTATAGCCATTCTTATACCTTTTAGTGTAAATCAGTAAAACTCCAAATTCTTTGACAGTAATGCTATGTTTACACCGTAGCACGACCAAGTTAGGGTTGACTTACGAGTTGTAAAATTCTGTATTTCTTGGACTCGTGGGTGGTCATGAAACTTTTGTCAAGGGGGCGACCGAGAAAGTTTCCCGACCTTTTTGAACCGTTCCATACGGTCGGGGAACTTGTGCCGAGCGATGGCGATTCCCCCCGAGTTATTGCGAGTGTTCAGGACTAACTTACGACCTTCTGACAAGTAACATAGGAGGAACTTAAGATCTTGCCGACCAACACCTTTTTGTTCGTAAATCACTCTCAGGTCCCTCGGGATTTCGGTGTAAACAGGGTATCAACCTTGTCATTAATACGTGTAGTGCATCAGGTTGTTTTTGGTCATTCACGCATTGCATGTGCATACGTGCTATGTATCAACTTACACTACATGTACTCACAAAAAGTGAGGGATATTGGTGTGGTTCAATTTTCGAATTTCTTTTTAATGACCATTGACAAATGACAATGTTTCTGTCGGGCAGATACAATTTTCTAATCATATACAAAATTTCTATATGCTCTAAAACTGACTAAAGTCGGTACTTGCTGAAGCCCCGCTCATCGTGTGTTTACGCACGTCAAATTCACTTATATCACGCACTTCAACTGAGTGGGATGCAGTTAGCTTCCGGTACTGGAGCCACCTCTGAAGAGTCTCTGGAGTATTTTTGGTAATAGGTTTTTGTGGTAGCGAAGCACCTGCCACGTCAAAATCATGGACCAACACTAAGAAGTCTTTCCACAGTAAAGGGGGCATTTAGAAACGTGAACATTTTGACAACTTTGGATGACCCCTTAAGTAACTGGAATAAAGAAATGTCTTACATACCCCATGAGTTTTTACATATCCAGTAGTCCATTCCGTGCTTCATTGTGCCGTAGCCAACCACAAGCATGGCGTGATCGAGGTTGTTTGGACTGCAATGTGGGTTAGTATATACACCGCTGGAGTAGAGTTGGAATGACGGATGAGATGCGTCGATGGCCACCGTGACTGGTTCAATGACTACGGCTAGTGCTAAGGCTTCCTCACTGCCTCTGGCTACTGACTGACCACCTGTTGGCACCTGGAATGGATCGCAATGAAATCACCTTGGAGCAAGTTTGGGCGGGCGACCAGAATTTGTATATACGTCCGTGCTGCCGACATATAAGAGCAAGTCGATTATAGTTAACTAGACTAACCTACCCCCGAGGCTTGGTTCCTCTAGTCAGACTAGCTAGTCAACCACGCAGCGTTCAAGTGACATCTAGATCGACTATGGTTAGTCTAGTTAACTATAGTCGCCCTCTCGAACTTGCTCTCGGTGTCACTCGAACGCTGCATGGTTTGACTAGCTAGTCTGACTAGAGGAACCAAGCCCCGGTAGGTTAGTCTAGTTAACTATAGTCGCCCGCCCGAACTTGCTCTTAGCAATCAGTCTAAAACCAGGGGTGGTTTGCAATACAACCGTTTTAAGTCTGAGACACATATGTCATAACTTAAATTTAGGTGTCCTAAATTTTTATTGCAAAATTAATCAATGTCTTAGTAGATGATATTAATACATGTATTGGTTTATTTCTCACTAAGAAAGACTGTCGCAGCCATCACAGTGGCTGAATTGTAGCAATTTCTTTACTTGTATGATTTAAATATAACTACACAACATTGTCTTTAGAGTCAAGACATCTTAACTTGCTTTATTGCAATTGACTTTACAGACTAATCCAACGAACGAAAACTGCGGTGTATCTCCAATGCGTTTACATGACGTCACAATAGAAATAGACCGCAGTAACAATGGAATAACCACAAGAGGGCGGGCTCACTAAATGTTATTCGGATTATACTATAGCTGGCTATCTAACTTAGCCGCTTTCAATAAATCAGTCTAACTTAAACAGCTAGTATCCCCCCGTCCACATTTTTTTAGTTTTTCCGTTTATCATGGAGGTGTATGTGTCTACAACACCATCACAACTTGTTTTTCACAAAAAATCGACAGGCTTTTGCTTAAAACTTAAAGCAGTCCGAACCCTCTTCACCCGAAATTCTGAAACGCTCGAGGTCACTTGGTTTGTTTATCAACAGGGTTTTGACGTCATCCTGAGAAACATACAAAACGGCCTGTGCAGTATTGAGTGGAAAATACACGAAGTGAATGTTTATCATGCCTGTTTTGTCCTTGTAATTCAAAATACAAATGTGAAAAACACTATTACCTGTTTTGTGAAAAAACGGTGAAATTGTGGCTCACAATGAAGCTCTTTTGAAGTAAATACTGGTGCATTGCGCCGGGTGGTTTTGTCACGGAACGAACGGGATTCACAGCGGTCTGTGTACAGCATGGGACGGTTCACTGCGGGCCGTATAGTTCCCACGTGTTACATCGGCCGGTACAAGTTAGAATGAGCGACTCATTTTTCTCGCTTGGTAATAGAAAAGAAAATCTTTCTGCTCTTTTTTTTTCATAGTGTCTGTAAAACATACAACCACGCAGCTACTGGGCATATATCTGGCTTTTTGGACCAACAAAATTCTTCAAAAAACACCATCTAACAGAGACGGTTTTCCAAGTTTTTTGCGTGTAAACGTATGGAGCTAACAATCGTGTTGACTTCTCTTTCTCAGGATTTTCGTCAAGGGGGATTCTTCCTCTTTAAGCATGGCTGCAACGGTTACAAAAATGTGCATCTCAATGAAAAGGTGACATAGCCCCTGCTCATGCAAACTTGAGTTTGTTGTGTAGCTTGCTGTTCCATCTTGTACACACACCCCCACTCCTCCAGGACAAATTTACCAATCAGAGACAAGATTTCAGAGTGCAACTCTCCCTTACCTTAGCATACGGTGTACAAGACTGGTTATTGCATTTTCCACCATTGTCCTCGTAGGCCGTACTGGTGCAAAGGCCACCAAGTTTATGAATACAGTCAAAGACTTCAACCCCTTGCATTAGCTGTGGCGTACAGCAGTCTGCTACCTCCTAATTAGCACTCAGGTCTTCAAGATGGCCGGTGTGGATTGCATGGAAACTGGCAACAGCATCTGCAGAATTAACAAGAGTCCACATTGGTTTGTACGTACTACAGAGCAACAAAAGAAATACAAATTTTCAGTTAATCAAAATTTGAAAATTTCTTTTGTAATTAAGTTGACATCAAAATATTCACATAACAGCTTCATTATGCATGACTGCACAAAGCTTCTGTGTGCTGAAAATTCCCACCCTCAGATTGACTACTTTTTTCAATCAAAAACGGGGAGAAAATTTTTGCATTTCGCACAAGTCCATCACAAGTCCAGTAACAAGAAGCAAAGGATGAACACGTACAAAAGAAAGCCTTTGTTGGAGTTCATTTGAAAAGCTTGTGATTTGAATTAAGACCCAGGGACTTGTGGTGGACTTGTGAGGGCTTGTGATGGACTCGACTACAACCCTGCTTTCTTTTGTTGTTTGGTATTTATTATTTATTTATTCACCACATCCAACAGCGGAGGGACCGCCAATTACAGGAATGGGAGCAAGTGTGGTTGAGTGCCTTGCTCAAGGGCACAGGTGCCACAACCCGTCGCGGCCCGGAATCGAACCTACATTCTAGTACTAGCACAGTAACTTAAGTTCGACGCACTAGACCGCTCGGCCATAACAACCCACACCTATTTTTAAAGATAGTATACATGATTGGTAAACTGTTACAAATAGTTTTATCCCCCTGTGTGATTGAAGATATGCATGATTAAAAGCAACCTGAGCAAAAACCAGCTCCGTACTTGGTCAAACTTTTGAGAAAACAGTCAAAAAAGGGTTTGCAGTCATTTCGCCCCAAAACCACTTCGCCCTGAACCATTTCGCCCTGAACCACGGCCTGTGCACGAAGTGGTTTTGAGGCGAAGTGGCATTTGGGCGATGTAGTGTTTGGACGAAGTAATTTGGGGCGAAATGGCACTCGGGCGAAGTGGTTTGGGGCGAAATGGCATTTGGGCGAAATGGTTTTGGGGCGAATTGAATTTTCGTCTCATGAGACGAAAACTAATTGTTTTACTCATTTCTCAAAGACTATAGCAGTTCAGACAAAACCATTTCAGGGGAAGTTTTCTACGGTCATCATGTTTCTATCGTGTAAGTTAGGCATAAATCTGTGAACATTTCTGATTTTCGAGATTACCAATGATGTATACTGCCTTTAATGTTTCCCAAAAACATTAAAAATGACACCAGGGTAGGATTTCAAGCAGCTAGGTCTTGACAGCCAAAACAGAATGTTTGACAACCGTAACCGGTAACTACCGTAATTTTCGGAATATAAGCCGCGGCTTATACGTTGATTTTGCAAAAAACAAAGTTCCCGGCGGCTTATAAACCGGGCGGCTTATACGCCGAGCTCTAAAGATAAAAATCATGATATGCTCATATACATTATGTAATGTAGTTAAATAGTTATATCAATCTTTTACGGGAATTTTTTATTGTCTAAAAACGATGTTGAAGGCCGTCGCACGCGCACGAAAAGGTGTGCAACTTTTCAGGTGCAGAGTGTACCGATATTCGTTGGTGATATACATCGATGTGACACAGCACAAGCGCGGGCAACCAGTAAGCCATCGGACCATGCCATCGGTCGTGAGTACTCGTCCAACGCCAAACAAATCGTTTGGTGCGTCTGTTCCTTCCGTGTTTTCTTCAATTCTTTACTTTTAGTTGGCGTTGTTTTAAAATCCAAAGAGTTCTGTGTTTGTCATTGTCTGTGGAAAATCATTACAAGTAATTTTAATTAACGATGTTTTTTCAACGATGTACAGTCACTTTGCCCATGGAGGAAGCCTCCGTGCTTTCCCCATTTTGAGCCCCTTCGCCCAAAAGTCATTTCGCCCAAGCGGCATACGTTTATGTACGTCCGCAGGCGCAGGCAGGCAAACGGTCCCTATTCTAATAAGCCTTGTTTCGGTATCTCGCGCGCGGTGGCGAGGTCAAAGGTAAATTCGGAACACGACGCCGCCATAGTTCATTCACCGCCATTGATACAATGGGGGTGAATGAACTATAGCGGCGTCGTGCACAAAAATATGGGGCGGACGCAAATGCGAGAAATCATCGGGAATACCGGTACCAAGCAAAAGACGATAGATCTATGTAGCATTCCGCTGAATTACAAATATTAATATCAATCACCCAATCCCCATGAAGCCCCTTTTATGTCAGTTGCAATGTTCTTTTTCAAGTAATTTTGAATGATGTATATAGTGAATCAACAGAATGATCTATTGAGATAACCGAATTCGGGAAAAAAAGAAGGCATAGCGTTTGCACAGCCTTGGTATACTCCGCTCAAGATGCCCATTGATGACCATCGGCTTCAGTTTTTTGCCGCTGGCCGTGCAGGCAAGGACCACCGTGAAGCTGGTTTTCTTATTTATAAACTCTTTTTGCAAAAAAAATGGAGAGGCCCCATGAACCGTCCAACTATTGATGTTGCAGCTTCGGTCTAAACCCCCGTCCATCTGGTCCAGTACAATGTCTAATTCTTTGTCACTGTCATGTCCTTTGCGGTTTTAGTTTAATCGTGATGGACCCAAACACATGACAAATGCAATGTAGTGGCAGTACAATACGGAAGCAATCAAACATAAAACGTTTGGCATATTTTATTTTGGCCGGTGAGATCAAAATCGCCAAGTCACCATGTGCATTGAAAATAGCCAATCGCGGTGCGCGTAATGGAGAGACTCGGCCGGCTATTATCGTACATGCATTGCATATGCGTCGGGCCCGGGCGAAAGCAGTGTACAATTTGTACACGTGGGCTGCGTTCCACTCATGCAAACGTTGGCAACGTTCGCCTCTGGTTGTGCTCTTTTATCTTGTGCATGCGTACAAGCTGGGAATGTTGTTGGAGAACGTTGCAAACGTTTAACAATGTGCGCGTATTTGGAACGAAGCCCTGCTTTCACTTACCGAGTTTGTGCATGGCCTGTCGGCCTGGTGCACTGCCGTGTGGCCGCCGTCGGAGAATCCAGCGAATATCTTGATGGCTTGCAGCCTTCGATCGTCATCGATGGCTTCTAATATACTCTCCTTTATTTTTTGGAGATTTCTTATTATGCACATTCCAAGGCATTTTTAAAACATGTACTTTATCTATTTACAAAACAAACTGAAACAAGATTAGCCTACTTTGTGCATTGCACCTTGCTAACTTATTTTAAACATGTAACGCCTTTTCCGATAAAGCCACTTCTTGATTTCAATAAGGTTTTCTCTTGAGTGTGCTGTCATCAAAACAACCTGGACCACAAAGCTCTCTTTGATTTGAGGCGACATGCCGCGCCGACAGAGAGTGTGACTACTGTATGCAGTGTGCAGTCGCGCGCACGTGGCCCGCGGTGAGGACCTAGTACGGCGGCAGTTCTTTATATTGTGATCGATCTGTGGCCGACAAAATGGTGCGGCTAATAAGCCGGGCGGCTTATACGCCGACGGTGAATCTTGTTTCTGGAATTTTCGGGCGTCGCGGCTTATACCCCGGGCGGCTTATATTCCGAAAATTACGGTATTAAAGGAGCATGTCCAGTTACAAAAATCACATTGAGTTATCCCACCTTTTTTTTTAAATGGGTGTTGAGATTTTGATACCATATCATTTGTCATATTTTTCTCATTACCAATCTGAAACTTCATGTTCTCACTCCGTATATTTTCAAGGATATCGTCAAAATTCAAAACCCACTTATCCAGTTCCATAAAGCTGCAGTGTGCAGTGATTACCGATACACCAACTTTTTGCTTCCACATCCAAAAGGATGCAATTGTTAATTTATGATTGTTAGGTCAGAACAAAATACATATGGACAAGCTCCTCTAACAGACCATATCGAATGGCTGCCATTTTGATATTTAAATTGATAAACAATTATGTAAGCACAAAAAGTTTCTTTGTTCAACGTGCCTTACAAGATGGCAGCTATTCGATACAGTCTATATTACATGAGTGCACTTACCAGCCGCAGGAAATGCTTCAGATTGGCCTAAATCGCCTTCGTTATGTACTGGAGTCACCACACCCTTTTGTCGCCAGTCTACAAAGTTCGGTATCGTTGACCAATTACTGGATGTTTTAGCCTTTTTCACAGGATTGGATTGTGCTGAACTAACAACATGTTGCCTGTGATTCATCTGGACATAAAGGAAAAAACAAAGTTACTAAAAATGTTTCTACAAAGTGGATAAAAGAAATCTTGGCAGTGACAAATACGAATCTTGGGAGTGATAAATGCGAATCTTGGGAGTGACAAATGCGAATCTTGGGAGTGATAAATGTTAAACTTTTTCCTTGAAAATATTTATCTTTTGGATAATGTCTCATGCAGTGCTAATGACAGTGCACTGAATTCTGGTAAGAATTTACTAGACCATTACCGGTACTATTGTCCTTAAAATGACTGGCAACATTCAGAAATGTTAAACAAACAATTTAAACCAAATTTACGAGGGAAAGTATGAAGTTTTTCAACCAGTTAAATGGGTTTTGTACAAAGGGTCTAGTGATGGTCGAGTACTAAATTCTTTCCCAAACCTGTTCCAAATCTCCAAATTGATTCATAGCAAGTTTGAATGTTGTTCCAGACCGAGAATTGTGTTCTTTGACCAGGGCCGAGTTCTTCTCCCAAACTGCCCGTTTTGCGAGTTCCTGAGACGAACTGATGTATTTCTTGTGGTATTTCGCCTTCCATGCATTCCACTCCTTATTATGGGAATCATCCAGTTGTCCCAGTGCGAAATGCCAGCAGAGTAGGAATGTAATAAACCACACATTAAGCCAGAATGTCTTCATGGTGCAATGTTAGGAAACCTGCAACGACAATGATTTGGCAACAAAAGGTGTTAGGGAATTTTCACTGTCACATTAAATACTTCTACAACCTATCCTATAATATTGTCATTAACAAGGTCACTTGACAACTCTATTTGAATGTAAACTACCTCATATTCATTAATACAAAAAAAGAAGAAGTTAAAACGGAAAAGGGGTATTTTTTTCGTATACATTGAACAAAGATTTAAAGGAAATTAGCTCCTGGAATCAACAGATTATCCAATTGTAAGATACTAGCTTCCCACTTGCACTTCTGTTGGAAATGTTGCATTTCTGAGATAAATAAATGATAAAATTACTGCATAAAGTAATGCACAAAATTACGGTGCGAGCGGTCCGTGCGTAAGCGCGACAACAGAGGGCGCTGCGCGAGCTCGTGAATGGTCATTTTGTGCACTAACTGAAAGAAAATTTTCAAGGAGAAAATGTGATTTTTCTACAGAAAAGCAACATTTGCGACAAAAGTGCAAGTGGGAAGTATATCTTAAAATTATATTATCAGTTGATTCCAGGAGGTAATTTCCTTCAAATCTTTGTTCAATGTATACGAAAAAATACCGAAATAGTAGGTTATTACATGTACCATTAAATTCACACAAAAACGCAACATTTTCGTCAAAAATTTCATATGACTTACACTGAAGACCAGGAAGTTCACAAAGACAAAGTTACAGACGTTTCACCATGCATGCAACAAGCGCAGCCAAGCAGCAAATCACTGAAGTGGTGTAGCCCAGGTTGGACGTCGTCTTCATTGCATTACGAGTGACGTCCAGGTCACGATGTCTCTAAACAGGGGGACTGAAACTTGCACATACATTTTTGAGCTATTTTACCTTTTAGTGGACGTCGAATTGATGTCCGTATATCCTTTGCGTCTTCATTTACAGGAACGGAAGGTTTAAATGTCGTATATACCAAATTTGATGGACAAAATAGTGAAATCTAAGGCACATCCTAACGTTAAAGTTCAGAGAAATAAATAACAGCTGCCGTCGCGTCACGCATCGTGAAGTTTGGATAGGCTTGCGCGTGCGGCGTCACGATTTCAGGCACGCAATGCGCCGAGGCCATGGCCTAGTTCAGTTGCGACGCGCGCACGGCCGGCCGGCCGGCACGCGTACGCGGGACTAGACTACGCGCGCGCGGTTAGAACAAAATAAGCTGAACGTAACGCTGGCCGGCTGTAGTAGTGGATTATTTGTGCACAAATATATAGCAAATGAGCGTGACATTTTGCCGTTTTCCTCCGGAATATGCAGTTCGGTGATGTGTAGTGGATTTCTAAACCCGGCAATCCCAAAGATTAGGACACATGTAACTTTGTTAGCACATTACCGGCTTCCAGCACAAGGTAGAAATATTGATTTTTTCTGTTACAAAAATTTTCACCCTGTTTTTGGAACTTCATATCCTGGACTCCGTATACCCATGTAGTATGCGGTACGGAGTCCAACCTGGGCTATGAAGTGGTGGACTAACCAAAACTACAGGCAGTCCACTGTTTTATAGAGTAGTTTCACAAGTTTGTCCTCGAGATGGAGGTAGAAAACGATAAAACTACGTGTAGAAATCACAGGAATGTTTCAGATGATTCAAACACGGAAGTTTGATAGGTTGTGAAATGCATGAAATGCAGACGACAGAAACACTCCCCAAACTCCTATCTATAGTCAAGAGAGGGCGCACTTCACGCTTTACATACATAGATATTTACATGCTTTATCTTTACACTCAGGGGAGGTGGGGAGGGGATATAAACATTTTTATCTAGTTGGTTCATGGAGGTTGAACAATTCCTTCATGGTTATGTTTATCCTTGACTTAGCCTTTCATGTATCTTTGATTCTATATACGGAAACAAGGGTACGAAAGTTTGGAAACAATTCTCATGTTCAAAGCAAGCCATTTTGGCACAATTTTGATTAAAATGCACTTAGATTAGGTTAGTTTCGTCTTCATAATATAAATTTCAGCAAATTAAACAAAAAGCGCATGAAATTTCCTAAATTCCTCTAATCATTCTCATGTGAACAACTTTTTTACAGTACAATTTATATTTAAATGTTTGTTTTTCCAAAAGTTTTACTTTAATTTCCCTCTTCAAAAGCAAACGACAGGCATAAACAAATTGAACACAGGAAAGACACCTTTACAGGTTTGAGCATTTATTAGTGGAAAAATAGCTAAGAATTGTACACACATTTAACTATAAAATATCTATCACAGAATAAAAGGTTTCTGGAAGACAACTTGTCACAGCTCACAGTTGCAACAATTATTGCCAGACAAGACTTAGAAAATATTTGGGTTCCATTTTGGTTTAATTTTAAATCGGATCATCGAAAAAAGAAAAAAAATATAATAATATTTCGATGTAATTTTTCACAATCAATTATAAATATTTCATCTTCAATTGCTGGTAAATTTTTCATGGAAACTTTTTGGGACATTTACTGGGACATAAAATAATAATAATGAATTCTTACATAGCGCAAAATCCGTCAAAAGTTGACATTCAAGGCGCTTACTAGGGACTGACATTTTTGTAATGATGCTATTTTGACCATGTATGGAAACTGATCAACAACGAGCATGTGACATTTGCATGCCACTTAACTCCCTCCGCCACTCCCAAGGAAAATTTAATTTTCTTTAAAATATTTTTGGGATAAAAAAAAAATTGTTGCATTTACAGTGCTCATCTAACACATGCACATAAAAGATGCGGGAGAAAAATAATAAAGTATGTCTTACGAGCCCTAGTTTCCTTCATAAATGTTCTTTAAACTAATAATATAAAATTTGATAATAAATTGGCATTCTGCTTGCTCTAAGTTGTGCCTCTATAATTAATAAATTCTAAGTTTAGGCCTGTTAAAACTCTTTATATACCTAGGGGGGGTGGGGAAGTTGTTGAACCTGTCTAGTTTGTGACCCTGGACGAATATAAAGTCACAAAAACAAAACCTTGTATGTGGATTGTGAAACAGGTCGCAGAATTAGAAACAAATTATATTGAAAAGATAAGAAATAAAATTCAAATTGGACGATGAGATTCATAATAAAGACTGAAAACAATTAGGACTTCTGCTACTTTGTAATGCAAAGATAAGTATTGCACTTTGAATATGGATTTATAAAATAAATTTATTTACAAATTATACAATTGACAAGGATAAATGATATAAAAACATGCTTTGGAACTAAAAACTATTTTTAATGATATACATGATTTGAATATAGAATACACCACGGATATGATATGGACCAGAGTTATTTTTTTATCTTTTTGGGTAAAAAGTTTCAGAAATACTTTCCCACTTGTAACAAATACAAATGCCGGAAAGCCATCAGAAAACTTATTCACAAAGACATCAAATGAACATTACATGGGCATCACATGAACGTCACATGGGCATCACATGAACGTCACATGGGCGTCACATGAACATCACATGAACGTCACATGGGCGTCACATGAACATCACATGAACGTCACATGGGCGTCACATGAACATCACATGGGCGTCACATGAACATCACATGGGCGTCACATGAACATCACACAAAGGTCACATGTGCATAACATGAATATCACAAAGATATGTAGATGATACAGAAAAAAATACATGTATTAAAGCCCCTGAACAGTATTAAGAGGCTGTCCTATATAAAAACTTCCAAAAATGAAAACACCAAGCTGATTAAAATAATCCGATCCATAAAATAATTCACTTTGCAAGTAAATGATATCGATACACACATATTTACAGATATTGATATTTAACACGACAAATCAAGGCAGATTTTAATGGCAATGATTAGAGTGACAGAATTCTATCACAAGATATTTTTAAACAAGAATATTCAATCATAGAACAATCAATGACTCGGATTCACCGACAGTCCATCATGAAGAACTTGAGTTGATAAAAAAATAATACAATTAAGCACAATGGTAAATTTTTGGCAGTCTGTTCTTGACACGCGAACAATGCTCCCCTGCACCCGAACAATGGGAACATGACCCGAGAACACTACACTTGGAACAGGATTACACATCGAGAACAAATTACCCATGTCAAGAACGGACCGCCAGAACTCGACAAATATGTCGGGATTCAGCACCAACTTCTTCATGCATGGCCTATAGAGGGCGTCACACAATGCAAACTAATATTCCTCTCTCTGCATGAACTGATGAGGGCACTACAGTAAGAACAGCAATAAACAGCAATGAGCAAGTTCGATTGATGACTGAAGTTAACTGGTGGTCGAACATCATCTTGGCAACATACATGTGCATTAACATTGAAGTGCAAATGCCTTCAGTTAATCAACTGGTTCCTGCATCAACTCAATGGTTGATAGGTACCAGTGACCAGCGCGACCGTGCCCTGTAGGCTGGTTTCAAATGACTAACCATTGTTGAGTAGACTGCGTTCGATTGGCTTAACTGAAAAGTTAAGATAACATTTTTCTCACCCTACATGTTCATAAGGTTGCTTGGTGTACCCCAGAACACTAGTCAGCTTTCTTAGCCCGTTTGATCTTCATGTTAATAATTCCGATGGGCAATGATTTCAGGAAGGTCCAAGCTTCAAAGTGCGTCATCGTTGCCATTTTTTGATCATTAACCTCCGCCAGCTCATCTCCGACGTGTAGCTGCCCCCCACGGTCAGCCACGCCCCCAGTGAAGATCTTTTTGACCGTTATCGGGAGGTCACCTTTCGGGGAGCTCCGACCTCCTTCGACACTGAAGCCTAGCCCGGCGGGACCCTTGGCCATCTCGATGTCAATGACCTCACAGGAATCTGTGTCGTCTTCTGTGGAAATTATGAAATTATTTCAAAAAGGGAAGGAATAAGTATTGGTTTCACACAATAATAATTTAAAAAAACCCAGCCCAAGCTTATAAGTGTCTGCCATCTAAACATCAAGATACATAGGTGGGTGGCGCCATTGGCAGCCAACGGCCAGAGACACCGGGGAATCCCCTCAATCTGGGATCTTTGAAGTGCGTTACACAACACACTGGACCAATTGCGTTACATCCCTTCTGAAAGATGGAGCAAGTGTGTTTAACTGCCTTGTTCAAGAGCACAGGTACCTACCACAACCGGGTATCGAACCTGCAACACAAAGTTTTCACCTCAAAGTCAATGACCTAAACCACTCGGCCACAGTTCTCACATATGGGTACCCCCAATATATGGCCTGTTTTGGCGACCATAACCAGAAACATGTTTCTGGTTATGGCCGCAAAAACAGACCCATGGTCTTTGGTTGCCAAATGTTTCCCATTAGCGTGAATTCACACTAGGCTTTTTTGCACATAAATGCGTCGCGCATTGTTTTCAGAAAAAGCAATTTGGAGAAAATTTGGAGTAAAATGAGGCACTGAAAATCTCGGACTCAACTTGGGGGGAAAGTGTTTTCGTGATTTTGTGATTTTTAGAATTTGGAGTCACTTGACTCCAAAGCACGTGCACCTTTCTTGAAAGCAATGCATGTCAACACTTGATGCAAATCCCGCCTTACCTTCCTCCGGCGCTAGATGTCTTGCTATAACTAGCACCACGTCTTGATGTTTAATCTTCAACATCTCCAACAGCTCAGCATGAGTAGCATTCTTCAAGACACGGCCATTGACTGAGAGAACGCGATCACCGCGCTGGATGCGACCTGACTGATCGGCAAGACCATTGGGAATGACGCGGTGAACCTGAAATTATGCAAACACATCAACCAAGTTACATTACACATACAGGATTTCCTATGTTTAATCTTTAACATCTCTGACTGCGAGAACGTGATCACTACCTGACTGATCAGCAAGACCATTGGGGATGACGCGGTGCACCTGAAATTATGCACAGTAAGGGAACATGAATCAGGTTAACACGTTGACTGTTGACTGCCGACTACGAGTATACTCGTTGTAACAGGTGTACCAGATTCTGCCACTACGAGTATACTCATAGAAACTGGGAACGCCCTGTGGGAACGTCCTGTGAAACTATGTTCCGCAGTCAACGTGTTAAAGCCAGTATAGAGAATTTTCTAGGTTCCAAATTTTAACCAACCATTTGACTGAAGAAAAAAAAATTACTCAAATTAAAGACAGAAGTCGTTTTAACTGTCCAATTTAATGATTTCGCCCGGGATGATACTGTGCACATGCATTTTGTTTACATATGGGTCTTTCTATAAATTAGGGGTCCAATGTTGGTGTCCCCCGTTACATTTTACATCTTGTTTTTGTAAATTCAGGACACATTCTTTAAATACTTTCCATCTCAAAGAGTGAGTACATAAAGTACAATTCATACAAAATGGTTTAAAAGCCATTTTAATGATTTTTGTACGAAAAATAACACATATGGTGTAACGGGGGACACCAAATGTCACACTTTTGGACCCCTAATTTATAGAAAGACCCATATGCACCATTTGTGAATGAAAACAGGCCTCTGGTTACCATGGTATTATGGCTATGTTGTCTGTGCAGTATAACCAGGGAACCAGTCCAGATTGGACAGTGACAAAATTTCTTGAAATGATGGCCCTTTTTTTTATTGTTTTCTCAGAATGTAGATGAGGTACTGAGCCGACTTTTTTTAGTTTTTTGTTTTTATCATACACATCCTCAATCACATATGGAGATAATGCCATTAACGGTTTTCCAATTATGTAATGATGTAATCCATCTTAGACAATTTTCTGGGGGAAACACTGCAGTCATCTTGTACCTGTGCACCCTTTATGACTTCACTCACCATAATTTCTTTCTTCTCCTGATCCACCCCACCAGAAACTGTCACCCCCAGGCCCTGCGTTTCATAATCCTTGTGTAGAATGACAACCGATACGTCACTCTCTGCAGCATCTTCTATAGACTCATTGGCATCTTCGATGAGTTTCTCGAGTTCGCTGGTTGACAGAAGAACTGTGGAGGTAGAACTCTCTGACATGGAACGTTCAAATAGTCCACGAGGTTCACGATCTGAGGACAAAGGTCAAAGGGAATTATCCCTCCTGAATATTTATAACCTATATGATAAGCAGCCGGTTTCAAAAAAAATTGCGTAGCTTGCACAACTTTTGAAAATGGCATAAGCCCCATAGACCTAGTGTAATTATCACAGGAATGTTGGGCAGCTTACACAATAACAAGTTGCGCAAGCGGGCTTATGCAGTGTGTAAGGATTCGTGAAATCGTCTGCAGTTTCTCTAGTTCGCTGGTTGACAGCAGAACTGTAGAAGTAGAACTCTCTGACATGGACCTATAAAACATTGTAACACTAATTACAAGAACAAAGTCAATATAAGACCTAATTACATGTATGAAGACCTAATTCTAATTTATTTTTATTCTAAATTTTCCTGGGTTCTAAATGGTTGGTTATGTACAAAGACATTTTGTCTAGTCGACATTTAACTGGAAGGAAACTTCAAAGGACATCCTCAAAATACACTAACAGTCTTGGACAGGAATCCACAATAATACTCATTCAGACACGGTCGTTCTCCCATACAAGCACTTCACAAATACTCTTTCAGAAATACATTGTATGCTCTGACTTGGGTCAGAATTTGTATTCAATTTACAAATATTGGCAATAATTTTTTTTTCAACATTATGGAAAACCACACATTTTGAACAAGAATACGACGGATCCTTCTGATCAATATTTGATGGCACTTTTGTACCACAGAGTACCCAATCATAAGAATGTCTCTTTTTTTAAGAAGCCCCCAAAAAATCTTTCTTAAAACTTCACTTGGTTGTACATGTACATCTGTGCAGCCAAGAAAATAAAATATTCCAATATACCGGTACATGTTAGCAGAAACATAAAACATTATTGCACATGCACATGTAGGTAAACATTTTGGGGTTCAGGTGTATGTACGCGCTTGTTCCTGATTTCTTTCTATAGACTGCATGGTTGTGAACTCTGACATTGGTAGCCATTTTGCCTGTAGGCAACAATCGGGCAATACATCACCAGCAATGTAGTCTATTGTGACTAGCTACAGTACATTCAAGAATATGGAATAAGAGCTTTGGAAAAGGAATTTACAATGGTACAAGTTTGGCTGACTCAGTAGGGAGGTTTTGCAAGGTGACGAATACGGGTATAATAACGGTAAACGTTTTATGTTGATGCGCTCACTGAACTGGGTTTCGCACTGTGTGACTACGTGCATACATTTATCTGCTAAATCTGCTCTGCGCTTGGCTTTGTTTTCAACTGATTTTCCTCACTTTCACGTGGGCATGACTCATTAAATTCAATCGGTATTCATGCAAGATACATCACAAAGAAACAAAATGCATAAAACTTATTAATCCATCACGGAAAAAGCGAAAAATCTGCATAACCGGTATCCGTTTTTATGCTACGCGTATGGAGGCCGTTTTTCACGCGTATGAAAACATGTGTACTACGGTTACGCGTCACGAAAAGCGCATAAAGTCATGAAGTATCCGTATCGGTATCCGTGACGGTGCGAAACCTCCCTAATAACAACCATGTTACTGAACACACAAAAACAACATGGATTTAAGAACCCAGTATCATTTTCAGGGTTACACTTTTTAAAGAAGATGGTAAACAAGTCTGCAGAAATTTCAGCTACACGGATGCAGCAATTCTTCAGAAAATCTTTAAAATCCATGCATGGTTTTGGTGTTAGTAAATGGTAACAAAATTGTGTATGCACACGCATTTTTAAGACCATCTTCAGTTGTTAACTTTTTGCAGAGAGTACAGTACCGTCTTGGACAGAAATAAATTCATGTGGTGCTTGTTACTATTGTTAACATTTTAAATAAGGATTTTCTTGTAATTAAAATTTTGGGTCATTGCAAATGATACACCGACCTCTAAAAGGTTTTCTTAACACTGCTGTATCTATGCAGCTAAAATTTACCATACTTTACCAAAACAAATTATGTTTAGATACACCTTTATTCGAGGAATTTGTAAAAAGGTTTTATCTAAAAATGATGAAATGGGTTTTTGAATTTAAAATGCTATAAAATGGGCCACACGTCTACACACCAACTCACCTCCAGAGAAGTTTCTCAAAGCTCGCAAGTTGATGTGTTTCCTGAGAACAACAGTGGCATTATCAGTTTCATCTGCACCGACGCTCGGTCTCTGGAATAATAGTTTGGGGGAACTCGGATAACCATCTGAGCTTGGTAAAACAGGACTGATAGGTGCCGATGTTGGACTTGGCAAACCGAAAACCGAGTCTGGTTCATCAAAATCTAGTTCCCTGTCTCCCATTCTGTTTGATGTGTGTTCAGGGCTTGAGTTGGCGTCGTCCATGTTGACAGCATTGGCAAGCTCAGTGGCTAAGTTGGCGATTTCATCCCCGTCGCTTTCTGAGCAATAAGACTCATCCGGCTTTTTCCGAGCGACAAGGAGAGTAATTGGCGATGACGTGGTTTCCAAGATACTCATTGCCTCCGAGTTGGTAATCCCCACCATGCAGTTCACATTCACGTCCAGTAGCTGGTCCCCGACACGCAGTCTACCAGCGGAGTGACACGCAGAGCCCCGTACGATGTCCGACACGTAAATACAGCTTTTAGAGGTGTCAGATCCACCCTCGATGTTAAAGCCAAGTTTCTCGCCTGGTTTTCGGATAATCTTGAGACAAAACACAAACATAGAAATTACTAAATCACAAATTCCAATTTGGAACAAGTGTACAATGAACAGAACACTAACCAGTTGCAAGATACCATTTTTAAAGGTTTGCGAACGTTTAACACAAACTCTTTTCTAATCTTTTAGTGGCATTCCACTGTGCACCAACGTTTTTATTAAGTACATTTTAATGAAGCATAGCAATGCTTCTTGCCCACTGATATCAAACAAGCAAACAAATCCTTGTGAAGAATCCTAAGTGATTTAAGTTTTATCGCACTAGGCTACAATCTTTCAAGTTACTAAGATACAGATCAGCAGTTAGACATTGAACTTTTACAAGTTATTTTGCTTGTGATAAATGAGAGGTCCAAAGTACGACGTGGCTGGAAGTGTAGAGGTTTGGACACTTTTTGGTAGTTTTGTTTGGTAGTTTTGAAAGCTTTGTTAGTGCAGTGTCGGCCATTTATGGATTGTGAATTATACTGAATACTGGTAGTTTTGGGGTTCAATAATATACCTACATGTAAATAATGTTCAACTGAAACTTGCTTATTATTCATAACTATAGACCATTCCCAGGACGCCTTCCATGTACACATACACCATAGCAACTTTTTCCCAGTGCATGAACTGTGCGTTTTGCATTGTTAAATCGAACAGCGCGCATACATGATGTTCGCAACATGCTCTTCGCACACAAAAATTCACAGAGCCTCTTTGCGTGTGATTGCCACGCAAATCGCTTTGGGAAAAAGCGGTGTGGAAAGAATTTTGGGTTAAACGATGCACTGAAAATCACGTAACTATGAAAACATTTTCCATCTAAGCTAATTTTGTGGAAGGAATTTGGGAATTTGAGGAAACAACGCACTGAAAACCACAGAATTAGCTCAGACATGTTGAACAGAAAGTCTTTTTATAATTCAGTGATTTTTCGGTGCATCGTTTCACTCAATTTCCTCCACATCGCTTTTTCTTAAAGCGAAGCACGTCGCAATTACGCACGTGCGAAAATGCTCAGTGTGAATTCACCATTACAACAAACGCAAAGCACACAATTTTCCAAGCTGTATTTTCTGCCCATAAACAGCTCCATAAAAATCAGACCCTGGAATTTATCATAAATAATTAATTTAAACCTAGGGATCAGCATACTGGGGACAGCTAATTAAAATTGAGCAGGAAGTTTTATAATGACCAACTGACCACAGACAATAGAATGCTTGGGGCTCGGGCAGTACAGTGTGACAAGCAAATACCTGGGGGACTAATTTAATATATTACAGATGACAGAAGATAGTGATCACCACCTAGGCAGAACCTTAATATGTTGGCACTGGAGAGGAACTTGCCGCATATTCCTGCTCCTACAGGCCTGCAATTTAGTAATGCAATTTTGTAGAGACTTGCAGTACAATCATTTGACCTTTGATTTTCAGGGTTGATATTTTAAAGGAAGGGAGGAAAACAAAATGACTGGTTATATTTCTGTGTGTGTTTGGCAGTTTAAGGATATTAAAAAAAATTATTTAATTTGTTGAGTGAATGAGTGGGTTTGCATTTTAAAAATGAACACAAAATATTTTAACTTTAAAGAAAAAGAGAAAAAAAAACTTATTTTGCAAATGTTAAATATTAAAAGTACACCGAGCGAATTCCATGTAACTTTTTACAAGGTCAAACTTTCTTCATCGTTTCCTAATTAACTTGATTATCAATTCCTGTAGATACAAACATGTATATCTACACATACACAGGCAACAGAAAACCATTTTATAACCCGTCTGGCAGCATTTCTGCACAATTTACAGCACATATTACGGTACATATTTCCCGTTCTCTCCTCTGATGACATGCATGGCTGACTAACATCTGGTGGAAATATTAGGTCTACAGTTGGATCGGTTTCAATCTCGCCGCAATCACAGGGGATGCACTCACTAATCCTTGCATTTCATTACCAACAAATGAGCAAAGGAAAACCTGCATACAGTTCATAGTTGCTGCTTTTCAACGTAAAAAATGCTCAAGCTCTGGGCTGTGTTTAGCCCAGAAATTTGCACGTGAAAAGAACAAGTACAGAAGTTTCTGGGAAAATTCACAAAAAAAGAATGCAGAAAATTTCAATCTGTTTCAGAACACGTTTTTTGCAATACAAACACTAATTAACATTCAGTCTCCCTGACCCAAGTTAAATCAATTTCTGATTAATTGCGATCCCCGTTGCTGATGATTCGAACCGGCCATTTAACACCGGCTGGTTCGGTGGTCGAGTGGCTAAGATGCTGCCTTGTTTGCAGGAGGTCGTGGGTTCGAGTCCCACCTGAGTACGCTATAAAGTTTTTCATAGTGTCTCAGGAAAGCACCGAGTATACAGTGTTAATAATTACGTTAGGTAAGGGCAAAACAATCCCTAATTAACATTCAGTCTCCCCGACACAAGTTAAATCAATTTTTGATGTCTTTTACTGTTTGAGGAAAAGGATGCAATTAGAATGTGGATGTCATGAATTAATGTCAAGGTTCCAGATAAATTTTTACAAATTTGGGTTTAATCCGAAGTAATTGGCAGGAACTTAGCTAGGTTAAATGCAGTCTTGGCGAGTTAAAATCTGGTCAAAGATTCTGTAAAACAAGAATTTTCTCAACTCCAGGATTTTGCTTTACTGAAAATCTTGCCTATTCTGTAAAGATTTGAATTCACAACATTTCAATGTACATTAAATAGTAAACTCTCATTATAGCGCTCTTCGAGGGACCGAAATAATTTGAGCTTTATATCCAGAGAGCACTATAACCAGTGCATACACAATGCAGAGAATAATGGCTGGGACTTGGAAAAAGGAGCTTTATATCGAGAAGAGCTTTATATCAGGGGGTGTTATCACGAGAGTTTACTGTATTTGCAGAATTCCTCTGCACAAGAACCATCCAGGGCAATTAATTTATTCAGCAAACACACCATGAATGAACCATGAGATGGTCTCCCATCATCCCCCTGCATTCCATTCTCATTTTTGCTGCATGACACATCCATGTACAACAACGCTAGGATAGTCACTAGGTCATTTAAACTGACTCAGGAATTTTTACTCTATATTGGCTGACATTTCATGCATAATTTGTTGTTGATACACTGTTTTCATGTACACATGTAACCTACAATAATTGTTTGTACATTTACAATTCTGCATCCATATTAGGTAAGGTTACTTAAAATAGCCATTATACCCGGCAGGGTATTAAAATAAAAATGTAAACAAAAACAAAAGGTTTTTTGTTACGAACTTGGCTATAAATACACTTTTGCATGCAACTCATTCCTAAATGCCAAACAAAAGGAGCTATTTTTAGAGCCCTAACTAAATGAATATTAAAACAGAATGAACTAAAACATGCTACTCTTAATAATTCTGACCTTTATAAATTTATTATAAAGCTTTCAAAATTTAACATGACATTTTCTTTCATGCGATAATTAATTTGTCAAATGGGCTCAACACAATTTTGCTTAACAGAAAAGGTTACCAAACAAAAACATGAAGGATATTTATTGGGTTTAACTGGTCCCCCACATAATTTAAATAAGCACATTCTTTGCTCGTGAAGTATCTTACCAAGTTTCTGAACTGGAGCCTGCATTTTGAACATCATCATGTATTGTACACATAAACCGGCTCAGCCAAATCAAAGTCATTGAGTCAAATCTCCAGTCGTGGCCAACTTAACAGCTACACATGCCAACACACAAACATGATGTACAATATCCCAGCACAGCTGATATATCACATTTTCAGAAAATACCATCCAACTACAAAATCACAGGTGCTGCGAATTTTGGTACAACGGTTTTTACTCTCTAGTGTGAAGCTGGTGAAGTACAAAGGTTAGCGCCACAAGTTATCAACCGCCGAGGCATGATAAATAGGTTTTGTTTGCTCAACGTACAATATTTCTTTCTGTACGTGCCCAGGAGCAATGCCAGTGTGCGAATGAAAACAGCTCAATGGTTTAATCTATGGCCAGATGGAAACTAAATTTTGTTGCTTCGGGCATGCCATTGACTTTCAAGCATTTCATTGGCACATATTTTATCTATTTCACCAAAGTAAACTTTTCTCTTGCAATCTATGTTTGGTTATTACAACACTAGATATCGTGTTCCTAAAATGTGTGAAATATTGTCGAACCTTTTTATTATAAGGGAACCAAATCTTGAATTTATTTGAGTTAATTGTTGAGTCTGAGTTTATTTAACCTTAACTATAAGGTGTATGCAAAATCGTATTGATTTTGGAGGATTGAAGAGCGTTAGACAAATTTGTAGACAAATTTCACCTAATCATTTGAAAATAAATAGCCAATAAGAACAAGTTAAAGCGATGCAGCACTTGATCACTCATTAAGCTGGAAAAAGCATCAAATATCCAATGTCTGGAGACTGTATTGCCATGCACATGTGCAGCATTTTGAAACAAAACATGCGGACTGCTTTATCTGATTTATCATGATGTAATTAAGTTAGGGAAACAGATTTATAAATGAAATATTAAGTGCAAAGTGAACAATTTAGTTATTTCGCATTTATGTGTACTAAGAATTCATGCCCAAATCAAAGTGTCCACTCCTATTGTGTCTGCCATACTTTAAAATAGCTCATCCCCTTAAAGGGCCTGTGACATGCTAAACAACTTTTTGCCTAAGCTTTGCTTCATAATGACGGATTACTTGTTCAGCAAGACATACTATTGTTCGTTTGGATGTAAAATCAATAAAAGGTGGCCTTTTTCAACTTTGAAGATTTCATTGCAATAAATCACAGACAGAAGGCGCTGTTTTAAGTGCATCACATAAGGAAGACAGAAGGGAAAAGTTAAGAAAAAATATAAGACTTCAAGTTGGACTTGTGGCAAACTGCTGCAGTTTCTACCCCCAGTTTTGTCATGGCTTACAGCAGGCAACATGTAAAACAAACTCAAACAGCCATGGATTACAAAAGTTTCAGGAAAATTTAGAAAAAAAGTGCAACCTTGTGCACAGTTGGATGTGATTTTCCTGTGTTTGCCTCTTGTGACATCGTGACCTTGGTCATGAATATGCATATTTGCATTAGCATAAAAACTAAAAACCTTTGTTTTAACCCCCAAAGCAAGCTCCAAATAGGATTTTTATGACTTTAACTGAGTAGAGTGGTTTTAAAGCATATATTTCATTGATAAAAATCCTAAATAAGGGGCCCTTTAAACCATTAATTAGTCCTCAAGGCGCCCCAAACTGGTCAGCCCTGTGTTGATAGCCAAGATGAATGGTAAACATTTTTAGATTGCATTAAATATGAAATGTATTTTATTTAATGGTCTACTCTAATTAGCGTTTGATGTGCTTAGATTTGTTGTTGTACTTTTAACTATATTATATATAGTTGTAGTGATTATCTTTGTAAAGCGCATTGAGATTATTTTTGATGATGTAACGCGCTATATAAGAACTAATTATTATTATTATTATTATTATAAACTGCCCTGCAGCTTTTCTCCTCAAAGCACCCAAAACCGCCCTGTATTTCTTCCATGTTCAACTTAGTGAAATTCAAGTTTCTGCAAACACACCCTTAATTGATAGGCATGTACTCATAGCTTGACTTATCCTCTTTCAAATCTTGTGTTGAGTGAGGGTGGCTACTATTGGATAACTCTAGTTATTGACCTTGACAAAATTTCTTGACATTTTTTTAAAAAGCTGTGAGGAATAATAAGAGACACTACTTGTTACTAGTGAGTGCTATTGGGTTAAAAGCAATCTGCTCTTACTTTTATTTCCAGTACTCCCTCTTCTGGGTCGTCCTGGCTATCGATACTTTCATCCAGCTTTGGTGACCTCACAGGCGAGGGAGGAGGTGGGACTGATGGAAGAGCTGGTGGCGCTTCATCCTCATTGGTCTTCACTTTGTGAAGTGACTGGTGGGTGGAGCTTGCAGACAATGTAACAATTGGTTTGACAGTCCGGGGAGGGGCAGCGGTTGATGGAAGAGCTGGTGGTGCTTTATCCTCATTGGTCTCCACTGTGTCATGTGACTGGTGTGCAGGGTTTGCTAACAATGTAACAATTGGTTTGACAGTCCGGAGAGGAGCAGCGGTTGATGGAAGAGCAGCTCCTTTCTTTTGACTAAGAACAGATTTTGTAGCTGAGGCAGCGTCTTGTTGCATGTTTGACTTCTTACTTTCTTGAGATTTTGGAGCACCGATTTGGTCCTTCACAAACACAGGACTTGTTAATGCGGATGTTGCACCCAAGAAACCTTGTCTAAGTGTTGGGTTAGCTGCTTCTTTTGTCGTCTTTAGCACTTGGTTTGATTGCAAATTTGAATTTGTCACGTTAGGTCTTGTGAGTGGCTTCAGTTCAGGTTTTAAATCACTTTGCTGGATTTGTCTTGTGTTCACACTGTCACTTTTAGATTCTGATCCAGACACCTCTTTATCCCACGGGAACTTTTTAATGCCTAGCTTAGACCGAGCGGCCGCTGTAGACCCTTGGTTGTTGGATTTCGTCGGCAGGAGAACAGGCATTGGTTTGGAGCTGATTGGGGATAGACCAATTTTTGGCAGACTTCCCTGAGTAGACGACACTGATGTTGTTGTCGTCAGTTTCTTAGGAACTGAAAGTCCTTTGAGTTTGGAAGCCCCAACTGGTTTGCTGTCTAAAATTGATGGTTTCTGCGGGAACTGGCTTGCCCTGAGGGGTGGTACAACATGATTCTTAACAGATTCCGAAAATCTTGCAGGAAGGGCTGTTGGCAAGTTTGATGCATGTGTTGCTTTCTCAGCCATGCTACTTTTTTCCTTAGAAGTTTCTTCACTGCATGAAGGAGAATCAACTTTAACTTCAGGGATATCAACTTCATCTGAATTAAAGTCAAGACTGGCTGCCGATAGTTTAACCTTTGTGGGTTTTAAGGATGCATCCTCAGTCTTAGATGCAACACCATTAAGACCTCCTTTGAGACCAAAATCTTCTGCCGTGAGTTTGACCTTTGTAGATTTCGGTGGCACAACTGGGCGACTGCTTTCACCTTGTGAAAGTTCAAGTACACTCGCTTTTGGATTGCCTGAATGTTCCAGCGACGATTTGGCTTCTGTCTCAACAGTTGATGTTCTTTCAGGTCTAACTACTTTCTCAAGAGGGTCAGACGGTGCATCTGTTGTACTTTCATCTCTTTTAGGAGTAGAGCTTTTAGGAGCAGACGATAAATTTGGCGAATGTTTGCTTGTTGAGATGGACCCAGGACTGGTCATTTGGACAGGAGATGGTGCATTCAGAAAGGCTCCACTGCTAGTTTCGATGTCTAACGTTGATTTGTCTGAACCAGGGTGAGGTTTAGTCAAATGCGGATCGGTTGGAGGTGGGCTACTTGGGAGCGGCGGAGGTTCTGAACTAGCACTGCTATCGTTCCCGTTATCACTCAAGTTGGGTTGCTGCTCACGTTTCTTGCTTTCCTGATATTTGTCATCAGTTGATGACGAAGATTTCTTCTGCTGTTCTTCTGCAGAATCGAGCTTGCTTGAGACTTTATCATCCTCAAACAGAGAAACTGGAGATTTGGGAGAGGTTGATGGAGTACGACGTTTCAGGACCGGACCAAATATTGAAGCTCTTTCTTTGATACTTGTTGGTGTTACTGGCTCTTTGTCTTCCGAGTCGCTAAGAAGCTTTGGGGAGATGCTCGGCTTTGAAGTTGGCAGTGAAGTATCTGTGGCCAAGACTAAACTGATCTTGTTGGGTCGTACGGCAGCTTTCTTTTTTTGATCTTGAGGTCTTGAAGTCTCCACACTTGAAGTGCCAGAAATGAAATCCTTTTCTGAGGGATCTGATGCGGTTTCCAACAGAATTTGCCTGTTGGCCTTCAATGTTCCAGATGGGGACGGAGTAGGGGAATTTCCAGCGCTTGGGCATTTTGAGATTTGTTCCGGAGACTCGTGGCCATCTGGTGGTAACCGCGGTGACAACGGAGCAGCGGAATCGCTACTTGAGGAGTCGGATTTGTCCAGCTTATGAAAGCGACGAGATACGGGAGTTTCTGGTTTTATATCTGCCAAAACTTCTTGGGAGATGATATCTGCTTTGGTTTCTTTGCTTTCATTATGTTCTTCCTGCACAGGAGAAACTTGTGGCTTGTGATTCACTTTGTCTAAAGAATATTTGTCACTTGTGTTTTTGAGTCGATTTTTACGCACATGGCTCGGGACAAGGTCATCATCACTCGAATCGGCGTCAAAACCAAACGCCGGCGGATTCGCTTTTATGATTCTCTTCCCACTTATGGCAGTGTCATCCAGCGAATGAGCTCGTTGAAAGAGTCGCAGCTGTTTGGTATTGTTGGAATTACTGTTTGTCGTGTTCCGATTTTTAGTGCTCTGGGCGATCTCTGGGAATGGCGTCAGGGGAGAATTAGTCGGCAGAGGAGTCACGACTTGGAATTCTTCATCAGAAACGTGTTCAGATGCGTCACTGAGATCCAGAGACGATGATGACTCGCTGGAATTAAGTTGTCTTGACAACCCTGGAAGACTTGGCAGGAGTTCCTTGTCAGGGGAGGAACATGAGCTGAATGAATCATCGCTGAAGCCTGTTGGTGGTCTCATTAAGAGGAAAGGGGCCCTCTCCGGGGAAGACACACTTGAGACACGAAGAATGACATCCATTGATATCTCCTCAGGATCTTCTGTCATTACTTCCATGCTCTTGTCCAAGGGATCATCTTCAGGGCTGTCCATGACTGAGGCAAAAATGTCTTCAACGGCTGAGCTCAGTTCTCTGGAACTATCCCGAGAGTCATTTTCTTTCATTTCTTGAGAATCTTCCATCTTGAAAATATCTTCGGGACTCGACAATGCCACCGACGAACTTGTCTGAAGGCTTTGACCTCGCAGAGGCAACGACAATGGCCGTAAAAGAGACACTGATCCTTGATTTAGTTCAAAAGAGTTTGGTCTCAGCCCTTCAGTCTCCTTAGTTTTTGAAGAAGGAATTGTTGATAGGGTCTTAGGTTTGGCTAGAAGTGGCATCCCTTTTGTGATTGGGGAATCGCCAGAGGTACGTTTTGGTAAAAACATGGATCGTGTCAGACCAACACAAGTTTGATCGTCAATTGGTGGCTGATCGTCCATCGATTTTTTCTCTCCAAAGAAATCTGTTGCTGTGACGGATTCTATGTTGAGGTCTTTTGGAGGACTGCTAGATGGTAGAGGTGGGGAAGCTTCTTCCTCCGAATCAATTTGATCATTTTCACTGTTTGGTCGACTATTGACATCATCATCGATATCATGTCTTAAGGAGTCCATCTCAGGAGGTGGGCTGAACATTGGCGTATCATTTCTTAAGATCACCTCTTCCTCAACAACACGCCCGTAAGTTTTATCTTTAGCAGAGAATGTAGGCAACCCAACCGAGTCCGAGATGATGCTCAACTTCTTATTAGCTAAAGTCTCATAATTTAATTCCATTTCGTGTTGGTCCTCTCCATCTGACAAAATGAGATCATCGATATCAGTGACTGGAAGGTCACTCGTATCCATGGCTTGGAGATCTTCGGAAGGAATGGAGTGGTCCTGAAGGTTTTGGTCCGTGATTTGTTGCTGGTTTACACGATCGTCTGCGACTATGTCAAGTTTTTGGTCCTCCGACTTTGGTTTAGGTTTTGGTAGAGGCATGGAATATCTATGTATTACTGGTGGTTCATTTTCTTCATCAGTGAGATCTGTCTCAAGCATTAAAAGATCACCTACGTCCTCATCTTCATAATTTTCCTCATCTTCAAAATTGTCGTATTTTTCATATTCATCATCTGTTGTATCCGAGGACTCTTCATCAGGATACATTGAATGACCCCTGCTCACTGAGGACACCATCTTGGGTATGTCCTCAAGAGGTCTCGAAGCTTCATCTCTTTGAATCAAGTTTGGCGTTCTATCTTGGTGATTATCAAGATTTTCATAGTCATTATCTAAATGATCACCGACAGTCGCGTCCTTACTTGGAGGCTCGGCAATAATCGACTCGATGGTGTGCCACAGTTCCTGAGTTTGATACTCGAGTGTTAGGCCATTTCGCTTCTTGGCGTCCGAGGTGTTCATGACATTTATTAGAATGGGGTTTGGCTTGGTTTCTTCAATGAGGTTCCAGTATTGGTTCTCCGCGAGACAGTTTTGGTTCGATTGAACGTTTTGGTAGAGCTCTTGAGATTCCAATTCCAAAGTTGGATTGTGGAGAACGTCAGGGGTGTCTCGAGCAACCACAACTTGGATGTTTAGTGGAATCTCCGAGAGGATTTTGACCGTTTCTGCATACGTCTTGTCTTTGAGAACGTGGTTCCCAATTTGCAGAACAGCATCATTCATGCTGATACCTCGAAGTCCGCCTCTTGCTCTCTCCGCAGCTCCGCCCGGAGTTACGCTCTTCACAAAGATACCCTGGATAATGCCGTCAGCTCCCTTGGTATGCTGAATGTTCAATCCCATGCCGAGTTTGTCTCCAGGATTCCTGGTGATCTGAAGAACGTCGATTTGTTTTCCAGGAGCTAAATCTTGGAGAGCATGTCTTTCATTCAATCTTTCTTCACCATCACTTCTCTCTTCCAGGATGTCGCTGTTTTGGCATGTACTAAGGTAGGCTTCATATTCATTAGCGAGGTCAGACCCGATTCGACCCTTGCGACGCGAGTCGGGTCGCCTTCCAGCCCTAGCTGTGACTCTAGCCGATGCTGATTCCATGTCCATGTCCCTTTCCATGCTACTGTTAAGCTCGCTCTCCGAACCCGATTTATAAGACTGCCCTTCCATCAAAGACGCAGAAGAAGAAGACATTGACGAAGAAAGTGATGACGATTTCTCACTTTTCAGATCATGTTTCTGGTTAGGATTCAGGTTCAATGTATGCACTGTTGCCATGGCAAGCTCACTAATAGTTGGAGATGGCACTTTGCAGTCAACAGAGGGCGCTTGATGAGCCAAAGAGGTGTTGGTACTTCGGATGACCGGTTCCACATGAATGCCTGCTGTCGGTGCTCTCTTGTCAATTGCATATTCTTCATTCTAAAAATAGAAAAACAAAACCAAGGAAACTTTTTAGCTAAGTCTGAGCAAATGAATTTTGTTTCTTACTTTTGTTAAAAGAACCTTTCTCATTGTAAAAGGTTGTTAAGGATTACAAATATTGAAGGAAAGACGGCAACATTCAATTTTATGACCTTTTGTCAACTGAAACAAAAGGCTAAAATCACATGAAACAAATTTGATTTTAAACAACTGATACAAAGACACAAGTCTTTTGTAGAACTTTCAAATGCAAGATTGTGTTAAATGATGCAAGAATCAAGCCTTTGTTTATTGGTGGGTTCAAATTGGAAAACAAAATAAAACCCCTCTTTTTAAACAACTCCCTTACACCAGGGGCCAATTTCATGGCGCTGCCAAGCACAAAAATTTGCTTAGCACAGAATTTGTTTGCTTTATTTTGCAAAAAATTGATTGCCAGCCAAAATCGTAAGTGATGTGTATTGAAAGGTATTCTTCTACTCTTGCGAAGAACACAAGTTGGCGTACAATTTTGGCTTGTAATCCATTTTATAAAACAAATAAACCCTGTGCTGAGCAAATTGTTGTGCTTAGCAGTGCCATGAAATTGGCTCCAGATGTGCATTAACATACACAACCAACAAACAGCCAAGCCCAACATTCAAGATGTATCTGACACAGGGCATTATGAAACTAAGAATGCACACCAACATGAGTATACTTCTGCTTTAAGCCAGCTTTGTTACAGACGGATGTTGTACCACAATGGCTAGACAATGACATCAATAACCAAGGGGAAAATGGTTGTGGAACAGGTCATAGGGGAAGAGATCACAGGGGAACATAAATGGAACAATGACGTCAGACATCGGCTGGTTTTTGTGAGAGTTTGGTTGGGCAAGATGTCAATGATAGCAGGAACTACGTACACAGGTGTTCGCTAGTTGAAAAGTACATCAGCTTGGGGATTTCTACAAGAAATGGTGTCAATGACTTGAGAAAGGAAATCATGACTAGGCTTTCTTCCTGAAACTTGACACTTATGGGGGAGGGGGTGGGTAAGGGATGCAGGGACGAGCAATGCCACACAGTTCACAGGCTTTCTCTATGGTAGAGAGACAGAGTGGACTTTTACGTTCTGAGAATCGTTGGTAAAAGTATTGTCCAATCATGACAAGGCCCTGCAAGTCTGGACAAGTCTGTGGGACTTACATGTACATGTAGTCAAGTCAGTATTTCATTCTTTACAACTCACAGCTAGACTTGTGTGGTTGTGATTTTATTGTTATTGGCCTTGATAAAATGATAATTACCAAAATTCTTAAAAGCCAATGATTTTCCTGCTTCCAAATTGTTCTACTTCAAAATCAAAATTGTTTGAAGTGCTTTCTGCATACAGATACCCATGGTAAGTTACGTTGTCTCATATTAAACTTTAACCCTCCCCCTTCCCAAAAAAAGGAAAAAGAAAACTTCTGGTTTGAGTTTAATAATCCATTAAAGGGTGCATGCATGTGGAAATGCATGCAACTCATTAGGGAATACCGTTCATACAAGGTCTCAGAAAAAAAAAAATAAATAAAGGGTACTTGTTTAATTTGAACACATTTATTTTGCATTTTTTGGACTTGCTTTGGAAGTACAAATGTTAGCAAAACAATTTGCACAAAATATGTAACATTGCCCGAAGACCCAAGCAAGCAAAGCCAAGTTTTCCTTAAGCGACAAGTTATAAAATCCAAGATGGCTGCCTCCACTGCACAGAGATAATGGCAGGCGACTACCATGATAGGCATGCACAAACGTACCCTGGAGGCCCAGCGAACGCGTTTGATGAAACGCTGTTAGTACGGTATTCGGTTACAAGAAAAGATGAAATGGTACAGAAGAGAAGAAACGTTATAGTAATAATTAAAATTTATCAAATATGGTTTTCACGAGTTTCTCACCAGTTTGATTTGTATTAAAACTAAAAGGTTTGTTTCTGGAACACAAAGGCTATATATTTTAAAGATCTATTTTGGTGGTACTTCGACGTCGAAATGACTCATTCCAAGGTTAAAGGCCCATTATGTTATCAGCAACGACCTAAAATAAGAAACAAAACTTACTCGAAGTGTTCATAGCAATTGTAGTAAACACCACATGATGGTTCTTTCTGTAAGATTGTTTTGACCATTCACTTTAATAACATGTTTTCTGAAGCATTGATGCATCTATGCAGCCGAAATTTCTGCAGACTAGTTTACCAAATCCTCTAGATATGTCCTTTTTACAATTGCAAGATTCGCAAGAATCTGTAAAACGTAACATCTTGCAAATGATACATTTGGCCTTTAACCCTGAAGAACTTTCAGCGGCTGAGTCTAGCCAAAGAATTAGTAATATACACTACACTTATGTTCCCCACATGCATTCTCTCACAATACTGCACAAAAAAACTCATGTTTCTGTCATCACATTCCCTCGCACGAACACCTACGCTAAGCCGGGATTTCCATGGAACAATAAGCCGGCTGAAACGAAACACCCCTTTAGGGCAACGCTTAGATGAGAAAAATGTGGGGTTAGAAAAGACTCCTCTGGGAATGTCCACGGTTAGGGGCCGGGAAGGAAACCAGTGAATTGAATGAGATGTTATCAGGTTTGTGTGTAGACGGCGTACCGGGCAAAACAGGGATAATGTGCTACACTGCATGCTTGCCAACGACATGCACATGTGGGATTTATTGCCGAGAATTAGACAAGGTTTTTAAGTCTTATCGCTGGATGGCCAAAACTGAATAATGAACTGCTCAATTTGTTGCTAGTTGAGGCTGACTGCTTCCTGTCTGAAGATTTTTTTTTTTTTGGAAGTGGGGGAAGGGGTACAATAATCAAGTTATTAAGCCAAGTTAATGGATTCTGAGGATGTTTTTATGTTTTGTATTACCAGTGCAATCTTGGCAAAGCCAAAATTTAGACATCTTGGTTTGCATGAAAAAATGACCTTCCATCAACATCACACATTAAAGGCACAGGCTCATCATCAATGCGCGCGTGCCAAATTCTTGCCACGAAATACGCAGCTCTATGTTAGGGGGACAAATTCTTTGAAAGAGTCAAGATTTAATAAATACCTTGGGTCTGGCAGGAGGCTGTGGGTGATCAAGTTCATCGCTTGCTGCTATAAGTTCTGGAGATATGCAAAAATAAGGTCAAATTAAAGCAAAATTAGATTTTCATTTTTGAGTCTGGGCTTTTTTAAGTCGATTGTTTTCAATTTTTGCAAATACTCCGTAAGGTGGTGATACCCAAGTTATCTGTAATGACAAGCCTTAATAGACTACTAAAGTGAAAACGTCACCCTTTGTGTGTTGCCATGGTTTTTGGGTCTACACTAAAACCAGTGAACTGTTTCCCTGCGCTATACCAATGGACGTTTCAGATTACCAGCGAATGTTTAGACCCAATTACCATGGCGACCGACGTCACACTTTAGTAGTCTATTAACATTCATTCTCCCCGACGCAAGCTAAATCAATTACTGACAAAAAAAATACTTTTAAAAATCACGTATCCTGGGCCCAATTTCATAGCACAAAAAACACTTGCTTAGTAGAGAACCAGTGAAATCCTCATGTGATACTGAGAAATAGTGTATTACCAGTGTTAGAGGACTGTTTCATTTCCATGACAACCGCATGAAATTTTTAGTGGGAACCTCATTTTATCAAGCAAGGTTTTTCATGCTTAAGCAATTTTTCATGCTTAAGCAGCTCTATGAAATTGGCCCCTGGTGCTTAAAATACTGAGGCAGGTGGCAGAAATGGAAGTAGGCATACTTTCAAATGTGGAGAATCTACTTTGTAAGACTGGTTCAAATAAAAATGTATACACTGTGAAATTAGTGATCCAACACTCCCAGTCTACCGAGTCTTTCTCAAACACAAAAGCATTAAAATCATTACCTTTATCAAATCTTTACAAAAAGGTGAAGTATCTCTTTAAATTTACCTGTGCCCAAACCCTGCCTAGGGCTGCTGCCGTCCGACGAGCTGTCAATGTTGTTGTCATCTGGTTGCCGTGACAATGCAACGGTTTCCATGGCCTTCTCCATTTCAGCTTCACAATCCTTTAAGCAAATAATGTAACAAACATGCTTTTTAAGACTCAAATTGAGACTTTCCCTCAAAGACATGAGTATATGCTGCAAGATACGAGACCGAGTGACTTTCCCCCTATACCTTAACACACTCTTCCTTTTTTGAATGTACGACTCCCCCCCTAAAACCCGAAAGGAAAATCCTTGGACTTGTGAATTGAATTAGAACTCAGTCTTAATGACTTGACACTTCAATCAAGATTTTCTCTTGAGAAGTTAAGACTTGTTTCAAGACTTGCTTTTAAAGATTTGAAACTTGAATTGAAATTTGCTCTTAAAGACTTGAGACTTGAATCAAGACATGCTCTTAAAGACTTGAAAGAATTTCTGCTTTGCTCCCTTTACATAACCGAACTTTATTCACTTTTTGAAGTATTTAAATATTTACCTGATCATTTAGATGTCGAGCAATTCTCAGCGTCACTGGACCCGAATGCAAAGCTCCAAAAACCCTGTGGGCTTGCTGTAGATTCACGTTGCGTAAATCTTCACCATTCACTTCAAGCAGTTGAGAACCACGACTGTTTAAAAGTCAAAAATTAAAAATAAATAAAACAATAAAAAATAATAATAAACATAACTTTTAAAATATAATATAGACCCCCACTTCTCAAAACGTATTCAGTACGATATGTGGCATTGTGTCTCAAACATCCAAGGAATTTTCAAGAAATATCGTGCTGGGTATATCTCAAAAGGCATGATGTACGGGGTTGTAAACTGGTTCAAAATCTGTAGAGATGTGGTTACTTCAGTTAACTTGAAATTTTGAAACTCTGATTAATGGATATTTATTATTAACGTTTTATTGTTTATTATTAAAACACTTAAAACTCAAATATCTTAAAACTCAATTTAAGGCAGTTCTATTGAGGTTTCAGTAAAATGAATATTTCACTGTCATTTGTTGCCAGAGTTGGAGGGGAATTTTTTATTATGAATCCCTTCGTTGTCAGAATTACCCCACTGCCCCTAGGAAATCCCAACCAACCCCCTGCAAAACTGGACGCTAGTGACATTACAGTCTCTGTATTGTTTAGAATGTGACGTCTATTTATAGCAAGGTTTGGACAAAGGATTTGGGTCAAATCCTCTGGCTTTGCTTGCAGTGTCAGGCTTAAATGGATAATAAAAATCAACTTCTTAAAATAGCGCTAGCGATTACGTACTAGACTGATGGTACCAACATGTACAATGCACAATTTCTGGTCTTAGGGTCGCCACCCCATGGATTTTTCCGAGAACTGTTTAGAAATTATAACTTGTTCTGGGTTTCGTTTTCAAGTGAAGGTATCTGGTGAGTTTAGTTCTTTTAAAATGATGCCAGTGGGTCAAAGATTTGATTTGGTGTGGTTTTTTAAAAATGAAAGATTAGTAGACATTACAGAAATGATTCAACAAGTTTGTTTGTTGGTTTTCCCATAAAAGCAGAGCAATATGTGACCCGACTGTGCAAAATGAGTTGGACGCTGGACAGTCTAGGCCAAGTTTTCGTGACCATAACCGGAAATCAGCAGTGGATCCAGACCCATTAAAATGTGAAAATATAATGGACATTCTGGGCAGTACCCAGCTACCGCCAGGAGTTTCCATTGTACTTTCGTATTTTAATGGGCCTAGATCGACCCCCGATTTCAAGAACTGGTCACAAAAACTCGGCCTGACTCACTTCACATAGTTGAGTCACATGTGCTACATTTCCTGGAAAGCTTTTTATGTCAACATAAAATTACAACAAAGTACTCGTGAATGAGTCATCCAGTTTTATCAAGACATACCACAATCTTCCATCTTTTTTAGCTGGCGATGTTTCCTCAAGATGCTGTACATAGACTCTCCTTTCGTCTTGGGAGTCTAGCTCCGGTAGACATACCACACCAATGCCTAGACTTGCTCCTTGTTCTGTCAGGACCAAAATACATTTTGCCATTTGGATTTAGGAGAAATCTTGGTCTGCTCTGTTTATGTAACTTACATGGGAAATGTGTACAGGGAGGTTGTGGAAAGGTATGTTGTCAGACTATATGTTACTTTGGGACTTTGGGTACCCCCTTCTGTTTGTTTTCCAATTGGGATCTAGACTAGAGAACGACTCATGTAGTTGGTTAATTTTAGGCCAGGTCAGGCTTTCCACAGAAACATCAGCTACTTACCTTTCTGTAGGACAATGTTACTTGCCACTCTGGTGGAGGGGATCTCTTTAATGACAGGAACAGACTCAGCAATGGCCGACGACGGCGTGTATTGCCGTCCAGGCTCATTGAAGACATTCTCAGCACGGGATCTTTTCCTGTAAATAAGAACGGCGAAAATGTGTTTGAAACCAGCAGCTAGCTATAGGGGGTTGTCAAACACCCCCACCCCCCCAATATTTATTTTATTCGGCAAATTCATGGTAGTGTCTCTGAGCAACTCCGCGAAGGCCCGGCAGTCATCAGCAAAATTTGGTCACACCCCCCAATCAAAATGGTCTAGCTACACCCCAATTTGAAACTATTAAATCTGAATATAGAATTAAATAACCACAACGACGTATTAAAGCACTTTTCGACTTACACTCATCAGAGCATTATGCAAGAATGGCGTCAGTCGCTAATCAACAATAATAAATATAATGCTAAAGGAGGGAATAACATGCTCAAAATGTTGGTCAAGAATGAAAACTGTGGAGGGAAAGAATTCTGTTCACCAATTACTATCTTTAATATGATTCAAACCACCAAAATGTGTTAATTTTTAAAAAGTGACTTTAGGAGTGACAAACATCTTGAAAATACAATATTTTTTCTGCCATGTCTCAGACTTTGCACATGGCATTTCAGTGGTGATCAGTGAACAGAATTCATATCGAGGTTCGACTATAAATCAATTGAAGAATCCATATTCAATATACATGTACCAGAACATTTCAGGTTTCATTAAAAAGTGAACTGGCCAGCCTTCATAAACGGGTATCGGGTACTTTTTAAAAATAAAATCAAGCCAATTTTTGAGCGGCTGGGATCAAGGACCTTTTTGGAGAGGAAGGGAGCATAGAACTGTGTCCAGCCAGGAAATGAGTTTTTCCGAACCCTAGCGGGAGTCGGCAGGAAAAAAAGACTGATAAGCGTTACCTTCTGGGTGGGGCTACCGGACTGTCTATGGGAGTGGCCGACTTCCCTACCAGTCGACTACGCACAGTCAGGGTCACCACGCCCTTCTTTATTTGCTATAAATAGAACATGTAGTCAAATACAGGTTTATATTGGAAGAAAGTGTGTTGAAGCAGATTGTGATTTACTCACAATTTACGGCACAAAAAACTTTCAACTTTTAATTTAAAAAAAAATTAAAGTAATGACAAAGACATCCTAAAACACTGTTCAAGTTGCACTTACATGTATCACAAGTCCTCACAAGCCTTTACAAATCCAGCAAACACAGGTCTTAAGTCACGTCACAAACAATGCACAATACTACATGCAGATGTAAATTATTTAAAGGGTTTATGGCACTTCAATTTATCGCCTGTAGGCTGAATTGCATGAGGCTTACAAGTGAACAGTTTCTTTGCAAAAACAGATAAGTTAATGCAAGTTAATGAACCAAGCCACTCGGCCACTGTTCGACTGTCGACAAATAAAAGCATCAATTAACATGTTTTATTTCGTCTTAAATTACAGAAACAGACAAGTATCACAGCTGATCAAGTGAACTGGCCCAGCCAATTTAGCAAAAGGAGATTTCAACTAGATATTTTTCAATTCTTGTAATGAACCAAACAGCTGTGTTGATGAATTCTACCTAAAGAAACGTTACTCTCAGCTCAGGAAGCCTCAAATTGAGTTTAACACCTGTAAGATCTAGATAATGGGACTTGGTGAATCATGGAATGTTTCCTGTAAGTGGCAGCGCAAGGATACATGAAGGTTTGTTTTTATAAGATTTTAACTTTAATACACTACATGTATGTAAGTGACATCACATGTTACATTGTAAGTCACATGACTGGTCAAGTCACATGACGCGTTCCTTCACAAACCCAGACTCAAAACCTAGTCGCACAGTCACGTCTGTTCCATACCCATAAATGAAACATTCGCTTCAGCGGTACTCATGGCTTTCTTCCTCAGGATATACCATTATCATCAATTACGTCCAACTTCAAAGTTATCGTCAGTCGAGCTAAATAAGGAACTTCCTACATCTGGAATGCTTCTGCTTCCTGCTTAAATATGTTGCCTTGGAAACCAATAATGATAGTGAGATTGCGTGACGGTTCCAATTTGATTTTTTTAATTTACCGATGACAACCTACATGAAGCATGCACTAAAACGAATAATGGATGGGGTTAATTGTCCATAACTACCAAAAAGTACACGTGCCCAGTTCTTGAAGGTTTTTAAATCAAACCTTTTGAAGCAATGAGCAAAGTTGGGGAATATTATTGCCCAAGGGCACATGCACTATGGATACACTTTTACCAGAGGCTCATTTCACAAACACTTGAGGATGCATCTTAGGGCTTCCTAAGTTTCGACCTAAGATTGAAAGTATCTAGACAACTTATTACTCAGACATTTTCTGGTATAAAGTCTTTTTTTATGAAAGTCAGTCTTGTGTTCAGTTCACTAATCTACCCCTATATGATAATCATATAGGGTTTCAGGACTACATAAGTGTTTACACTTGATCCCGAGCCGGATCACAAACTGAGTGTAAACGCTCTCGGGACAAAATTGGCCCCGGATCAGACCCCCGAGATTTTGGTCTTGCATTGGCAGAGGGTTCGATCCCGAGCTTGGGATCAGTTTGCGGTTAGATAAGCAATTGATCTTAAACGCATCCTGTCGCATCTGCTCCACAGCCACGGAAAAACCAGCAAAGTGGCCTTGTATAGTACATGCACACATTGATCAGTACATACACACATAGAGCATGACCTTTGCAACTTCTGGCACCGCGCTCGAGATCAACTACAGAATGTAAACGCGGCACTCGGGATCATTGCGGTCAACACCGACGCATTCTTATCAGGGGATTAATCTTGATCCCGAGCTCAGGACCAGTATAAACATGGTCTAACATGGGCCAAGATGCAAATGATACATGTACAAACAAATTTTTATCAGATTTTATGGAACAAGATATGGATTACCTTGAATTTATTGATGGCTTGTTTGTGTGTCATTCCTTCCATTGAGTCAGCATTCACTGCTAGTATTTCATCACCTACAATAGGTTCACAAGATGGTTTTCTTGTTATTAGTGAACTTACAAAAAGATGAATTGAGTAGGAAAAAGCTGAGATGTCCAACCTTTGGTAGAGAATTGGTGAGAATTCCAAATCTTGGAACGTCCAATAATCTCCACAATTGTCAGCTGGTATCTGGGAGATATTTTGAAGGAGTTCCCAGTTTCTGGAGGTCTCAACTCAGACATTTTGTTTTCTATCCAGGATCAGAGGCCAGTTTCATGGAGCCGTTAGGCACAAATTTGTTTTGCCCAAATTTATTTGCTTTACAAAAATGGGTTAATAGCCAAAAGCGTATGTGATGTGTATTATGGTTTACTGGTATTCTGCAACTATTGCTAAGAACACAAGTTGACATATCGTTTTGCATGGTAACCCATTTTTTTTCTGCCAAGTAATTGTTTGTGCTTAAGAGCTCCAAGTAATTGGCCCCAAAGTAATTCTGTACATGTACAAGTTCACATTTATGGTATGTTATATTGTGTAGTATAGTGAAACTTGTCTATAGTGGCCACCATCGAGACCATACAAAACTGGCCACTATAAACAGGTGGCTACTTTACAAAGTCTGCATTAGCATTATACCCATGTCCTTTGGGACCAAAGACAAGTGGCCACTATAAGCAGGTGGCCTCTTTATCAAGGTGGCCTTAATAGCAGGTTTCACTGTACCTTCTTTGAGCCTATTATCAGCCGCAGCAGCACCACTTGGGAAGATTGTCTTGACGTAGATTCCCATCTTTCCTTTTGCCGAGTCCTCACCACCGACGATACTGAATCCCAATCCCTTCCCATAAGCCCCCTTGATGAGCGAGATCTGTTGGACCACCGTGAGACCGGGGTTGGCTTGGCCCGATGGGTTGGGAGAGAGTCTGGGGCTGTCGTTCTGTACCGACTGTTGACATAAATACATAGCAATTTTAATTTGTTCATCAATGCAAAATAAGCATTCTTAGGAGCCTTTTAAGTAAACTTCTACACAGGAAATGCTTTGGGGTTAGGACTAGACATTTTGAATGTTAATTACATGTAAGGTTTGTTTTGCCCTTACCCGACGTAATTATTAACACTGTATACTCGGTGTTTTCGCGAGACACTATGGAAAACTTCATAGCGTGCTCGGGTGGGACTCGAACCCACGACCTCCTGCAAACAAGGCAGACGTCTTAACCACTCGACCACCGAGCTAGCCGGTGTTGAATGGCCGGTTCAAATCATTTCGCAACAGGGATCACAATTAATCAAAAATTGATTTAGCTTGCGTGGGGTTAACGAATATTAAATAAACATTTTGTTTTTAAAATTGATTAACACTGCACCCAGTTTTCTTTGTTTTGTCCTTGAAAAACCCCGCAAAAGGGATATTTAATTTCATAATTAATTTAATTTCTCTGAATTTTTTTTTAATGAAAATTATAAAAGGGAAATAGTAGATGGAGTGGTAGTACATTAGATAGAGATTCGGATGTAAATCTTTTGCAGATTTCAAATAATTATACAATTCTGACACGATATTAAATCACTATTTCAAAAAATAAACAATAGACTGTGTTAAAGGAGCATGACCAGAGTTTCTGGAAAATAGTTTTCGATGTAACTTACCAATATTATCAAGTAACTCCCATACACACCTCCCATGTCCCAAAAACCCGAAAACATTCGCGATTTCCAGTAAAAAATTGAACAAAACTATCGAGTCGGCTTTCAGTGGATAAACGTTGATACTGAAAAATGGGTTTACAAATAATCGGTGGATTTTCGACGATATCCTCGGAAATATGCGGCCTAGAAGCGCGGGAGTTTCAGTTTCGTAATCAGAAAAATATAACGGATGATATGATAAGTCCCGGGGAGTTATGGGTAAAAAAAAGTGATCTGGTCACACTCCTTTAAGTAACTTTCTTCTCATTGGAGGAAGTTTACAAATACGAGATAAATGTTGTACAATCTAAAACTGTTGGTTTGTGTTTGTTCGTGCCGACTGATTGAATTATCCGGCTATGACAAAGTTAAAACTCTTGATATAGCATGGTGCGAGTCTGCGAAATAACCTTGAAAGCTTTCAGTAACTTCAGAATCTGTGTCTGATTGCATTTCCTCGTGGCGGCTGGGATAGTGAGACAATATATTTTCCTGAGTGATTAAGCAAGGACGATTCTACCCAGATTACTTATTAAAATATGGTTCCAATTAATTTTGTCGGACTCTGAAAGTAGCAATACAAGTTTGAATTTTAGATATTCACTAAAAATGTTGTAACAAACACCAACATAGGAACCTAAGTTTGGTACACTAGACAACTATAGGCTCTAAAACACCCCAGGCATCAAGCCAAAATTCCAGCTTCTTGACTAAGAACTTACATTCATTGCATTTGGCTATAAGGTCATGATAAAAACCCACAAAGATCTGGCTATGAATCAAACCCACAATCGGGGTACTTAGGGAGTTAGCACACATGTAGGACCCCCCCCCCCCCCCCCCCCACCCCCCCCATCCAGGCCACAATACCCTTAATTTGAACCCCATTTAATAACCACAGACCAGACTTCAAACCACAAAGCAGCATTTTCCTGGATATGTCAATTGTTTTAGAGTCAGGATTCAGGAAAGGCAAAAATTGTACCTCGGCACAGAAATGAGTGGATGGCCAGTAAATCCCCTAAATTTGCAAGGTTTCAAAATGACAAATCAGCATTTTCCGGTAAATTGTCTTGTACCGGTCAACTTTTTAAGGGTCGAGATAATGCAAAAGTAGTATTTCTGCACAGAAAAAGTGGACAGCCAAACCTCGAGGGGCTCTAGGGGGCTGGGCAGGAGTCTATCAACAGGTTCTAAAGGTGACAAAAGAGCCAGGGCAAGAGGAAATCTCACTCACTAACCCAGCGCAGTAAGAAGCAAAAAGTCCTTCGCTACACCAACGGAGTGCAGCTAACGAGCACAGACCCCTTCCTACCAAGGATGTGACCAATTACAGGGGCAGGACCCTCAAAACAAGGGGTGGTCACTGAGTGGCACGCAATGAGGAACAACCGAGGGGGGGACTCCTTGGGCTAGAAAACTAAGGGGGGACGTTAATTAGCCTTAGTGAATTGTAAGATGTGCTTTGCACTTTTCTCTGTTGGTGACTGCTGTGCTTTATCTTATTAAACAAAAGGTGAGAGAAAACAGGCCGACTTTTTGATGAAGTATATGGCCCACTTAAAATCCACAGACAAACCAATTTCCTTTTAGTTTGTACAGTTGGTATACAAGTCACAGTTTACCACTTGACGCCCGAGGACGTGTAAATATGACAACATTCCCCCCCACCCCCATCCGTGTAGCGGAGGACTAGCAAACACGTTTAGGAGAAATTTGTTACTGCGTTTAATGTCTACACTCGCAGTAATTCCGAGAGAAATGCCCAAAACAGTTCATAATAAAGCTACATTGGGGTGTACAATGACAGTGCATCGACATAACAAACTTACTGCGCATGGTTAATGAGTTCAGTTGTTTTCCTCCATGCTTCAACTAAAAATAAACCCTCGCCTACATACAGCAATGTTTGAAATAATCCTGGCGTTAATTGGTTAATTACTACTGGGCAAACACATGAAAGCTACAAACAATATAACCTCTTTCATGGTTTGGTCCATTAAAATGTGACGTAGTTTAACTGCATTTACTTTAGATTTTGATGCATGAACAATACTTCTAGCTGCATGTAACTTGTGTAACAGGACAGACCAAGATGTCTCACAAGTGTCTGTTATGTAGCTAATATAGGAAGGGGCAACACTTATTTTAAGTTATCAACGAATTTAATCAAAAATATTACCGATGTATTGCCCGTTCATGAGAATTAAAGAATTAATTTTGACGATAAACTCTGCAACTAATGCAACTATGTGCTACGCCATGATGACCTCAACCATGCAACTATTGCCTGGATGACGTCAAGATTGATGCCTTGTTTCCCGACTCCCACACCCCGTGAAGTATGTAAAAATCTGTTGTGACCCGACTCGCGCCCTCTCAAGTTCGATCACCAAACTGCAAAAGACGGCGACTTACATGAAGCGTACCGAATTGCAAGTGTTGTCCCTTGCTTTAATCACTAAAAATGGGCTTTAGATTAAGACCATATACAAACCTTTGGCATTGATGATGCGTCAGGGACTACTAGCTTCTTCACGACGCTTTCGTGCTGTGCCTCTAAGCTGGTTTTCCTGTTGGAAAAAGATTAAAATAAAGATCAGGAAACAAATTTCGGAATACGTTTGTGCCAAGTACCCCGGCCTGGCTCCTGTGGGCCTGTTCTGCAATACGCTGAACATGATGCAATTGGAATCTGGAACTTGTTAGATTACACTGTCGGAATCGATTTCCGATTTAAATTTTGGTACAATTCGGCACTGCCGTGACATCACAGAAATGAGATGTCTGGCATCTGATATGACTTTAACACGTAAACATACATAAATGCGTCTACAAACAGTAATCAGTAGAATCCGGTCACAGATTGATAGTATGTTTCGAAGGACATCTTTAATAGACACGAATGTTACCATTTTGCTGAGACACCAAATAAAATTGTGCGGATGTTTATAGGTTAAACTAATTATTTAGTGGCACATCGCGTTGAATCCAAGACTATGGTCAATCCACAGGTCGTGGGTTCGAATCCCATCCCGGCTTGTCCATGGTGCATGTGCTCTTGGGCAAGGCACTTTGCCATGAATTGCCTCTCTCCACCCAGGAGGAAATGGGTATCTGTGAGGGTAGAGAAAGCTAATGTGTTTGATTAGTCCCTGTGTGCATAAGCAGCATGGGACTGTATACTCCCCAGGGAGCTGAGAAGGATTAAGGAATGATATTACTGAGCCCAATGACCATGGCTATTAATGCAAAAAGCGCATTGAGAGATCCGTCGGATCTGTAATGCACTATATAAGAACTGTCCATTATTATTATTAATTATTCAGAGTTATTGACCATTCTCACAAGTATAAAACACGATGACTTTTCCCACAACACTTTAACCCAAGGATTACCAGGGTAATCAGACAATTTAACTCTGAGATTACCCGGGTTAAAGACTGGTTCATACTTCATGCGAAAGCAAATGCGAAATTGATATCACAGTAATGTTTTCCAGGGCAAATATCGCAAAAATCTGAATTAGTTTCAGGTTGTGTGAATGTTCATTGCAAAATGCTTAACGTCAGATTTACGTCCTGAAGATTAGCATTCGCTTTCACATGAAATATGAACTGGCCTTAAGCCTTACATTTCCACAACGAATCCTGGGGAAGATTACCCAGGTTAACTGCCCTAAATGGCGATTAACCCGGGTAACTTTAGCCTTGATTCGTGTGAACCCACCAATCTTGGGGTTAGCGGAAGCTGGCAAGAAAAATGTTCAAACTGTTAACATTGACTGCTTGCACCGGGTTAGCATGTCCTTGAAACAAAATGGGTAAAAACCTGGCACAGCCCATTTTATAATAAACATTGCTTATTATGCCGCAAGTTTCTCAATGAGCAAATTGATCGTATCGAGGTTGCAATGCGTGCAGTAGGAAACAGTTCTGAAAAACTTGGCAGGGAAACTGTTGAAAATTTTGCCAATGTGTATCATTCACCAAACAGTACCAATTTAATAACAAGTTAAATGAATATGAAGGAAAAGACCTAGGCATGAAGCATGAGCATAGATCCCCAAGGAAACTCGTAATTGATTCCAAATTTCCTGGGAGGAAAGCATGTCAGACATGTAGGGCCTACATGTACAGGTACATACATGTAGCACACATTAGTGGTCGCACCCTGAGATGAAAGCATGTCAGACATGTAGGGCCTACATGTACAGGTACATACATGTAGCACACATTAGTGGTCGCACCCAGATAATAACAAATTCATAACATTCTGTGTCGAATTTCACTTCGAAAATTAAGTTAAATTGAGCAAAGCAAATTTGTGAGTTATTTTAAATTGAGCAAATGAATTCTGAATATATTTGGATTTTGCGTCAAATGATCAGTATGGCATCAACAATTATACAGTACATTAGGAAAAGAAAGTTAAAGGTCCTTAAGAGTTTTACATGGATGAAGGAAAATTCACGCTTAAAAGTTGTAAAGTACCGCAAGTATCTTGCAAGGTACCATTGTACCGTAGATACATGCGCGCATATGTCGGATACAAATAATATGCGATAAACTGACATATAAACACAGTTATCAATGGTTCAGTGAAAAATTTTGGATAAGAATCTTTAGTGCTACAAAGTCTCTTTGAATGATTTTAGTCATTCAGAAATAAAAGTGAATCACAAGTCGTTCACAGACTCGAATTCATAGCAAAAGACGTGAGGAATGTAACTTTAAGAAGCGTCCATGACTAGCAAAACAGGAGGGGGTTAATACGATCCATGTGTCTAGAAGGGGTTGGTACGCCGGTGAATTCAAACTTTCCATGTTCCAAATTTCCTAAAGGGGTTTGCTACAAAACTGGTTTATGATGGTATGCTACATGTACAGTTGTAGTCAGAGGTTTACATACACAACTGTGTTTTAAAAAGCTGGTGTGCTTAAACTTGCGTTGTCACCATTTTTGTAACAGTCTTTACTAAAGTCGTGATTTTGTGTCATTCCTCATTAAAACATAGCTTGTACACCTTGCAATGGTTCGGGTAGTCCTGTTTACCATTTTGGGTGATGAAGGTAGTGGTGTACATGTATGTAAACTTCCGACTTCAAATGTATATGGATAGAAACAACATCGATACCGATTATTCTACATAGTAACTTGTAAGGACCAGATATCAGAAATAATCAAATAAGTGTATTCATGCAATTTTTGTTACCGACATTTCTATCAAGTATTTTGGTCCAACTGGGTTTGAGTGGACTTTCTCTATCTGATTCTCTGAATCTACTGCGCAAGTAATAAAGATTGGTAAGAATTTAATACTCAGACGTCACTAATTTTGCCTTAAAATGATTTATTATACATGTACATCAATAAGTGCAAATCTAATGAAGAAAACAAAATTTGGAGGAGAAACAATATGAAGAATTTACTAGAAAAAAACTTAGACTATTTCTGAGTTGTCCCATAGGCTTAGTGCATGAGGGCCTATGTGACGTCCGACTTGTAAATTCTTTCCACATTTAAGTCCAAATCTACTATAAAGTTAACTTGTTTCTGAACTAAATACTTGATTCTTCAAGCAATACACATTTTGTTTTTACCTTTTCTCGTAGCGAACAGTAGAGCCAATCATTTTGCTGTACACCTCAGTTCTGCATCAGACTCTAAACTACATGTAACTGCTATTAACCTTCATTATTACATACATCCTGTCTTAATGAACTTCTCATCACTTGATTAAACTCGGTGAGAAAACCCTCCCAAGACTTGTCAAGTCTATTACGGCAAGAACGCTTAGAGTCATAAAACTTGTGTTAAATAAACTTGTTAACTTGACCCTGTGGTTGAGTTCCATCTGTGAATCCACCCACTCAATGAGCCACAAGGGTTAAACATAGGACAAGTGCAAAGTTGGAGAACTACATAGTAAGAGCTTTGCGTTTTAGTAGTAAATGTAGAGCAGACAAAAAGGACCAATTTGGAAAAGAAATGACTTTGTCAACACCACCAAACCAGTACCAGGTGCCAAGGGGGCATTGGGTTAACAGGCCTCCCCCAGGCCTACCCTGCACCACACCCAACAATACCTGAACAAAATACTGCTGAACCTTGATAATACTAGCACTGATAATACAACATTCTGCTTAAATAACAAGGAAAAGTGGACATTCCAATCCACTTGGCAATACATGCAAACCACATTCATGTGGAGGGACAGCTTAATGCATAGTTCCGACCTGTCAATCAACCGAACCCGCCGACCAATCACAACAGAGCTAGCATAGGTCAAAGTGCACTGTACGCTCACAACAACATGATCACGCGATATGTTCTGCCGGCCCCATACAATTTGTACAGTGTTGTATGCGACGATCCGGGTGAATTTTTTGTTTCAAGGCCGGTCGTTTCGTTGTTCAAAGGTACGAAAGCTATATTTCGTGATGATATCCCTGTATTACTGGCCCTTTACTCAGTGTGTTCTAAGATAACTGTTGACCCTGAAACATGAATACCTTTGAGTTTTCTCCAATGAATCTGTGCTTTCCGTTGAAAGTCATATTGCTTTGTGCGTTGTGTGTCGCCATTTTTGACGATGGCGTGTTAGCCATAGCAACAATGTCCAAGGGGGCGGGGTTAACTGGGCAAAATCGGAACTACCGGTATGCATTGTGTCCCCAGAAAAACTGCCGATAGGAAATGTGCCCCACTATTTATGTGTTTAAATCATCTTAAAAACAAGATTTGGAACACATACGTAGCTGGCACCTTTCCAATCGGCAGACAGTCTGCATGAATAAGGTTTGTTTATCCACTAAAGCCTAAATTAAAGTTCAAATATCGCACAAGATGACTCCTGAAAAAAATATGGTGTGTTTTGACCGTAATCTTTACCAAGGTTGAAGATAATCCCAGCCAGTCGCAAAGTCTGGGGCATTCCTGAAGGTTTCCACTTCAGTTTCCCTTCTGCCAATTTACCCCAAGACCTCCACCCTAGCAGGTACAGGGGGAAAACGGCTTGATATGGGGGGGTAGTACGGAGAGGGGAGTGGTACGGAGAGGGGTGCTTAAAGGGGGTCAGGATGTCTGACATAGTCTGGGCCCTGGGGCAACGGGAGGCTGGAACCAGACCAACACCATGACCTGTGATGACTATATTGGGAAGGAAAACATTATAAAACTGAGCTAAACTTACACTATGAGCAACTAACAATGGAAATTGGGCACAAACCATTGTTAGTTGCTCATAGTGTTAAGCCATGTATAGACCAAACTTTTATAAAAATATTTGGAGTGTGTCACTTTTAATAAATGCAACTTGTTCAAAGTAAACGAATGCAGCTTCAGCAACAGCAAAAACATACAGTTCATTCAGTGGAAGCCCCCCAGCTATGGCGGACGACAGGGAAAAAGACCTTAGTTACCGGATTGGTGTATACTTTAGGAAACCTGAAAAATCCAAGTACGGTTTTTGTGCATCTTTGGAGATTCAAAATATTTGTAATTTTTTCCATGAATGGGGGCAATTCAGACAAAATAATTTCACAGAATGATTACTACCATTACCATCTTGATAACAAGTAAGCTTAAACATAATTCAGATTTTTTTGGGAGAGTAATTACCAAACAAGTAGACTACCTTTAAGTCATTCAGGCTAGACAAAAACAAAGATATCAGGCCCAATGGCCCACACCAGGCTGGGTTTTTCCACTTAGACTTACAAGACCTCACGTACATGTAAACATAGCAGTGCTGACGGATTGTGCAACAACGGAAAACCGTTTTCATTGTTGATGGCAAGTGATTCCGTTATGAGTCAACCAACTTGAGCAGAGAAACTGACTGTGCACGCAAAGTGCTAACAGATATTTCTGGTTCAGTCAAGATTATATCCATGCATATAGAAATTGTACCATAAAGTAACAGTTTTTTCACTGCAGATTTCCAAACCAACAGAGTTACAAAGAGTCACTAGTCCTAGACTGCATTTTTGTGAGTGACATACATGTCAGGTATCCAAATGTTTCAATTCGTACATTATTTCCTTATTTTGTTAAATCTGCAATACTCATGTTCCAAGCCAGTTCTGAACCAGTTTTAAACTAGATCTGAACACTATAGGCCTACATGTATGTCGAGGTCTCCGTCTTGAGAATTTTAACCACGACCCCATTCACATCATGGAAATTCACTTTTATTTTACAAAGATCTAACAATGATTTCAGGGCTTGACAACTCACTTGTTTGACGCCCGGGACAAAATATTGTTCTCATAGGGCAAGCCAATTCTGTTACCTACCTTGTCCGATGTACAAGTGTGTAGCTGGGAATTATTGGGTCTAATTAAACCTTTTGACAATAACTTGGTCTTTATCAGCCGGCGATACATTTGCTGTTGCCCAGTGTGAGCACTCGTTCAGAGCACTCGTTCAGGGCCCAAAACTTGATTAAAACTACTCTAGGGGCTTCCCTAACTCAAGAGGCTGCAGTTCAAGTGCGAGTCGATGGTCCAAAACTTGAAGACTTCAATCCTGATGAAGCCATTTCACATTAGCTTACAAGGGAACAGGTTCACAACACAGACGGACACAGGGCACCATTCACTGTCATTACTGCATAGCAAATTCCTTTGATTAAGCACTTCGGTGAGCCTTATTTCGTAGAAATTACCAGTGGGTATTTCAGCCGACCCCTTGCAGTACATGGCACTGGGTGTCACCTGCGTGAGGAGATTTCCTGTTTTGGTAATCAAGGAGCCCCTGGCAGGTCATTGGGTTCCTTCTACAAGCACCTGTGATGCTCATCGTCCCATGATTCCATGAACTAATTCTTAGGCCTATATAGACTGTATCGAATAGTTACCATCTTGTAGGGCAGTTTCTTTGTTCCTTAACGCTAGCATGGTTAGACATTTTGTGCTTACATCATTGTTGACCAATTTAAAATAAAAACACTGCCCTAGAAGATGGCAGCTATTCGATACGGACTATCGAGGGGATACAGTCCCAAGAGCCAAATACCTAATACAAAGTAATGAAGTTTGGAACTAACCGAGTGGACATCGAAAGAAACAGTAGAGCTCAGATTTTTTAGGATAAAAATCCACTGGACCAAAGATATTTTCACTAGAACACAGCCCAAAAGATTGCAATTTTCTTCTAAATCAGCACAGTACTGTACATGCAAGTGCTAGACAAATGTGTTGGTTACAATAAAACCTGCTATTAAGGCCACCTTGATAAAAATGCCGGTCGTCTTTGGTCCCAAATGCCATGTGTATAATGCTAATGCAACCTGTTTATAGTGGCCAGTATTTTACGGTCTCGAGGGTGGCCACTATATACAACTTTCACGGTACTACATTTGTAAATTCGGTCAAGCGGTCCAGTATTTCAAGCCTAGTCACCCTCCCCCAAGTACAAAGCAGATCCAGATGATGCATCAGAAGACCCATGGGAATTTAGGTAATTGAAGAAATATGAAATAACTAAACTGTTCCCTGCTTTGATAATGAATTCCACATTGGACTGGTCCGAGCTGGCCACCACTGGCTATAACTCAATCATCAATGAGATAGCAGCTTTCACAACAATTGAATTTCTGCTTACTTTTCATGATTAATCAGTATTTGATTTCCTGGGGTCATTTTTGAAACAAGCAGCTGTCATGTCAGGCTTCGTGCATTTTGGTTTGGCTCATGTCCAAAGGTACAGCTGAACCCTGATAATAACAGGGACGACGCGGGTTTCAGCAAGTCAAATTTAAGACTTTTTAAGACCTTTTTTAATGCCTTTTTAAGACCAATTAAACCCCAAATCAGAAAAGAATTCCATACTCGGCCACCACAGGCCCAAAATCTAGCTAACAATTTAATACTTTTTAATGCTTTCTAACGCTTTTTAATACTTTTTAGGGCCTTAAATTTAGAAAATGAATTTAATACTTTTTAAGACCCCTGAATAAGAACACTGTTAATACAACATTCTGCAATTTAAGGTCCCAATTGACAAAGTTCAATTTAGCACTGGCAGACTCGATTCAGATGCTGAGCCATTGTAGGACGTCACGCGTCTTTTCAATTGGAAATTTTATCTCAACAAAAATAAAGCACTGAGAATGAGACCTTCGTTTTCGATGACAATTTGAAATTCCTCTTTCCTTTGTTCATTGTCTTCAATTTCCGTTATAAGAAGGTAATCTGCAAAGTCCAAACGAACTCTCAATAACCCTCCTGTGCATAGACATTTGTTATTCCTTTGTTCTGGGCAATCGCTAGAGACCGCTTTGTGCAGTAAAAAGTTATCAAGGTAGGACTTTTCCGGTAATTTGGCAGTTCTGCAATGTTTTGATGTTTGCAAATTCTGTGTATAAGGACTCACAAAGCCATTTAACTTAACTCATAATCTGACCCCATGGCAATACCCCTGATGTTTAACTCATTATTTTCCTGAAACTAGATGAAGTACTGTGAAAAGCACACAGAATGCGCATTTAGTAGCAGGACACACCTATTTGTTGCTCTGCCGAAAGGAAAATTCACAGTAGATGGCAACACAAGATAAAGTGATTTCCAACTAAAGAGTGGAAATTTAATAAGTTGGTGTAGGTGGACATTTCCTCACCTGTAGGGTGGGCCACTGACCTCCTCGCTACCTGGTAGTGCCGTCTTCCCAGCATGCACTGAGGCTGCGTGTTGTAGGAGACGAGCAGACCCACGAGGCGAGGTACGAGGTGTAGACTGTTGGCTGGGAATGCTTTCAGAGTCTGAGGTACTGGAGGGCGATTGGTTGAGGGTGAGGTGCTGGTTACGGGGGCGATGTCGATGTTTCCTCTACAATGACAAAATAAAGTGAACAGGTGGTATCAGGTTCGAATCCCATCTAAGAAATGTTTACTTTACAGTGATAGAAAGCAATAAGAGTACAATGCACAATTAAGCTTCGGCGATTCTAACTTTTGTGGAAATACACATATTTCCGATTCAACCTAGGCATGGCGATTCCATTCAGATTCACTTCCATTCCATTTTTGAATTTATTTTGCACTATTTAAAAACATCTCGTAAACTTGATATGAAATACTGCCAAATTCCTTTATATTACGTCCAGAATCACTTGGTAATTTCTAAAATAGTCAAGATAATAGGAATTAAAGGCCCACTGTATCATTTGCAATGACCCAAAAAGTTAATGGATTTTTCATGTTTTTGGAAAACGTGGTACATTTGACGGAGCTGAAATATCGTCATATGTGTTTTTTGATGTCCGTCTTTTGATTTACAATGGTTTTATTCCCAGAATCGCTCAAAAACAGATCTACAGGGCCTTCAATTCCTCCAAAAGACGGAATCGCGATTCCGGTTCCCAACTTGGAATCTATTCTGATTGACTCCAGAGAGGTATACCCAGCACAATTTGGGGCCTAAGGACTCCCCTCTAACGCCCCTATGACTCAACACACTCTTCCCTTTTGCTAATGCACCAACCCCCCCCCTAAAAACTGAAAGGTACACACAATGGGGGGGGGGGGGGAACAATGGTAGGGGGTATACCCTCAGCCCCATATAGTGTTGCATAAGCAGAGAGGATTCACTCAAGCCTAGAACAATGTTATAGAATTTACATTACAAAACATCAATACTCATATGAAAATTACAAGCGTGGGAAAAGTACACCTGGATATTTTCAAGTGGAATGTCAGCCATAATAATAATGCCAGATGGCCCAAACATGCCATGTATTCTCGCATTATTAACATATTTCAGTTTACAGCTATGCCAAGCTGTACACAATTTTGTAGATAAAACTGCAAGACTAGAGTTATGAATTTTCTGCATCGTGGTAAAAATGGACAGAAAACGGTAGTAAGGTCTTTCAATTTTACATGTATGACCTTTTGTATTTAAATTAACAATGTTCTTCTCACAATTTTTATAAAAAAAGAAAAGACAAAACATGAAAATTGGTCCAAATGATGTTAAGTGAAAGTAATTTTTGCCCATCACGACGCAGTATGCACTATATACTAAGTGCGTTTCCCGAGGACACGCTGAAACTCATAGCGTCCTCGGGCGGGATTTGAACCCACGACCTCCTGCATACTAGGCAGATGTCTTAACCACTCGACCACCGAGCATGCTGATGGTGAATGGAGGTTTCATTACATTGAAAATTGTAATTTATAAAACAGAATCTAGCAAACAAAATAAAGGGGACAATTTTGTAATTCACTGGAATTTCACTTAATTTTGCAAACTCACACATGTATGAATAAAGTAAATATATTATTACTATTACTAAAAAGAAAATCCTGCCATTACATTCCCAGTGATGAAAGTACATGTACTAAATCAAATTAGAGAAGCATTTGAGGTCCTCCAATAAAAAAAGAAAAAAGGAACGAACATCCAAGTTTGGAATATTCCAAAAGTACAGGGCACCGACCCAAAAGCATAAACACAACAAACGCGACCCCAGTTCAACTTACATGTACAGGGGGTCAATGTCAAAGGTCAAACCATGCTCCCACTTGGCAACGCTATCGTGTTAACCCACCGCAAACCCAACCCTGGTACTGCCTGACACTTTATTCTCAGGAAAAACATATGCTCTGAATTTACTTCAGTGACACAGGTGAAATTGTGGCTTTATCAGCCCACAGGCAAAGTTCCGTCCTTTGGGTTTTTCTTTACTCCAAGGAATTGATTGTAGTATCAGTGCCAAGATGAAAGTGGAAATTTTTTGATGTTGTTAGAATAATCCCATGGAAGCCTTTTGAGACATTGTGCCAAGGACATTTCTATACTTGAGCATTTTACAAAAGTGATTACGTTAAATGTTTGCCAAATACTAAATAGCCATTGGTGATTGGTTTGCCAAAACTACAAGGGTAACGTGTGTGATATGGAATTTACAGGTAATTTTGTGAAATAACTTTTGGAGAAAAAATGAGAGAGAACAGAATTGGAATACGAGACGGTAAGAGAATGTGGTAAATAAAGCCAGTAAATGCCTGCCATATTAATGGTATTAAGATGCTCCGTCATGTTCACTAGAACAGATTTTTTCCCATTTTCCAAAATCCCCACGTAAACCATGTCGCATCCTGTCCCATCCATAATGCTCCATTTTAATTACTGCTAAAGCTCACTGTACCGATAGCTGAATTTAGATTGTTAGATGAACAGAACAAAATGTTTGTATCTGCACCAGTATTAATGTGAAAGCTTGCAAAATTTATGTCCTGTCTGTAATGTTTCAAATACATGTACCATGAAATTCTCCCCCTTGCCATCTTGTCCAAGCTATAGAGCCTTTGCACAGGGGGCCATGACAGGGGGCAGTCACTTTGTTACCGTGCGTCATGCTTCAGGGGGCACTTTGTGGATCTATGGAGGAAGCCCACGTGACGTCATCACCTAGTACTCCTCCATATTGGCCATCAAGTGATCTGAGGTTTCATGCATGATATGCATGAGGCCACGTGTGCGCAGTATGCATGCACTGTGTGTGTCGTGTTGTTAAATCGAACATCCCTGATGCGCGCAACATGCTCATTCGCGTACACGCGCCGAAAGTTGAACACAAGTTACAATAAACACGCAAATTGTTTGAAACACGCAAATTGTTCGAATAAAAACCGCGCGCCCCCACTTGACGGCCAAAATGGTAGCCTGATGACGTCGGTGAAGTTCCTCTATTGTCACATCATTTAAATAGGAAAACCTGCCACCTGTCATGGCCGCTATTGCAAAGGGGTCTATACATGTAGTTGGGGTACCTTTCTTGCGATGACCAGCTGGACAATACTTCCTGAATGGCACAGGATGTCCACGACATCTCGATGAGTCACTGCGATCAGGCTGTGCCCGTTAATCATTAGTATCTCATCTCCTTTCTGTAATCGGCCGTCTCTGTTGAACAAACAAAAATAATAGATTGTATTGAATAGCTGCCATATTGTGGGGAAATGTCTGACATTTAAATTGGTCAATAATGTAAGCACAATTTGCAACCTTGCACGTTCTAAGGGAATAAAGAAACTGACCCACAAGATGGCAGCTATTGAATATGGTCTATTCATAAGGATTTGTCACCAACTTACAAGTTTTACATTTTTAATTTTACTACATGTACTCCAAAAAGGATTGATGAGTTGCGCACCCATGCAACACCAAGATAAAAATTGGGATCACCGAGTCAGAGGTCTTGGGTTCAAATCCTGATGAGGCCTATATGATTCGTTTTCTCTTATCCCTTGTTTGGTTGTTTTATTTCAATGGTATGGTGATTAGGTACCATACCAAATATTGCATTGAAACATGTTACCTTTCAGCAGGGCTCCCTTGGTCAATTCCAGCCACAAAGATCCCAATATCCCCCTTCCTTGATCCCTTCCCACCAGCAATCTGAATGCCGAGAACTCCTTTATTCTTCACAAGGTGGATTTTCACAACTTCACGTTTCTACATGTATGTAGAATAAAAGAGTCATAATATCAAATAATACATTGTTTTATTTGTATTCTATGACATACATTGTGTACCGGTACATGTACATCTAAGGTGTGTGTTGATGCACTGTCAAGATGGGACAGACGAACCACGTTGTACATGTTTATTCAAGGCAAACAATGCAGGTTTACTAAAGGGTAAATTGACTGAATTGTTCTGCCACAACACTTGAAAGTTACAGGTAAATGTTACTCACATTCCGTTTGACTTCTGGCAGCAACTTGGACAGAACCGAGTCACTTCTTGCAAGGCCGTCAGGGGGTGTATTCTCCGAGACCTTAGCTGCCTTGGATGGTGGTTCGGCCCCATCATGGACCCCTAAGCCTTCCTCCCTGGAGTATTGTTCGGAAGGGTCTCTGGGTACGTGTCTCTTCATGCTAACTCCCCGATCGTTACTCTCCAAAGCTCTCTTGATTTCTCCAAAATCATTTCTTGAAGCCAACAGCGCGCTTTCAGCAGAAACCGCACGCCCCTTGTTGATTTTCATGTCGTTCTCATAAGATGAAGACCCAATATCTTGTTTACTTAAAAGTTGGTCTGTGCTACATGTAAGTGTCCTCTGATCAGTATTGTCCTCGTTTTCCGATATAATCCCATGCAGCCTACCCGAATGACTGTGCGTAGTGGCAGAAATCCTGCTCGGATGTGGAGCACCAGATTCACCATTAGTGGTTGGATCCTCACTCTCGAGGGAAACTGTTGTCACATGCTGGTTGTCAGATTGAGGCAACGACTGTCGATGGGGTGCTACCGGTACAGGAGTGCTCTGCTGATAATTGAGTCCTTCGCTCAAAACTAAATCAGCCGGGGGCTTGGGTGCTTTCCTTTTAGTCTTCCGTAAGATCGCTACGCAGAGCTTGCCGGACCTTAAGGCACTATCTAACAGGAATCTGTGAGAGGAAGGTAAATATTTGGGGTTACTTTGGGACCTCAAGTCTGTAAAGCTCGGGAAGGGATGGTCTCTTCTATCAGCAGACAAACATTTCCGTTAACGCTTCGACTAGACCTTGAGAAAACAATATTCCAACAATTACTAAATACACGGACATGTAAAAGACTGTTCAGAGTTCACATTTTTCAAATGCACACAGAAACACTTTACTCTCTTTTTACTTTTTAAGACCAAGGCCATTTTCAAGGGAAGTTAACTTTTTGTCCCTCGTCTAAATAAAATTTTGTGGGAGATACAACAGCTAATTTTCCAGGGTAACTTGCCACAAAAGTTGCCTCAAAAGAATGTTTAAAAAACTTTAACACAGTACAGATAAAATGGCTCTACTACGTAACCACACCAAAGTGCACCCTTACCATGTGTACCGTACCGGTATTGACAGTCTCGGATTGTCTACCGGGGCATTAATTCAATTAGACATTGATTTAAAATTTAAATAAATACAAACGTTAATGTACACATCATACATGTACTGTAAATACCAAAAGTGCATTTGTGTGTAAAAGGTTTAGTCATCATTTGTGTATTAAAAGCCAGACCTAAACATGTATGCACCCTTGTGTACAAGCACACAAACATAAAGGCTTCATACTAAAGGTCAAATACATAAACTTAAAGGGCCTGTGACATGCTAAACAACTTTGTGCCTAATCTTTGCTTCATATGATGGATTACTTGTTCAGCAAGACATGCTATTGTTCGTTTGAATGTAAAATCAATAAAAGGTGGCCTTTTTCAACTTTGAAGATTTTATTGCAATAAATCACAGACAGAGGGCGCTGTTTTGAGTGCATCACATAAGGAAGACAGAAGGGAAAAGTTAAGAAAAAACATAAGACTTCAAGTTGGACTTGTGGCAAATTGCTGCAGTTTCTACCCCCATTTTGTCATGACATACAGCAGGCAACATGTAAAACAAACTCAAACAGCCATGGATTACAAAAGTTTCAGGAAAATTAAGAAAAAAGTGGAATCTTTTGTGCACAGTTTAATGTGATTTTCCTGCGTTTGCCTCTTGTGACATAGTGACCTTGGTCATGAATATGCATAATTGCATTAGCATAAAAACTACAAACCTTTGTTTTAACCCCCAAAGCAAGCTCCAAATAGGATTTTTATGACTTTAACTGAGTAGAGTGGTTTTAAAGCATAGATTTCATTGATAAAAATCCTAAATAAGGGGCCCTTTAAGTTCAAAAATGAGAAATAATAAACTAAGGTTAATACTTAATCCGAGCCGATTGTTATTTCGTATCTTTATAAATTTGTACACAAATGAAGGCTCAATGTACATGTACCGGTAGTACTAAAACATCGCAGTATAACATAAGTACACTGTGTACTTGGGAGTTGGTCGCTGTTGTCTGAAGTATTCAGTGAAGCTGTTTAATTAACTCATTCCCTGTACACTTCAGAATCTAATTTAGTCTACAGAAACTCAGGTGAGTAGCCAAGACAATGCTGTGTGACTGGTGATCAGTTTCACAAGAATTAACTAACATGGAGTTATTTACTGTACACAGTAGTATAATTGAAAATACCTGCATATACCGGTACATGTATGTGTGTTTTTACTTGTTTTTCAGCAAGGACACTCTCTAACCAAGAGACAATTTTGTTTATCACTAAAGCCCGCCGCACACCTTTGCGATTTACTGGATAATCGGATCACCGGATCACCGGACCACTTACCGGAAAGGTGTGCGCTGAAACAATTTGGGCCGGTTTGACCGCACACCATAGACCGGAGCAAATCAAACTTGTTTGATTTTTCCGGATCCGATGGTCCGGTGTGCCGGCAAATCGCAAAGGTGTGCGGCGGGCTTACATTTGTAACTAGCATGTTTCTCCTCATGTTTTTAGAGATGGGGGAGAATCTGTACATTTTGTAATTTGTGGCAGGTGCCAGAAGCACTGAATCTGTTTACGTGCTTTCTAATCATGTGCGTTGGCATTCTGAAAATGTACATGCCTGCAACACAAATCACAAACATTTACAGACAACCATCACACTGCTGTCTTTTACTTTTGAAAAAATAACGAGTCTGTCACCGCATTTGCCAGGTACACACAAAATGACTAACAACGTGCACCACCTGGTAGCCTTATGTGTAGTTTGTCTGTCTACACTTTTCAAAGCAGATTCATTCTATGAAATTAACAATGAATGATTCTGTACATCGCCAGATGCACTTCAAATCGTTTCCATGGATACAAATATGATAAACTTTGGCTTTTACACAATAACAAAGTCAATATAACAGATGTGTCTGCGAGTCTGCACATATATTTATACAACAATTTCTGTAAATAATTACCTAAGCTAAAACCGAAAAAGGATATTTCTGATCGCAAAAGAAAGTTTTTGAATAGTTCTGACACTGAAATTGAGCTATACCGGTAGATGTAAATGAAATACAATTTATGGAGGAGCAATAAACAAAACTGCATTTATGATCAGCAATAAAAAATAATATATACAGGAAATTCCAGGGCTTTTTTTATTTACTGGTATGAGTCAGTGTGTGATCACTGTTTAAAATACCGTCACGGTTTACGACATACTGGCAATGGCTAAGTTCTTTTGAAACGTTCATAATGGCACAATAGAGGTAAATTAAATTGCAATTTCCCCTAGTTTTCCCTGTACTGTGATTACAGTGAAATCTTGTAACTTCTTCGGGGAATTTTGAATTATGCAGAATTTTGCACTGAACATAGCGAAAATGGTTATACTTTTGACAGGATATTTAAAATGTGAAGTACATGTACATTGTATTTTGTTGTGCAAGTTATTTTTTTTTCTTCGAGAACTTTGTGACTTTGCATACATGTACTTGTACATTGTCACCCTCATACCCGGGAACATACCGGTGCCTGTATGTACGGTACCTAATGTACATTTGACAGATTTGTTAAAGTCTAAAGAGGATTTTAAAAGCAAATTATTTTCAAGGTGCCCAAAAGACTTGCCATTTGAGTGAATTTATACTTTTTTTTTATTACTTTTTTCTGGTACTGAAACCAAGGAGTGGCCTAAAATATAACAGTGTCCGTCCCGGTTACGAGCGTATATTGGAAATGTGTACACAGGGTTTTTAGAAAGGCATGTTGTCACACTATTTAAACCCTTATTGGGCCCAAGTTATCTCTTCAGAACAACTGAAACTGATTTATTTTATTTTGAGACCAGACAAAGGTACAATGTACATTCCTCGAAAATATGGTCCGTGTTGCCAAAATGCCCCCTTTACTGTGGAAATGCCCCCTTTACTGTGGAAAGACCCCCTTTACTGTGGAAAGACCCACAGTGTGGTAAATAAAAGCTACCGGTAAATGTCAACAATGTTTCCAATACCGGCACCCATTTTATGATTGAATCAAAAACCGTCAAACAAGAAGAATTTGACCCAATCCTTACCTACTGTGACAGAATAGAACATGACCCTTGACCTTGTTTACATAATGGTCAGGCTGGGTTACAATGTCAGAGTCAAGGTTGGTCTACAGGTCGGTTGGCATAGAAACGAAACCTGCTGTAATGCATACAGCCTTGACATCAGTGAGTATTGGCCTTATATCAACTTGTCATAATAGCCCTATGTACAGTATCATAGATTGGTAGTATAATACAGTAGAGATCATTGCCTTGAGGTATTGATTTTCAGAAGGGTGTGACTGCATATGAAGACGCACTGGGTGTGTCAACATATTAAGTATCACAGGAGTCACCCCAATAAAGGGGCGGTGCCTGACACGCCTAGATTGCATGTGATCACAATTTACAGTTAATTGGGGAGATTAAAATCCTGTCTTATCAGCAGACAGCAGGGTTTCTTAGAAAGCTAATATTAATACAGTCTTACATGTGTACAAAGACATTTCCAGTTTAAGCAGTTTATAATTTCAAGGTCTAACATATAGGAACCTTCATTCTGTTCCCAAAGGAAGAAAAAAAAAGTGTAAAATTTAGAGAGTGTAAAACGATGAAACACTGCTTAGGCGAAACAAAATAAATGGTGTGTTTACGGTAACCCGACCTACCTGGAATTTTTGAGGCCAAATTGCCAATTTTGAAGTTGATAATTTGAAATGAGCATTATTTGCAATAATTACCAACGAACATAACATTTTCCACACTTGTACATGAACATGGTTAATAGTGTTAATAGTAAGTTTCAAACATTGCAAAACACGCAAATGCATGAACTGGAATGTAAAAAAAAATGACAAAATAAAATTATTTTCCTACCTACCTGGATTTGTTTTAGGCCGTTACCGTAAACGCACCATTCATTTTGTTTGGCCTTATCAAATGGTAAATTTACCATGTTTTTGTATCGTAAAAGGTACAGACAAACCTTTAGACAATACTGTAAGTCTATACCGGTAGTTCTTTACCTCTTCAGAGATTTGTACCAGTACATGTACATGCAGATTTTATTTTGATGCCTTAGCAGTAAGAGTTAATAAGTTGATCAGAAATGTTTTTCTTTAAAATGACTCAACAAGCATCGGTAAATGCAGATTTGATGGGAAACCCAAAATTTTGAGTGAGAAAAATTTTAGATTTTGTGAGGAAACAATTTTTCACCGTCGCATATGGTTTGTACACAAGTTCTCAAGCCATGATCAACTTCTCAATTCTTTCCTTTTTATACATTTATAAAACATTAAAATTGTTATCACCAATGCATAGTTCCGAGATTGCCCCGTAACCCCGCCCCCTTGGATATTGTTGCTATGTGCTCACAAACCTTCGCAAAAAAATGGCGAGACTACGTACAAAGCAACGGGACTCGGCATGGAAAGCACAGATTCATTGGAGAAAACCCAAAGGTATTTATGTATTGAGGTCGACAGTTACCGTAGCACACACTGAGCGAAGGGCTAGTAATGCAGGGATGACATATCTTTCATAAAAATGCGCTTTCCTACCTTTGAACAGCGAATCGCCCGACATTGAAACCAAAATTCACCCAGTCACTAGCGCATACAACATACAAACTGTATGGGCAGAACATCGCGGATTGTTTGTGATGATTGCATCACTTTGACCTTTGTGGGCGCCGTCTGCTAGCTCTGTTGTGATTGGTCGCGGGTTCGGCTTGATTGACAGGTCGGAACTATGCATTGCTCAGGATTATAGCTAAATTTGTAAATTTTACATGTATAAGCCATTTTGGCTATAACAGTGACTGACAACTGGAAATGAGGAAAAAACTGTTGTTTTAAATTAACATGATTCTTGCGTGAACAGATTTTGACTTCCAGACTTTTCATTATACATTGTGCATGCACATGCCAGTTTTATCTTGAAACAAATTTCCTATAGAAGACTCTCCCATATCCTGGGAGCCACCCAAACTCTCTCAGCTTTCAACTGGCACAAAGTACAAGTAGCTTAGAAAATACCAAGTACATGTAGCACTTTAGTAGGAAACTGTTTCAAATTGTCAACATCCTTTAACGATGGCTTTCAAAGATTATATCATGATTAAATAACTGCACGTCCTTGATGCGAAGGTTTAACAACTATAAACCAAAGGGCAAGAAAAATATTTACCCCGGTATCAATTCCAAATGACAAGATGGGGTTCAACACTGTTCACTTATAAAGTTATATTGAAATTCAGTGCCTATCTCCTGAAAACATATGGTACATGTCATGTATAGGGCGGTTTCACAGCTGTCACGGGTCACTAAACCCCCGTGTTTGTCTTCCAGATTAAGGAGAGAACAATAGAGCCACGTGGGGAAACACACGTGGCTGCTAGCAGAAAAGCTCTGCTCTGCAATTACAGGTTTGACAAGTCAGGACTCGACATTGCCTCGTTATTGACGTCATATTCCAACTTTTAGTTTTGTTCAGTTTCGGTGGACTTACATGTACACTATGAGCAACTAACAATGGAAATTGGGCACAAACCATTGTTAATAACAATGGTTTGTGCCCAATTTCCATTGTTAGTTGCTTATAGTGTTATTGATTCACAGCTATTATTTACAATCATATTAAATACTGTATGCTTTTCAGAGTGTAACTGTTAGAAACATTTTCAGTTATCAAATCCTAAAATTTGCTTTCAGACTAGCTTGCCCTCCCTCCTCCCCCAAAAATTGTCCGACAAGAAAATTTCACTGCAACTCACTCAATACACACTTGATCTCAGCAAATTTTCTGACCGGTGCTCCTGTACTACGGTATAGTGCTACTGCAGAGCTTTCCTTTTTGATGAATTTGATCTAGTACTTTGTAAGGGTGGATTTTATCTGGACAGCGCAAAGTCCATCAAATTAAAGAAATCGTTATTTTGATGGATTTACAGAAATCTAAATGAGACAGAAAAAGTGTTGGTTTACAAATTAAAAGTCAAACTACGCACCTTGCTCGCTCCGCTGAACACCGCTCCATAAGGTACCCATTAATCTCAATGATTTCATCTCCAACTTTAAGCTGTCCGTCCCGTTGACCGAATGATCCTAGGGTTATGGCAGCAATGCGAATGTTACCCAAAGCACGATTATTCAACGGTCCGACAACGCTAGGTTCCAGTGTTTGGTTTCTTTGCAGTGTTAATGCTGTCGTTGCTCCACCGTGCTGTAACACTAGCCCAAAGTCTGTAGTGCTCTTGGGAGCAGGCGGCGACTGGAACACAAAAACCTTGATTTCTTCTTTATTGCGATCCCCGTTTGTTAATGAATTGTCGTCACTTTGTGGATTGGATTCCCTAACGTCCGGAACAGGCATAGCGACTGATGTTGCCGCTGGTAATATGCTGTTGAGATACGCACCGAGGACGTTAATGCTACGCTGAATGTCGTCTTGCTGTTGTGCATTGCTGCTGCCCGCCGCATCACGGAATTCCGTCAGGAGACGCAGCGAGCGTGCTGCATTTTTCTCGCTGATGGGCATTTTGATATGACCTTATCTCAAAAACTGCATGCTCAAGTAGAAATCTTGCAAAAACATAAACACCGGATCCTGCATATGAAACAAAATTCTATGAGGCAAATTCTGACAAACATTAATGAATGACGTCAATGTGATACACAAAAGACATTTTACTCATTAAACCAAAGTCCAATGCTCTCAAGTGGGAATACTCCCCTTAGGCAAATGTGGGATAAACGTGGGTGTACAGTATGCGACCACAAATAATTTGTTAATTAAACAATACATTGTATCAAATCAGTGGAATGTCTTAAGTCACACCCCCCATGACAATTTTGGGCAATGGCCCAATAAAGCTCACAATAAAAAACATGAATTAAAGAGATGCCATGATTTAACACGGTTGCCATGGGATCCAGTAAAAAGATACATGCTAGTAAATGTGTTGTCAATCTGAATGATTGATTTCCCCATAAAGGTTCCAAGTTGAAGAAAAACAAATTAACAATGTACAAAAACAATTTCTTTAAATTGCAAACATTTAGGCTTATTCATAATTTAAGAAGATAAAAATTCAAATCAAATTTCCCAACAATTGCGGCCATGTAATTGATCGGAACAGTTACATACATGTAATACAGTCTGCAGAAGTTGATTCCCCAGGTTACTAACAAGCCAGCTAAATTTCTGACTGATCTTTAGGGTCAACTTCCACGCGGAACGCGCAACGGTTGAACGGAACTAACTGTTCCCCCGTTCTGTTCCAATGTTCCACTCCACCGCGTTTTACCAACATCCTGTTAAACAACCTCACTGGCCTTTTGTTTAAGTGATATCTTGAACGTGAAGAATATCTCTGCTAAAGCTCAAAACTGACAACCTCTCTCTGGGGAACACCCATCATGTCGTAGAACGGATTGTGGTGTCACGCGATTGGCCCGCACTCGGGCTTTCTTTCACATACCTACATTTACCATACCAATGCCAATACTAGGAAAATGTGGTTTTTCCTAATAAAACAGAATCTTTGCAACGGAAGTGTAATGCACCTAGGGCTAGGCTTGCCTATCAATTGTTTCCCCCCCCCTCCTCCCCCCCCCCCCCCCCCCCCCCCTCCCCCCCTGGCTACCCCAAAGAGGTGGGGATTATCACTTTTTGCGTGACAAAATCCCCACCCGTACTGCTGGGGCAAAATTTAGGTGACAAAAATGTTGCGAAAATACGACATAAGAGTAAATACTCGGCTCCATAGGCCTAGTACTACAAAGGACAAAAAGTACATGTGATTTTGTTTATGAGTGACGCGTGTTTTTTGTTTTGTTTTTACGTTTGCTGAGTGATAGAAAATGAATACAAGTTTATACAGCCTAGCCCTAGCTAGCCGGCCTAGGCGCCTGCCTACTTACATGAGCTTTGCCAAACATGCCAAACTAACTTCAGTGCTCAATTCTTGTTTCCAAATTTAAATAGCGTATACTCACTGCGTATTGCTCTGAACTTTGACGTACGAGTTAATGATTAAGGAAGTTCTTAACAAACTGTTGTTGCGATTTCCAATTTTGACATTGATAAATTAAAACGATGTCGCCTGAAAGTCCCCACGTTCATTATTGAACGTCCTATCTTGCCCTAGCCGTGTGTTCAACTGATCAGCTGATTCGACTTGGCTGGTGACGTCATGTGCTGCCATTTTCGAGATTACTCCACTTTCAAAAAAGGGTAGGTCAAATTTATTTCCCTCATTTTCTTAATTACGCTACTTGTTTTTCTACAAAAGCCATGTCATCAATTTAACATACTTGTTAAAGATATATTTTATGTGTAAGTATCAGTAAATTGTTTTGTTTAGAGGCATCTGGCTAACTTTTAAAAATGGAAAATTTAAAATCATCACCTAAAATTGTAATAGCTGCGTCTGCCTTGCAATCTTCACCCTTGTACGTCCCACAGAGGGCGCTATAACCAATGTTTGGTCACAGGTTTAAAGGGGTCTAAATATGATTTTATTACAAATATTCATATGTTCCTGAAAATAACCCAATACCTTGATATGGGAATCCTTCATAAACATCCTCGCGGGCTTTTTGGTAAGAATTTAGTACTCGGACGTCACTAATTTTGCCTTAAAATTATTTATTATACATCAATAAGTGCAAATCTAATAAAGAAACCAAAATTTGGAGGGGACAAAATATAAAGAATTTAGTAGGAAAAAATTTGAATATTTCTGAGTTGTCCCATAGGTGCAGCTTAGTGCATGAGGGCTTATGTGACGTCCGACTTGTAAATTCTTTCCTGTATTTCAAACAAATTTTTAAACGTTTTCCCAGGGTGTGCGTGTGCGTACTTGATGCGTTTAATACGCAGTAGCATTTTTCCTACAAAGTGGGCGCCTGTGAGAGTGGTAAATTGACTAATAAATTTAGACCTTTATTTTTCTATTTCGTCCGAGTCATGTGTCAATTCGAAGTCTCCGTAGCTCGAAGTGAATAGACAGGTACCCAAATTCAGCTTTAACCTGGCGCTTGAAATTATTCTTGAAAAGGATACCAGATTTACACAGTAACGCATTTTGCGCATACAAACAACTACGGTGTTGCTAAGGCATAAAGTGCGTGCGGGAAGCGCCTATTTTGTTTCTCTTAATTTTGTCCAAACGGCAAGATGAGCGTCAGAACGTACAACCCATCAGTGTTAGTTGGTAACTGGAGCGAGGACATATCTCTGGAGGAGGTGAGAAAGAGTTAGGCTGTCAAATTCTCCCGAGTAAAAATCGTCAGTTTTCCACAGCACAGTCAGCAGAAAGAAGTTCATGAACTGATATTTTACTCAAAAGGGGGCGTGGTTATAAGGGGTCAAATGTTGGGGAAGGGAATGGGAAAGGGGGATAGGCCGGTTTGAAGCCCCTGGCCCTGGGCTTTGCACTGCTGCAGTAGGCCTAGGCTATGTGGACTATTATGTGAGCGCAAGAGGAAATCTATTTTAAAAACAAATTTTATAATTTTGAACAGTAGCCTAACGTTAAAAAGATAAAATTGAACTGTTTTACTTGTAACTGTTTTTCACATTCTCGTCTCACCTTAAGGCCTAAATGAAAATTTATTACATGCTTTTTACACAGGATACGTTGAAAGATTTTCTTGAGAAACGAGACAGAGGGGAATTAGCAATACAGCAGTCATCTCAACTAAAAGACACAGTTCTTAAGAAGGTATATTTCTGCAGAGCTGTGAATTTTCTTCATTTAATTCAGAGGCGGATCCAGCCTCATTAAAATACAGGAATACAATGGAAATCAGGGGGTCAGACCCCCTTTGAATCCTTTGTATTCCTGTATTTTAATGAGACTGGATCTACCACTATAATGTGGAACATTTCCAGAAAACTGGTCAATATCCTTTAAATAATTCACACGTCGCCCTTCGTGTGTTGCCAAGGTTACTGGGTCTACACTAAAACCAGTGAAACCAGTGAACTGTTTCCCTGTGTTTTAGCAATGATCTTTGCAGATTACCAGCGAATGTTTAGACTTGGTTACCTGACGCTCAGTAGTCTGTTGTGACGCCTTCATCAATTTGAGCTGCCAATCCTCCCGGATTTTGGGGAAGACATCTGGGAAAACAGGTTCATTCCTTGACTCCAAACATACAGTATCTAAAAATCCCCAAGGTTGTTAATTGACAATCCAGGAGGGTTTTTATCCATGTCAGGACTTAGTCATTTTTTGAAGAATCCGGGAGGGTTGGCAGGTCTGCAATTATTTGCAATTTGTACTGCTGATTGGAGTTTGTATTTGGTAGTAAAGGGATAATCATGGTTTGTTTTTCAGTTTGCTTAATCCCATATAATATTCTCGCTTTTTGAAGACTGAACTATCTGTTACCGTCGATGGCTTTCTACACTTCGGAGACCGCGTCATGCTATGTAATGATGCAGACATCAATCAGATTAAGACGCAGCCAGGGGTGGAGCCACGTCAGGCAAACACGTTAGCCGTCAACATGTCGGCAATGAAGATGCATGAATCGGTCCAGTTTGAAGGGATTTGTGATGTAACTGGCAGTCGGATATTAACACCGTGTGTCAGGAACACATTCGTTATACTCCCGTGAGTAAATTCATGAAAACATGTTGGCAAATTTTACGGGATTCGAACCCAAGACCTCCGGCAAACCGGGCAGATGGTTTACTAGCTGAACTATGAGGCACAGTGGTATACTCCCTCTTGTTTTTCCCAATACCTCTGACACACCGAGCAGATAGTCTTCTAGCTGAACTATGAGGCAGTGGTATACTCCCTCAGGTTTTCCCCAAGACCTCTGACACACCGGGTAGATGCTCTACCAGCTGAACTACATGTATAAGGCACAGTAGTATACACGTCCAGGTTTTCCTTAAGAACCCAATTTGTTTCAGTGTTGCATTGTTGCACAACTGAGCAAAGTAAAAACAAAATGAAAAGTAACAAACTTTTATACCGAGCATGATGTGACAGAGGTACTCCCCTATCTTAATACACTTCTATTTTGTTAATGCACGTACCAACCCCCTAAAATTTGAAAGGCATTCCTCTAAAATTCATCAGATGGGGAACAATGGAAGGGGGCCCCTTTGTTACATATCATGCACTTTACATCCCGTCCGAAGGATGAAGCAAGGTGGTTAGGTACATCCAACCTCGGGATGTTTCCGCCCAAAAATTGCAAGATAGAGATCAAAACTGCTCGCCCATATTACTGTCAAATTTACTCTGAGAAGATTTCTGTTTGAATTGTAGTGTTGAGGCTGGGATTCCGGAGGGTACACCACTTCGATATGGCCAGCATTTCTGTCTGTCCACACTGCCGGGCATTGGGGGTAATGTAAGTATATCTTGTGTGATATTTTGGGAAACTTGTTATGGAGTTTGATTGAGCCCACTTTCCAGTTATCAAAAATTTACACCCGGAGCGACAAGAAAGCTGTAATGCAGTCTTGGTTCATTTATCTCCTAATTTCTTGTCATTTTTCTGGCAGTTGAAGCTCAAGTCTGACATAGCCAACTTCCAACAATCTGCCAAGAAGACACGCAAGCAGCTGGTTACATTCGAGGAGTGCCTCACGTACTTGATCCATTGGCGAATCCTGCACTTTGACCCTCAGCTGAGAATGGAGACGGAGGGTTTGCCTGTACCGGTAAGGAGTCGTCTGCTATTTGTAGAAGGGCGCCCTCGTATGACGAGAAACTTAGTTTGGCATGATCACTGAGCATGTGCATTTAAATGAAGACGAGCAAAAATTTAGGAATAATAATGGAATTCAAATTTCATCCTGTCTGGAAAAGCCGACTATTTTTAATTTTTTTTATGGAAGTTAAATTCACAGCCCATAGGCCGAGTTACATGAAGCTTATAAGTGTCTTCCACCTAAACATCGAGATACATAGGGAATGGGAATCCCCTTACTCTTCACAAAAGAGTGCTCTGGCATCTTTTAAGTTTGTTACACAACACACTATACCAATGGCTTTACATCCCTTCCGAAGGATGGAGCAATGGGACGCTTTCACAGGAGGTCAAAAGGTCACGGGTCACTATTGCTTGCCTCCAGATCGGGAGAGAACAATAGAGCCACGTGGGGAAATACATGTGGCTCTATTGTTCTCTTCCAATCTGGAGGCAAGCAATAGAGACCCGTTACCTTTTGACCTCCTGTGAAAGCACCCTATTGTGGTAAAATGTCTTGCTCAAGGGCACACCCAAGGGGGCAGTGCTTTGATTACATGCATGAGTGGCACTTTGTGTTTCTACTGCCATATTGAAATCGTACCTGCCCACAAACATGGCCGTCAGTGCAAAGTGTATATACAGATGAAAGAACGACCAGTTATGTAATTGTAAGATTAACTTTTGTTGTTTTTAACAGGCTAACCAGAAGATAATCTTCAACCACTGCAAGACAAATCAAGACCTGTGTGTAATCAGCAATGCCACAGTCAGGTATGAGCAGTTACTTAATGGCACAGGCTCGTCAGCAATGCGCGCCCGCCAAATGTGTGCCACGCAATATGCAGCTCCATAGCAAAGGCACGGAGCTGCGTGTTTCAAGCACGAATTTGGCGGGCGCGCATTGCTGACGAGCCTGTGCCTTTAAAGGCAGTATAACATGATTTGTATCAAAAAAATAAGAAATATTCACAGATTTACGCCTAACTTACACAATATAAACATGATGACCGTAGAAAACTTCCCCTGAAATGGTTTTGTCTGAAGTGCGATAGTCTTTGAGAAATGAGTAAAACAATTATTTTGAGACGAAAATTCATTTCGCCCAAGTGCCATTTCGCCCCAAATCACTTCGTCCAAACACTACATCGCCCAAATGCTACTTCGCCCCAAAACCACTTCGTGTACAGGCCATGGCTTAGGGCAAAGTGGTTTTGGGGCAAAATTACTGCAAACCTTTTTTGACTGTTTTCTTAAAAGTTAGATGAAGTACAGAGCTGGTTTTTGCTCAGGTTGGTTTTAGTCATGCATATCTTCAATCACACAGGGTGATAAAACTATTTGTAACAGTTTACCAATCATGTATACTATCTTTAAGTTTGGAAACTTGTTGAATTCTGTTAGATTGAGCAAGGTAGTTCCGAGGAACCCCTAACTTTGACGTTGCCTTTTACTGTTAAAATGTCATCGTTTGTCAACTTTCAGGACTCTGTTCTCTCGAGAGTATGAGATTGTGGCTTACACAGACCTGGATTCACACAAAGCAGAAACGGATATCAACCACTGGATAATTCAGACTGGTCACCCACCGGAACCAACAGCGCCGGCAGATACGTTGCCTCTGGGTACCCAACAATGAGATGGCGCCATGTGAGTGGGTTTTATTACCAGAGTTGTAAATGTCTTGTTCAAATTTAAACTTAGTCCAGTGTAGGACAAAAATGTCAAAACAAACAACCCATATGCAGCTTGCTTGATTGAATCAAACAATATATTTGTAATTATTAATACGGTGCTGATAAAATTATAATTTCTAGGGCCAATTTTATGGCGCTGCTTAGGCGCTAGCCGAAAACGTGTGCTTACTGTAGCAGAAAAGATGTGCTAACTTTAAGGCTATTTCACGGCCGCGGCATGCTTAAACATGCGCGTGCTTGGCAAATTTTGCCTCTGAAGCTAGCAAACGTTTAGCAGTGCTTAAGGTTACGGTCTCCATGAAATAGCCGGAGCCTCCGTAGCACAAAATTGGTTGCTAAACAGCTCCATGAAATTGGCCCCTGATCATTGTTCAGATACATTAGCAGCCAAATGAACAACAAATTCGTTGCATCACCAATCTAGGTCTGAAATGACATTTTTATGGTGCTTGTAAGGGTTGTACAAAAAACATTTTAAAACGTCATTTTTAAATCTTTGAAACTTGTAAAATATGTAAATTAATTTGAATTATATGTTCTTCCGAGTTATCCGTCCAAAACTTAATTGAAATTACACCACATCAAGAGATGCACTCTAACCTTGTTAATAAGGTGCTTGGGATTTTGCAGATTACTGCATTATAACAGGAACCTTGTATTATCAGGAATGAAAAACAAAAAACTAACCTAAAAATCCTTGTTATAAGCAGATTGTTGTATTAACAGTGCTCTTATTATCAGGGTTCCTTGTTATAAGCAGAATGTTGTATTAACAGTGCTCTTATTATCAGGGTTCCTTGTTATAAACAGAATGTTGTATTAACAGCGCTCTTATTATCAGGGTTCCTTGTTATAAGCAGAATGTTGTATTAACAGTGCTCTTATTATCAGGGTTCCTTGTTATAAGCAGAATGTTGTATTAACAGTGCTCTTATTAATGAAGTTCGATCTTACTGCCACAGTGTACAAAGAAATTGCTTTCATTTTCAAATAAATTGAAAAGTTTGTTTTAAAAAAACTCCTTTACCTCCTTTGTTGGTCAAGCGTTTAGATTCATTGAAAGAGCTTTGCTTTTAAATAGTCTTGTCTCAGTCTTTCTGAAGCCAGTGGCTGCCACTCGTAATATGGAATCTGTCAACACAAAAAGAACCAAAATTGGAGTTATTTTAAGTGTGCTTGACGCACAACGCGCTTGTGCAGCAGGCCCGCCAAATCTCTTCGTCGAACGAAGGGAGCCGTTCACATTACAAATTTGCTTCATCAAATAAAGCTATTTCCTTCATCGAATGAAGCGATTCTAATCATCGTCGAATGAAGAGGCGTGCGTTCACATCAGGAAATCTCTTTGTCGAATCATCGTCGAACGAAGCAATTTCTCTAATGAAAACGGGGTCAAAGACTGAGTCAGTATTTTTATTTATTTTATTTATTAAATCGACAGCAACATTGTTGCCAATTATAAATTAGTATTTCAGAGAAGGAAAACATTTTAAGTTTTAAAGATGGGGGGGAAACCACATACACAAGCACACAGGGGATGCCTGGGGATTCAAAGCAGGGACTGAAAACCCAATCCACAATGAAGAGCTGTGCGTTCACATGAGAAAATCTCCATAGAATCATCATTGAATCCTTGTCGAACGAAAATGTGAACAGGATCTTAGTTGCCTTTGATAAGTTCCTGCCTGAATATAAAATGCTTCTATAAATTCAATTGACACCAACCTCAACAATCTTGTACCCGACTTTCTGGAGCTGCCTTCGCTTCATAACGTGAGCACCGAGTAGATCTTTAGTGTAGAGACGATAGTGTGCTGATGGGGCGGCAAGAACTGCCAACCTATAATTAAATAAATGAAATGGCCTGTATAAAAAAGGCACACTGAAAAAGGTTTCCTCGAGAAATTTGATAACAAAAAATCAGGCAAGACTCCCCCATTGAAAGTGTGGAATTTAGCCATGCAGGATGTACAACTACATGTACAGAGGTCTCGGGTTCGAATCCCGATAAGGCCATTACGATTTTTCTGTCATCCCAAGTTTGGTAACTACATGTACAAGTGAATGATTCTTTAGATAGACTGCGAAGCCTGCCGATTTTCCCGAGTATGAAAAGACTTAAACATCCTCCACAAAAATCTTACACTGCATGGCATATTGCACTCTGTTTTTATTTTTTATGCAAGTCTGTGCTATCAAAATGGCCAACTGTACTTTAACAACTTGAGTTCAGAGAACTGGCCAACTAGGCCATAATAGGTAACAATTACCGGAATTAGCAAATCTTTGAGAGATTTGTTTCAATACCTTTGTACATCACTCGGAGCACTCTCCATGCTGGGTATATCGACTTGTTCCAAAGCACTTGATTGGTCAGTGTTCAATGGTAACGGTTTGTTGGAACTGTCAAGGTGGACTTCAATATCTGGCAAGGAAATGGAAGGATTAGTTGTGAAGAAAAGGGGACCAGACGTCGTGAGCACGGAGGAGGAGGTCCATGTGCCAAATTATTATGCGGTTGATCATATTTTTTCAAATTTAGGAGTGAGAACAATTTAAGATTTGTGAGGAAAAACTAAAAATTTCAGCCAGTCTCATAATGATATGCTTTGTGCATAATGTCTGAAACCAGGGCACCAACCTAAATAGGATGATGGTTTTGCACAATTTCTTGAAAACACTTTTTGAATGTTTCCTCAGAATGTACATGAGGTACTGAGCTGACTTATACACAGGTTGGTTTTTATCATACACATCTTCAATCACACATGGAGATAATGCCATTTGTAATAGAGTATTCTAATCCCGTAATTTATCTTAAATTTCCAAAATCTTGGTGTCGTTAATTTGATAATTAGCATTGTTTTTACTTACCAAACGGTGTCCTAATGTGGGGTAGTATTGGATGAGCTAGTACATACTCCGGTCCTCCCATCATGCATTGCAGCGCTTCTAGTGCATCGTGTAGGCAGGGAATTTTTTCCTGGGAGTTTTTCTGAGATGCATGAGGTCTCTCCCAAAATTTGTCGATAAATTCCTGAAAAAGAAAGAAAATGAAAGAAAAGAAGCAAAGAAAAACTTTTAAAACTGATCGGTAGCATATTATCACCGAAGTATCAAAGCACTGTCGCCATTATTACCACTGCCATCAGGGAATTACCAGAACCATTTTGCTTCAACTAGGTGGCTGCCTGGCCAAGGCACACAACCCTATCAGCAGTTAGATTGTGGCATTCCCCCTACAGGGTACTCCTGGCGCTGTTGCCATTATTATTGCTGCCATCAGGGAATCACCAGAACCATTTCGCTTCAACTAGGTAGCTGCCTGGCCAAGGCACACAACCCTATCAGCACTTAGATTGTGGCATTCCCCTACTCCTGGCACTGTCGCCATTATTACCACTGCCATCAGGGAATCACCAGAACCATTTCGCTTCAACTAGGTGGCTGCCCGGCCAAGGCGCACAAGCCTATCAGCACTTAGATTGTGGCATTCCCCCTACAGGGTATTTCTGGCGCTGTTGCCATTATTACCGCTGCCATTAGGGAATCACCAGAACCATTTCGCTTCAACTAGGTGGCTGCCTGGCCAAGGCAAACAACCTATATAAGCACTTAGATTGTGACATTCCCCCTAACAGCTCGCCAATTATCACTTGTATCAATGAGGCAATTGAGATTAAGTGTCTTGCCCAGGGACACCGACATGGCTACAGTGGGATTCGAATCCCACAACCGTTGCAATTTGTCTCACCTGAGGTAAACGGTTGCCACGGTAATCTGGGTTCTCAATAGCAAGTGAGCAGTCAAGTGCAAACAGATGCTTGTAGACATCACTGGGACATTTTTCTGCAAAAGAATATAAGGAATATAATTTAAAACAAAAGTGTGTCAGAAAAAAATACTTATACAATCACTTTGGAATTCCTTTCAAGACTGTTCTACTTCAGTGCTTTCAACTAGGTCCAAGTAGACCCATTTGATTCAAATTAATACCACAACAATGAAATGTCAAATTTCCTGTTTCTTGGAGAATCTTTTAGTTAAGGGCTTTAAGAAAACCCATTTTTGTTTTCTTATAATTAATATATTCAACGTTTTAAGGCCTTTAGTCGACAATTTTATGAAATAAAACTAAAACCTGAGGAGGCCTCGGAGTAGAGGCGAAAATTTTGGACAAAGATTATCCACAAAGGTCTGTGGCTACCATGAGCAATTTCATTTTGTTTTCAACCTGCTTGAATCTGTGTGAGATGAGCTTACTTCTGGAGACGCGTCTCCCACACAGCCCTAGAAGAGCAAGAGCTCACCTGGGAGGCACTTCAGGCAGAGTGGGGCACCCTGCTTCAGTGGCTCTTATGGAGGCTGAAGCAGTAAGGCTTGCCTTGAGGTATTCAAAGAAGCATTTACAGAAAACAATTAAGTTTACCTTCATACTCCTTCAAGTTTTCAGGCCTGAATGCCTGGTTGATAAGATCTTGTGGGTACTGCCCAATGAAGGTTAACGACACCAGACTCTTAAGAAACTGATACGGCTGATCAAACTTCACAAGTTGAATCCTTAGTTGCTGGATCAGCCTCTCAAAGAAGTCCGTTGTGACGGGAGGGTCGTAGTTTAAACGACAGTAGGCCCAAATGAGCATCCAGATGTCCTTAAGACGGACGTTGGCGTCATTCTTAATAACACGACGAGCTATGGCATCCATCAGGGGTTGATTGAAATGTCGCACCTTGGCAAAAGCAGTGGCAATGTGCGGAGGGACGAGGAAAGGTAACGTGGGAATGTGAGGGGTTAGCGAGGTGGCCATCTCTTCGAAGAGTCGCCAGTTGTGGAAGTAGCCACGCGAGATGAATCGCATCGCTGTCACGAGGTTGTAGTTAGTCAGGCGCTCAGTGTTAATGTCTTGGCAGATCCGAGCGCTGATTGCGTGATGAAGGGGCCGAGATAAGACACGTGCTCGCGTCTTGATGAAACTATTGCAGACAGCTCCAACCTCGTTCCATGACAAACTGTCTAAATGACAATGCACCGAATCTGTAAGCTGTTGCAAGAAATCCTCTGATCCGACGTATTGACATTCACCAATGATGTAGAAAATCTGGACAATGTTTGGAATTGTCAGTTCCTCCCATCTAGTGCTCAGTGTCCTGAGCACTGATTGGACAAACAGCGGTCTGTGCTGTATTTGAATCCACCAATCAGCAACCAGAAGAAGGCTTTTGACATCAAATGACGTCAGTCTCTTTTCACATTCTGCTTCCAAAACTTTAAACTGTTCTGAAGACGGCGACACTGGCATCTTAAACAATGCGAGCAGCACACTGCAAAATTCCTGATTTGAAAATACTCCTAGATGTTGGCACGCAACTTCAACGATATCTTCAAGAGACTGCTTATCTACTGAAGACATTTTGCTTTTAGGTGTCCTGCTTAAAGTGCAGAGAGCAGCTGTGACTTCAGGTAATGAAAGAGACCCCAATTTCTTCAAGATGGCATTTTGGAAGAGTTGCCCTACTTTCTCCTCATCATCTTTGCTGTATTTTGGCTGGAGTTCTCTGAAAATTTCAAGACTTGTCAATCGATACTCTAAGGAATCGTACAGAAATGCTCTCCGTCCTGCGACTTCTTGCAAAGTTCTGGTGTGACTCTTGCTGCCATATCGACCTGGAAGGTTGCTAGGCAATGCATCACTAGTAACTTTCTTGTCAAAGACTTTGTTAATGACGCTTGCTGCACTAATGCGAGGTCTGCTTGTATTTTCTGGCCGATACTTTCGTTCGTACCCGGAGGTCTTTTGTGCATTAGTTTGGGCAGCTGGTTGCTTGAAATTCTCGGCACATTCAATTAAACTTTTGTTTCCCCGGACAAGTAGAGATTGCCTCAGAAACATTAACTTAGAGTTGCTATAACAAAGGAACATGTCGCGTTTAGGGAGAATTCCCAGACAACTGGGAATTCTCAACGTGGCCAGTCTTGCATACATGTATCCAGAATTCCTACAGAATGTCTACAGAACTCCTACAATGCAAAGAAAAATGACGGGCGTAAGTTTGACAAAATACTTTTAAAAAACAGTAACAAAATTGTGCAGTACCGTGGCCGAGTCATTGACTCCCAATCATAGGTGAAAACTTGTGGTTGCAGGTTCTAACCCCAACCCCCCAATCACTTGTGTGATACACGCCACGTGCTGCATTCAAATATAGCTGCGTTCCCCCGACAGCTGGTACTAGGAATTAACGGAAAACCAGTACTTGCGAACCCGGTTGGACCCTATATATCACAAGCCACGCCCCATGTTAAAAAAAGAAAAGCGATAGGCCTATTTAGGGTCCAAGTTACTCGGACTAAGCATACTACACACATTTTGTGGATTTTCAAGTTTCTTTTCTTACTATAAATGTAGCTTGGCCTGGCTTCTAATATTGTAGAATGTGGACTAGGAACCAGTTTAATAATACAAGTTTTTGTTGCCTGAGGCTGTGGCTGTTCAAATTTTACTAATATTCTTCGAAAACACTGGCTATTTCAGCACAGGTCCATAGCCTTTCTGCATAAGACCTCTAGTGGCGCACTTGTATGGATTTTCCCAGGAGATGTAACCACACGTACACTGCAAAAACGTACCTTACTTTACCCATGCTTTACCACACTGCTGCATGCGCATGTCAGTCACAGGGGGCCGGGGTCGCCATATTTAGTGCTTTCTGCATCTGGCGAATTATACGAGTGAGGGCGGGCTGCAGAAACCGCGGTGCGTATGTGAAGTCTGTGGGTGAAGTCTATCCACTATTGGTGAAGTCACATGCCCCATCCTAGATCTAGTCCTCTTGCAACAGTGCCTCTAACGCACTCGTACGGTATTCCCCTACCATCAGAATGGAAAATCCCTGAGATCTCAGAATGCATTTTCCAGGCCCAAAGCATGCAGCAAGTTTCCGAAGGAAACTGGGAGGAGGCTTTCCTACTTTTCATGAATAATAACATTTGTCATGTCGGTCTTGGTCAGTGAAAAGCAACATTAAACTTAAGGGTCGCGGGCTTGTAAAAAATAACAAAAATTTTTATGTTTATTTAATTTTTTAAAATATATTTTGAGCACCCATCCCATGGCTCGCCGTCTCCGTACGAGAATTCCCGTTTGTTCCTTCCTCCATGTTCAGACAAACCAAGTTTTTTGTCCATTTTGTTGACAAATTACACGGAATTTATTGGCAAAAATGTAATTTTTGTCGAAGAACTATTAAAATTGTACTTAAAGGAGCGTGACCAGAGTTTCTGGAAAATAGTTTTCGATGTAACTTACCAATATTATCGAGTAACTCCCATACACACCTCCCATGTCCCAAAAACCGAAAACATTCGCAATTTCCAGTAAAAAATTGAACAAAACTATCGAGTATGCTTTCAGCGGATAAACGTTGATACTGGAAAATTAGTTTACAAATAATCGGTGGATTTTCGACGATATCCTCGGAAATATGCGGCCTTGAAGCGCGGGAGTTTCAGTTTCGTAATCAGAAAAATATAACGGATGTTATGATATAAAAATCTCATGACCCATAAGGTAAGTCCCGGGGAGTTATGGGTAAAAAAAAGTGATCTGGTCACACTCCTTTAAATGAAAGGTTTGGTTATCCGCATAAAAAATTAAAAAAATTATAGGATGTTTCAAGAGTAACTACGACCTTTGTTCAAGTTTTAAATAGAAACAGAGGTCGAAACTGTCACATTTCCCCAGTTTTGTGATTATTTTTTCTTCCAAAACAAAATAGTAGTTTTTCCTTTTAAAAAAACACGTAATTATAACATTAAAGGCAAAGGCTCGTCAGCAATGCGCGCGCTAAATTCGTGCCACGAAATACGCCATAGTAGCAAAGGCATGGAGCTGCGTATTTCGTGGCACGAATTTGGCGGGCGCGCATAGCTGACGATCGAGCCAATTGCCTTTAACTACAAAGAGCCGGCCTCGCATTAATCAGCTTTAAACTAAAGGTAGCACAAATATATCGATCAATTACACCAATGCAAGGAATAGAAGATAGACCGTTACATTTTTCACATCAGGGAGCCGAGTCAGAGTTTACATGTTCACATTTTACTCGCTGGTGCTTTCTCTGCGTCTATGAACAGAGCGTTGCACTCTGAGTAGATGGTCTTTTCATCCGGGCTTTTCAAAAATCCCTTCAGAAACATCTTGTTCCCTTCTACTCTATCAATGGTCGCCTCCATTAAAACAGCTGCTCTCATTGGAGTAAGTCTGCAAACAAACAAACATACAACTTTTTTATTTTTTTGGATCTATGCAACTTACGACGATAACCAAAACATATATTTGCAGTTTTTGACCAATGATACCTTGTGGAGGAAGACGGTTACATGCATAATCCTTGGAATTACGTCAGTAAAGTTTCAGGTCATACATTTTAATCAGTCTCATCATTTGTTCGATGCCAAAGATTTATCAAAATACTTTAAGGACAGACCTTTTGAATGCGACGTTTAGATACACTGTGTACATTTTCTTCGTTCCCATTGTGGCCAGCACACCCATGATAGTGTCGTGCATGGTGGCTATGGCGCCTCCGTGCACCGTCCTGAGAAGTAAGAAATGGAAATAATCATAGACAATTAGTATTTATTGGCGCTCCAACCATTAGCGTGATTCGCTTCAAGTCAATCACATGCACAGCACGCTGGACAGGGCCTATCTTCTGCACGTGCCTAAATAGCCGCGCTTAAGCCCGCCGCACACCTTTGCGATTTACCGGATAATCGGACCATCGGACCACTTACCGGAAAGGTGTGCGCTGAAACAATTCGTGCCGGTCTGACCGTACGCTATAGACCGGAGCAAATCAAACTTGTTTGATTTTTCCGGATCCGATGGTCCGGTGTCCGATGGGCCGGTAAATCGCAAAGGTGTGCGGCGGGCTTTAGCCAAATACAGGGACCAGCAGCGGATTTCACGAAATATTGCGTATAACTTGCGCTACTTTTGAAAATGGCATTAGCTCCACAGACTTGCGTGTAATATATCACAGAAATGTTGCGCAACTTAAGCGGGCCTCCCACTGTGCGATTTTGGCCACGAATTTCCTACGAATTGATACGATTATCGGAGGCTGCCTATAGACTCTACACACAATCGTACCAAATCGTAGCTAATCGTACCGAATCGTAGGGAATTCGTGGCCAAAATCGCACAGTGGGAGGCCCGCTTAAAGCAATAAAAAGTTGCGCAAGCGGGTTTAGCCTAGGCCTCCGCCTACGCAGTGCGTAAGGATTCAGAAACATGGTTCTGATGACGTAATTACTAAATCAGCCAATGAACGGCTTCGGTTGCCGATCGACGATCAAAGCCGGTGATTGGTTGATTTTGCAATGAAGTTTCTGGTTATGGTTGCAAAAACGGGCCGCTGGATGGGTCTCCGGCCTATGTAGTCCCACTGCCTATAGCCTATGCGTTATTGTTGTTGATCGCGAGATATGGTGTCTTTACAATAAACAAATATTCCACACGTGACGATAATGTTTCTGCAACAGAAAACTTTAATTTACCCTTTGTTGAATCCGCTGGCATCTTCACCAAACTGACACAATCCTCGTATCTGTCCACCATGATGTAGAAACATTGCGAAGTGAATTACAGGCCCGTTCCTAGTCTCGACTCTTGTGTACATATATTTCATTTGCGTGTCCGTTTTGCTACTTTTGGAGTGTATCCAACCCTTCTCCGACTGCAGCTTAGCATACAACGCCTCTGTTTCTGGGAGCCATTCTCGGTGACTTTTACCATTTGAACTCATGACGGGTCACAGTCGGTCGCGTGCACTTCGCGTCTAGCTCCCTACAATATAAAGTAGGGCTATAAGTATATAGTTCAACTGAATGTGGCTATAATGTCTTGAAATCACAAATTAATGGTCACGAAGAGAGGGAGACGACTTGGTGGCACTTTGCATACGGGCATACCACCGTGACAGGAGTGAAAACAAATTCGTTTATGCTTTATATACGTGTACGTGTTGCGTAGACAACGCGGCGGTTCCTTCGTTTGTCACCATGGGCACACCGTTGTTTATCGATACGGTCCCTAAACGGCTAGGGTAGGTCGTATGTACGCAGCCAGTGTGTTGCCGTACGGGTTGTAGGCTACTGTGGAAGTCGTGATCGCACGGTGGCTCGTGTGCAGTTTGCATGCACTATAGACCCAATATTCTCCGTCCGTACAGCAAAAAACCTGGGGACGGCCTTGGACAAGGCTACCTTGCAACACGAGTTCGCCCCGCGTGTTTTTTTTTTACACCACAGCGACGGGTAGCCTACACCCCAATTTTTCAACCCGAATAGAGTCTACCAAGTTTCCAATGACTGATACTTCTCAAGTGACAATCTTGGAAATAGCCAGAACTCTTACTCTCACTATTTAGAGAAAAAGAAGAAACCGAGAGATTTCGAAAAATCCCAAACACTGAGATTCGAACCAGGGACCTTATGATTGCAAGTCGAACTCTCTTCTAACCAGACCACGAAGCTGGTTGCAAACCGACCGCATTCAAAACCCTAAATTCCTCAAAAATAACCAACCCTAACCCTAAACCCTAACCTATTATATAGTCTCCTCTCAAGACGCTAAAAAGGTACAAAACCCCTCATTTTCCCCTCGCATATGCAGTGGTGTAAAAAACAATTTCGCACCCGGGCACATTTAATAATTTGTGAGATGTCAGGCCAGAATTTATCAATAGAGCCGAAGTGTGACGTGTGCCGTGTGCCATGGTAATTGGCTGTAAACATCATGGCCGTCGAAAAAAAATACCATTGCAAAAGCACCGGGACACGGTTCGGTGGTTTTTAGTGTAGACGATCGAGCCATTGCCTATATAGGGCCATAGGAAGACGTATGTACGTATGTAAACAAACCGTGAAGTCATTATATTCCATTGTGTTGAGGTCTGAAACATGAATAATCATTCTTCAACCGACAAACTTCAGTGATTATCTTTATTATTTGTTCTTTCGTTCTTCCCTGACCTTTTTCGAGTTACAAAGGAAGGAATGCCAGACTAGGGCGGGGGATCAAAGGGCATACCGACTTCCGTCTACATGCATATCAGGCTATTAAAGGCACTATGTATCATTTGCAAGATAACACTTTTTACAGATTTGTGTACAAGTGAATATAGCACAGGACCTTTTTTTTATTTTATAGAAAACCACCTTCGGTCGTCAATTTCCAACATAAAATACCATTTTGGACGAAAATATATTCATGTGGTGTTTGTTACTATTGCTATCAACACTTTGAGTAAGGTTTTTCTTGTCAACTCATGAAAAACAAAATTGGGACATTGCAAATGATACAATGGCCTTTAACGAGTGAATATGAAAACCCTAGCATAGAATAATATAACATTTGTAAAAGATACGGCAGGCTGTAATAAGATTGGTGCAATGGGAGCAGCAAACAACCCGGGCCCAGTTTCATAAAGCTGTTCAGCAGGTAAATTTGCTTAATCCAAAATTTGTTTTCTTTATAAAAATAGGATATTAGTCAAAATTGTACGTCAACTTTTGTTTTTGGCAAAGAATAGCAGAACATGCAGTCAATCATTTGTAATACACATCCCATAACATTTTTACTGCTAACCCATTTTTCTAAAGCAAACAAATTTTGGATTAAGCAAATTTTTCTGCTAAACAGCTTTATGAAATTGGCCACCTGCACAGCTGTAGCATAGCCTACCTACGGAAAGTGTGGGAGGCCTGAATCTTGCAGCCTGTACACAGCGCCCGTTTCGGACCGCCCAGATGCGAATCGATCTAAATAATAGTTATTTTCTGGTAAAATTCTGTCCTCTCAATCGGGCGGAAACATTTTATCAGATAGTTGCTACCCATTCAATCTTTATTTTAAAGAAGCTTTTCCTAGTCAACTCGTCGATTGAAATGTTGGGTCATCATCATGTGACCTTTAAAATTACGTCAGAGTTTACAATATTATCATGTTTACATATTGCTGCTCGGTGGTTTCTCTACGTCTATAAACAGAGCGCTACACTCTGAGTAGATGGTCTTTTCATCCGGGCTTTTCAAAAATCCCTTCAGAAACATCTTGTGCCCTTCCACTCTATCAATGGTCCCCTCCATTAAAACAGCTGCTCTAACTGGAGTAGGCCTGCCAACAAACAAACAAACAAACAAACAACTTAGTTCTTAAGAACTTTGCAAAGTTATTATTCATTTAACCGAAGATACACTCAGTGGCCGAAGAATATAAAAGCTTATTGTTGAAATTACGTCTGTAATGTTTTAGATTATAATATGTTTTACTAGTTTTATAATTTGTTCGATACTACGAAATACTTTGAGGTCAGACCTTTTGAATATGACGTTTAGGAACACTGTGTACATTTTCTTCGTTCCCATTTTTGTGGCCAGTACGGCCGTGATCGTGTCATGCATGGTGGCTACGGCGCCTCCGTGCACCGTTCTGAAAAGTCAAAAATCGGAAAAGAAAATATAGAAAATTAGTATTTATTGGCGCTCCATAGGTCACCGACTGACGGTAATTCGTATATTAGCCAATCACTGCATACTGGGCTGGGCCTATCCTTTGCACGTGATATTCGCTTCTAGCCAATCACTGCACACTGTATGGGCGGGTCCTATCCTCTGCATGTGCCTATGGCCACGTTTAACCTATTTCCACTGCCTATGCATTTGTTGTTGATAGCTACGCTATATGGTGACTATACATTATACAAAATGACAAACGCACGTGACGGTAATATATATTGCTTATTTATGCAACAGTATACTTCAAAATATTGAGAAATCTGATCTTGTCTATTTACCCTCTGATGAGACTGCTGGCATCCTCCCCAAACTGACACAATCCCCGTGCCTTTCCACCATGATGTAGAAACAATGCGAAGTGAATTACAGGCCCGTTCCTAGTCTCGACTCTCGAGTACAGATATTTCATTTGTGTGTCAGTCTTGTTGCTTTTAGAGTATATCAAACCCTTCTCCGACTGCAGCTTAGCACACAACGTCTCTGTCTCTGGGAGCCATTCCTGGTGACTTTTATCAGTCGAACTCATAACTCGCGTGCACTTGACGTCCTCCCTACAATAAAGTACAAGATGCTAATCCAATATGGCTATATATTCTTGAAATTACGCACGAGACGCTAGGTGATACACGTTCGCCACTAATTCTTCCTAATATGACATGATAATTCCCGGTAATTCCCCAGAAAGTTTCAATTTGGCGAGAAAATATGACTTTAGTAGTGAGAAAAGCTTAAGGTTTCTTTAAAAACACTTCGGATTTTTAAGGAAATAAAATGTCGAAGTTACAATTATGATTACATTTTGCTTCCAGGTGGTTTTTCTGCGTCTATGTACAGAGCTGTACACTTTGAGTAGGTTGTCCTTTCATCTGGGCTTTTCAAAATTCCCTTCAGAAACATCTTGTGCCCTTCGACTCTGTCAATGGTCGCCTCCATTAAAACAGCTGCTCTCATTGGAGTAGGCCTGCAAACAACCCAATAAACAAACAAACAAAAATCACCCAGGAATATATTTGCGAATTAGCTATTATTCATTTGACCAAAGATACACCCAGTGGTCGAAAATGCTTATATAAAAGATTATTACTGGTTGAAATTAAGTCAGTAATATTTTTAGATACGTTTTGTCAGTTTTATCATCTTGTTCGATGCCAACGTTTTATCAAGATACTTTGAAGACGGACCTTTTAAATGTCACGTTTAGGTACACTGTGTACATTTTCCTGGTTCCCATATTTGTGGCCAGCACACCCACGGTATCGTCAAGAATGGTTGCTATGGCTCCTCCGTGCACCGTTCTAAAGTCAGAAATCATAAGAAAGGGAAAATATAAAAATTAGCTCAACTATACAGGGGAAGTTTTGATTGTTTTTGTTTTGTTTTTGCCGAATGTTAATATAGGCCTATGTATCGTAATTGTGCGTATACATAGTACATTATGCATCATCATCGCAGATCAGTCTTGCAAAGTTGTTACGGCGGCGCTCCATACGTCACCGTTTGATGGTGTTTCGCTTGTAGCCAATCACTACACGCTGGGCAGGGCCTATCTTCTGCACGTGCCTAAGTATAAGCCACGCCTAGCCTGTGCTTACGCAGCGCGCGATACACAACTTTATTAACGGGCAATGATCAAAACCCACGTTATATGGTGTTGTCAAATATTTTAACAGGTATGCTTTAAAATATTCAACTTCATGTTTAAAATTACTTTGTCCATGAACAACTTACCCATTAATAAATCCACTAGCGTCCTCACCAAACTGACACACTCCCCGTATTTTTTCATCGTGCAGAAAAAACGCGAAGTGTATTACGGGTCCGTTTTTAGTCTCAACTCTCGAGTATGCATGTTTCGTCTGGGTGTCAGTTTTAGTGCTTCTAGACTGGCTCCAACCCTCCTCCGCCTCTAGCCTAGAGTACAACGCTTCTGTCTCTGGGAGCCATTCCCGGTGACTTTTATTACTTGTACTCATGACACCTCGCACTAGATATCGTCCCTGCAGTGATAACATTTTATAGTTAGAAAAACCAAAATTACATTTTGTGCATATTCATGGCACGACATGAACAATTTCCAACTGGCAACGAAAACGAGGGTCTCTCTTTTGTGATAAAATTTTCAGATGAAAAGACGTGTGAACGGTAAATACAATGGCTCAGAAACGAGGCTAACAGTACTCATTTGACAAAGTTTTGTCAACGCAGTAGCCTTATTAAGTAAAAACGTCACCCTATAGCTCGTGTACGTGTATAGTTGTCAATTATAAACGTTACTGGGTCTACACTAAAAACCAGCGAACTATTTCCCTGCGCCTTGGATGTTTCAGATTACCAGCGATTGCTTAGACCCAGTTAGGCTGGGAACTGACGTCACACTTTAGTAGCAGATTACTATAAAACATTATGTAGTCCGTAAAGAGACATCTACAACAATTCGTTTCTTGTTTTTATGACCTTTCACAGGACGTTGCATGCGAACTCGATCGTACCAACAGTTTGTGTAATTCTGTCCCCCAAAATATTTTGTCCCTCATTGTTGACCAATTCTAACATCAAACGTTGCCATACAAGATGACGACAGCTATTCGATACAGATAATTCACGTTTACCCCTCATTTCCTGACTACATACGGTCATACTATAGTGGGTGGACATTCTTATCTTTGAGGCCAATTGTTCGACGCACATGTACTTTGTACACGTGCAGGGCAAACTGATTAGTAAGCTTATATAATATAGGCATGGTGTGATTTTCAGTGATACCAGTTTAACATTTTTGGTACAGTTTGCGAGCTCCGTAGGCCTACTACGGCACTACTTTAGCAGGTTATTATGTGGCAAGGACGTTGCCAAATTCGAAAAAGAGACAATTTACAACGGCGTAATCACCTAAAATAAGAATCAACAAAAGTTTAACTTACCGTATTTGAGCTTGAATCCAAATGGAGCTATTTTATAGTTCCATGACCCATGCATGACCCACCGACCAACGTTTGGCTACTTGTCCGAGTGTTGACTAATGACTATGATGACTATAAGGAGGCCAAGGCCGTATAGACACGGCACAATGCAAACCGCGCACTGAGTTTGAGCAGGGCGTCTTTGTAAAGTTACAAAGTTACAATAGGTCTATATTGTCGGTCCATGCACATGCATATAAATATGTGCATTTTACTCAAACCATAATTATTTAGTCCATAGACCTTATCGCAAATACCGCTTGGGCGAGTTTGCACAAAGGCACAACTGTATTGTGGGAAGGAAAACGGGGCAAAGTCTGCCCCGAAAACCTTCCCACAATACATTGCTGCTTTTGTGAAAACTTACCCAAGCGGTATTTGCGATAAGGTCTATGTGGGAGGGGCACTGTGCATAACGCCATCCAGGAAAATACTTCCGTGTTGTTTTGCACAATGACCTTCGCATAGCTCCATGCTTCTAATTTTAGGTATAAATTAACAATATTTTGGCATTTTTTTCGTGAAATCATTTTATTCCAGCTTTAAAGGGCTCATAACATGCAAAACAACTCTATGCCTAGTCTTTGCTTCATATGATGGATTACTAATTGTTTAGCAAGACATTACTATTGTTCGTTTTTATGTAAATTAATCAATAAAAGTTAGCCTTTTTCAACTTTGAAGATTTCATTGTAGTAAATCACAGAAAGAGGGCGCTGTTTGGACTTTGGAGTGCATCACTTCAGGAAGACACAAGGGAAAAGTAAAGACAAAACATAAAGACTTTAAGTTGGAGTTATGGCAAATTGCTGCAGTTTTCATCCCAGTTTTGTTGTGGTTTACACCAGAAAACATGTAAAACAAACAAATGTTTCAGCAATTAGAAAACAAATAAGTGGAATACTTTTGTGTACAGTTGAATGTGATTTTCCTGTGTTTGCCTCTTGTGACATCACAACCTTAATTAATATGCATATTAAATTAGCATTAAAGCTAAAACCTTTAACCCCCAAAACAAGCTCCAAATAGGATTGTTATGACTGTAACCATGGAGGAAGACACTTCCTCCATGGTGTAACTGAGTAGAGTAGTTTCATATTAACATAGATTTCATCGATAAAAATCCATAATCATGCCCTTTAAGCAGCACGACCTTTGACCCATATATCTACCAGAGAGGGCGAGTAGCCTTGAGGTGAAGGTTAGCATGGTTAGTGCTGCAGGTACTCGCGGTGCGCTCTTGTTTTCTTTTCTCCATGCGCTGGTTAAGTTTTTTGCTCCAAACTGCAACAAATGAGCTCTAATTAATTTATCATCTGTTACGTGAGTCAAGTCGCGACACGCAATGTGAGAAACTAAAACGGCCTCCCACTGTGCGATTTTTGCCACGAATTAGGTACGATTATCTACGATTTGGTACGATTGTGTGTAGAGCCTATCTATAGACAGTCTCTGGTATTAATCGTACCAATTCGTAGGAAATTCGTGGCCAAAATCGCAGTGGGAGGCCCGCTTAAAGCAGGCCTCCCACTGTGCGATTTTGGCCACGAATTTCCTACGAATTGATACGATTATCGGAGACTGCCTATAGACTCTACACACAATCGTACCCAATCGTAGGAAATTAGTGACAAAAATCGCACAGTGGGAGGCCCGCTTAATAGATAGTCTACGATTTGGTGAGATCTACATGGTACCATGGTCACTAGTACCTATCAGGCCCGTAACCAGGGGGAGATCGGGTGGAGCGGACGATCCCCCCCGCGGAACAGGGAGTTCCGCTCTACAAAATAAAAATTCAATATTTCTAATAATTAAATTTTTCGTCGCACAATATAGCCAGTTGTTATTGTATTTTGTTGTTGTATATCACACAGTGATCATATCTGAAAGGGAGTCATCTACTTATCCATGTTATGTATAGCCGGCATTTTACTGTTTCAAAACTTGTGCCTGGCGGCACTATTCGATCTCCCCCCGCAAAACTCGCTGGTTACGGGCCTGCCTATACACAATCGTACTAAATCGTAATCGTTGGAAATTCGTGGCAAAAATCACTTCCTCCAGGCTTCCTCCATGGTTGGGGATAAAAAAAGTCAATCAAGTAAAGTATTTTATTCATTGATTTTTTTTGTTTCCGATTCGCGAGCTAAGTACAGGCAGAGACACGTGGAGTAAACATTCTCCACGTCTACGTCTCTGCATGGAGGAAGAAACACATGTGGTCTCTGGTACAGATGCAGAGCGCAGAGCTAGTGCCGGGGGTGTGGCGATGTGGAGGGGAAAAAACATTGAGTAGTTGGCTTCAAACAGACCTGGTGTACAAACCATATGAGACAGTGTTTCCTCACAAAATCTTAATTTTCCCACTCAAAAATTTGGGTTTTCCAATCAAATCTGCACATACTGATGCAAGCCCCACAAAGTGCCTACCCGTACCCATGCATCAGCCTTAAGATCGAAAATACTGCATGCTTGGGCGAGTTTTCACAAAAGCAGCAATTAATAATATTGTGGGAAGATTTTCTAGGCAGACTTTGCCATTTTCCCTTCCCACAGTAGTTTTGCTTTTGAGCAAACTCATCCAAGCGGTATTTGCGATAAGGTCTATGATGCTGACGCAGTGGCATTGTGAATGCCCCCCGTCATGGCCACCTGTATAAAGGGCTTATCCCTATTGGCACTAACCCCCCTCCCCCACATACACACTTTATGGATGGCCCCGTAACCTGGCCATATCCATTGGTACTGCACCTATCAATTGTTGCCCCGCCCCCAAACATACCCTTGGGTGCACTGAAAATTTGATTTCTATGTGTTAAAATCCCACCGGGGGCGGGGCATGAAAATTGTGACCAAGCAGAGCGGGGGAGGAGGGGTGGGGGGAACAAATGATAGTGTGCATAATACCTCATTGTTTTCTCATCATTTGCAGGTAGTCATTATGACCTCTTCAATGAATGAATGGGTGCAAGAAACAAAAGATCTATTCTCTCGTTTGGAAGCCGAGGGTGGCGTGTTAATGATACGCACTGACGTTGACAAAGACGCATTCAAGAGTTTTATGAGAATATGCAGCGAGAAGGGTCCTGCATTCCACTTTGCCGTATTTAAGCACAATGGAGGACGTAAACTACGAGGTCTGTGTCAGTTCAGTCAAGACACTTGTGGAATAAAAAAAAAGTAAGTTGGTTTGTTCTTTCCATTGTGGACAATTGTCCATGAGATTGGGAAATCTGGATGCAGTGAAAAACAACTTGGTTCCACCGGGATTCGAACCGCAGACCTTCTGCCTAATGTGCGGACACCCTACCAATTGAGCTATGAAGCCAACTGGTGGTCTCGAATCACGGTATTGCAGTTGTTCCTCCCTGATTGGGATTGGGTATCACGTGAGCTTAACAAGCCCCACAGAGGGATAGACCCTTCAATGAGATAACCACCCCTTCCACATCCAGAGTGGGTATGAAGCGGGACTCCCAGTCAGAGGTTGGGGGTTCGAGCCCCACTTCGACCAACGTGTCTGTGTCCCTGGGCAAGGCACTTAATCCCAGTTGCCTCGTCAACCCAAGCGATATATGGGAAGCTGTTATGGGGAATGCCACAATCTAACTGCTGATAGGATTGTGCGCCTTGGCCGGGTTGCACACCTAGTTGAAGCGAAATGGTTCTGGTGATTTCCTGATGGCAGCGGTAATAATGGCAACAGCCGCCTCGGAATATGTTTACATAGATAGATGGCGCTTTACAAATGCATGTGTTATTATTATTATTACCCCTGCCCGGAATAAATAGATGATCACTAAAGGAGGTTCTTCAGCACGGCCACAAAGTGTGAGAGAACAGAAAGAAATGTGAAGTTTTGGAGGTTGGAAGAAAACGTCAGTAACATGAACATGTTGGGGGAAACCCATGGAATCAAGCAGGGGCTGAGAACCCAATCCACATACTGACCCGGACGGGATTTGAACCAGGGGGAAAGTACCGCTGCTCCAACCCGATTCCCCTGCGTCTTTTATTAAAACTAGCTAAATGTAACTTTTGCACGCCAATACCTGGGGTGCAAAACATGCACGTCTTGTATACAGATGCACAGACATTTTTATTTCAGTGGGTCAAAATCCCCCACCCTGTGGCATGAAAAAATGTGACCAAACCCCCACCACAGGGGGTTGGGATGGGGGCGAGGAACAATTGATAGGTGCATTAGTACATTAAATGGCCTTACGACTTTATTTGCATTTCAGGTTTGTTCACGCTGGTGCCATTGTTACAATGTTGGACGGTGTCACTTCCGCACTGGCTACAAATTTTGGTACCCGACTAGCTTTTACAGCGAACGTTAATGTCACTTTTAAGAGGTAGACTTGCTTGGTCTAGTTTTTAAATTTATGGAGGTTTTCAAAAATAAAAGGTATGAATTCCATTCACTGGTCGCCGCTGAGACAGAAAGGCTATGAAATTGTTGAATGTTTTTTACTCCGAAAATCATTTTCCCTTCAAATATTTACATGTTTTGGTGGTTATTAAGTCATTATAAAGAAAATAAGTGGCGACCAGTAAACGGAAATCTTACCAATTAAAATATATATAAGTGATTATATTTTTAGGGATTGTAACCCAGGGACCGCCGAGGTGAATTAATTCGATACAAATGTGGACAAATGTCCATGATTGAGTTTGGGAAATCTGGATGCAGTGAAAAGCAACTTGGCTCCACCGGGATTCGAACGTGCAGACGCCCTACCAATTGAGCTATGATGCCAACTGTTGGTCTCGATTCACGGTGGATGTAGTGAAAAGCAACTTGGCTTCACCGGGATTCGAATCACGGACCTTCTGCTTAAAATATAACGAACGTAACATCTGGTATGGTGCCTAATCACCATTGAAATGGTGACGAGTTAAACATTAAATTATATAAAATGTCTACATTTTATAGGTATGCCAATGTTTGGGTTTTCACCATTTTAGATTTGTTTTTTTTTTATTACAGACGAGTTCCTGTGCTGGCACCCATCTTGTTTGAGGGCAGACTTGGGAAGATCGAAGGTCAAACAAGATATGTTACTTCCTGTTTAAAAAGCCAAGACGAGAAAATCATTCACGCGGAGTGTCAGACAATTTGGAAAATTGCCGAACATGCAAAGTTATAAAGATAATTACACTTCTCTTTAGAAGTGTAATTGAGGATGGAATTTACATGGGATCATCAAAATTACATTATATTTTAAATACTGTGCATATTTTTTGTGACTATTCAACAGTATTTTAAATTATTATATAAAATGAAGCTTTTGTGGACACCGTGCGTTTCTGTTACTGTGCAGCACAGAGCCCAGATTCGATGTGCGTGCACGCTGGGCGCATCACAAGGGAATGGATTGCGTGCGTGTGCAACGCGCGTCAGAGTACAGTAACAAAAGCGCATGCATTTGTAAACCATGAAAAGAACTGAAGTTTTCCAGACAAAAAGTTTGCGGAAATCTTACAAAACAAAGATGTTATCAGCTTAATTTTATATTAAGCTGCTAATTTTATTTTTATGACTCGTGCAGTATATTCTCATATCACCCTCAAAGCCATCCAATATTATATAAATATTTTCAAAGTTTCTTGAATCGGACAAAGGGTGTCTGTACATTTCGAGTGCTTTTTATTTTTTATACATGTATATTGTTTGACCTATTTAAAATTGTAAAGCATTTTTTCTTTACATTCTACCTCTGTGGTCCTGGTTTTATTAGCAAATAAGGACAGTACTTGACAAATTGGTTGCCCGGACAACCCCCAAAAAATGCTGGGCTATCAAAAATCTGCAAAATAGTTGTCCGTGGACAACCTGAAAATCTGGCAAAGCTGCTGCACTACGTCATGCAGTTGACGTCATGGGCATCCATTTTGCAAGCATGCAGTTACCCACGTTGCATTTGTCGAGCACTAAAGGACTAAAACAGCTGAACCTTGTTATAAAGGTCTTTGAGCTTTCCAGATTACCTTGTTACAACAGGAATGAAAACAATCGAGAACAAAAGATTTAGACCTAAAATTTCCTTTATCAACAGAATATTGTATAACAGTGCTTTTACTATCATGCCATTTAAAATTACCTGCCAAATGTAAAGGGACTACAGTGTATTTATAGTTGAGTCAAATCCTAGAGTTCTGCCCTCGCATACGAGTGAGTCAAGCACCAGACTATCGGGCCATTTCCAGGTGGTGCAAGCTGGTACAGCGCAAAAATCTGTGCTGTACCAAGAATACCTCGCACATTACTCTATGCATTTTAAAGCTGGACCATCCGAAATTACATGTTGAAATGAACATGTTAAAACATGTACTCATCGTGAATTTTTTTTCAAAATAACCAAATAGAACGTATTCTTTGACTTGAAATCGATGTCAGCTTTGAAAGCTAGAACGTTTCCAAACTGCAATGATGCATTCAAGAAAGTGGAGAAACGATTTTGGGTTATGTGACTGGTTTGAAGTTGCCGATTAACATGTTCAATCAACATGGTCCAGCTTAAAAATACATAAAGTAATGTGCGAGGTATTCCAGGTACCGCACGGTTACCATGTACACCACCCCGATTTTTCCAGGTTTAGCATGGTGCTTGACTCACTCATATGCAAGCGCCATATAGCGCGAAGGCAGGACTCCAGCATATATCATGCAAAGTTTGGTCATAAATAGAATATATTTTTTTGTTTCTTACAAGATGTTTCCTTAGTTGTAATAAATATTGCAAAGTTTGAAAATCTGCAAATATACACACAAGTAAATGTACAAGGGGTGTTTTATAAACTCCTACAGGAATTTGATTAAATCAACAATTTTCAGTAAATCTGCATTTATGGTTGTTAATTTTTGCCAGTGTTTTTATAGCTTGTTGCATACTTTACACAAAAAACTACACATTAATATACACATTAAATATCAAAATATTCTCGCATGTCAAATCACTTTGTTGAACAAAGTTATTTTGCTATCCGTTCACATAAGGAAATCTCTCATAGCACTCTTTAAGGGACTAAACTAATGTGAGCCTTATAGCCAGGACACTATATAGGAGCTTACCATGAAATGTCAACATTTTACAGTGCATGTAAAGTCCTACGCGGCTCTCGACACCCCCTCCCCCCCTTCCTACGCTTTGTAGAACCGTGAAAATGTTGACAACTTTGGACGGCTCCTAAGAACGTTATATCAGGGGGTGTTATAACGAGAGTTTACTGAAAACTGACCATTTGATAAGAATTGATCAGCCATCTTGTGAGTGATTGCCTCCACTGCTTAGACGCCTCATGCCAAGTGACGATGACCTCATTAGCATATTCTCGCTGGAGGATTCTGGTGGTGACTTGGAACCAGTCGGATACAACTGTCGTCCACTTTTCCCTGAAACAAAAGGTTTCAATTATTTTCAGTTTCTCTACAGAGCAAGTTTGAACGGCGACTATAGACTAATCCGACAAATGAAAACTGCGGTGTATTTCCAGGGTGTTTTCATGACGTCACAATAGAAATACACCGCAGTAACAATGGAATAACCACAAAAGGGCGGGCTCACTAAATGTGTATGTCTACTGTGACGTCATGTAAACATGTTGGATCACGACAGTTTTCTTTCATCGGATTAGTCTATAGCAGAGTTGTAGTCGAGTCCTTCACAAATCCACCACAAGTCCCTGGGTCTTAAAGGCCCATTGTATCATTTGCAATGACCCAATTTTGTTTTTCATGAGTTGACAAGAAAAACCTTACTCAAAGTGTTGATAGCAATGGTAACAAACACCACATGAATTTACTTCCGTCCAAAATGGTATTTTTACCATTTACTTGTACACAAAATCCATATATAGATTTTCAAGGTTTTCTGAAGCATTGATGCATCAAAGTAGCTAAAATTTCTTCAGGCTAGTTTACCAACATTCTTCCTTAGATATGTTACACTCTTATTCCACGAGTCTGTAAAAAGTTATATCTTGCAAATGATACATGGCCTTTTAATTCAAGTCACAAGCTATTCAAATGAACTCCAACAAAGGCATTCTTTTGTGCGTGTTCATCCTTTGCTTCTTGTTACTGGACTTGTGACGGACTTAAAGTCGACAAGAATACCTTGAAGAAAGGATATCCATCGTTCAAAGAACTCTAGTCGAACTATATTTGCCGCATAAATTTTCCCAAAGCTGTAAGCAGCCAGATTTCTTTAATCACATCTTAGGGGCTGTCAAAAGTTGTCAACATTTTCACAGTTCTACAAAGCGTAGGAGGGGGGGTAGGGGGAGTCGAGGGCCACGTACAACTTTTCATGGACTGTAAAATGTTGACATTTCATGGTAGGGACAAAAATGTTTATAAGTAGTATTTCGGGGGGAGGGACGGAGTCTTAAAAAATACTACTCTGTAGAACTGTGAAGATGTTGAAATTAGACTTACTTGTTGGGTGTTTGAATGAAACCTTAGATCGTGGGCTGTTTCTCTTCTGAAGGGACGTCATCATCGGGGAATTCATGAGTTCAAACAGCCCACTGGTGGTAAGTGGAGTTGTGACCAACTTTGTCTTGGATCTTGAGGGAGATGCAAAAACCTCGTCAGTGGCTGAAGAGTTTTCGTTTTCGTTTTCATCTTCGGAGAGAAAGGCCGATGATGAACTATGAGCTGACAATTCAGGGTTCTTAGGGGCGACTTTTGCCTTTGAAAGAAAAGGCGAGATGGTTTTAGGGAAATCGATATCGTCATCATCAGAACCGTCAAGATGCGAATCAAGAAAGGTAAATGTTTCTCGGTCACCGTCAACGTTTGTGTCCAAGAGGTCGTTAGAGGTACTTTGTGATGTCTTGAATAGTTCTTTGGAGCGGCTGCAAGTTTTCTCTTCATGAGTGTCAGGCTTTTCAGCATCCGTTATTAGACTTAGAAGGTTAACGTTTGCTTTGCAAACCTTCCCAAGTTTACATTGCTTAGTCGTCCCCTTAAATCCTTCTGATACAAGTCCTGGATTTTGCTTCTCCGCCGCGCCGTGCACTTCTAACTTTTGTCGTCTTACTGAGCGAGGCGAGCTGGCCGGTGAGAGAGTGTCAATTTTACGCTTCCATGAGACAGATGGTGGGTTAACTTTGGGGAAGATAGAAGACCTAGCCTTTTCTGGGGAATCCCGTCTTGGTTTTTTCTTACGCTGCCATTTCTTGAGCGAGCTCGGAGTGGTGGATTTGGTCGGCTTCTGTGGGGAAGGAGTGTTGACGACGTACTTTGGGGAAGGACTTCGATTCGCCCATGTCCGCTTTCTGTTTCTTGTAACTTTGAGGTTCAATGGACCTGGTTCAGATTTAGGCGATGATTTCTCTGAAGCGTCTGTATTTTCTGTGGCTGTTGGTAATAAATTATCAAACACGGAATCATTTCCCGAACCCTCATAAGAAGCAAATGTCTTGAGCCTCTCGCTTTTTCGATTGGGTGTCGTAGAGCTCTCTGTTACCTCCTTTCCAAGTTCCGTCGAGTCTTCCAAGATTTTACCGTTCTTCCACTCTGCTGCTTTGGACACCTGAGGGGATAGTTCAGTATCTGTACTTGTGGCACTTGGAAGATCGTTTCTTCGAAACTTTGAAGAGAATCTTAGAAGTGGAGAACACTTTACTTTTTGCCTTTCCGAGTTGTCTGTATCACTGTTTGCTGGGGATGGCTTGCGATTTGCTGGGGATGGCTTGCGATTTGCTGGGGATGACTTGCGATTCGACGGGGACTTCACACTTCTCCTTGGAGTTCTAGTTGGAGTTTTAAATACAACTTGTTCCAGGTTTTTCTCATCTGGGCTAACCTTCCCAGGTAGGTCCTTTGATGGCGTTTGCGGTGCTTGAGACCTCGTATTCCGACTTGAAGAATCAACCCGTTCAGCAGACGGTAAAGTCTGCAAAGCTGGTAATTTTTCAGGACTGCAAATCTCGCTTAACAAAGATCCCCGAACTGGAGCTTTGGACGGTTTATTACAAGGCGGTGAAGACTTTTTGCCAGCTATTCTAGAGCCGAGACTAAGAGAGGCTTTCAGACTACCACTGCTTCCTTGAGAGTAAAAGCTACTCCGTCTGAACCCGGGGTTGGTTGTTTTGATGCGGGGACTGCGACGGAGGTTTAGTGCTGGAAAAACAACAAACATTTAATGACTATCAAATAACCATGGCAAATTTAATCCATAGGAAGAGTTCCATTGCAAAGTGTAAAAAATGCCACATCCAAAATCGAAAGAAAAGATAATGGTGTTGGTACATTATTGATTGGATATGGATATTATTTTTTTACAAAATAATAAAAGAGATAATTTTTATTTTTAACGGCTCACCGTAGACGGGTTTCAACGGAGTCTCTTCAACTACTCTCATTGGTGTTGGTGGTATGACTGATTCTCCCGCAGAAACTTTCCTGGATCGATCAAATCACGTCAATACAAATTAATACAAGACACACACTTAAAGCACTATCTGTTAAAATAAGGTGATTCTCACAGTTATGAAATGCGACATTTTCTATTTCTGGGAGAATGCTGCAGTTAAGGGCTCCCAGAAAACCAATTTCGTTGGGTTTTCAACCTGATGGAACCTGCATGAGATGAGCCGACTTGTGGAGCTGCGCGTCTCCCAAACAGCCCTAGAAGTGCAGGACCTCAGGGAAGCACTTTAGGCAGAGTGGCACACCCTGCCTCAGTGGCTCTTACGGAGGCTTGTGCAGTCAGCCTTGCCACAAGAGGTGGTCATACACGTTACTGACCGATAAATATGTTCCACCTCTCAGCATCCTTCATCTTTTAGTAACAGTAAAATTGGCATTTTTAAATTATAAGTGTATACATTACAACTGTTGTTAAGGCAGGATACACACCGAGCCTTTTTACGCGTAAATTTGACACACGTCGCTTTGAAAACAAATGACGTGGAGGGAGTTTGGAGTGAAACGACGCAGTGAAAACCACAGAATCAACTTGGATGGAAAGATTTTTCTGTGATTATGTGATTTTCAGAGTGTCGTTTCATCCAAATTCCTTCCACGCCACTATTTCTCAATGCTACGTGGGTCAATTTTACATGCGAAAAGGCTCAGTGTGAATCCACCCTAAGGGATTAAACCTAACCTCGCTCGTTCCTGTCTTTTCAGCATCGCCTGCTGCACCTGTTTCTTGCCTGGTGTTTCCTTGACAACTTTAGTCTTCAACACCAGGGAAGCTTTCTTGGGAGTGTGTCGCCGGGGACTTTTTGTAGAAAGAAAAATACACATCGACATCAATTTATTCAGTAAAAGCTCGATAAAAATCAGCCAAAAACTTCACTGGGTTGTGGGCAGTGCTTTTAGCATTCAGCTAAAATGTCCAAAGTTCCACATTCTCAGACAAGCCTTAGTCTAGATTGTCCCTCTTAACCCAAGTGCTGGGGAAAAAGCTGCAACTAGAGTAACGCTCCGTCCAGGGAGAATAGCAATGTTATTTACCTGTGAATGTTCTGCATAATTGCCACACTCTGTCGACGCTGAAGTTTACTAGCACCCTTCCTGGGGCTCTGCCTAGCTCCGCCCATAAAGAGGTTCCTTCGCACTGTCTTGGTATTTGATGATCCATCTGTAAGACAAGTATGTAAAAAAAGGCATTGTTTTGACTTTTATACAAATTACATTTATACAGGATCGGGAAACACGAACCTTTTGCCCAACTTTTCCAAACCCACACAATATACCAACAAAACTAAAGGAATTGAAACAATTCTAAAACTTGTCTTTTTTGTTTTCCAAAATAGAAAAACTCACCTTCCTTTACGGCTTTTCCTTTAGATTTTTCCTGCAAGATGACAAATTAAGTTTCATTAACCTCCACAAACAGTAAACTAAAAGAATGAGGTGTAAAAATTAAAACACAACAGTGCAGAGTACTGCAGACAATTCTTTACTTAACTTCACGAGTACAAAATAAAAATCATATATTCTACCGACATTTCTTCACTAACCTTTTTATCCTTGTTTTTGGGAACATTTTTCAAAGGAATGGTGATCAGTCTCTTGTTGTTCATGTCGCTGAGACTAGGTTGTCGGATTAACGACCTTGTTCTGCAAAAACATACAAACAAAATTTGACTCCAACTCAGACAAGAGGACATGCTTGATAAAAAGATGAGCTAGAAAAATTATGTTCTTTCTAACATAAAATCAAAATGTTCTTGAGCTATTAGTGCCAGATCTGGAGTCAATTTCACAAAGACTTGCGACACGTCACAATATCCAAATCGATTGCAACTCGCCGAACCCTTTGTAAATTTGCCGCGGATTCAGCCAGTTGCGATGGCTTTGGGAACTTGCGATGTGTTGCAAATCTCTGTGAAATCGACCCAAGGCCAGCCCTGGGCCGAGCCAGGCAAGTTATGAGCCTTTCTTAACCTGATGCTTGAGACGGAGGAGGGTTCAGCAAATGATCCATGGGACGATGACCTGTAGGAGGGGGGTGGTTGGGTCTTGACTGATGATACCATGGTGTCGCTGCTCGGTGATTGCAGGACTGAAGGAATGGGCTGCATCAAGTCACTGTAGATAGCTTTTAGTAAATGGGGTAGAGAGTCCGAATAGCTGTACAGGATAGAAATGATACAAAAAGGTATAGACCTTTTGCACCGGCGGCCATGACAGAGGCAGGTTTTCACATTTAAATGATGTGTGGGGTACCATGGCCAAGTGATTTGGGTCACTGACTCGCAATACTCGGGTGAAAACTTGGGGTTGCAGGTTTGATACCCGGCTGGGATACCGGTGCCCTTGAGCAAGGCACTTAAACACACTTGCTCCAACCTTCGGAAGGGATGTAAAGCCGTTGGTCCAGTGTGTTAGGTAAGCACCTTAAAGATCCCAGAACATTCTTTTGTGAAGAGCAAGGGGATTCCCGGTGTCTCTGGCCATTTCTAATTCTCCTCATGGGTTTCCTCATGCTTGCGAGCGACAGTGCAATGGGCACTTTTGAGAAAATAATAAATAATATTGTAAGAACTCTGGATGCCGCAATAGGGCGACATTTCGGGAAGACTCTCCCCGGGGACCACCGAAATTTCGGCAAGAGTCACTCAAAATGACACCTTATTTTTCTACCCAAAGTTTCCAAAAATGCTTCCAGACCTAAGAGAGACGGTTCTAGACCTAATAAAAAATGGTTCTCGATTTTAAAAAAATGGTTTTTGACCTAAAAAAAAGAGAAATATTCGGGCGACACATTGAGCATGTCGCCCTAATATAGCTTTTTTACACACAAATTGTCGCCCTATCCTAGCATTCATAGTTTTTGGACCGCCTATGCCTTGAATTATTCATGAAACCACTCATCTTCAGCAGCAACCAGGCTTATGTTTATCATGTTTGGACTTAGACGTTGTAAGTTGTTAGCTATAAGACTTCCCAGAACAAAATGTTATGTACTTATTTTTGTTGTCAGTTTGTAGGTGGTCCAATAATATTTTGCAAGGCCGTACATTCAAGCATTTGGAAAATGGAGTCCAAAATTGTTTAGAAATTCTCCAAAAACCTTACTCAAATGAAGCTTTATATATAGATGCACTGTAGAAGTGGTTTACAATGTGCAATGCAACGATTCTACCCAAGATTATATTGTTTATAAGACGAGGATAACTGAAGATGAATTTGTATAATTGAGTTTGAAATGAAAGAACACAGGAACTCAGAAACTTACTTGTGCAACAATGTCTCCGAAAGGAAAGCAGTAAGTCGATATGCATTGGCCAGGATTGGAACAACTCTCAACAGTTTTACAATCTGCAATGAATAACTCTGATTAGGTGAAAGCTTCACCCGGGTTTTCGACGACAAATTCAGACTGCCTGGCAGGCCCTATATGTTTTGTGTACAAAACAAACTGTCTGGTTAGCCCCTAGCTGTTTGAATAAAAACAAATGCCATTTATTCGAGTGGTTTTTACCGCAGGAAATAAATCCTCCTGTCATTATCTGTAATCTAAATATTTGTGTATTTTTTCTCACTTTTTTTGACAATATTCAGTAAAATCTTCCACTTGCCTCATCCACTAAATCCTGCAGTTGCTCAGGCAGAGGCTCCTCCTCCTCCTCAGCACTGCTGGCCCCGCCCCCTTCTGACGTATGACCTCCCTCTGTAACTCCTTCCACCTTCTGATCACCTGGTGGTAACTCAGTGGGTGATATAGACTCCATTTCAAGCCGCAGTAACACTTGTAGCTCAATCTCCTGTACTCTAAGCAGTAGGCTGTCTTCGTCGGTTTGGGACTGGTATTTGTCTCTGAGCTGGTTGCTGGAGACTAGCAATGTTTTGGTTAGGAGTTCTCTGGCTTTTGTCTAGTGACAAAAATATTTTGTATTTCAGGAGAAAGTTGAACTTGCAGCTCAGACAAAGAAATGTTTAGTTTTAAAGATAATAAACAAAATACAATACGCACAATAAGTTAGGGATATTGTGGGGTGTACGCAGATATTTTATTGAGGGTATGCATTCCGCTTGAATGATGCAGAGTCGTGACGTCTGGCAGAGTCGTGACTTCACATTGCGGGCGCTTGACCGTAACTATGGTTACTGGTTCACGCTCATGTTTTACATCCATTGTTTGCGCACAGTGTATTTTACTATTATTCTTTTAAAAGAAAATATTTAAAAATAAGGACCATAATGAGTTGCAATAGTTTGCTCATACCTACTCTCATAGCGATACACTATCCTGCCTCCTTATTTTGTGATGTTTGTAACAGAAATCTCAATAACAAAATATTCCCCTTGTGGCTCCTGTGCAAAACAAATGGAGAAATGCGTTGCCATGCAAGTAGCGTGAACTGTTGTCAAAGAATGGAACGCGACCGCGCGGAAATTGATGTCATACTCTGCCAGCAAATTGTCCCTGTTATATATTTTGTGTCTTATTACCAAATTCCAACTGTAACTTACCACAGGATCATCTTGTGAAGATTGGGGGTTCTCTGATTTCATGTAGGAAAGTAAAATGCTGGTTGTGAACTGCACATAGTTCATAGCATTGGAGCCCTGTTTACGAAATATATAAAAAAGAAAACAACACTCGTTTCTTGTTCATTTCTGCCGGTGAATTTATTAAAAAGTAGAAGGATTCTAGTAGCTTTACTTGTTACAAAATTATACCGAGATCAAATTTTGCCGATAAACTCACCTCTGTAACTGCCTTTGCGTATGTACTCTGAATGAAAGTGATTACGTCTTGTTCAGACTCAAAGTTTGGACACTCTGGGGAGGGGGGAAAAGGTGAAATATGGGTTCACATTTGGAATATATACTAAATAATGGCATAAACACAACATTCCCCTTTTAAAGACAGATTACATGATTGGAAAACTTTTAAAAACAGGAACAACAATATTACTTAACTAAAGAATAATGTTGATAAACTGCCTTGTAGAAATTTCAGCCACATAGATGCAAAAATGAAACCTGAAAAATCCATGCATGTTTTTTTATGTTTAAATGAAAGGTAAAAAAATGTCCTGCAGACAATTTTTTTTTTTAATTGCCTTCAGTTGGGAATTTCTTCCACGAAGGTACCATTTTATACGGAAACAAAATAATCTGGTGTTTGTTACAATTGCTATCAACATTTTTAGTCGTTTTTTTTTCTTGTCATCTCGTGAAGTAAAATTTTGGGTAACTGCAAATGATGCATTAGAGGCTTTAACTTGTGACAAATCTTACCCAATTCCATGTTTCTGTTCCTGGCTGGTACCCTGTTCTCCTTTTCATTCTTCTTAATGGGGCTCGTTTCCCTGGTTACCTGTAAGCGCTTGCTGTTCTGTATTATCTTCTCAGTGCGGAAACCGACGTTAAAAGTTTTCCTGCGTTTCAGGAGTCGAGGGCTTTGTCTCACAGAAATGGGGTCTGGAAAAGAAGAAAAAATGTGTTGAAAGTTTTTGACTCCAAAATATGTATATAGACAGCAAATTTCTGTTACAGTTTTACAAAGTTTGTGTAAACACGATTTTGCAATGTGTAATTATGTTCATGAAAGATGGTTGAAATGTCTCAAGATAGTTTTGTACATAAAACAGTGCATGGCAATACTGTGGGGAATGTTATGCAGTGAAATTTAACTTGGCTGTTGGTAACCGCATTTGCTTTATCTTTTAGACGATGCATTTGTAAAAATGGCTTTTCCAAGTTACTAAATAATTTAAAAGAAATTCCCACGCAATTGTTTATATAGTTTAGAATATTTGAAATATACAGACATGTCTTGGTATCATAGTTTTAATAATTCTTTCTCACCAACTGTTGGCTGCCCAGTTTGGGCATCTGTCTTAACATCTCCTTGGGCCGTCCTTTTAGCAGGTGTGTTCTTGATACCAGACAAGCCAGGTCGTCCATTGTATGTTGCCTCTAACTCTTGAAGGAGTTGACTGACGGAAACTGATGCAGCACTCGAGGAGTTGGGAAATTTATCACGTTGTGAAATGCTGTACAACAAGAAAGGAATTTAAACTTGAGTATGTTTACATAGGTTGATTCACTATCATATATGAAACAAACATTTAAACGAGCGTGTGCAGACAACCTTTTTGACCGCCCATTTTTCCAATGGGTGTTGAGATTTTGATACCACATCATTTATCATATTTTTCTCATCACCATTCTAAAATTTTGCATTCCCAATCTGTATATTTTCAAGGATATCGTTAACAAACACCAATGTTTTGAAAACTAATTTATCTGGTTACATAAAGCTGGAGATTTCCTGTTTTCTTCTCATGGATAGTATTTTGGGAAGGTATTTTATATGATTGTTAGGTTAGAACAAAATCTAACTTCTGGAAAAATCTGCTCCTTTAAACTGAAGCACATGCACTAACCTTTGTAAATGTTCAATCAGTCTGGAAGACGAGCCACCTGATGGGCAATATGAGAACCAGGATTCTAAGAGATGAGGCCGGAACAAGACCATCTCACAAGGGTTGGAAGACGAAGGTACTGACTTAGATGTACAGGGGTGATCGTCATCTGTATAAATAAAACAAGTACTAGTATAGTGCTGATTTTACTTGTGGATTAAAAACATGGAAATAACCTCTTTCAAAAAAGGAAATTTGACACAGGTGAAAATAAGATGTGCAGAGCTGCCGACCCACCCGGATTTTGAGGAAGACATCTGGGAAAACGGGTTCATTCTCCGACTCCAAACACATCCCCAAGGTTGTTAATTGACAATCCAGGAGGATTTTTATCCATGTCAGGACTCACAAAATTAGTAATTTTCTGAAGAATCATTTGCAAAATCTCAGAGGGTTGGCAACTTTGGATGAATACAAAATCAGTTCAACTTGGAATAAAAGAAAAAAAAAATCATATGGGCCTTGTCGGGATTCAGACCTGAGACCCCTGACTCACCGGACAGATGCTCTACCAGCTGAGTTATGAGGCACAGTGGTATACTCCCTGAAGTTTACCCTAGGAACCCAACTAATAGTGATCAGGCAGCATACCTAATATTGCATACTGAAAAATCAAAGGATTGAATATTTGGTATTCAAGAATCGAAATATTTGGATTTTTAGAACTTTTGTTTTTCCCAAAATTACCACAAATTGACTTGACAAATCTGACCGTACCTGAAGGACCAAACCCCTCTGATTTCTTCACACTACCATGCTTCGTAACACAATCCTTAGCAATCCTATCCACCCTGCTCCTAATGCCCTCTGTACCACTTCTTCGCTTGCTAAGTCCCTTCTTATGCTCAGCGTCACTGTCGTCCGAGTCTTTGGAATGGATGGTGCCATGTCCACGATTTGGCCACGATCGCAGAATGCGTAGGGATGCAGTTGTGGGTGTGAGGGGCTCTAATACTGCAAGGACTGGTAAACCAGTCTCTGGGTGCAGCATGTCAACCAACTACAAAGAAAGAAATGTACAAGTTTCCTTTGTACTTGACGAGATGGGGATAAAACTACGTTTATACTTCAGCTAAACCAAACACAAATTAAAATTTGACGTTACAAATTGTTTATCCATGGGCTGCTGAATTTATCAAGATGACAGTCTACATGAGCTAGTGGTACTTTCCTCAACTTCCACCTCTAAGACCCTGGTTCGAATCCCGTCCAGGTCAGTATGTGAATTGGGTTGTCAGTTCCTGCTCGATTCTGTGTGTTTCTTCACACATCTGTGTGGACTTTTTCTCCCCCCTCTAAAATTGAGCATTTCTTCCTGTCCTGTTCTCTCACACTTCGTGGCTGATACTAAAAACCTCCTAGGTGGCCACAGGGTAAAGACTTAGGTTGGCTAAATCTCAGCAACCCGACTCCTTTAGGGATCATATGAAAGCAGAAAAGCGAAAAAAGGGCCATAGAAAAATACAAGAACTCACCATGACATTCCTTTGCCGACTGAGTCCAACCATCACATCTTTAAACCAACTTGACAGTTTCATCTCATCACCTTGACCTTTGACCTCCTCTCTGGGGTCAGAAATCCCAGGCACGGAATCCAACACAAGCCCTGTACATGTGTATACTGCATTGGTTTGGTACTGACTCAGTGGTACAGTCCCAACTGGCAATGTGGCTTTGACTACAGCCCGGTTCTTGAAAGAAGGGTTATGCTGGTGGTTTTTCGTTGGCGACTCCAGTGGTTCTGTAGGGCCAGAATTTGATGATTTTCTGGGGCTAGTTAGAGTGAGAAGTTGGGTCTTCTCTGGTGTCGTCCCGGCAAGTTGAGCTGTCGACTTGCGAGTTGGAGGGCTCCCTCTAGTGTTTGCGTGCAAAGATGCTATGGGTGCGACATTTGGAGTGATCAATGGGCACACTTCCAAATGACAATGGTCGGTTATCTGGCCATCTGAGTAAAAACAAACAGAAGTCAACATATGTTAATAAATGAGAACCCATTAAACACCAAGAACAAACCTTTTTTGGCTCTCAGAGAAAACTTGTGCCTTAATATATGGATGTCTGTATGATGTGTCAGAGGTCTGATTCAAATCCTGATGAGGATCATTTGGTTTTTTTACTTGGACCGAGTCAAGCAAAACTGATGTGTATAATTAGCCACCAAGTAAACATGCAGCCAGGGCTATATAATATTCCACAGGGAGAAAGTTTAAGGTATATTATTTCAATAACCCAATGATCAAGGGTAATAATGTCAAGGGTAAGTTTCATGTCTGTGGCTATATATTATATAACCACAATACAAGTATAAAACTAGAATTCTTCTGTCAAATCTTTGTCAGTAATTATAAATTATCCTTTTTAAAATGTGACCGACTCTGGCAAAACCCGACGCTTCTCGGCATTTCCCATTACGTGATATGGGCCCACAACCTTAAAAAATGGCCTCTGGGACCAACTTGAAAATTTGGCAGAATCAACATCGGGATACATTTAAGATTTGTTTTGTTGTTTGAACTGTCTCAAAATTCCTCATATTATTGACAAAAAATTAAATAATCAACTAGTTTGTCAAACTTTTAAGACCAATAGCTCCATTTCACTTTTTCTGATCTGTCATACTTTAATTGGTCATAACTTCGCCAAAAATTATCAGAATTTCCTCAAACATGTTTTAAAAGATACCTTTTTGTATGCACACTAAGCTGATACCAAAACTTAAATTTTGAATTTTCATCACAAGTGTTGGGTTTTGCTGGAGCCGGTCACAAATATTTTTGTCGATATTAAGTTTGGTTTTGTACCTTTGATTGAACAGAGCCTTAGCCGGCCATCCCTTCTTTCTTTTGACTGTTCGTCATGTTTAGGGTTTAGGTAATAATTCATGATCGTTGAGAAGGGAAGAAATGCACAACTTGTCTTTTCCCGAGTGCTGCATTTTGCTGAAGTGGCTTCATTTGTTTTCTTTCCTTTGGCGTGGCTGCTTATGAGTTGCGACTTCTCTGATGCTGCTGCTGTTAATTGTGCTGTTGTTGTTGTTGATGGTTCAAATGTTTCTGTGGTTGTTAAATCTGCTGCTGTTGCTGCTTGTACCTCTGTGTTGGTTGTTAATTCTGCTGTTGTTGCTGCTGCTGCTGTTGTTGTTGCTGCTGCTGCTGTCGATGGTTCTACTTCCTCTGCAGTGGTCGTTAAATCTGCTGTTGTTGCTGGTGTTGTTGTTGCTGCTGCTGCTGCTGTTGATGGTTCTACTTCCTCTGCAGTGGTCGTTAAATCTGCTGTTGTTGTTGCTGGTGTTGTTGTTGCTGCTGCTGCTGTTGCTGCTGTTGTTGTTGCTGGTGTTGTTGCTGCTGCTGCTGCTGCTGATGGTTCTGTCTCTGTGGTGGTTGTTAATTCTGCTGTTGTTTTTGATGTTGCTTCTGCTGTTTCTTTTGTTGTTTCTGCTTTTGCTGATTTTGGTATTTCTAATGTGGTGTTATCCTGCTGATTCAGGCAAAGAAAAAATTAACTTGTTTTTAGAAAAACCTTGAAAGACTTAAAATGTGATAGGTGCAATCAGTGATAGTTTATAAAAGTCATCATATAAGATAATTAATACGCAAAACTGCTTACCAACCAGTGGGACCTGGAGTAAAATTGCAGTGAATTATGGCTAGTCTCAAGTAGTTTTTAGACTGCTCGAAACCTTGCGGTTGGACGGTTTTGAGCGGTCTAACTGTTGGCCATAGCCTACCAGCAAGAGTAGGAGGGTTAATGACCTCACATTGGAATGTTAGGTCACTTATTTTACAGTGAGAAGTCTTCATATAATGTACTTTTTAGTTTTTAACAATTCTAAAAAGTGTTAGTCTGTTACAAGTTGCTGCATTTTAATACTGTCATGTATTGTATTTGTGTTTTGTTTAATGAAGTACACCATCTACATCTTTTATACCTCTTGTTCTGAGATTTCAAGCATTGGTGTGTTATGGCTAGGTGTCACCAGAGCTGACTGCAAGCTGGTTGTGATGTGCCCAGTTTGGCTGATTAGGGCGTGAGCTGGAATCACACAACCACTGAGCTCTTGCATGGCTTGGCTGATAACAGACAACACGTCTTGGCTCCTCTAAAGAGAACAAAATAAGATGTAGCAGTTAGATCATGAAATATGTTGAACAAGTTTGTGGAGCAACTATTTGTTGGGCTCTTTTCTTTAGTTATACACTGCAAAAAATTGCAGAATGAGCTGCTTTTCCAAATGATTTTCCAAAAGTTTCACAGTAACTTACAATAAAAAACAATAATAATATTTCTTGCTTTTGTGAACATTTTGTCACATTAATTAACATTTCAAAAATGGGATTCCACAATGTATTAAAGTTAACTGAATAAAAATTGTAACAATTCTTTTTAACTTTACAACATATCACAGAACTCTAAAAAAAACACCAGTTTCTCTTCCCTCACTCTGCCCCTCCCCCTTCTCTCCTCCCTGCAAAGAACCCAAAACAACAAATCAACCAAAACAGAAATGGTGTGTTCACCTTTTCTGTTGTAATCAAAGAACTTGTGTCAATCCAAAACAATGCAATGTTTTGTTCTTGAAACATGATTCGATGTGAGCTTCCCCTCGGAAGGAGCATTTCTAAGAATTCAGTTGAGGTGGGTACTGGGTCGTCTGGTCCAAAATCACAAAATTCTTCCAATTCTGGTCGCGAGACAGGACACGGCATCAGCAGAAAAACACACTTTGAGGGGATTCCTACATTTTGCAATAGTCCACAATCAGCACGTTTGTCGAGGGTGGACTTTTTACGCTTTCTCGGTGACGGGGTCCCAAACCATTTAACTGGGGATGAAACATCGGGACCGTCCCACTGAAAATCACGGACGACATCATCTAACGCTTGGCGCAGAGAAGTTGCAGTCAAAACTTGGGGTGTTTTTGGTGCGCGTTTGCCTCGAACGGACGAAGAGAGAGCTTCTAAATCACTCTCAAGTTGATCTTCAAAGTTTTGGAAATTATTCACCGACAGTTCTTTAAGGTAATCTCGTTTACAGGGCGGGTAATCATACGAGTGAAAAACTTTTAAACCCCACCGCAAGTTGCTAACCGCGCACCGATTGTCGTTTCCACGGTGGGCGAAGTAGGACAACAGTTTTAACACAGAGAGCCGAATTCCTCGGGAAAATGTGTTCACTTCAACAGGTTTATCTATCGGTGTAATTCGCCTTCGAGCGTCGACGAGAAAAGCTACTTTGAAATTTCTGTCCTCGGTGGACATCGTGTGTGATTTGGGGGATAATATTTAAAGGACAAAACAGCACACTCTAACTTCGGCGGCCATTTTCAAACAAGGTTTCCAAACTGTTTGGCAAATAGACTGGGTCAAAGTTCTTAAACACAAAAAAGGGTGACTCAGCCGTATAAGGGGACTGGAAACTAGACGACTTTGCAGGATTTAATGTAGGTGTATGGAGGCCCATGTAAGACACATCAGTCGTGTGTTCTAGGCTACTGTCTTCTATAATGTACCCACCGCATGGGAAATTCTTAATACAATGACTCAGCATCTAAAACGAGGCTGTTAGTGCTAATTTGAAATTGATCAATAACCTATTCCCCTAATTCATAAGAACGTCATTTTTCCAGTGGCGACGTGGAACGCATGTGTGTATTCTAAAACAGTCTGGCACCTATAGTATAGCTTTCCAATTCAGCACTTTAAATCGTATGGAAATGATCGGGATTGAAAACAGCTTTCACATGAATAACAGTTACTGTTTTGTTCAATGGTTCAACCATGTCCCCTGAATCCATTCTTTAAAAGTATTGTACTGGCCAGACTGCTAGTGCAGCAAGCCAATAGTATACCAGCATCTTTGTATTGTATTATCTCTCTTGTAAAATAAAGATCTCTACGAATGAATAATTAAAATTCATGCATTTCAAACTTAGCTATAATAATAATAATAATACAAGCATTAATTGTAAAGCGCCATCTATCTATGTAGACATATTCCGAGGCGGCGCACAAACCTATCAGCAGTTAGATTGTGGCATTCCCCATAACAGCTTCCCATATATCGCTTGGGTTGACGAGGCAACTGGGATTAAGTGCCTTGCCCAGGGACACGTTGGTCGAAGTGGGGCTCGAACCCCCAACCTCTGATTGGGAGTCCCGCTTCATACCCACTAGACCACACGCGCTATTCAAGTTATTGGTTCACTAACAATGGACAGGTGTTTTGCATGGTATTGCCCGATGTGGCTCACAAATTCTTAATTTAATACATTTATAGTCCCTTCGTTGCACGACGGTGAAAAGCCATTCAGTCAAGATGTGAAAACTTAAAATGAAACACTCATGTCAAATTACACAGAATTACACACTAAAGTCTTCATAATTTGTAATTGTATAGCTTTACTTTATTTTGTAAGCATCTCCTGAACAATATGCACAAAGTTCAATATAACACATATAATGGCATGGAATCTAATTTGCATTTCAAATTAAAGTTACCATTTTAAATTTTATTTCAGAAGACAATGGAAAACTTTCAAGAAATAAAGCTGCCTTTGATTCATTTCAAAACAAAAAACCAAAACACCGGCCCCCATCCCCCATAAAAATTCAAATTCAAATTGTATATATTTGTATATATTTGTTAAAAATTACAATTCAACATGAAAAATGTTTAATACACCTAAGATTAACAGTTTGTAAAAGTGTTTACATGACCCTAACAATTATGTTACTCTGAGACTCTATAAATGCACACATGTAAAGTGTGGTGCCATTATGTCTAGGGCAGCCAGCTCTAAATAGAACTTTGGCATGAGGTAGGGGTAGATTGCAATGAAGAAAATGAAGAAAAATTTTGTCTAGCAATATAAATTGTGTCATAACTTGTATCTTTTAGTGCACCTGAATTCAGTTGTGACATTTAACTATAAGTACCTAATACACCGGGCGGCTTATATTCCGAAAATTACGGTAGTTCTATATACTGTACTTCAAATATACCCCTAGAAGTACTGCTTTTAAATAATAGTGAAATATAAATAAGCTTTTTCTTTTGAATTAGAGATTAAAAGTAGGTTTGGTCAGTCTTAAACGTACGTTTAAAACCGGCTAGGGGCCTGGACGCTGCATGGGCGAGCCGCCAGACAAGGGCCATTGTCAGCGCCCAGGACCCCAGCCGGCTGGCCAAACCCACTTTTAATCCCATTCATAAATACCCTTTTGTGTAAATTGGTAAAATTAGCTCACTTAAATTAGCTTGTCGTTTTGCCATGTTTTGCATTCACTTTTTCCTAGCTGTGCGTCGAGTTGTTTTTGTTCGATCACGCACGTTACGCAAGTGTGTTGTATGCGCACGCACACGACCAGGTACTTGTCACAGTGCACAATTTGCTTTCGGGAGCGTGCAGTTTCTGTGTGCGTGTCAGGCTCAAAAGTGTTTAAGATTGACTGGGCCTTTAGGGATGCGTAAACTGTCTAAGGTATTTATGAATGGAAGATACACATTGTCGCATGATTATAATGAAGGATTGGATCTCTTGTCAAGGTCTATATACAGCGCAGAGCAATCAGAATAGACTTTTGACCCATCCGGGGTTTTGAGGTAGGACGTCAGGAAAATCTTGCTGCGTTCTATCTTATCGATGCCTCCTTCAAACAGCATAGGTAACCTCAATGGAGCTGGGCTGAAATGAGGGTGGAAATCAAAGGTGGGGTTAGAGGGTAAAAACTGGGTACAAAATGGAATGACTGGGTGAAACTTGTGAAGTCTCAATTTGGGGAAAAATTAGCCCTTCGCATGTGATCATATGCACTTCGGCTGGCACCCTGAACACTTCACTTTCAAATGGAGGTGTGATCTAGAAGTCCACATACTATGTAAGCTGCTGCTGCTACATGGTGCAAGCCATTGCCTAGCAACCAACAGTCAGGTTGCTTTATGCCATTCTCTCCTACTGTGAACATGGTATTGATTCTGCACTTCACACCTGTTGTGTGCACCCAGTCACTTTACATAGCAACAACATTTCAGTTTGGTAATTTGGATACTAATGTCTAGCGTACGTACATCGACATTGCAACTGGAAGCAACTCAACTGATCAGTTGCTGTCGATGTGTGTAGCGCGCTCATCAACAGCAACTGATTAGTTGTGCAACTAGCGGCAATTAAGAACATCCAGTTTTCAGAGCGCTCACATCGACACGGCAACTCGGTAAAGCCTAGAGTACACTGACCTTGCAACTGGAAGCAACTGTTCAGACACGTATTCAGACACACACGTGCAACTGACAGTAACTAGTATACAAATATTGACTGCATTGAGGGGCATGGTTAAGATTATAGGCCCAAGGTGATCTCGAAGCCATGACTATGCCCCGAGGCAGAAGCCGAGGGGCATAGTCATGGCTTTGGTTAAAAGTAACGATACATCATACAGTCATGACAGTGGTCCTTCGAGTTTCGATTTCGGAAGCTGGTCCACGGCGGAAAAGTTGTATATTTACAGCAAACATTTGTAGCATAATCACCTGGCACTTTAGTAGCACATTTCACCTGACACAGTTTTCATTGTAGGCCACTTCTCTTATATTCTTAAGGACTTCATCATCTACGACAGACGTCGAGATTCCGCCATTACCGTCCTGATGAATGTTTACGTGAAGCGCCCAGCTGCATAGTTGGTGCACAGCTATGCCAACACATGTAATGCGCGCGTCCGGAACCCGCTAAATGACTATGCCTGGGGCATGGCAAAGACTATTGCCCGGTTGGCATATACGCGCCGGGTCGTCGATTCAATGCCCCCACTTTTAACCAATCAGATGACAGGAATCTACGCATGAGGTATATAATTGCAACTACGCGTACATCAACGCAACTGAACGCAATTGGGTACAACTAGTTGCCAGAAAGTAGAACAAGAGCAACTTGCGGCAACTGGGATTTTTTCCAGTTGCCAGTAGTTGCAAGTACGCACACATTGACCTTTTTGAGCAACTGATCAGTTGGTACCAGTTGCCACTATAGTTGCTTCCAGTTGCAATGTCGATGTACGCAAGGCTTAATGTCAGTCGATTAAAAAAAAGATACCATAAAAGACAGGCCCTGTCTTTTATTCAACAGGGTTATGACGTAAATGTACATATGTACACATACTATGTCCATATGAGCGTACGCGCACATAATACTAATAATAATGAAAATTTATAATGCGCCGGTATCCATCAAAAAAGATGCTCATGTACAACATGTGAAGCCCGTTTCAAGAAAAAGGCTTGTATCTCCAGGCTTGTTACAGAGACACGTAAGCTTTCTAAATTCGTTCGCTTGTGTGAATTAATTTTTAAAATCCTTTCACCCAAACATGGACAGTGCAACTTTAAGTTGTTAAGGGGAGAAATTTTGTATGGAGGGGAGGGGTTGTATTTGGAGGAGCAGTTTAGGACAGGAATTACTGGTGCTGTTGGTAGCCATGATCATTATCTTACTTTTTGTAGTTGACAGTTAGTGAAGCAGTGACGCATCTCTCTGTTTGGGTTTCATTGGCTAACACGCCAGTCACAGCATCGTGCATTGTGGCTATTGCTCCTCCGTGGACAAGTCTGAAAAAAATATATAATAATAATAATTATAATGATATCTCTTAATGCTGCAAAGGGGCGACCCGCCGGTAAGACTTTACCAGACTACCACCGAAATTTCGGCTAAACGACATCGATTGGACACCAAATTTCTGTAAACCAGAGGTTCCGAATATGGTTCCAGACCTAAGAGAGATGGTTCTAGACCTAATAAAAATAGTTCTCGATTTGAAAAAGATGGATTTTGACCTAAAAAAATTGATTTTGACTTCCAAAATATTGGGGCTACACCAAATTGTAGCCCTAATAGAGTGGGTCACCCTAATAGGGCTCTCTACGCACAAAGTGTCGCCCCATTGGATAAAATAGAGAAATAGTACAGTGCACATATCTACCCTACATTCATACTTGTGCTGTTGCCATTACCGCTGCCATCAGGGAATCACTAGAACCATTTCACTTCAACTAGGTGGCTACCTGGCCAAGGCGCACAACCCTATCGGCAGTTAGATTATGACATTCCCGCTAACAGCTCCCAAAATATCGCTTGGGTTGACGAGGGAATTGAGATTAAGTGTCTTACCCATGGACACAAACACGTTGGCACAAGTGGGGCTCAAACCCATAATGGCTGTGTACCCACTAGACCACATGAGTTTCCTGAACGTGTAATTCTACATGGAAGCAACACCATAACTAGGAGCTAGGATATCAAGAAGAGAAGCAATGACGTCATAAATACCCCACAAAAACAACGACGAGAGGACTTTGGGTGGTTTTATTCAAATCCCCCGAAAACACCCCTCCTCTCCCCCACACCCCCAAGCCTATTAAGTTTGTGCAGACCACCAAACACATGCGTTTTCTGTGTTGTTTTGGGAGTCAAATGCATTAAGTGCGTGTCACACCTTTTTAAACACAGATGCACAGCAAAACACTAATGAGATGCCTTAAAATTGACTCCCAAAATGGCAGTCTGCACACGTGTACGGTGGTCTGCACAAGCTCAATAAGCCTGAACACTCTTCAGCTCTCACCCTATGGGCCCTTGGGCCTCCAGTCCAAACTGGCAAACTCCACACACTTTCTTCTTTTCCTTGTGTACAAACATGGCGTAGTGAATAATTGGTCCATTCTCCGTCACTGCCCTAACATATATGAATGTCGATGATTTGGGGTCCGTGTTTGTATTTCTGATTTGGATCCACCCTTCAGCATCTGCTTTGGCCTTCAATTGACAGTAAATCTCCTCCGTTTCTGGAAGCCAGTTATTTACTGCGTCGCTTGAAGCTTCTGAAACAACCTGCATGTTTGTAAACTTACAGAAAAATCCAAAGAACAGAAATTAGATTCTTGAGAGCTTATATTCTTATCACAGGATGAGTCTAAATCAATGGGAGTAATTTTTGTTTTACTTTTAAATCTAGCCTTAAAGACCCACCTTCATTGCGCTGCGAAAATGTGCAGAGAATTCTGACCTCTACTTTAGCTTTTTACCACGCATGCCTTCGTAGAATGAGCTGTCCTCTGGAGGTGTTCATCTAAAAAAAGCCCCAGGAGTGCAGGAGTTCAATAAAGCACTTCAGGCAGAGTGGCACACCCTGCCTCAGTGGCTCGTACAGAGGCTGGTGCAGTCATATGCAGCACGATATGTGGCAAACGGACTCCCTCTACCATTGTTCCCCTATTGTGTCTATTCCTTTCAGTTTTTAGGGGGGATTGGTGCGTTAACAAAAGGGAAGAGTGTGTTGAGGTATAGGGGCGTTAGGGGGAGTCCTTCTGCCACATATCGTGCTGGGTATAGGTGCAGTCAAAGAGGTGGTCATAAATGTCACTGACTGATAAAATATGTTAAATATGTCAGACTTCTCGATCTTTTAATTTTGGCTGGAGTAACCTATAATTTGCATTTGGCAAATGAACATGAAATCAGTCCATCCAACCCTAGACACAGTAACTAAGTCGTTGGCTCCATTTTTGACGATTTTGGTTTTTTTCTTTTGGCCTAACGAAGAAAAAACCCAAAATCGCCAAAAACGGAGCCAACGACTCAGTTACTGGGTCTAATCTAACCCCAACTGCATTGGTTTACCTGTGAAAGGCCGAGTCCGTTTCTGGTTCTCTTGCAGAAATGTCTGCACTTGTGAGTTTCTTTAAAGCAGGTAATTCTATTGTGAAGACCCGACGTAAGGCAATAAAGCCCAGACCTCTGAGCGATGCTAGCAACTCGAAACAGGACGTCAGCTTGGCTTTTTAACAAAAGCCTTGCCATTTACCACTCACTCTACACAAAGATTTTAAAATAAATCATTTTGATAAGTACAATCGACATGATTCAAGAATGTTCAACCATACTATGGTTCAACCGATCATCATACATTTGTATCCTGCTTTGCATAAATTTGTTTGGTAATTAATTAATTAGAGACCTGCAGCCAATTTCACGAAAAATTGCGTAGCTTGCGCAACTTTTGAAAATGGCATAAGCCCCATAGGCTTGTGTGTAATTAACACAGGAATATTGCGCAACTTACGCAATAAAAAAAGTTTGCGCAAGCGGGCTTACTGCGTAAGGATTCGTGAAACCGGCTGCTGCTACCTTTAGCATGTTTAGTGGGGTACGTACGGGGGTAAAGTGTCATGAATTTTCAATTTACTAAAGAAAAACTTTTTGAGAGTCGAGTGTGTGGGGTTCCAGTGGGTGTCCGTGCGTGGTAATCTTTCCGCATAATGCACTTAAATTGACTGTTCCTCCCCCTTTCCTCTCCACCACCCCAAGGGCAGAATTTCCCCACCCCTGGAGCAAGATTTTGATGGTGGGAGAGCTTACTCCAGCTCCCCCTACACAAATTTTAAAAACTACTGTCCATAAAAGTAACCATGGAGGTAGAAACTAACTTATTGTTATTCCAAATTGAAAGAAAACTAGCCACTACATGGTCAGTCTTATCCCTGAATACTCTTTCGTCCTCTCAGTTGAAAACTTTCAAAAGCCAAGATGTTAATAGGCCCCTACCATTACCAATGTTTTGACGAGCAAAATGAGCAATGAACTTGATCGAAATGCGCCCGTCCGTCATGGTCATACCCGTACGTATGCGGTAGTACTATTTACCGGAAAACACCGGAAAACACCAGAAAACACCGGAAAACATACTAAATACCGGAAAACATACTAAATACCGGAAAACACCGGAAAACAGTATTTTATGGTGTTTTCTGCAGGTAGTGGGGGTGGTGTTATTAAGTGCTTTCGGGTGTTTTCCGGTATTTAGTGTGTTTTCCGGTATTTAGTATGTTTTCCGGTGTTTTCCGGTATTTAGTGTGTTTTCCGGTGTTTTCCGGTATTTAGTGTGTTTTCCGGTATTTAGTATGTTTTCCGGTGTTTTTCGGTGTTTTCCGGTATTTAGTGTTTTCCGGTATTTAGCGGTAGTACTATTTACCGGAAAACACCAGAAAACACCGGAAAACATACTAAATACCGGAAAACATACTAAATACCGGAAAACACCGGAAAACACCGGAAAACAGTATTTTATGGTGTTTTCTGCAGGTAGTGGGGGTGGTGTTATTAAGTGCTTTCGGGTGTTTTCCGGTATTTAGTGTGTTTTCCGGTATTTAGTATGTTTTCCGGTGTTTTCCGGTATTTAGTGTGTTTTCCGGTATTTAGTATGTTTTCCGGTGTTTTTCGGTGTTTTCCGGTATTTAGTGTTTTCCGGTATTTAGTATGTTTTCCGGTGAGTTTTCCGGTGTTTTCCGGTATTTTCCGGTGTTTTCCGGTGTTTTCCGGTATATAGTATCACCCGTATTTAGTATGTTTTTCGGTGTTTTCCGGTGTTTTCCGGCGAGTTTTCCGGTGTTTTCCGGTATTTTCCGGTGTTTTCCGGTCTTTTCCGGTATATAGTATCACCCCCATGCATGTGGATGGACGGTCAACAGAGGGCGCTCATCCGAGTCCCTGTATTTTTGCATCACTAAATGTTGAATGCTCAACATCACAGCAGATGTTCCCAAGAATCTTATCGAAGTTATAATGAATTAATGATACTCTTTTCTTTAAACAAAAATATATGAATTTGTTTGGTTTATTAATGTTGTTCCTCCAAAAAAAGTCTACAAACAGAATCAGAAATGTTCACAGATTTACGCCTAACTTGCACAATATAAACATGATGACCGTAGAAAACTTCCCCTGAAATGGTTTTATCTGAAGTGCTATAGTCTTTGAGAAATGAGTAAAACAATTAGTTTTCGTCTCACGAGACGAAAACTCAATTCGCCCCGAAACCATTTCGCCAAAGTGTAATTTCGCCCCAAACCACTTCGCCCGAGTGCCATTTCGCCCCAAATTACTTCGTCCAAACACTACATCGCCCAAATGCCACTTCGCCCCGAAACAACAGGCCGTGGTTCAGGGCGAAGTGGTTTTGGGGCGAAATGACTGCAAACTCTTTTTTGACTGTTTTCTCAAAAGTTAGACGAAGTACGGAGCTGGTTTTTGCTCAGGTTGGTTTTAATCATGCATATCTTCAATCACACAAGGGGATAAAACTATTTGTAACAGTTTACCAATCATGTATACTATCTTTAAGGGGGCGGGGCAGGGGGGGCGGGGTGAGCAGTTTCAGTTGAGATTGAAACTTCAAACTGCCCTTGTAATAGACCCTTTTCCCCCGGCGGCCATGACAGGGAGGTTTTCATATTCAACTGCCTACTCGTGCATGACGCACAGTGACAATGTGACTGCCCCCGTCATGGCCGCTGGTGCAAAGGGTCTATATATACGCATGATGTATATAATTTTGAAATATTAATTTATATTTCAAAATTATATCAACTGCCATGTTGCACTGGTGGGTAACAGGGAGAGGGGAGTGGGAGGGAAATTGCTCTCCCCCACCCACCCAGGACAACCTATCTGCACTTATAAAATTGTCAAAATCTAAACCTCCAAAACCCTCCAAAACCGGCCTAATTCTTGAACAGATTTGTAAACTGCAACTACAAGGCTTTTCATTTTACAACATTTCAGATTTATTGAGGACAGAATCATTGATTTTATAATGTGAAAATAATTGCCGATAGTTAAACTGAACAGAGGGTTAACAAAGTATTGCAATTTTCAACAGATTTCTAATCCTTATTTCACTTAATTTTAGTATCCTAACACATATTTACAAACACATTTTGCATTTTTAATGACCCTACACCTATGGTAAAAACTACAATAAAATAAAACAGTACTTAAAATACATGAAAATGAAACCTCCGTCACAATTACCTGCACAAACCTTAAATCTCAACTTTTTCCACTAATTTTAAACAAACACGACATGCAATTTTACATTTCTTTGTTGCATT